>CM070773.1:166675053-167877553 GCA_036346955.1 Dipus sagitta
TCCTAACCATGAACCTCTGTACAGGACAGATACTACCTGAAGAAGAAAACACAACAAAGATATAAAACTATTGTCCTATGTGCAAAGTTGTTTATGACTATAGCATTCATGATAGCTAAATTTTAGAAACCAGGGCTGGAGAGATGGCTTAGCAGTTAAGGTACTTGCCTGTGAAGCCTAAGGACTCATGTTGCACTCTCCAGGTCCCACATAAGCCAGATGCACAGTGACACAAGCAAAGTCACACATGCACACAAGGGGGCACACACATCTGGAATTCTATTGCAGTAGTTGGAGGCCCTGGTGTGCCAATTCTCTCCCTCTCAGTTTGTCTACTATTAATGTTAATATTAAAACTACAGCTTTTTGAAGATATTTATAGCTTTTACATTGAAGAAAGAGCTTTGCAAACAATAATTTTATGTTCTTCAATATATTTCTCAAATGTAAAGATAAAATAGACTACCAAATTTTGTCTATTGGAAAATAAAGTCACTCAACTATTTTCTCCAAGGACCAAAAGTAGAAATATGTTAAAGAACTGAAAATTCTTTAAGCAAAACAAGTTGTAGTATAGAATGATTTACCAGTCTTCTCATATTGTTTGCCCCCCACTGAAAAATGGCTATTGGATGTCATAACCATACCTGATGGACCTTACCTCTTATGGTACCCATTAGCCCTACAGTGCTACCTTCTGCTGCTTTTTCTCTTAACCATAGCAAAAATAAAAAAATACACCCAGTCTTAAATTGGGTTGCTTATCCCTGGGTTCAGATAAAAAGCTTTCTCCATGTTTGATGACCACTTAAAATAACCTATATTATTCAATTCCAGTACTTGCTCAAATAATAGCTAAACAATTTACATGGTTAAGATGCTGTGCTGAGAGAATCACTAAAGCACTTTTTCTTTCTTCTACCATAAAAGCAGAGCAGTACTGAGCAACATAATAACCATTTTCATTGCCAAAGAACTCAAGTAGTGATTTTCTGCAACTTTAAAACTCATATTGAATGACCTAAGTCTCCGTTTTATTTTTTTATTGGTAAAAACTAAATAAAAAACTAGCTTATGGCAGATACCATCTTCTTCAATCCCTTTTCTTATCATTTTCCACATAAAAGTTGCAAATGTCCCTACATTTGCTGTATTTTAAGCTTGCAACAAACATGTTTTTAAATGCACCATGTGATACTACAATATGATGGAACAATAGTATTTATGTCTAGATGGAAAACTTTCATGTAGTTACGTTTTTATACTTCTATGTCTTTCAAGCTGTCTGCTAAGCACATGGACCACTTTCATAACCACAAAAATAGATTTTTTAAATCAGTATATATGTTGTTGTATATATAAAATGACCATAATTTTGTTTTAATATCAAAACATAAAAAATACAAAAGTTCCTTTTCCAGAGTATGACTATAGCTAATTGTTCCCTTCCTTCCCTCTGCTTCTGAATATTTGCAAGTTTTCTGTGATGCATGTATATTACTCTTATAATGCTTGCAGGGGGTGTTTTGACATTGTGGTACTATTTTCATGTACAAATTTTATTCTGGAGAATGATATAATTATTACAAAAAATCACAAAATATAATGATTTTTATAAATACTGTGTGGGACACATTAATAGCTATGCTTAGCTGAATGCAGATCATGGGTAGATACCACTGGTAAGGGTGTGTGTGTGTGTGTGTGTGTGTGTGTGTGTGTGTGTGTGTGTTTGTGGAGGGTGCAGGGAAAACAAGTCAAAAACCATCATCTTTTTGAAATGAAGTCAGGGATAGGCCAGAAGGAGACAGCAAAGAGTGCTTTTCCCCAGGCGTGCTTGCCTTCCCCTTCCACTCCAGTCACAAATCAGCAGCAAGTGAAGGTCCTTATCCCACCAATCTCATTCAGTTCTGCACCTTTGTGAATCCATTCTGGAGGGGAGGCTGACTTTTGCCATTTCTCCTGCATGTATCCCACCATCCCTCAGAGCCAGAACAACCCAAGCACCCACATTCACACCCTTTCCACCTGACATATATATGCATCAGAGAGCTATGAGTTTATTTGCCAAGACCAACACAGTGCCTTGTAAAGTCCCACATTAAGTGCCCTAAAAAGATTTTGACTTTACAACACTTTCAAGCCGCATTACTTTTCCCCTAATAAAGTTTTCGTCCTCACTGCCGCATACAGAAAATCCTGTTATGGCTTGCCTTTTAAAATGATATGGTGGGATACTGATAGGACAACAAGAAATCTGGTTCCCCAGATAGGGGGAAAAACAGCCTTAGCAGACCTTATTCTTTAGCAACTACTAGATTTTAAAAACAAATATCTCTGTTTTACTATCGGATAATAAGTGCCTGCTATGCATTTTACAACAGGTTGACTTTTTTTATGATTGTGTTAGCCAGGGTTACCTGAAGGAAATGAAGCAGCTGATCTACCCAGGCCGCCAGAACTGCTTTCAACATTACCTGCTGCTTGCATACTGCCTGATGACAAGAACACACAGGGGCAGGTTCCAGGACAATCCCGGCCCCTCCTCAGTATTTTAATTAGCACTGTGCTTGTAATGTCTTCTACTAGTTTCACTGTGTACTGAATGAGATGAGATTCATTTCTGGCTTATTTTTCCTAATCCCTTTATTGTTCTATGCTATCCAATATTTCTTGGAATCCTCTGGGGTACATTGGACCAATGTCTTCCCGATATGTGTCCAGGATGCTTTTCTAATCTCACTCTTCACCAATGATTTCCTTGTCTGTCCCTGACTTCACACTCCAAATGTGAGGGACAGCCTTTCTCATCATGGGAAAAACCTAGCCTTTGGAGGCAGAGACCTTGGTATGAATCCCCAGTCAGCCTCTTAGGAGTGTTAAAAGATGGATAAGGGCTGGAGAGATGGCTTAGCGGTTAAGCGCTTGCCTGTGAAGCCTAAGGACCCTGGTTCAAGGCTCGATTCCCCAGGACCCACGTTAGCCAGATGCACAAGGGGGCACACGCATCTGGATGGAGTTCCGTTTGCAGTGGCTGGAAGCTCTGGCGTGCCCATTCCCTCTCTCTCTCTCTATCTGCCTCTTTCTCTGTGTCTGTCGCTCTCAAATAAATAAATTTTTAAAAAATGAAGAAAAAAAATTTTTTTAAATAAAAAAAAAAGGATAAATAGTACTTACCCCACAAAACTTCTAGAAAGAGAAGTCCTAATGGGTACAACCATAATGGAAAGTTAGCTGTTACTCTAATCAAACACTTCATTAACATTTGAATTTATTCACACATGTCACTACCTGACTGTGCAAGTTATTGGTAAAAGCTTTTCTTATTACCTCATTGCTTGCAAGACTTTGTGTTGTTCTGAGTTTTGCTTCCCTACTCTTCTCCACCCAAAACCTTTGAACACCATGGGTCTGAGCGCCACTCCTTTTAGGTCCCTGCTATTAAACCTCTGTAGCAAAAGCTCCTTCCCCTTTTGCTTTATAGGTTGACTATTTAGCAAAGTGACTGGGGGGTCTCAAGCTGTCCAGATGTATGAAAGTCAAACTTTAGCCTTCTCTGAGCTTATTGTCTAGAAACAACCCAAAGCATATGACCACAATGATGTGAGGAGACTAGAATCCCCACTACAGGGGCTTGGAAAGATAGCCTGGTCAGTAAAGTGCTTGCCTCTCAAGTGGAGGACCAGAGTTTGATCTCCAGTACCTATGTAAAAAAAAAAAAAAAAAGCCAGGAGTGGTGGTATGTATTTGTAATGCATCAGGGAGGTTGAGACAGGCAAACCTTAGGGCTTACTGAGTACACAGCCTAGCCTACTTGGCAAGTTGCAGGCTAGTGAGAGACCTTGTCTCAAATATGGCATTCCTTGGGATGATACCTGAGTACCTGAGGTTGTCCTGTGGTATCTATATGCACATGCACCCACACATCCATGTGCACCCACATATACATAAGCATGCACACACACTTTAAAAAGCATACTCATAACAATGTGGGATATGCACACTCATAACTATGTGAGAATACTAATTTTTAAATATAATCTATCATAAAAAGTTTATTCAGGGCTGGTGAGATTGCTCAATGGTTAAGGCATTTGCCTACATAGCCTAACGACTTGGGTTCAATTCCCCTGTACCCACATAAAGCTAGATGTACAAAGTAGCATGTATTCTGTAACAGACATATGTTTTAAGAAGTGCATTGCTGAGTGATGTCATTGTTGTATAAACATTATAGGCTATACTTACAGAGATTAAGATACCTAGTATGGCACTAGGCAATATAATCTTAGAAATGATATTAGTTATAGACAGATAATCAACTTTGCATTACTATCATGAAATTCCACAGATTGTAACTAACCAGCCTGCAGGTGAGGAGAAAGTCCCCAGTGGGGTCTCTAGCAGCTCTCATTTCCAGCATTTGACATCAACAAGCCACAAGAAGTAAATAGGAGGAAGCAGAAACAAGTGATGCCCTCTAGTGTTAAAGTCTTCCTGCCTCTGCAGTGACCAGTGTTACAGCTCACTACCTGGTGTTTGAGAGACTCTTGGTCCTGAAGACTTAATTGACAGCTCTCTGGAATTCTGGTAATCAGAGCCTACAGGTTCTCTTCTTTGGCTCCTTATAGCCTTTACCCTTTCTTGTGGTTTGGCTGTAAAATGTACCCCGTAGGCTCATGTATTTGAACACTTGGACCCCAGTTGGTAGTGCTATTTGGATAGGTTGTGGGGTCTTAGAAGGTGGAATCTTCCTGGAGGCAGTGGGTCACTGGGGCCAGCCTTGAGGTTTTATAACCTGGTTCCACTTCCTGTCACCTCTGCTTCCAGCTGCTCATGCTCCTGCTGCGATGCCTTCCATGCTATAATGGCATATCCCCTCAAAACTGTAAGCCAGAATAAACCCCTTTCTGCCTTAAGCTGCTTCTTGTCAGGTGTTTGGTCACAGTAGTGAGTAAAATAATGAATACACTCTTCTTCAGTCTGAGCTCTCCTCTGGCTGTTGTTTGTGTGCACACAGGAGAACTGCATCCATGCAAACACGTGCACATGCCAGAGAGAATAGTTGTCAAGCAACTGAGGAAGATTCCAACAGTGGCCTCTGGCCTCCATAAAAAAGAACATATGTGCACATACCTTCACACACATGTGCACCCATACACATAAACATGCAGTAAAGGAGATAGGGGGTGTTACCCATCACAGCCACTTGTGACCAATCCCAGCCTTGCCTTTCGGCACCTCATAGTCACTTGCATTAGTGTTTTGGATCAGTCACACCCTTCCTTCCCTCTTATCACCAGTCAGTAGGAAAAGTGCTCCCCCTCTAGAAAGGTGGAAATGACTGCAGTCTCATCTAGAGTTACTGAGGCTTATGACAGCAAAGGTCTGGCACAAACCATTTCAAACACACAGAGCTGAGCAATCAGCTGCAATCTTTGCCTCAAGGCATGGTGAAGAGTTCAAGACAGCTGCACTGGCATGAGGGTAGTCTGGCTGGCTGTTTGACTGGCAGCCGTTTTGCTCAAGGCAGCCACGACATCAGGGGAGGGAGCATCCAACAGCTGAAAATTAGGGGATCAATTTCCCCACCCCCATCATTTTTGCTTAATTACAGGAAAATGAACATAGGAATGTGTGCTTACAATATAAACTTAAATTGCTGTCAATACTAACAGTGATTTTAAGAAACAGGAACAGTGCTACAATAGTGCTTATCACCTGCTCAGTTCCACAGGAAGAGGTGGGGCCCTTAATCTATCTCAAGATTGTTGGCTTATAAAGAGAAAAGGATTCTTTTGGCATAAAATTCTAGTCCAAACTTAGGTGGACACATTGCCTTGGGCCTCTGGTGGAGGCAGCAGTTGGAAATGGTGTTGTGGAGATTGTTTAGCAGGCAAAACTGCTCACACCATGACCCAGAGAAACAAAAAAAGGAAGCTAGCCCTACTATCCCATTTAACATGCCCCCATTGACTTAAAGTCCTCCCAAAGGTTCCATATCCTAAGGGTCTACTAACTCCCCAACCTGGGAATCAAACTTGCATGAATATTTATGAAGTAGATGTTACCTATACTTAGACCATAGCAAGACCAGTTTGTGTACATGGTCTTTCATTGTTTGAACAGCATGAGGCATTCTGTGATATATGGAGTTACACATAACAAAGTATCTCTCATCTCATCCCAGTCCCATCTGAACACCTGGAGACCCTTACACGTGCTATTCATAGTAATTTAGTCCATAGGTGTTTGTTTGCTTACATCTTATACTAGGGATTGAATCCAGGTCCTTACTTATGCTAGGCAAGCCTTCTATCACCCAGCTACCTCTCCAGCCTTGCATATATTCTTTGAAAGTCCACCACGCATCACATGGGAGAGCATTACTAGATCCTGGAAGAACAGAAAACATCTCATATGCAGATCAGACTCAAAGATCCAAAGTGCCTGTCCTATTTGTGCACTTCAAATAACACTTTCTTGAAGATCATCTAGGGCCACCAGGCTACGATAACTGTTCTGTCCTCTAAACTCCCACCACTTGCTGCCCTGTCATCTGTGCCCTTGTTACAGTCTCTGTGATGATTAACTCAACTGTCAACTTAGTTGGATTAGGAATCAACTACGAGGCACACCTATGGGAAGTATCTGGGAAGGTATTTCCAGGAAGGGTTACATAAGAGGGGAAGACCCTTCCCAAGAGTGGGCAGCCCTTCCAACATCAGCCTATGCATAAAGAGGTCTGAGGGAAAACAGGGCTACTTTTGCATGCCCACCTGACTACTTACTAGTGGGCGCATCTATCCAGTTACTGCCATCCTTCATGAGCATCAGAACCCAGTGTCTTTGGAATTTTCATGTGAACTGAAGACCAGCTGCTTTCCAGGAATCTTATTCTGGTCCTCAGTGTCAGATTTAGACTACTGAGGCACCCAGTCTCATGGACTGAGCAGCTACCCACTTCTCAGTTTCTCTGGCATACATATCCATTGTTGGATTACCCAGCCTATATTGTATAAGCCAATCTAATACATCCCCTCTGTAATTGTGGTGGTTTGAATAAAGTGCCCATCATATGTTTTGAATATGTGGTCCCTCGCTGGTGGTCATTTAAGAAAGCTGTGAAGCCTTTCGGAGGTGGAGACTTGATAGACGAGGTGTGTCACTTGGGGTGGACTTTGAGGTTTATTAATGCAGCCCACTGGGTGTTCATATCTAACTCATGCAAGCTTCTTCCTCCAAGCAAATGTGACAAGATGTGATGCCATGATGTCTTGCTTTCCCTGTCATGGTTAAACTTCCCCTCAAAACTGTAAGTTAAATTAAATCCTCTCCTCCAATAAACTGCTTCTGGCCAGGTATTTTGTCGCATCAACAAGAAGGGAACTAGTACAGTAACAAAGTCATTCTGCTTGTTCTGTTCCTCTAGAGAACCCTAACTAATAGTCTCTTCAGTATTTTCCCTTTGTATGTGGTCTCTGCTCTGCAACACACCTTCCCCACCCAAGCCTCTACAAACTCCTTCAAGAACAAGTTGATCTTTTCCACTTTGCACCCTATGTGGTGTAGACTCACAAGGTCAGTTGTATCAGCTATCTGAGCAGTGGTGTTTACAGAGCTTGCTAGCAGCCCAAATAACAGACCCTAGCATCCTGCTATCACTCTTACTCCTCTATGCCTCCTCACTGTTGTGCCTTTATAAGTTTCTCCTCAGTGATTGGTAGAAAGGGGAAAAAATAAGTCTTTCTCCTTCATGAGTCAGAAGTGCTGAGAAGTGCTCAGTATAGGCCCCACCCCACTGATGATAAGATCATACCCAGTAGTGTGCAGTGCATGAGTATTCTCATTCCAGACAAGGTCAGTCATTACCAATCAAAGAAATGAATGAGGCAAGGTTGAAAAGGGCAGAAAGCATGAATGTTCAATTGCACAAACTGAAGAACATTCATAAAATATGACCAGCAGCTTCACAAAGCTCACTTCTCTTTCAGCTCTAACCAAAACATTTGTACGTGCAAAGACTAAAGAACTTGGATATGACACGTTTGTATTTGTATTTTAATGTAGAAGCCTTTTGTAAGGACAAATCCAGAAAGTTTTAAACCTGTGATAATTTTAACCATTATGTATGTATGTATGTATGTATGTATTATGTACATTCCAGTACCATTAAAATTGGCATATATTAGCTTACTCATGACAAAAATACTCTAAATGATGACAGAAGTGCCCAGCATGGGTAAGTCCTTTGCCCAAAGGTCAAAGTGAACAATGAGTAGATTTTCTGATTCCAAAGTTAATATCTTATTCAGTCTTTTAAATCAATGTCCCCCCAGTGTCCCTCCACCCCAAATTTTGTCTTTGCATTTTTCCAAAAATGCAGGAATCATCTCTGATTCCTATCTTTATTTACTCCCCAGATACAATTAACCAACAAAAGCTGTTGGCCCTGCCTCCAAAGTGCCTCCCCAACCTTTTCAGTGCCTGTCCCCATCTACTAGATCTCCCTGACTCCATTCTTATTGACCACATCCTGTTTCTTCTTGTGCCAACCAGACTGAGCTCCTTCAAGCATCAGGCATCTCTTATCACTCCTCCAATCAAGCTTTCCAAAACAGCCCGGGATCTTGAGAATAAAACTCCAGGCCATTGGCCCATAAGGTCAAGCACAATCAGATCCTTTCTTTGTCCTCTTCTCTCTCCCCAGTGCAGACCACTGGAGTTCTACCTATTGATTCTGCCCCAGCCCTCCACATATGCAACTGCTGCTCACTTTCCTGGCAGATGCTTCACATAGGCCTTCTTTCTCCCTCTAGGTCATCCCAGAAAACCTTTCCTGCCCTCTGTAAAATGTGAGACTCTCCTCTATCATCCCCTTTCCAGTCATTCTTAATCCTGTGCTATATTTCATTTTCTTCATATGATCTTTGCATTGGTTGGGGTTATTCAGAGAAACAGTTTCCAAAGGAGATAGAGAGATATAAAAAGCTGATAGCTAGATGATAAATGAAAGATATATAGGTAAATAGACAGAGAGATGATAGATAATAGAGCTCCATGACAGAAAGAAAGAAAGAGAAAAAAAGGAAGGAAAAATGATAGATAGATAGATAGATAGATAGATAGATAGATGATAGATAGACAGATAGATAGATAGATAGATAGATAATAGATAGATAGATAGATAGATAGATAGATAGATAGATAGATAGATAGATAGATAAATAGAGATGATAGATTAAGAGGTAGATGTTAGATAGGCTGTGGTGCTTTATATTGATTGGCAACATGACAGGACCTCTAGGATCACCTGTGAGGGAATATGTAGATAACGTTTGTATTAGTCAGGGTTCTCTAGAAGAACAGAACTGCTAGAATGAATTATTTTAAAAGGGGATTTATTGGATCAGCTTACAGTAATCCAATAGCAGTTGCAGGCCCGAGAATCACTGAGCCAGATGCCTCAGCAGTCCCGACCCGGCACTGCAGATGGTGCTGGAAAGCCTGGAGGCTTCCTGAGGAGCCGCTGGGTTTCGATCCATGGGTCTTCAAGTTGATGCTGGTCTTTCATCCGCACTGGTCTTCAATCCATGCTGGAAGGTAGCAAGCAGCTCTGGCAGCCAAACGGAAGGAAGGAAGGAAGGAAGGAAGGAAGGAAGGGACTCTTTTTACCCAGAGTTTCCTTGTATCAAGTCCCCCCTCTGAGTGGGGCAACCCATTCTGGGGGAAGGGCTCACCCTGGGGGAAAGACTTCCTCCTTTAGTTGATCCTTCCTAGAAGCAACCTATGGATTACTAAACAGATCAAGTTGACAACACCTTAACTATCACAACGTTGAACATATTTATCCATCTTTTGGGTTACATCCAGCCTGTGATATTTGTTTTCTGTCTTGTAGGATGCCTCTGAGACTATAGGGTTGGGCTTCCAAGCTTGTCTCAGACAGTCTGTGGATATCTAACTGTTGACCCTCTTCTACTACATGAAAACAATCTACAATTCTTATTTTGTCATTTAATAAATCCCAATGTTCTTCATTGAAAGATTATCTCCCATAGCTGTCTCACTCTTACCTTTTCCTGCATCTTTATTTCAATTGTTGATAGAATTTTTCCCTTTGATCAATTGTGATCTCATTATTTGTACAATGGCATGCAGTGAATAATCTTTGTCCTTAGGTTTGTATTGGCTCCTTCCATAAATTGCATTCTCAGAAAAAGACTGTCTCATTTCTCTGAGTTGAGTCTATTTAGTCAATACTGGGTGAAAAAGGCTGGGATGTTGGGATTTATGGAAGCTCCTACCTACCATTCAGTAGTAAACTCCTCTAACTCAACTAGAGACATTGCAAAGCTGCATTGTGTTTTGCTGGCCTTTCCAACTGCATGTGTTAACAATAGTAGATATGTTTTTGCCAGCACCATTCCCTACTATGTCCTACTTTTGTGAATGCAGTACATGGACTGCTGGGGGATTTGTGTTTTGGTTTTTGTTTGATTGCTTTTGCTCAAGTTCATAGGTTTAATATTTGCTTCATGTTAAAAAAAAAAAGCAATGGAAAAATTGTCTTTTTATTGATGGCTTCTTATAGGCTTAGCTCCTTGCCAAAAATAATGGATCCTAATCTCAGGCCTTCCAAGCAAAGACATTTAGAAAACATATCTCATAGTTCCATCACAAAACATTATCTCATATTCATCCTTGTTAATGTCCTTTCTATTCAGGGAGTGTCTAGGGAGGGGGTATCAAATCCTCTAGTATTGCTCCAGGATTCTATAATCTTGCCATCAGATTGGGACCAAAAGGGCAGAATTAAGGAAGGGGCACAGTTGTGTGTGTGTTATCATATGGGATTTCATTACAAAGAATCCAAATTCTCTTCATTCTGAGGCCATTTCATAAGGTGGATGGTGTTAACATAATAATCCGGAAGCTAGAATCTTCTGAAGAGATTGAGAGAGAAAAAAATGTTATCTAGCTCAATGATAACTGACACATTCCAAATATTACTTTTAATGAATGGAAGAATGCTATACTACCTCCAGGTGCAGTTAGGTCATTTGATTCATACTCAGTTGTCTATGACTCAAGCTTTTAGCTTTATTGATGTAGAATGCTAATATTTGTATTTTTTGTTTTGTTTCTGAAACAGGGTCTCACTGTAGCCCAGGCTGACCTGGAACTTACTCTGTAGCTGGCCTCAAACTCACTGTGATCCTCCTACCTCAGCCTCCTGAATGTTAGGATTAAAGGCATTAGTCAACACACTCAGTTAATAATTCTCTTTAGCATCAAGAAAATAAGAAGACTATTGTGATTACTAATTCACTATAATGGCCAATAATCAATTCAACCCAACAAACATTTAGATAGCACTTACTGTGATCAGTACATACAGGAAAGTACAGATAGGAGAATGCACAAGACAGCCTCTGGTCTGGAGCAGTCCTCAGTCTATGGGGAGAAATGGATAATAAACTTTGAGATATAATTTGAACGTAAATTAATAGATGTATGCACAGGAGGGTGTGGAAGCCTGTGAAAGGGTCTCTAAGGAACAGTAACATGAAACCATTCCTTAAATTCACTACCTGAGGACTTTATAATTCTTACCCAAACAGACCAGTGTAGTTTTTGTCTAATCAAGCATTTTTTGTGCATGTATGTGTATGTTGTGTGTGCTTACACATGGGTGGATGCAGGTGTGTATTCACATGGCTGCATGTAGATATGAAGGCCAAAGGAGGACATCATGGTCTTCCTCATTTGGTCTCTACCTTATTATTTGAAGGTTTCATACTAAGCATAGCTAGACTAGCTAGACAGTGAGCCCCAGGGACTCCCTGCCCACTCCTTTCTTGTACTGGGATTACAAGCACATGCCACCATGCTTGACATGTTATATGGATACTAGAGATCCAAACTCTGGTCCTCATGCTTGCATGGCAAGCACTTTTTCTACTAAGCCATTTCCCTAGCCTCCTGGTCAAACATCTTAAGAATTATTTTTGGAAGTCAAGAGGATAAAGATTATGACCAAAAAAAATCAGATGAGCCTCTGAATCACCAAAGGATTAAAAACTGTGTGTCATGTAAATGCAAATTAGTTCAATGTAGACTGAGACAATAGGTACTTCACTGTTTCCTTAGCACATAGGTAGATAAGGAATTAATTAAATGAGCATTGCAACAGCACATGGGTGACAGTCTTAGAGCCAGTTATCAATCGGCCCACACAAGCAAGAACCCATAGCAAAACCGACTCACATATG
Organism: Dipus sagitta; assembly: GCA_036346955.1. Classification (NCBI taxonomy): domain Eukaryota; kingdom Metazoa; phylum Chordata; class Mammalia; order Rodentia; family Dipodidae; genus Dipus; species Dipus sagitta. The sequence continues at coordinate 166,687,329 of CM070773.1, forward strand.
ATTTTAATTACAACTTCTTCATTTCATTATATTTTCCTATTAGGAGAAAGAGTACCATATCCTAGTCACACTGAAAAGAATGGGTTGAATTCTGACTTTTCTCACTGTTCAATCTCATATTTTCAGAGAAAGGAGGATAACATTTGCTCAGCACCTACTGTGCAGCAAGCAGACACATTCATTCCGATATTATTTAGTTCATCTTCGTAGCAACTCTCTCAAGAAGGCCCATTTCTAGTCCCCATGCCCACTTAGTATACACATTTCACAGAAGATAAAATGCATATTTGGGGAGGTGAAGCACTTGCCAAGGGCTGTGGATCCAGGTCAGACTTCTTATAAATAACATATCATGTGTTTTCTCAGGAACATAAAAGATCCCCTGGTACAAGAAGCACAGCTTCTATTCTTCTATTCATTCTTATATTCTAACCAGAATGTACTCAGTAATGACAGCAGGTTAGTCATGGCTTGTAGGGTCTCTGCAATCCACATGGCAGGTGACAGCTATGTACAGTTTTCAGGTACTATATCTAAGGAATAAAATGTCCAAATGTATTTAATAGCACTATATCGTAGATTGTGAAGAATTGTTCTAATGTTATAGGCCACATTATGACCACCATAAAACAATGAAATTGTAATAAAATGGAGCATCTAGTAGAAATGGCCTCTCCCCTGTTTTCACATATGCAACTCTAAATACACACACACCAGAGAGATAAGAATTCAATGTTGGAACAAAATCCCAAATTGAACAGATTACCTATAAAACATGAGAGACCCATATTTCAAAACTTGGCCCACAGACATTAATGAGAAGAGCTTTAAAAAAAAGGAAGAGAAAGTCCTTCTTTCCCTCTGCTCTGCCCCCTCCATGGTTTACCAATATAAGGCCCATGCCTGTCAGATCTCTGAGGTTGGGGTGCTACTGTCTGGGATGCTATAGCATTTCCTCTGTCATCTAAGTTGGTGTAAATCAAGAAGTATCTAAAATTTGGCTTAGTGGTTAAGGCAGTTGCCTGAAAAGCCGAAGGACCCAGATTCAATTCCCCAAGACCCATGTAAGCCAGACACACAAGGTGGCACATTCATCTGGAGTTCATTTGTGGTGGCTGGAGGCCCTGGCATTCTCATTCTCTCTCTCTGTCTCTCTCTCTCTCTCTCTCTCTCTCTCTCTCTTTCACACACATACAAACACACACACACACACACACACACAAATAAATAAATAAGTTTTTAAAAAAGAAGTATCTATAACTGTGGGCTAAGTCCACAATGCATGACCCATATACCTCAACAAGGAGGGGCCAGGGGGAGGAGGTAGTACATGGATGAGCCTAATAATGGTACCAACTTGACTGTATTCACTGAGTACAAAACTATTTAATAATAATAAAAAGGAAGTATCTAAAATTTGTCAAGACTATGGCAAAACTATGCATGAATGGTCTCCCACAATTCGTATATTAAGAACCCTAATTCCCAATGCAAGTAGAAATGCAGTATACATGTATTCAGATGACTACTGAGTCAGCAGAGAAGGGAAGCAAGAACTCCAACTCAGCCAGGAGGAGTGCCATTCAGGAAAATTGGGTAAAATCAGAATTATAGGCTGGGGTTATGCACATCTAACCACCACAGAGCAGGAGATGTGAGCCACACCCAAAGGTTCCAGGTTATGGAGTCACACAGATCTGCCTTCTCTAGACACACTAATAATGCACTGTGGGGATGAAAGGGCATCAGGGTCAGAAGTAAAATTTATGAAAAATTTCTAAAGAACAAAAGAAAACCATTCTAACACCTTTGAGAAAAAACAAGCAGGCACCTCTGAAAGTAGTTCACTACTATGGTTTGAAAGTCCCCTCTCATTCATTTATAGAAACTTAATCACCAGTGAGAAGATATTCAGAGGAAGCAGTTTTCAAAAAGCTTAAGTTATAAAGTAGAAAACTTGTGAAATGGATTGGTGGTCTTATAAATAGTCTAGAGGGAAGAGCTAGGACCTTTTATTGTCTTTCTATCTGCTACCATTGAAGACAAGGTATTCCTCCTTATGAAGGATAAAGTAGGAAGATTTCACCCAGCACAGAGCACCCAGACAAGATACTGAATCTTTCTTGCCTGAAACATGGCCTTGGATTTCCAGCCTCCCAAACTGTGAGAATTAAAAGTCTATTATTTATGAATTACCCAGTCTATAATATTTTGTCACAGTGTCTCCAAAAGACTAAGATACCTACCAAGACCAGTAGAAAATTACTAAAATCAGCATACTTGTTAGAAATTGAGACACATTGCCTCACAGAGAAACTACAAAGAAAGAATGAGACAAAAGAAAGTGAAAAGGGATGACAGTGACCCAGGGAAAGATGATAAGGACACTGGAATGTCATAAGAGAATTCAAAACCACAATGAAGGAAGTAAATCACAGGAATGCACAGAACAAAATCAAGTCAGTAGCAAAGAGAATAAATCAAGAATTCTAATAGCTCATGAGAAACATAGCAGATTAGCTGACAAAGAAGTAATATCAAGGGCTGGGAAGATGGCTCAGTAGTTAAGGGCACTTCCTTGAAAAGCCTTCCAGGAAAGAAGTGGATTAGAGGGTTAAGTCTCTGAAAATTTTCCAAAACATAAAAGATGCCAAACTGAGGAGGCCAGGCGTGGTGGCACACGCCTTTAATCCCAGTACTCAGAAGGCAGAAGTAGGAGGATTGCTGTGAGTTCAAGGCCACCTGACATTACATAGTGAATTCCAGTTCAGCCTGGGCTAGATTGAGACCCTACCTCGAAAAAAAACAAAAAAACTGGCAAACTGAGTAAACCACAAGTCCATTTCTTGGAGCTTCTACCAAAGAAGGCTGAAGAGTAGAACTAAAAGCATTTCTTCATGAAAGAACTCTCTTATCTTAGCCAGAACCGAGGACAGGAATGAGACAGGGAGCAGACATTGAGGTCAATGACTAAAGAGCTCTGTAGATGTCATTTGTTCTTGGGTTGAAACTCCAAAATGCCCTCTGAAGAACTAAGCAATGTGACTGGGAAAAGCCAGGGTTCTTGGGTAGCAAGATAGAAGACCCTGAGGTCTCTATATGTAACGCCACAAGATAAAGACCTCCAACAGGCAAGACCCACGCACCAAATGGCAACTCTCCCAGCTTCCTGTTCTGTGCGCATGGAGCAAATGTACACCGCTGGTGCAACTCCAAGTCTTACCACTTGACCAAGGACTGCCAGACATTTGAGAAGGAAACAGAAAGAACATAAAAAGACAACAATGAACTAGTATAAAACTTAACTTAAGGACCTAATAACCCAAGGAGATTCTTATAGGATTAAAAATGTATAATTAGCCGGGTGTGGTGGCACACACCTTTAATCCCAGCACTGGGGAGGCAGAGGTAGCAGGATTGCCATGAGTTCGAGGCCACCCCAAGACTCCATAGTGAATTCCAGGTCAGCCTGGGATAGAGTGAGACCCTACCTCGAAAAACCAAAAAAAAAAAAAAAAAAAAAAAGTATAATTAGTGTCAGAGAAGATCCTGTTTACAGATAAGATCATATAGTTAAAAATATAATAATTCAAGAACACTATGAATTAAATTATCTGGTGGCTATCGGGAGTGTGGTTCAGTGAGAGTGTGGACCTAGCATGTGTGAAGCCTGGGGTATATATATATATATATATATATATATATATATATATATATATATAGTGTGTGTGCATGTGTGTGTGTGTGTGTGTGTGTGTGCACTGAGATATGACATTTAGTAATGACTGGAAGAACACACTGAAAAAATTACTATACTGAATATTTAAATGTCAAACTTTAGAGAAATAGCAGAGAGAAAAATGGTACCACTGCCAAGAGTAACATCCAATGGAGCTCTGGGAAAGAATTCTGGTGAAAGTACAAGAATATGAAAGGCATAAATAAGTCACAGGAATAATCAAAGAAAATTTTCCAACACTGATGAAATATTCAAGTTCCTCACAACTTTCCTCATAGTTAAGAACATTAAATCTAAATAAAACAATACCCAGGGTGAGGGGAAACAGGTTACCTTCGATGGATAGATTAAAATGAAAAATTGACAATATCCTATAGCTATTTGGGGAACTAGAACACAGTGCATCGATGCTTTCAAGGCTCGCAAGAAAAAATGAATTTTTAACACAAAAGTATAAACTAAGCCAAACTATTAATCAAGTTCAAGGGCAAAATAAAAGTCATTTTTAGACATGCATTAACTCATAAAGTTTACCTTTCATAAACACTTGTTGAAATAACTATTGAGAGCAAATAACTAAAACAAAATATAGGAAAATAATAATTAAAGAAAAAGTAAAATATAAGATCCCAGATTAGCATAGTCAACTTTAGGACACATGAAAAGAAACCACAGACTGAGAGCAAAGCTAGAAGACTTGAGGAAAAGTAAAAGGTGCTTGCTTTGAAAGAGTCAGAGGTTAAGAGCACTTCCTGTATAAGTATGAGGTCTGCGGAGGCTTGAGACACCACTCAAGTTTGATCCCCAGGACTCATATAAACAGTTTTGCATGGCCACTCCCATCTCTAACTCCAGTCCTGTAGGGGAAGAGGGACCCAAGACTTTCCAAGGCTCGTGATAAATAAATAAATAGCAAGCTTCTCCAAGATAGGTAAAAAACTTAGGCTCAAGTAAGAGTGGATGAAAGAGTGATGGGAAAGGATACCCAAAATTACACTCCAGCCAACACAGGTAAGCACATCCTGACATAGGCAAGCACAGTGGGTACCAAATAGGCACATATATGTACACACACACACACACACACACACACACACACACACAAGCTTAATAATCTTGTGTGAATATGAGGTAGAAGACATAAGGTGATTCAATTTACAAGAAAGAAAAGAGGTTCTCTGACTCCTGGTGCCCCTGTGCTGATGGGTATGCATGTGTAGCAAGGCAGCAAGAATTGAGAAGATAAACCACCCCTTGCACATCAGCTAGGGCCCAGGTGAAACCACAGAGGATTGGCAAGATGAGCAAGAGTGCTGCTTCCATGGCGAGCCTGACAACCAGTACTAGAACGATGGAGACAAGACACTGAACATACTCAAAATGTATCCAAGAAGAAATCCAGAAGCTGCTGAGATCACAACACTAAAGCAGACTTAAAACACACCCGCCATGGCTCAGGAAATTTTGTGGAAGAGGGGATGGAAAGATTGTAAGAGCCACAGAGTAAAGGGAATGTCCAGAGGCACTGCCACTCCTTACAATGCGGATGGCTGCTCTCATATCTCATAGCCCCCAAGCCTATGGTGAATACCAGCAATCCCACTGAGGAGGACCTCCAGCAGAATGGGAGCAGGGAGGAGGGAAGTGATGGTATCAACACATGATATGTCCATACAAAGTGTCTGCTTAATATAAATAAATAAATAACAGGAAAAAGAATGTGAGCCGGGCATGGTGGCACATGCCTTTAATCCCAGCACTCGGGAGGCAGAGGTAGGTGGATTGCTGTGAGTTTGAGGCCACCCTGATTCTACATAGTGAATTCCAGGTCAGCCTCAGCTAGAGTGAGACCCTATCTCAAAAAAACAAAAGAAAGAAAGAAAAATGAATGTGGTTATAAACTTTAAATAAGGGGCTGGAGAAATGGCTCCGTGATTAAGGCACTTTTGCCTGCAAACTTTAAATAAATACCAAAGAACATACTCAAAGTATGAAGGAAATGGTGATGGTAAATCTTCATTTATCAAATTGACAGGATTCAGAATCACTATGGGAACAATTCTCTGGTCACCTCTGTGAGAAGCTTTCTAGTTTAGATTAGTTGAGGTGGGAGGATCCTAACTGCAGGTGGAACCACCCAATGGGCTGGTTTCCTAGACTATATAAAGAGGAGAGGGCTGGCTAAGAAATCAGTATTCATTGCTCTGCTCTGCTTCCAACTGAATGTGACCAGATCCTGGTACTATGTATCTCTTGCCCTGATGGACTGTGGTAGTTTGGATGGATGTCCCCCAATAAATTTAGGAATTTATTAGTTTCTTGGATTTCCAGCTACCTGGAAGAAGGAGGTGTCACTGGGCAGATCCAGGGACCCAGCCCCAAGGTGTCTGTCACTTGGGGGTAGATCTAAATTCCAGCCTAAGATATGCAAAGTGCTTGAGCTCTGCCTGGGTTTCTAGAGTATACTTGATTGTGGTAGTGATGACTGTTCTTTCTTCTGCATGGATCAAAAATTTGGAAATGCAGAAAGAATTGTATTTGGAGGCTTAGCTTATGAACTTTCTAAGGGGAAGGAAAAACTGAAAAGAATTTTGTTGGAACTGGACTATTGGCATAAGAGCTTGCTATGTTCTTCTACCCATGTCCAGAGAGTGTGATCAAGATTAAATCTATAATGGGTTGATGTGCTTGTCTAGAGATATAGAGCTGAGAATTTTAAGATTAAAAATTGGAAAACCTCAAGTTTAAAATTAGGGTCATTGAGACTGGTTTCTGAAACTGCTAATGTCAAATACTTTAGCACTAGGAAAGAAGATGACCCAAGTACTTTACATTAAAACAATGGAAAGGATGTCTGAGGAAAGATTAAATGGTAGGTATGCAAACTCTTTTGAAAGGAGTTGACTGAAAGGAAAAATAAAACCCTGTTCTTCAAGGGCACAATTTATTTTGTCCCTAAATTAATAATATGGCTATGTCCTGCACACCTGGTATTGGTTTTTAAAGCATGAAAATGCATAGAGTAGGTTATGAAGTACACATGATTCCAGGAGCCATTGCTGAAATGGGGCATGAGGCAGGGCATGATGACCCTGATGAAGAGATGCCAAAGCCATTGGAAGATGTGCCATGGTTTACATGGATACCTGAAGATGTTTTAGATATACCAGCACTGTGCAAGGACTATCGTGGAGTACTGTTGGCTCAGGATAGAAATTTTCCCTGGATATTCAGCCCAGCTGGAGGGGAATAATTGGAAAATTAAGAGACTTCAGTTACTGGTTATGATATTGGATTTGAACTGCAGATGTTTGTGGCTTGCTAAATATTTACTCAGTGCCTTTGTTGAAAATATATAATTTGTTTTGATATTGCAGAATTCACAGCTAAGAGACAATCTTAAATCTCAGATGAGACTTGGGACTTTGGAACTATTATAAGTTGGTAATGACTATGGGATCTTTAAATTTGGACTGAAAATAATATACAATTAGCAATATGAGATGGTTATAAATCTATTAGGGGGTCAGTGATTGAATGTGGTAGTTTGAGTGGATGACCCCCATTATATTCAGGAGTTTGATTAAAGCTTCTTAGACTTCCAGCAACCTGGTTGGAGGAGGTGTTAGTGAGTGGATCCTGGGGTCCAGCCCTAAGGTGTTTGATACTGGGGACAAATCTGAATTGCAGCCTAATGTATGGAGAGTTCTTGAGGTCTGCCTGGGTTTCTTTAGTGTACTTGCTGTGGTAGTGGTGGTTGCTTTTCTCTTGTCATGGACCTGTGTAAAGAAGGCCAGCTTCTTCCCCTATTATGGAACTTCCCCTAGATCTGTAAGCTTCAAATAAACTCTTTTCTTCCATAACTTGTGCCTGTTTTGGAAGTTCAACCTAGCAATGTAAAGCTGACTATGACATGGACTGACTGCAACCTGGAACTATCGGTTGAAATAAACTCTTGCTCCCTTAAATTGATTTTTGCCAGGTATTTTGTTTCAGCAATGAGAAGGTAACTAACACAGAAACAAAGACATTACTTTGTAAAGAATCCATGAGACCTTGAAGTTTAAGTATCTTCCCTTGGATGACTCATGTTTAGTGACTATATATATATATATTTTAAAGATCTAATATGATTAACAACCTACAATAACTATAATGCTTCTGGGAATCAAGTTGATGACTTGGTGGGTAAAATGGTTTTGCTATGCAAGCACGAGGACCAAAGTTTAAATACTGAACACACACATATACACACACACATACACACACACACACACACACACACACACACAAATGAGTCTGATCTACTATGTGAGCTCAGGTGAGAGCCTCTGACCAGTGAATAAAGTGAAGAGCAATGGAGGAAGATACCAAATGCCAGTCTTGGCCTCCACATGCACACACCCCTCCCACACAGTTCTCTTCTCCCCTCCACCCCAACCTCACAAGGGCAGTATTGTGCCCCAGCCTCTATCCCCAAAACCTTATAATAGCCCATGACCAATAACAAGTTGTGACTGACAGGAAAGAGGCTGGATGTAAAGTGACAAGTATCACTTTGTAAGTATTGCTGAAAGCAACAAGTAGGACAGCTGAGTGGTCCACACAAGATTCCCTGGAACTCTCCACAGAAGTTTCATACCATTATTCCCAAGCTCTTTCCTCTTCCTCCATGTTCCTAAATTCACCCTCTTACCCAATTTACATTCAGGTCACCTATGGACACAGGTAAATTCATTCTGAAAGCCTGCTTCCTCAGCTGGTTTCAGCCTCTTTCATCTGGCATTTTTACAGAGTTTCTGCAAGTGTCATGGGCTCTGGGCCTGTGCTCCTGAGGTGGTGACCCCAGCCCACATAACATGGAACTGGGGAAGAGGAAGGCCTGTAGAACACATACTGGAAACGAACATTAGAGAAGGCAGGAAGGAACCAGAGAGAAACAGGAAATACAAAGATGCAAAAGGAGGACATGAAGAACTAATATAAGAGCCACAGTGCTGTGTCAACTTTAAATCTAGACTTCTGGCAGATGAAGTAGAAAAAAAGTCTACCATATTAATCGAGTCTTCCCTGGGCAGGAAAAACACTAGCAATGACTCTATGGACCTGATTTTTGTATGTATATATAAGAGATAGGAGATAATATGGTTCATAAGCTTCAAGCTAAACTGGAAATGCTCCATAAATTATTCCAGTATTTTGAATTAACACATTAATTTTATTTAAATTTCTATGTCTATTTCCATATGTGTGTGTATAATGTACACTGATTATAATCCCTTCTCACCACACACATTTGTCACACCTTCCCTATGCCCCATCACTGAACCTCTTCCCCTTTCCAATTAGTCCCTCTTCTATTTTGATGTCATCATATATTTGCCTCCTATTATGCAGGCCTTATGGAGTTAGCATAAGTTACTATGAGGTCATAAATGCAACTTCCACTTTGTGTCTGGATGATGCTATTTAAAAGTACTCCTCCCTATTCTTTGCCTCTTACATTCTTTCTGCCACTTCTTCCACAATGGCACCTGAACCTCAGAGAGTGTGATAGGATGTCTCACTTAGTGCTGAATTTTTTTACTGTCACTTCTCAACACTTTAATAAGTTTTAAGTCACCCCAGTGGTTAGTGCCATCTGAAAAGAGAAGCTTCTCTAACCAAAAGTGAGAGTAGTATCAGTGTATGGGCATAAACATAAGTATTTAGAGGGCATTTAATGGGCATAGTTTGTACATTTAGCCAGACAACAGTAGTAGGTTCTACTTTAGGGCTCCCAGTCACAGGTTTTCAGTACCAGGCAGAAATCTCCTCCATGGAGCAGGTTTCACGTCCAGTCAGAAAGCTGTTAGTTTCCATAATAGACGTGCTCCCATCACACCAGGTGCCGCATTTGCCTACTTAGCCAGCTGTGTGGTTTGCAAGGGAGATGTTAATTTTAGAAGTGTATTAAGGGGGCCTGAGATGATATATTGGAGCCCAGATAGCTCAGCAATTAAGGCACTTGTCTACAAAGTATAAGAATGTATGTTCAAATCTCCAGGCCCCATGTGGTCAGATGCACAGTGACGAAAGTGTACAATGTTGCATGTGTGTACAAGGGAGCGTGCATATCTGGAGTTCATCCACAGCAGTTGAAAGCCCTGGTGTGCCCATTCTTTCTCTCTCTCTCTCTCAAGAATAAAATAATTTTTAAAAGTGTATTAAGGGCTGAAGAGATTGCTAAGTGGTTAAGGTACTTGCCTGTGAAGCCTAAGGGCCAAGGCTCAACTCCCCAGAACCCACATAAGCCAGATACACAAGATAGTGCATGCATCTGGAGTGTGTTTGCAGTGGCTGGAGGCACTGGTGCACCAATTCTCTCTCTCTCTCTTTCTCTCTCTCTCTCTCCCTTGTTCCTCCTCTACCTCTTCTCTCTCTCGTAAATAAATAAAAATAAAATATTTAAAGTGTATTAAAACCTCATTATATGTTCCTTTTCCCCTCCCTTCTTTGCCCCTCTCCATTCCATCTTGAACAATTCAGTCCAAAGACCATTGCTGAAGGAGACATTCAGAGTCCTAAATGGGTGTTGGAGCCTTACAAGGTAAAGAAGATACCACAATATGTATAAGGGAAGGAGGTGGAGGGGCATACCCTGAGATGACACATCGGAGCCCAGGTGCAGTGAGGATGGCACTCGCAAGTGATGGAAAAGGGTGGTGGCCTGATCTAGCATATGATGCTGTAAGAAGAGGGGGTGCATGAAATGAGAGAAATGGTTGTGTGAAGGGATAGTGTTCTGTGCATGCAAGGATCAAGCCAGTCCATGGCGCCAGAGTGTAAGCAGGGTGAGGAAATCATCTGTGCCACCAAGTTGTGCCACATGGTGTAAGGTGATCCTCCAGGTGGAGGACAGAGGCGCAGTGGTGTGAGCCTTGAGCGTGAACAGGGAATCGTGCAGTCATAGCAGTGGTAGGTATCAGCCCAGGTCATGAGTAGGATAAGGAGCTGGTTAAGCATCAAGTGGTGTAGCAGTGGGCAGCAGAGATGGGCAGAGACTGGGACATGGATCCATTACATTACATAATACAGACAGTGGGATTAGATACCTTGGTACCAGGTTGGAGGCACCAAGTCCAGAAAGTGAGATAATCAGAATATAGTCTTGTGCTCAACAGATGATTCAGAGGTTAAGGTGCTTGCCAGTAAAGCCTAACAACCAGAGTTTGATTCCCAAGTACCCATGTAAAGCCAGATGTAGAAAGTGGTATGTGTGTCTGGAGTTCATTTGCAGCAGCTAAAGGATCTCTCCCCTCTCCAACTCTGTCTCTTCCTCTCTCTCTCTCTCTCTCTCAGAAATTATATATATATATATATTTATATAATATATATATATAATATAATATAATATAATATATAATATATATTATATATATATAATATATATATAATATATATAATATAATATATAATATAATATATATTTATTTATTATATATTATATATATAATTATATATATATATATATATATATTTGACAGAGAGAAAGAGGCAGAGAGAGGGAGAGAATGGGCACGCCAGGGCCCCCAGCCACTGCAAACGAACTCCAGATGCATGTGCCACTTTGTACATCTGGTTTACGTGGGTCCTGGATAATCAAACCAGGATCCTGTGGCTTTGCAGGCAAATGCCTTAACCACTAAACCATCTCTCCAGCCTTCAGCCCAACTTTTTAATGTAGGGTCTGGGAATTGAATTCAGGCTCTCTTGCTTGCAAGGCAAGCACTTTATGGATTGGGCTGTCTCTCTAGCCCTGATTTCATCATATACTTACTGACCATAATGTCAACATATTATATTAAAAATAAGGAAGAAATCAATAGAAAATGTGTTATGGCTGGAGAGATGTTAAGTGCACATCCTATGCAAACTTGAGGGCCTGAGGGGCTTGAGTTCAAATCTTCAGATCCCCCATAAAACACCTGGGCATGGTCATGCATGCCTGTAATCCCAGTCCCGCAGGGGAACAGAGACCTGAGAATCAGTGAAACCCCTGCAAGCTCTGGAGTCACTAAATAAAAGGAGACTTCAGCTCAAAACAAGACCAGGCAGAAGTGCAATGGAGCAGGACACCTAAAGTTCCACTCTGGCCAGTGCAGCTGAGTGTGTGGGGCACCACAAGGGCATGTGCACCACATGTGTACACACACACGCACACACACACACAAGTGAAGGGCTGGACAGATGGCTTAGTGGTTAGCAGTTGAGGTGCTTGACTGTGAAGCCTAAGGACTCATGTTCAACATTTCAGGTCCCATGTAAGCCAGATGCATGATGTAACACAAGCTCAAGGTCTCACATGTGCACCAGGTGGTGCATGCGTCTGGAGTTTGATTACAATGGCTGGAGGCCCTGGTGCACCAATTCTTTCTCACTATTTCACTCTCTCTCTCTCTCTCTCTCTCTCTCTCACTCTCTCTCTTGCTCTCTCATATAAAAAAAATTATAAGTGAAGAAAAGAAAGAAAATGTGTTATGTATCCCTATTGAACCACTCTACTTTAGCCATGTCATAGCCTCCAAATACTGTCCTGGCAAATCTTAGCATCTAAATGAGAAAGTCACAATCAGGGGAAAGACCCTGATTTAATATTCAAGAATTCTTAAAGCAGTTTCTGAATGCCAGAAAATGCCAAGCAAGAAGTGATACCACTGTGATTTAATATTAAGTGGGCTGACACCCTATACCACAAAGAAGTTTCCTGTCAACCTAGGTCCATGCACAACCCATTGCTTCAGGAAAACACAGGAGTAATCTCTGAACAGTCTACATCCAGGCAGCCTGCCACCCTTACAGGCATTTTTCCAATTGGAGTGTGAGCACAATATGATGATAACATTCTTCCCTGGAGAGAGAGGGGGGAGCTTCCATTTGCAGAAAAATGGAACTAGATGAGAAAGGAATGGTAAGAATCAGCCATCTGTCCTCTAGACAGGGCTAACAAAATCAAGTAAAGCCACCATTTCAAGGATAAGGCAGGAGACAAACAGACAGGATGCTATAAATACAACATCCCTTTGGGCACCAAGGCATGGATTATGGAAAGCCTAGGGTTAAGTGTGGCACAGTGAGTGCACATCACTGTTAGGGCTGACAGATTGACAGGCAAATATAAAATTCAAGGCTCGTAGCCAGGCCCTGCCCTGGGTGGACTCCCATTAGAACACACATGGAAATTCTTGTGTAAGGGATGGAAAGAGCAGTGGCTAGCCTAGGGGCTAAGAAAGGCTAGCTGCAGCGGACACAGGAAAGCAGGGTTAGCCTGTCAGGAATGGTCCTCAGCTGTCCACTGGATGCCAATCCCACTCAAAGGGCATGGAGTCTTAAAGCAATCTTGCTCCACTGCCTTGGGATAAAAGCATAAGATAATATCATTTTATGGTGTCTGTGTGTGGTATGCATGTATGTGCATATGCATATTCATATGCATATGTAGATACACTTGCATGTGGGTGTCCATGTGTCATGCATGAGGGGGCCAGAGGTCTACATCACTCTCCACCTTAGTCTTTGAGAGAGTCTCACTGAACCTCCAGCTCACCAATAACTAGACTAGCTCCAGTGAGCCTCTGTCTCCACCTTCTCAGCACTGGGACTACAGACATGTGCCACCACACTCAGCATTTTCCATACGTGATGAGACTCCAAACTCAAGACCTCATGCTTGCAAGGCAAGCACTTTATTCCAGCCCGGAAACATCTTAATGCAAGAGCTACTAACTCCCCCTGTACTGAGCACTTCCTGAGGGCTTTGTGCATGTTCTGCTCTTGCATTTCATCTTCCCCTGCTGGGGGAGCCAGGTATCCTCAAGTCCTCTTCACATATGCAGAAGAGATGCTCAAGAGAGTTTAATTTACTCATCCAAGGTCACACAGTGAGTTTTAATCCAGGTATTTCCAATTCCAGAACCTACATTTTCACTCCTCATTTACCCCATGCTGCAGCCTCAAGTCCCACAGTGTTACATGTTTCCTGGGTCCTCCTGGACTCCACCCTCAAAGTAGCTGGGCAAGAACGGCACATATAGACTGCTGGCCCCTTTCATGCTCATTAGTCACAAATCCATGTTCCTGGGCCCTACTGAGCCAGATCCCAACCCTCCTGGGGGCAGTGCTTGTAAACAGCTGCTGCCAACCTACCTGAGCTCTGTATAAACACAGTGGACACTCTTGTTTAGGGATGGAAGAGGCAGAGGAAGTGGCCAGCAAAATGACACTTTCAGGAGTGGAGACAAGCATCTCTCAGTGAGAAAAGTACACTTCTGACCTGCTCTGCCATATGTGTTCCCCGTCTTCATCCTCAAAGCTACTGGTAAAGCTTGTGTGCTCTTCATATGGACATAGTGTGACCATACACACCCCAGCATCAACTCAAGCATGCATCTTTATCTCAGTTCTTTGGGGGCTCACACGTCCCTCAGATGAAGGAAGTTCTCTCTAATAAACTTCCTCCCAACAAAGGTATTCACCTGCCTTGGTCACCTGCAAAAGCCCTACTGGATGCAGACAGAGGTCTGGGGAGATGGCTCAATCTATAAAATGTTTATCTTATAAGCATGAGGACCAGAGCTCAATCCCCAGCATCCACATAAAAAATCTGGGTATGGTGGCATATGAATGTAACCCCAGTACTAGAGAGGTGGAGACAGAAGGGTTGCTGGGGCTCACTGGCCAGTCAGTCTAGCCTACTTGGTGAGCTCCAGACTAATGAGGGTACCTGTCCCAAAATAGCGGACAGTGCCAGAGGAACAAGGTCAGAGATTGTCCTATGGCCTCCACAGACACTCACACACAAAGAAAGAAATATGACAATCAGATGCAATGTGAAAGTCTTCCAGTATTAACAAATAAACTCCCAAAAGGACATTTTTGAGACAATTAGGAAAATTTAACAATGATATAGTTTTGGAGGGTGTTATGGATCATGGTTAATTGTGTTAGGTATGATAATGGTACTGTGAAAAAAAGTGGTACTGTGAAAAAAAGACAGGGATAAATAATGTCTGAAAACTATTTTAAAATACTCCAACCTAGTTTGTGTGTGTGTGTGTGTGTGTGTGCGTGTGTGCACATAGATGCCAGAATAAGCAAATGAAGCTAGAATATAGTTTTTAATTGCTCGAACTAGATGAGCAGTATGTGAGGTCTTACTCTTTTTTTCTTGTGTCTTTTGAAAGATTTGCAGAGTAAGTTTTGAAGGTGAATTTAATGGGATCTTACACATATATGAATACATACATGAACAACACTATACACATCATTATATACATGATTGTGTGTGTGTGTGTGTGTGTGTGTGTGTGTGTGTGTACACATATCTGAGACTTGAACATCAGAGTACCTGGTCCTATTGAGAGGAGGACAAGAGCCTAAGGCTGCATTTTACTACTCATATTCACCCCACTTCAGGCTCTAATATGCCTGTAGCATGCAGAAAAGTAGGATTCCTCTAAGAAAGGCCACATGTAGCTTTTGCCATGAGTAGGCTCAGTTCATAGCCAGCCTCCTGTGTAATTGCTAAGGGTAACATCCTTCACTCTCAGGAGTGTTCCAACCTGGTCAGCAATAAATACAGTCACCAAGTCAACATGAGCCACCCTGTCCCCACCTGTATCTGCAGAACCCCCGCCTGTCCGCCAAGGCTAGCTCTGGTCCCAACCCACTCTGAGGATTTCAAATAAGATCACCCCTCCCTCAAGCCTCTGGCCTGCAACAGCAGAGACAAGGTGCTGTCCTCAGTAAATCCAACTAGTTGGCCACCGTATGCTTACCTGTCTCTACCCTGGGAACTCTGTAAAATCAGGGATCATGTCTCATGTATCTCTCTCTCCCCAGTGCCTGGCAGATAATAGATGAGGCATTTGAGGTTTTGTTGTTGTTATTTGTGGTGCTAGGGATTTGAACAAGGGCCTTACACATGCTGGGCAATCACTCTGCTACTGAGATATAGTCCTAGACCCAGAGTAGAAATTGGATAAATGTCGAGCCCATGAATGAATAAATAAACAAGGAAATTGATGAATGAATGAAAGTCATTGTGCTGGACATTTCATAGACTTGTCTGTGCTTATTTCAAGTCAGATATATCATCATGATGAAATGTTAGGCAGTCTTTATTTAAAATAACTATCATGAGATCTGAAAAAAATCATTGAAAATCTCACCATATTATGTAGGGGAAAAAAGATCATTCTGAAAGCATGCAGACACTATTGGCAACTATAACAACATGTATGTGTATTGTTTTCATGAGACCAATAAACAAAAGGCAATATGTCCAAATTAAGTTAATGGATTCTTGGGTACTGCCCTTGGCATTGTTGGTGCTGGACAAGTCACTTTTTCACACAGGACAGAGCATTCCCTCTACCCTAGCAAGACATCCAACCCCTATGACAGGGAAGTCTTAATAAATGTGCATGCTCTGCTCTCTCCATGCAGGCTGTGTACCAGGTATTTAGAAGAACAAAGAGCTTAAACAGCCACTTTGTTTCAATGCATGGGAGCATTCTCAGCCTTCCTTTCATCCTGCCAGGAACCTACTCAAGTATTAACATATATCAATCTAATATACTATACAGCAAGCACCATTATTTTCTTCTAAATCTATTTTACCTGCCACATCTCCCAGGGGCAGATTGGAAAATATGTGGTAATTATATATTGATATAGTGTAGGCACAGGTTACATACGAAGCCCGGTGCACTTGGCATCCTTATTAACCAGCTAAAAGGTGCTCAGTGGGAGCCTTCTTGACTCCTGAAGAAATCTCTGGGGTTAGGCTCTTATTCTGCTGCTTCTGCCTTCTCTCCATGCTTACCAGGACTCACAGGCTCTATGCCAAGACAGGGCTTTGAGGGACAACCCTGGTGTCATCCTCATTTGGCAAGGTTTCCATCTGAAGCCAGCTGCCAGCTTCAGCCAACATGTGATTTCCACATGAAGACCCAGAACAACTCTCCTAGGCTAGCTGCCTGGTCCCTGCACTACCTAATTAAGGACAAGTTATTCAGCCTGAAAAGTTCTTATTAGGAAAGGGTTACTGCACCATTGTGTAGCTTCCAGTGAAATAAATGGCCTTTTCTAAATGAACATACAAGACTCTGGGTTTAAGGATAGAAGAGTAATGATTAAAACACCACAACAAGAAGGCACAGGAGAGGGTGACCTAGCACCTGTGGGAGCATGCCTGATCCTCTCTTAGTTGGCTTGTCTAGAAAGCTTGGTCAGCAGAAGAGCTCCTTCCCAATGGAAAGAGACATCTGTGGCAAGGTGCAAGGTGGAGAAGTCACCATAACCCTGACTCGCAGGCTCAAGTGATTGTTGTGACATTTCTTCCCAAGTGAAACACTCCATCATGGAAGGAGACTCCTTAAGATTCGGGAAGTAAATGAAATCCCATACAAGGTCAGAAGTAAACAACTCCCAAGTCTTAGAAAGTTCCTGAGACTTGCAAGGCCTCTCTCCAAGAGTATATAAGGAATAAGGAGCTCTGAAGATAGAGACTCTCCAACCAAGCAAGCTAACTACAAGTCCTACAATGAACTCCTGGGATTGCATACCAATTGTTTGATGTGGCTTTCATGAGTCATCGCTCATGGTGGGGTGAGCTTTTCACTGATGCAGCTGCCTTCCAGTCATTCTGTATGTAACCCCTCGTCCATACTCTTAGCAGTCACCTCAATAAACTCACTAGTTCACTAAGCTAGACTTGGGTAGAATCCTTTCTTTGGTCTGTCATCAGTGCCCTATGTGGAGTGAATATACATTTGTTAATATCTCCCCGGGGGAGGGAAGTCATATACGGGACATTATTGCCAAGCTGATCATAAAGCTAGAAGAAACATGAGCTGGCTGCACAGCCCCCACACATCTAGCCACAGGCTAGATGACTCCAAGGTTGTCTGGTGACTCAGCAACTCCTATGGGCTTGATGATTCCAAATCCTATCTAGGGATCAACTCACCCCAGATTCTCTGACCTCAAGGCTTGCCTACCCAAGGCCAATAAGGTAAACGGTGCCTGACAAGGGAGTGGTTTAACATGGGTTCTCCTAGTAGCACTGCAGCAAGCTGCCTTAGGCAGGGCTCCCCTCTTGGAGCACTGAGAAGTAAAGCAGGAAAGAGTGCATCCATAAGATAACTACACCTCACACACACATGAAAAGATATCCATCAAAGGTCAGCCTGGGCTAGAGTGAGACCCTACCTCGAAAAACCAAAAAAAAAAAAAAAAAAAAAAAAATCCATGGCTTTCCTCTGGCCTGGTCCTACTGTCTAAAACAAATGTTCTTTGCCAAAGGTTCTCCTGAGGTGGTTAAGCAGAATGACTTTGGAGCAAAACCAAGCTGGCTTCTGTCAGGCCAACTCAGAAAAGGACACAAAGGTAAGATAAACTTGCCTTAAAGGTGGATCTCTGACAATTAAAAATTCAAGTCCAGAGCTGGAGAGATGGCTTAATGGTTAAGGTGCTTGCCTGCAGAGCCTAAGAATGCATGTTCAAATCTCCAGGTCCCACATGGCCATACACACAGTGACACAAGCACACAATGTCACACATGAACCACAAGGGGGCGCACACATCTGGAGTTTGATCACAGTGGCTAAAAGGCCTGGTGAAACCATTCTCTCTTTCTCTCTCTCCTTCCCTCTTTCTCTCTCTCTCTGCCTCTCACTCAAAACTAAAAAAATTATTCAAGTCCAGAATTCATTATCTAACTTATAAAATATAGCCTCCTTCACCATTATACACATAAACACACACACAAATATAGCCAGTGAGTGTAGCAATAAAGTAATTAGGGAAGCATACTGTCTCCAAAATGAAAGCACCAATACTGTAACTTCCAGTTAAATTTAATTACTACCTAATTTCCTCTACAATAGATGGCCTATTTTTGGACAATATTCTCAGAAAAGAGATTATGTGCAAGTATAAAACTCTACCCTATCTTAGGGAAGCAGAGAGACCATTTGCTGAGCTCCCAGATATATCCGATATAAACACATGCAAGGAAAAGGGAGAAGCCAGCCCCATGAGGCAAGCTCTAGTCTTGCACAAAGGCAAAGCAAAGCAATCACCATCAAGCCTCTAACAAAGGCAGTTCCACAGAAACCAGAGCTGCCGTCAGACCTGCTGACACATCCAGATAGCAGCCTTGGGTACGGGTGTGAAGAGCCAGCCTGGATGTCTACATGTGCATACCTCACCCAGAGCCCCAAATTGGTCCCAGGACAAGAATGAGGCAGCCCCACACTTTGAAAGCTACAGAGGCCTCATAGCAGCAAAGCAAGGAGGTAGATCCATGGATGTTTCGGGCTTGCCCTCCTTACCAAAGCAGCTCCAGACTGAGTACAATAATGATGAATGGTGAGATGTACCCTGCTAGGTGACTAAGGCATTTGGATTCATCCTGAGCCCCACGGCCACTATCAGCTGCCTCTCTACTCATCATTTCCCATAACTAACTAATGGGGAAAGCATAAACATCTTATACTTGATAGATTCCCCCAATGTAGGATTGAAACAAATGGATAAATATGCAATTATGAAATAATATAATTCATTCTCTGGCAAGAGAGTCCAGGGGGTATTTAGTGGGACAAGGAAGAAGAATGAGAGAAATGGGAGTTGGAACAGATTCTCAGAGCCCAAGACCTCAAATACAAGAAGGAAATCAGAAGTGCGTAGTGATGGAGAATATGGGAGACTATCCAACTCGAGCAGTGTGTCTGTAAGCACAAAGACATACAGAGCTGGAGGGGAAGCAGTGGGGGTAGCTAGGCAGGGAGATGTGAGAAGCCATGGGTTGCTGTAATTCAATGCCAGTGAGTGCCCAGGGCAGAGCCCTCCTGGCCTGGCAGCCTTACAGGAAGATGGACAGGTCATAGGCCAGTGAGTGACAAACTCAGGTCTGAGTTTTATAATGAGTGCACTGAGATGACATGGTGTCTGAGAATTACAAAATATAACAACATGTCACTGTATATAAACTATAAAACACAGAAAAGGAGGGCTGATGAAAGACAGTTTTTCAGTGAACTGTTCCTAATGGTCGAAAGCAGGTGATGGTACATATAGGTTCAAATATGCACTCAACTTTCAGGTGAGTTTCCACTGTAGTGGTTTAAATGTAAAATGCCCCTCCTGTGACTGCAGGTGTTTGTAGTTAAGCTTCCTACTTAGTCCCCAGCTGGTGGAGCGTTTGAGAGGTGGAGCCTTGCTGGAGGAGGTGTGTTATTGAGGGCAGACATTAGGTTTCATTAGTCTAGCTCAGTGTGTGTTGAGAGCCAGCTCACTCTTGCTGTCTCTTCTCTCTGCTGCAGATGTGATGGTATAAGCCAGCTGCATGATTTTCTCCACCATAATGAAACCTCACCTTGAAACTTTAAGTCTAAAATAAATCCTTTCCTCCCACTGAAGGAGTTAGCAAACAGACCCTACACAGATGCCAGGAAGGCAGACTTACAGACAAACTCGAGCCACAGTCTTTCCAGAGATCTTCAGCTGCCCTCTTCCTCTATCTTAGGCCACAAGAGGCCACTCATTGACTTGTCACCCTAGGAAACTAAAGTAACTCTACACAGTTTGCGGTTCAGACAGCTTGAAGCTCCCATGTCCTCATTTTCCTTTTCCTCATTTTGCAGCTAGAACATCCCTGCCCCCAACCCCAAGGCTAATAAAACCTCCCAACACACACCACCCAGCACACACTCATTCCCAGGGTCGTAGTGCCATTGAAACCTGAGGCATCAACCTCTCAGGCCCTGTATTCTAAATAAATCCTGCTCCTTGCTGGTAAGATTCCTATCAGCCTCTTTCTTCCCACCTTACCTCCAAACTTTTTCCTTACATCTATAAGCTGCTTCTGGCAGGGTGATTTGTGTCAGCGATGAGATCTATTATATCCACAATAGAAGTAATTTTTTGTTTTGTTTCTTTTTGTGTTGTTTTGTTTTGTCTGGTTTTGTTTCATTTCCTTTCACTTTATTTTGCTTTTTTTGTCTTCATTTTTTTATTTTTCTTTATTAGTTAGTTTTGTATTCAGCAAATACAGTCAGTTTGGTACCATTATTAGGCTCATCCGTGACCTACCCCCTCCCTTTGGCCCCTCCTTGTTGAGGTATAAGGGTCATGCATTGTGGAGTTAGCCCACAGTTATGGGTAAGCTAAATGTCTCTGCATATCATGACCCAACATGTGGCTCTGACATTCTTTCCGCCCCCTCTTCCGCAATTTCCCTGAGCCATGTTGGGTTCATTTTTGGTCTGCTTCAGTGATGAGGTGTTGGGGGCCTCTGAGGCTCTGGCTCTCTGATTTGGTAGGAGTTGATTTTTCTCTGTGCTGATCTCCTTCCCCCTTGTGCTGGTATCCGGTTCATCAGGAAAACAGCCCCCTTGCTTGTTTCTCCAATTTTTCTTAGTTTCAGCCGGGGCCCTTTTGAGGTATGATGGGGTGGCTCTCTCCTTAGCATCTACATCTATCTGAAAAAGAGAAGCAGATTCTCCAATGGAGAGTAAGTTAGCATCAGGACAAATGAGATAACCTTTTTTTTTTTTTATAGAGAATTTAATAGGTGTAGGCCCTCTTGTAGCCCACAATTGATGGTAGCTTGATATTGGAGAGTGGGCTTATGTTTGGATATGGTTCTGACTTGTTTCCCAGCTCCAGCTATGGGTCCCATACCAGTGAGGGGATCGGTTAGCCAAATTGAGAGCAGTTGGTTCCCCACCATGGCTGTGTGCCACCACTGCACTTGTGTGGGCATCACAACAAGTTATTTGCTGCTAAGTAGGTTAGACCATGCGTTGCTTCGAAAGATATTGGTCATTTTCCCCCAGTCGCCCATGTAGCACCTTCTGGCACTAGACGCGCTGACTGTCTGGGAACTGACTCTCTTCCAACTTCCAGCCATGCCATTCTAATTTGCATGTCAATCACATAAGAGGTGTCTTCAGTAGTAGGGTCTTACATCTAGCCTTTGGTGGGTTATCAAGTACTCTGACAGAAATCTGTCTGTCTTTTAGGAAAACTTGTAGGTCTCTCTGATCAAAAGCTCATTGTGGATGATAGCCCCATGCTGGTTCTGGGAGTTACAGGTCAGTGCCCACTAGGAAAATGAGGAAAAAGATAACTAATATACAAGAGTTAGAGATAAGAGAGAGAGGGGGGGGGAGAGGGTAAGTGAGGGAGGGAAGATGTAGAAGATTAAGGTTAGTCTTGATCTTACCCTCTCCAGTGTCTTGTGGTTCAGGTGTTCCCTGTAAATATCTTGCCTTTCTTTCCCCGGGATTTGCAGCACAGCTAGGCAGTCGCCATCTTGGCCGGTCGCCATCTTGGCCGGAAGTCCTATTTTGCTTTTGAAGCAGGGTTATTCTAGCCCAAGCTGGCCTTGAACTCACAGTAATCCCCTTGCCTCACTCTCTACAGTGCTAGCAGAGGAGTAGGGTTTGTTGTTGTTGTTTTTATTTTTATGAAAGAGAGAGAATTGCCATGCCAGGACCTCTAGCCATTGAAGTCAAACTCCAGACACATGTGCCACCTTGTGCATCTGGCTTATGTGACTTCTGGAGAGTTGAACCTGGGTCCTTAGGCTTTGCAGGCAAGCGCCTTCACTACTAAGCCATCTTTCCAGCCTAAGAAGTAGTTTTCTTACATAACATGAAGCATAAAATAATTAAACTGAAAGATTTTATATTAAATTGATGTGATTTTTTAAAAAATTATAAA
This sequence comes from Dipus sagitta, assembly GCA_036346955.1. NCBI lineage: Eukaryota > Metazoa > Chordata > Mammalia > Rodentia > Dipodidae > Dipus > Dipus sagitta. The sequence continues at coordinate 166,709,842 of CM070773.1, forward strand.
TAGTCATTTAGTACCAAAAAATAAATAAGTTTTGAGATTTTTCTCTGTTTTAAAAATACTACAGTGCTGAGGCTAAGGGGCTAACTCAGTCAGTAAACTGCTTGCTTTGTAAGCATGAGGACCTGAGTTAAAAAAAAAAAAAAAAAACTAAGCATGGTGGCACATGCTTTTAATGCCAGTGAGGGAGGTGGCCACAGATGGACATCCACAGCTAGCTGACTAGCCAGTCCAGCCTACTTAGTGGGCTCCAGACCAATGAAAGGCCCAGTCTCATAAAGGTGAACAGTGTTCCCAAGGAACGACACCCAAGGTTATCTTCTTACTAATGCACATGGACACACAAGGACATGTGCACTCACACACATGCAAGGTCACTGTGCCGCAGGTGCAGAGTGAAGTGAGAAGAGAGCACGAGGCAGCAGAGGCCGTGGCAGGCGCCGACGTGGGGTGGCAGCTGTACCAGCACAGAGGCAGAGCTACGAAGGGACAGACCTAAAGCATTTGGGAAATAACATGGCCAGGATGCTTGACAAGAATGAACCATGATTTCAATATTTCTGTGTAACTATGTAAGGCCAGACTTTGCCAGAGACTGACATGGTGAAAAGGGTGGGAACGTGGCCAGACACGACCACTGCTACAGATGAACTAAACTGTTTTGAAAAGAATAAAAAGTGAAAATCCATAAGTAAACATTAGCTTAAAACATGCTGGAATTAATACCAGTAAAATGAAAAAGCACGAGAAATGAATTTGATGTGCTGGCAGTACATGTAAAATCTTAGGAATAGAAATTTTAGGAATTAAAATGCTAGGAATAGAAAAGACAGCCAAGAAAAAATAAACAGTAAGATCACATCATAATGAGATAATACAATAAAAGCTACAAATATAGAGACAAAGGTAAGTGATAGCTAATGGAACATATTGCAAAGATTAAACAGTGAAATAAAATCATTTAGGATGGATAAATTTTGAAAAAGACACACTCTATCCAAGAGTTAATATAAGAAATTTAGGTTGCAACACAGAAGCTAGTGCTGGGTGAACCTGCAGGTTCTTGGTCAGCCAGACCTGTCACCACTGTGAATCACTCTGGGCCAAGCCAGTACTTGCCAGCCCCCAAATCTGCCAAGTTTGTCTTCAAGGACACTGCCAGGAAAAGTGGGGGCTACACCACACTTTCCATAGAAACGCCTCATGAAAATCTCTTTAGGCATCTGTCCCTCCCTTCAAAGCCTCCTCTCCCCAGTAGTTGCCAAGATCTCTGCTCCTCTCATCCCTTTGTGTTACCAATCACCACACACCAGCCTCTTCAGCTCCAGTCCTGATTCTGTTGGAGGATTTAGGGCCACAGTATGCCCTGGGAAACAACCCACCTTGAGCCTCTCTGATGCTCATGCTTCCAAATTGCAGCCCCCAGAATTGAGTGTACAAAGCCCTCGCCTCACTACACATTCTCATATGCCAGGCTTCCTTCATAACCAAATTCCAGGAAAAGTCACTATCAAGTATCACAGGCCTTCTAAGTGGCTATGAACTGCTAGCATTGTTTAGCTAAATATATATTATGCCCACCAAATTTTCCTCTAAATACTTATGTTTGTGCCCATATATTAATGTTATTTTCACTTTTGATTAGAGAAGCTTCTCTTTTCAGATGTCAGTCACTAATGGGGTGACTTAAAGCTCATCAAAGTAATGGCACATGCAGAAGCCATAGACTGTTATGAGAAAAAATTCAGTGCCAGGGATGGGATACCTTCCAGTGAGTTGTTGGCCAGGAAGGTTCCTGATGCCCCCAAAACATTATAGGCCATTGCCAAGGCCCTTGGTCTCCCACCAGGAATAGATGGTAAGACCCTATTCCTGAAGAATCCACATGCTTGGGCTGCAAGGTCACTGATAAATCCTGTTGGAGCTGAGCTGAAAATCTCTTCCCTATAGACCAGCTGAGAGAAAGCTGGAGAAAGCTGCACTGCATGTAGCCCTATGGGAGACAGAAGTCATCAGTGGTGAAAACAGTGGACACTGCAAGCCTTAAGTCTGGCCGCCCAGGCCAAATGAGCCAACAGGTACAATAGTGGCATGTCTGTTGTGGAGGGAACAAACTGCTCTCTAATTGGACTGGAGACCCACTCAATAGGAGAGAATACGTGCCTAATACTAAAAACCTAATCAAAAGCCTATGGCAGGGGAGGTTGTGAGCCCTAGAAGTATAATGCCTGCTCTTGTCTCACCAAACTGACCTGTAATCACTTTTTTTAACGTTCATACCCATATTTTTATGCTACTCTTGCTTTTGGTTAGAGAAGCTTCTCTTTTCAGATGGCGGTACCCCTGGGATGACCCAAAAGGCACCACAGTACTGAGAAGAAGTGACAGAGGAGTATTCAGTACTGAAATATTTCTATCACACCCTTCAAATCTCAGGGTCCATTGTGGAAGAGGTGACAGAAAGAATGTAAGAGCTGGGCTGGAGAGATGGCTTAGTGGTTAAGGCACCCACCTGCCTGCCAGGCCAAAGGACCCAGGTTCAATTCTCCAGGACCCATTTAAGCCAGATGTACAAGGTGGCACAAGCATCTGGAGTTTGTTTGCAGCAGCAGAATGCCCTGGCATGCTCATTCTCTCTCTCTCTCTCTCTCTCTCTCTCTCTCTCTCTCTTTCTCACCCTCTCTCTGCCTCTTTCTGTCTCTCTCTCAAATAGGTAAAAATAAAATATTTTTTAAAAAATAATGTAAGAGCCAAGATTGCTTACAATGCAATCTCCCAGACATAAAATGGCCTGGATATCTATGACCTTGCGGTGCCTGGTACTAACTACACTTGACCCTCATGATAGGAGGAAAAGATGATGACATCAAAATAAAAGAGAGACTGAGAGAGGGAGGGGATATGACGGAAGAGGGGAGGGTATGATCATGGTTTGTTATCTAAAAGTATGAAACCTGTCAATAAAAATGTTTTGAAATTAAAAGCTCATCAAAGTGATGAGAAGAATTTAGAGTGGAGTGTTCAGCACTGAGACATCTCCATCACACTCTCCAAGGCTCAGGGACCATTGCAGAAGGAGTGACAAGAAGGCTGTAGACCCAAAGCATGGCAGGAGTGCCTTGGAATTCTGTCTTCCAGACACAGAACGGCTGTTGGTATTCATGATTTCACGTGGCTGTTGCTACCTACACAAGACCTGCATAACAGGAGGAAAAAATGATGACATCAAAATAAAAGACAGACTAGCTTGAAAGAAGAAATCATTCAGTGGAGAAGGTATACAGGAGCGGGGCAAAGATGATGGCAGGGGATTGTGATCAGCATACATTGTGTAGGTTGTCACTAAAAATTTTACTAATAAAATATTAAAGCAGTGTAGAAAAGCATTCTAAGGAAAACATAAAATAAAGTGGCTGGGGACCTAGCACATAGCCCATAGCTGGTGCTCAATTAACATCTGTTGAGTATAAGGAAAGGCAGCAGGAAGCCTAGCCTTCAAGCCAAGGTGGCCGCTTACAGGACTGGATGGGACCACAGAATTGAATACGACCAATAACCCAAAAGGGCTGCAGCAGAATGTCTTAGCCACACTGTGATGTTGTCATGTGTGTCCCACTGGTGGTCCATGGAAGACCTATCTTTCATGTAGGACTTCAGCGTCTCCCAAAGGACGCACAGGGAAAGCAGCAGTTGCTCACAGGGGTGTTCAGCAGCAGTGCAAGGAAGCAAATAGGGTCAAAGAGATGGATTCCACACAAGTGATCACGGAGGAGAGGACAGCCGAGCCAAGTCTCAGATTGGTGAGCTGTGTTCTGTGGAGGAACAGAGACCACAAGATGTAAATATTCTCTAATAAGGAGTTTCTAAAATGGCTTGCAACTTACAGAAGCTAGATCATCCAACTATGGTCATCTGCATGTTTGAGAGGCAGAGAACCTGGTAGCTGCTCAGTCCACAAAGCTGGATGCCTCTGCAGTCTCAGTCTGGTGCCTAAGGCCTGAAGGATTCCCGGAGGAGAGACACTGGTCTTCAGTTAACACAGGAAGGCTCAAAAAGATGGGGCCTCACACAAGTGCAGTGGTGGCACACAGCCATGGTGGGGAACCAACTGCTCTCAATTCGGCTAACCGATCCCCTCACTGGTATGGGACCCATAGCTGGAGCTGGGAAACAAGTCAGAACCATATCCAAACATAAGCCCACTCTCTAATATCAAGCTACCATCATTTGTGGGCTACAAGAGGGCCTACACCTATTAAATTCTCTATTAAAAAAAAAGGGGGGTTATCTCATTTGTCCTGATGCTGACTTACTCTCCGTTGGAGAATCTGCTTCTCTTTTTCAGATAGATGTAGATCCTAAGGAGAGAGCCACCCCATCATACCTCAAAAGGGCCCCGGCTGAAACTAAGAAAAATTGGAGAAACAAGCAAGGGGGCTGTTTTCCTGATGAACCGGATACCAGCACAAGGGGGAAGGAGATCAGCACAGAGAAAAATCAACTCCTACCAAATCAGAGAGCCAGAGCCTCAGAGGCCCCCAACACCTCATCACTGAAGCAGACCAAAAATGAACCCAACATGCCTCAGGGAAATTGCGGAAGAGGGGGCGGAAAGAATGTCAGAGCCACATGTTGGGTCATGATATGCAGAGACATTTAGCTTACCCATAACTGTGGGTTAACTCCACAATGCATGACCCTTATACCTCAACAAGGAGGGGCCAAAGGGAGGGGGTAGGTCACGGATGAGCCTAATAATGGTACCAAACTGACTGTAAAAAATAAATTAATTAATTAATTAAAAAAAAAAAAGATGGAGCCTGATGGCGGCTGTAGCAAAACATTCACCAACAGGAAGGGAAAGCACGCAACCAGGCAGTATTGGTTTTTCCTCAGACCCCTTTACGTCCGGGACATCCTCTCCGTTCCAAGCAGGAAGCCAGCCAGAGTCCCACAGGCAGCGTTTTGTCCAGTGTAGGGCAAGGTTTCCCAAACACACAGCAGCAGGAAAGAGCGCCGCAGCTCCTGGGAAGCTGTGATATAAGATTGCTGATCTTGCAGCCAGAGCACGTTTTCCTTGATGATGCAGAAAGCCGCCACTCAGCTTCCAACAGTCACGGCCACAGGTGAATGTGCATTTTGGACAAGCATAAGTGTGGGAAGCCATCCTACTGTATTCTCTGAAAGAGCCCAGCAGCTCCAGCTGCCTCTTTCAGAAGGCACCGCCCAAGAACTTTACATAGACAATGACCATCTGCAACACTGTCCTCCTGAGCAAGGATTTGCCTAACCTCTTCTGCAAGCTAGCTTTCAGTTCTCACAACCATCTATATTACGTAAACCTTTACACATACTTGTTACAAGAACAATTGCTGGCTTTTTTTTTTTTTTTTGTCAGTGCCAAGGAGAGCTGGAGCCTTTTTTGTGTAACCTGCTGAGAAGCCTTGAGGGGGTGTGTCTTTGTCTGCTTGAGCTGCTGTAATAGATAAAACACCTTAGGTGGATACTCAGACTTAATGGAAATTTCTCACTAGTAACCCCACTGAGGAGGGTCCTCAGTGGGATGGGAGCAGGAATGATTTGTCCATACAAAGTTTCTTTTGTTTTTGTTTTTAAAGCTGGATATTCAAAGATCAAAGTAGCAATCGATTCTGTTCAGGGCCATGTCCTAGTTTATAGGTGACTATCTTCTCATAGTGTCCTTACACAGTGAAGGGGGCAAGTAAGTTCCCTGGGGATTCTTTTATAAGTCCATTAACCCTATTCCTGAGGGCTCTACTATCATGGTCTAATCCCGTCCTGTGGTGGTTTGATTCAGCTGTACCCCATAAACTTAGGTGTTCTAAATGTCATGTCCCCAGCTATTGGCAATTTGGGAATTAAACCCTCCTGGAGGCAATGTATTATAGGGGGTGGCCCCATGGGTATTAGAGCCAGCTTCCTCTTTCTAGTGTTTGGCACACTCTCTTGTTGCTGTTGTCCATCTGATGTTGGCCAGGAGGTGAGGTCCACCCTCTGCTCATGCCATCATTTTCTCCTGCCATCATGGAGCTTCCCCTCAAGTCTATAAGCCAAAATAAGCCCTTTTGTCCCACAAGCTGCTCTTGATCAGGTGTTTTCTGCCAGCAATGTGAACCTGACTGCAACATCTTCCAAAGCCCCAATTCTGAAAACCTTCACATTGGTTTAACATGTGGTGGAGGGGGAAGAGGAGCATTCAGCCTATAGCAAAGGTCTCATCATCTTCAGTCTTCCTAGTTGACATTCTCCCTGTCTCTTCCAACTGGGATATCAATACCACAGCTACCAGAGAGAAAAGCAAGTGTAGGTGGTCAGACATTGGAGTGCATACCAATAACGCCAGAACTTGGGAGGTTGTGGTAGGAGGATCGTGAGTTTAAGGTCAGTCTGGGCTACATACATCATGAGTTTAGGCCAAACTGGTAATTTGGTCTATATGGTGAGACTCTGGTTTAACACATTATTTAAGAAATTATTTAAAGAAAACTGTGGAACAGACTCAAGTGGAGAATTTATAAGAAGTGATCAGGGACCGTAACTCTCAGCCCTGGCACACAGAAGCCATTATCTGCTCTGGAAGTGCAAACATTTTGAGGAGCTTAGGAAGAAGGGATTTGGGAAGCAATTGCTCTGAAGAGAAAAATACTGAGTTGTTCTCTAACCCATAGGAAGGGGACAGAATACGCTCTGTGTCATCTTGAGCCTGGACAGAAGGCTTCCACAGGGTCGTCCAAGCAACTTGGGAAACATCTCAGTAGTTGGGGAACACCATGCCATCTTTACAAAACTTAACAGCATGAGGCTGCTCAAGTGTGTACTGGCATGCAGCACCAGGTGGAGATATGAACGTCTATCTACCCCAGATAGGATGCCAACAACAAAGAACAGATTCCACTCAAGTCTAGACAAGTAAAGCAGTGAGTTTATTGGGTTACTTACAGGAGCATGGGTGACTCAAAGGCCCTGCCTTACTAAAAAGCCCACTCCATATGGATGATGATTCATGAAAGCTATACCCCTGGTACTTCCTGGACAACTTGCAGGCCATTGAGATAGTTGGAGAGTCTCCTCTCCCACTAATTGTTATAGCTTGGATAACCTTGGCAAGGGACCTATGAATCTTGAGCTTCCTGGCTGAGTCATATGAGCCTCCCTCCAAGAGAAAATAAGTACCCAACACCAGGGTTGACAGTGATAAGGTGTGGGCCATCAGAGAAAGTCAGCCTGGGTCCATTTAAACTCTCCCTGATAGACCTAACTTGGAGGGTGTGAGGCCTCTAGAGGTGTGACAATATGTGGAGCACTGTGAGAGAACCAGGGTTTGTATAGCATGTGGGGCAGAACTTGTATATCTTGCATCAAGGGATTCCCAGGCAGAGTTCCCAAGGAGTTTGCCAGAGCATTAATAAAAGAACTGCTAAATATATCTGCCAGGCTGCCAGGCTGCCACGCCTGAGGGTGTGATACAGAGGGCAGCTCAAGGAAGAACTTTCCTGCCCTTCCTTCTTTCCCCTGCTCACTTCCCACCCTCCACGTCCACCAGAGAGAAAAGACTCCATGAGGGGTCAGCTAAGGCAGAGATCCAGCTGTAGGAATCACATCATCTTGTGTTCATTATATCCAGAGACTTGAGTATCTGTGGGATTTGGATAGCCCAAATTCTGAACCGTCTACAGCTAACATAGCCATTGGATGGCGTGCTGTCTGAGAGAAAGCAGAACCAGGGATCTGTCTGTTTTTAGGATTGATGGAGAAATGCATTTCCTACTCTGACCCTCCTATTCTAGTTTGCTGTTGCTGTAACAGAATACCACTGGCTATGTGTACTAACAATGAACAGAAATTTGTTTTGCTCATAATTCTGAGGAAGTCCAAGATCAAGGCATACAACAGAGCAAAGTACCATGGACAGGACTGTCTTTGTAACCACTCATTATCAGAGTAACTAATCCACTCCCATTACAATGGCATTCATCTATCCAAGAGGTAGGAGCCCTCATGATTTATCACATATTAAAGGTCCCACCTCTTAATACTGTCATAATTAAACTTCAATAAGACTTTAGAAGGGGGTATTCAGGTCAGCATAGCACTAACAAACACTATTTAAAGAAGCAATAAGAAAATAAAATAAAATTACATTTGTTTACATTCCCAATGCCAAGCTTAACACACAACAAAAAAACATGAATTGCAATTACTATCAACATAGTTCAACATTAATATTTTTAATATGTTTATATATATATGTATATGTATATATGTATGTATGTATTTGTAAGCAGGAAGAGAATGGTAGTGCCAGGGTCTCTTAACATTGCAAATAAACTCCAGATACATGCACCACTTTGTGTATCTGATGTTACATGGGTACTGGGGAATCAAACCCAGGCCAGCAGACTTTGAAAGAAGCATCTTTATCATGGAGCAATCTCTCTAGTCCAACAATATTATTTTTAAAGACTTTCTATTTAGGTTACATGCTTTTTTGATCCATAAATCTAATGGGTAAAAAAATCTTAAAACAAGTAAAAAAAAAAAAAAAAAAAAGGTGTCACATTGAAAAAAAGTTGTCATTAGTAATTCAAAAGTATTACTTTTGTCCTTTTGTTACATTGTCAATGTACCATAAAATTGCTTATTTAATGAGGGTTGTCAGCAAATATACAGCATGTATTGTGGCATTCAATTATTGTAGAAATCAATATAAACACTTTTTAAAAACCTATATTGTTATATTTGTGAATAATCAAATGCACTAACATTGTGACAGAAAATATAAAAACTGACATAAATGAAAAAATTCTATAATAGCAATGAAAATTATATATAAGTATTTGTTCAAAAAAGGCACCAAATGCATCATGGTAAGTATGGCAGTGTAGTGAATTGAATGCAGAGTGTACCCCACAGTCTCATGTGTCTGTGATTAAAACCCATCCTTACTCCCCAGTTAGGTCTAGGGAGATGAAGTCTTGCTGGAGAACATAGTCACTGGGGTTGGCCTTGGAGTGTTAGAGCCCAGCCCATCTTGCTAAGGTGGGAATGCGGTGCCAGCTGTCTGCTCCTGCCATACTTCTTTCCATAAGCTGCTTCCGGTTGGGTATTTTGTCCCAGCAAGAAGAAGGTAACTACTACAGTCAATTACTAGAGTTCAGTCCAACCAACACTAATTTCAGTCTTCTCCTCTTGCCTGTTGTACAACGAAGGTATAGAAGCAAACATGGTTTCGATTAATGCTTTCTTTCTACTTTCTACTTTCAGCACTCCCAGCCCACAGAAAGGTGCCACCCAATTTAGGGTGGGTATTCATTTCAATTAACCTAAACTAGAAAATCTCTCACAGATAATGCCCAAGGGCTTATTTCCATTGTGATTCTAAGTCCATCAAGCTGTCAAGATTAAATATCACATACACAATGGAATTTTATTTAGTTATAAATAAGAATGAAATTGTGTCATTTGTAAGAAAATGGATGAAACTGGAGATCATTATTTTAAATGAAACAAGCCATACTCAAAAAAGCAAATACTGTGTGCTTTCCCACATATAGATAGATAAAGAGAGAGAGAGAGAGAGAAAAAAAAACAAAGGCAGAAAGAGGGCAATGAGAGAGGAGGGAGAGATGTAGAGGGAGGGAAGAGAGGAAGTCCAGAGAGTACAGTGGGATACGTGTGGCCTGAGAGTAGAAGGGGGACTATCTGCAGAGGAAGGAAGGCACTAAGAGCAGGGGTAGAGATGAGGAGAGCATGGAAGGTGAATAAGGTGTAATGACAATACAAGTGCTTGAAAATGTCACAATGAAGCCCATTACTTTGCATGCCAACAGAAATTAGTTAATAAAAAGGAGAGATTGGAAGTTATGAAGATTGATTAGGAAAGATTGGAGAGACAACAGGAAAGAAGGGAGGTTTTTAATTTTTTTTGTTTATTTTTATTTATTTGAGAGCAATAGACAGAGAGAGAAAGAGGCAGATAGAGAGAGAGAATGAGCACACCAGGGCCTCCAGCCACTGAAAACAAACTCCAGACGCGTGCGCCCCCTTGTGCATCTGGCTAACATGGGTCCTGGAGAATCAAGCCTTGAACTGGGGTCCTTAGGTTTCACAGGCAAGCGCTTAACCGCTAAGCCATGTCTCCAGTGCAGATTTCTTTGTTTCCTTGGATCGCCTTTGTTTGTTGAAATGGGTTCCGTATGTGGGCCTGAGAAGTTGAGGTATTTCCACTAGGAAGACCCAGGCACACACAAGCCTGTTTTGTCATGTCGTTCCAGAAGTTGTAGATTAATGCAGGTTTTTGAAAAAAATCCAGCCCCCAGTATCTGTTCCATTAATGAGAAAATACTGAAATGAGGTGTCAATAAATAAACACAAGGAGAAGTTGCAAAAAGTTTTTTAAGTCAGTAAAAAGGAGACCCTAGAAATCACAAAGGAAGCACCACTTCCTAATCACACTTCTCATCAGCCCAATAGCGTCCCATGATTTATCTGAATCCTTTATTTTTTCAACTGGTTGCTCTGGCAACATGCTGGTAGACCCCCCTGCAACTCTGCCAGGTGTTTCCCCAACATGCCCATTGACCAAGAGCCTTGCAAAGCTCCTGACTAACAAGCTAGTCTCCTGCCACCTCTGGGACACTCCCAGGTGTTAGATTGGTGGGATGGTCCAACCAACAGACAGATCAAGCCTACTCAACATAACTTAGTCAGATACCGGTTGCTAATAATTCTGGAAGAGCAAGAGATTTTCTGCACATGCTTGACCAACTATTCCAACATCATCTTACTTCAAAAGCCAGTCTGAACCCTCCCAGAAAGGGGTTTCATATTTGGTGGTTATTTGCCTAGCATGACAATGCCTGTGAACTTACCATGACATAAGAGTCTCATTTTTCAGTAAAACCACAAAAGCATAAATGAAGAGAAACCAATGGGCCACACAGCAACAGAGTACATAAAACAGCAGGAACCACACACACTCTAATCCCATTAGCAAAATGGGAGGTGATTAAAGGGGAAAAACAAACAGCTTTAATGCTCTTACATGAGATGGCTGCAGTCTTTCCCTGGGCTGTTGTTTATAAAGTAATTTACTTATTTCCAGCAAACTATGCTAAAAATACATATAAAGCCTGGGCCTCTTTAAGCTATCACATTAATTAAGCCCAGACTATTGCCTCAATCAAGCAGCCTGTATAATTTCACAGAGGGAGAAATTCAAGTCTGTTCTGGGCCACTGTACTAACCAAGGCAAGCCTTCCCACTGTGGCTGTAAAAGTCATAGATAGACAAACAACCCTCTCCAACTCGAGAAAGTGAGTCATAGTACTGTATAATTAATATGGTAAGTCACTATGCCACGAAATCACTCTTTGTACTATGATGATAATTTATACTATTATGGCTGAACTGTGTACCTCTGAACATTCATGCCCTAATGCCTTAGTAACTCAGAATGTAATAGCATGTGGAGATAGTCCTTAAAGAAGTACTTAAAAGAAAGAAGTCCTTAAGATGAAGTCATTAGGGTAGGTCCTAAACCAACGTAACTTGTATCTATATATAAAAAAAAGGAAACCTGGCCACATGAACAAAGGCATAACTGACCCACCTGAAGACACAGAAAGATGGCTGTTTACATTCCAAGCACAAAGACCACAGAGTAGTCTATCCTGTGAACATCTTCATGTTGGACTTCTAGACTCCAGGACAGTGAGGCAACATAGTTCTGTTGTCTAAACTGTCCAGTTTATATTTGTGGGATTTTTTTTTCAGCCCTAGCAAACTAATGCAGGCTACATTTCTTTTCATCAGTGTTGCAGCCCCTATAGAACATAAGCGCAGCTGGGATATTTGTAGATTTTGATTACTGCCATGCTACCAGTATAAAAGAATACCTGGTAGAGAATGGCATTCAACAAACATTTGTTGAAAAAAGGCTAAGGAGGTAGCTTAGTCAGTAAAGTGTTTGCCTCTTAAACATAAGGACCTGAGTTCAATCCCCAAAACACACACTACAAAAATGAAAGGAAGAAATGAATGATAAGAAATGTGAAATTTTCTTATTAAGATCAAGAACAAAATAAGGATGTCTCTTGTCACCTGTTTTTCAACATAATGCTGAAAACCCTAGTTAACACAATAAAAAATGAAAAGTTAATAAAGCATGTAAAGAAGAAGGAAGAAAAAAAGCTGCCTTTGTTTGCAGATGACATCATTGATAGTAAAATCCAAAATAATTAATAAAATACCTCTTGGAATTAATAAGCAATTTTGGCATGGTTAAGAACACAAGGCTAATATGCAAAATCAAAAGTTTTCCTATTTATCAGCAATTAATAAATGGAATTCAAAATTAAAAACACAATAACATATAAATTTGCACTCAAAATATATATCTAACAAAATAAGTGTGAGATCTAAACAGAGTGTATCAGTTACTTTCTTGCTTCTGGGACAAAATACCCAATTTGAAGCAACCTAGGGGAGGAAAGAGTTCATTCCGGATTACAGTTCCAGAGGGTAGAGTCCATTGCGATAGAAAAAATGACAGGAACAGAAACTCTATGTCAATCATCTTACCATCAGAGAGGAGATGGAGAAAGCAAGAACAGCAGGCAAAGCCGGGCTGCAACACTTCAAGATCTGTCCCCAATGACACGTTTCATCCACCTCCTAAAGGTTCCGCAGCCTTCTCAAATAATTGAGAGCCAAGTGTTCAAACACATGAGTATATGGGGGACATTTTACATTCAAACCACCACTCAGGAAAAGTTGCAAGACTCTGATGAAAGAATTCAAAGAAGTACTGAGTAAATGGAAAAACAACTCAAGTCTTAAATAGGAAATCTCAATATTGCTAAGTACAGGGGGAGACAGTCCACACCTTAGATAGAAGTCTCAACAGTGCTAAGTAAGTAGGTGTCTAGTCATGTTTACAGATAGGAAATTTCAATATTGTCAAGCTATCAGTTCTTCCCCACCTGATATACAAATTCATTATGACCTCAATCAAAATCTCATCATGTTTACTGAGTGATATCAGCAAATCAGATTCTAAAAGATTTTTTGGAAAGACAAAAGAGCCAAAATAAATGAACATAACATTGGAAAAGAACAAAGTTGGAGAATGAACATCATCCAACTTCAAGACTTACTATAAAACTATAGTAATAACACAATATAGTATTGGCAAAAAAAGAAAAATAGATTCTATACATAGACCCATATAAATATAGTCAACTGATATTTGACAAAACAGCAAAAGCAACACAATGAAGAAAAGACACTATTTACAATAAATGTTTCTGGATAAGCTGGATATATACATTCAAAAAAAGTCTAAAAATAAGCCTTAAATCTTTCACAAAAAAATAATTCAAATGGGTCAATATTACTATAAAATACAATACCATACAACTATCAGAACACAGGAGAAGAATCTAGATGGCCAGGCATGGTGGCACACGCCTTTAATCCCAGCATTCCAGAGGCAGAGAAAGGAGAATCGCCTTGAGTTCAAGGCCACCCTGAGACTACATAGTGAGTTCCAGGTCAGCCTGGGATAGAGTGAGACCCTACCTCAAAAAACAACAACAACAAAAAAGCTATATGACCTAGAATCTAACCAAAAACACAATCTACTAAAGAAAGATTTGATCAGATCTATAAAAGAGATACTATTTTAATATTTTCTGTGAAGCATGCTGTCAAGAGGATAAAAAGAAAAGCCATAATGCAGTCTGAAGTATTTACCAAAGACATATCCTATATAGGATTGTTCTAGAGTATCACCCAAGTTGATGAGTATTTACTGAGGATCTGCTTAGCAGATGGCAGTATACAAAACCAAAGGAAGAGAATGGGAGAAGGCAGAAATGTCATGAGTCCAAGCCTCAAGCTTAATGATACCACTGGAAGCCAAAGATGAAATGCAAAAAGAACCCAAAGGAGAATGATGGGCTGAAGATAGCAGGAACCTGGATTACAGTCAGGAGACCAGCTACTCTTGGTCAAGTCCTCTTCTCTGCAGCTTCAGCTCACTAACTTGCAAAGTTAGGAGGCCCAGTTAAGTAAGGCAGTGAAGACTTCTAGAAGGTCTCTTCCCATCAATCAAGACCTAACTTGGTGTCAATAGTCTGCTTTGTGTGGTTGCAAAGATGACACTCAGGCAAGTTTCCTCAAGAGAGAAGGTGAGTAAAGAAAATCATTGCCAAGTGCAGAGGGTATGGACATGAACCTGAAACAGCCAGGCACAGGAAACTCTGACCCCACTGAAATCCATGCAGTCCTTTTCTGTCTGACAACAGATTCCCACTGCTGGCTCCCTCATTTCAGCTAACATGGAATTTAAGCTGTGAGCATGACCTTGAAAGTTTGACAAATCACTGCCAAATCCATTCATCTTTCACTGAGAACATTGAGGATCTGTGCATGTTTTTAAAGTAATTTGGGGGCTGGGGAGAGATTGCTCAGTAGTTAAAGGTGCTTGCTTGCAAAGCCTGCCAACCTGGGTTCAATTCTCTAACACCAACATAAAGCCTGATGCACAAAGTGGCACATGCATCTGGAGTTCATTTATAGTGGCAAGTGGTCCTGCCATGACAGGACCATTCTCTCTTTATTCTCTGTACAAATAAATAAAAAAATATTTTTTAAAAAAAATAAATAAAGTAGGGCTGGGCGTGGTGGTGCATGCCTTTAATCCCAGCACTTGGGAGGCAGAGAGAGGAGGATCACTGTTAGTTTGAGGCCAGCCTGAGACTACATAGTGAATTCCAGGTCAGCCTGGGCTAGAGTGAGACTATACCTCAAAAAACCATATAATAATAATAATAATAGTAAATAAAGTAATTTTCATTTTATTATATAGGACTCCCAAACAAGACTAATGCCCCACTCTTGAGCCCATAGTATGGGACTGAGACATCTGTACCATGGGTATGAAAAATATTTCAGGCAGCTTCCCCTAGGAAGGGGTGTGGTTAACCTAGGAATTTGGAGAACACATTTTATAACATACTAGATAGTCAACAAATCCCTGACAAAGTATCTTACCTAGAACATGGGTTGGGTTACCCGACAGGTTATATGACCTGATGATCTATACCCGCTTCCTGGATGCACATCTTCTCCCAGCAAGTGTGCAGGTATACACCCTGATTAACACATTCTCGCAACAGAGGAAAAAAATGACAAAATGAGCCATTTCCAAAAATAGTCCTAGAAATATCCCCTCTGACACCCGTTCCCATGCCTCTGCACAGAGTGAGTCTTGGGATTGAGCTGAGGGCCCTTGATTGCAGATGAGGAGTACTGGGCCATTTGTGTGACCTTCAGAAAACCATGTAGCCTCACTAGGGATTTTAATACCTTCCCTCCAGTCTTTATAAAATTTTATAATAACAAAGGTGGAACCAGACTAAAAGTTGCTTATGGGGGCTGGATAGATAGCTTAGTAGTTAAAGAAATTGCCTGAGAAGCCTAGGGACCCAGGTTCAATTCCCCAATACCCACATAAGCCAGATGTGTCTTATGGCACATGCACATGCATCTGGAGTTAATTTGCAGTGGCTGGAGGCCCTGGTGAATCCATTCTCTCTCTCTCTCTCTCTCTATCTATCTATCTATCTATCTCTATCTCTATCTCTATCTCTCTCTTCCTCTGTCTCTCCCTCTCTCTCTCTCAGCCTACTTGAACCCACAGCACAGCAAAGAGGGATCCAAGCAGGAGTGCAACATAACTGAGACCAAAATCATCCCAAAAGGTAACTGGGATTACACCAGGTCAGTTCCCGCCAAATAAGCCTGGTATATAGGCTTGAATCGGAAGTGGTAATTACACCTTCCATATCAGGATAAATTATATGTTAAATCTGATAGATGGTCAGATTTGCCATTCTTAAATAATCCATATTTTGCGTTTGTCATTTGTTGCTTCCTGATTTATAATGCCTTTGTTTCCTCTACTGTTGTTCATTAGGGAAGGGTCTCACTTGATCACAAGCTGACTTGAAACCCTCAACAGACCAGAAATCTTAGCCTCCTAGTTGACAGGATTAAGGATGTGGGGCAACACACATCTTAAGGTACTGTGACTTCGTTAGAGGATCTGGTTGTCATAATATCTACACTTGTATGTTTTTCATTGAATGTGTACATTGTTTAGTTAAGTTATAGAATCTGCCTGTATTTTGTTCCACTCAGCCTACCTGAATATTCTCATAGTAAGCAAACCCAACACCTAAGTTCACTTTTGAAGATACTCTGAGAGTCTTAAGAGCCACACTTAGCACCTTAAGCTCCTGCTCTGAAGATATATAACATCAGATTGATTGATACATCTAATAATACTGCAGCTTATTAGAAAATCCGAGCATTAAATAAATCCAAGATGCAAAAATATATACATTATAACACAAGAAATACCAAAAATCAAGACAGTATAAATCCAGCAAAAGTATTAATGCATCAGAAATGACCTCCAGTGAGAATGATTTAGAGGAAATGCCTAAGACAGATTTTTTTAAAAAAAAGAATGATTATAAATATGCTCAAAAAAGTCAAAGAGGAAATCAAAGGAATGAAAGAGGAAATCAAAGGAATCAAAGAAGACACAGGAAATCAATTTAATGAAATAAAGAGGTCAATACAAGACATAAATAAGTAAATATAAATAATAAAGAAAAACCAGTCAGAATTACTAGCAATGAAGAACACAGTCAATGACATAAAAAAACACAGTAGAAAATCTCACCAGTAGAATGGATGAAGGACAGAATTTCTAAACTAGAAGAGCAGGTGGCAGGTCTAATACAGTCCAACAAAGAGAAAAACAAACTAATAGGAAAGTATGAATGGGAATTTCAAGATATTTGGGACACTATGAAAAGATCAAACATAAGAATTCAGGGTATAGGAGAAGGAGAAGAATTTCACTCCAAAGGTATAGTAAGTATTGAATAAAGGAAAAGCGGAGGGAGGGCTAATCAAATCTAAGAGGATATAAATAAGTCATATGGAAACCTACTTTTTTGGACAATGGAACACTCAGGAACCGTAGATTGTTAATAAAAAATTTTCAGTGATAGGGATGGGATACCTTCCAGTGAGTTGTTGGCCAGGGAGGTCCCTGATGCCCCCAAAACATTACAGGACATTGCCAAGGCCCTTGGTTTCCCACCAGGAATAGATGGTAAGACCCTATTGCTAAAGACTCCACATACTTGTGCTGCAAAGTCACTGAGAAATCCTGCTGGAACTGAGCTGATAACCTCCTCCATGTAGACCAGCTGACAGAAAGCTAGAAGAAGCCATACTGCATGCATTTCAATGGGAGAGAGAGAAATCACTAGGGGAGAGACTCAACAGTGGACACTGCAAGCCTTATATTTTGCCAGCCAGGCCAAATGAGCCAATGGGTGCAATAGTGGCACATGTGTCATGGTGGAAACCAACTGCCCTCTAATTGGACTGGAGGCCCGCTCCATGGGAGGGAATATATCCCTGATACTGATACCTACAATAGGGGTAGTCAGGAGCCCTAGGAGTGTAACATCTCCTGATGTCTGGCTAAAGGTATATACTATGCTCACCAAACTGCCCAGTAAGCACTTCTCTTAATGTTCATATCCATATATTAATGCTACTCTCACTTTTGGCTAGAGAACCTTCTTTTTTCATATGGCAGTAACCTTGGGATGACTCAGAAGGCACCATGGTGCTGAGAAGTGACAGATGAGTGCTCATCACTGCAATATCTCTATCACACCTTCCAAGGCTCAGAGTCCATTGCGGAAGAGGTGGTAGAAAGAATGTAAGAGCCAAAGGAAGGGTAGTCCCCTTACAACAAGCTCCTCCAGACATAAAATGGCCTGGATATCCATGACCCCACAATGCCTGACACCACCTACACAAGACCATCATAATAGGATGAAAAGATGATAACATCAAAATAAAAGAGAGCCGGGCTAGAGAGATGGCTTAGTGGTTAAGCGCTTGCCTGTGAAGCATAAGGATCCCGGTTCGAGGCTCGACTTCCCAGTACCCATGTAAGCCAGATGCACAAGGGGGCACATGCATCTGGAGTTCATTTGCAGTGGCTGGAGGCCCTGGTGCACCCATTCTCTCTTTTTCTCTCTCTCTCTCTCTCCCTCTCTCTCTCTGTCTCTCTCTGCCTCTTTCTCTCTCTGTCTTTCTGTCACCCTCAAATAAATAAATAAAAATAAACAACAACAACAAAAGGCTTATTTTAAAAAAACAAAAAAATAAAAGAGAGACTGATTGAGAGGGGGCGGGGATATGAAGGAGTGTGGAGTTTCAAAGGGGAAAGTGGGGGAGGGAGGGCATTACCATGGAATATTATTTATAATCATGGAAGTTGTTAATAAAAAAAGTTGCTTATGGAAGTTTAAAGTCTTGAGAACATTCAAATTAAAGAAATAAGAATAACTCTAATTAGATTGAGAACACAATTTGTATTTAAGCATGGGGAAGACTACAAGGAAATATCCCAAAATGGTCACTTACCTTTGGTAGTCAGACATTTTCGCTTCTCAATCTCTTCATTCTATATTTTATCTCTATATATATAATAAGCACACATTAGTGTGATAAACATAAAATGGTTTAAAATGTGTGCGTCACTAGACTCTCACTTTCTTCCTCGGCTTTACTGGTTGCCTTCGGTACATTTTCTTGCTCTAAGGGTTTCACTTAGAGGCTGGACAAAGGGAACAAAAGGTCAGCTTCCCACCAATCAATCCCTGCCTTATGTCAGTAGGCCTCTGAGAGGATTCTGTGAAGATGGCTGACATCTCAGAGCTGTAATGAGGCTTAGATGCAGTTTGCATTTCAACTATACAGGCCACCCTCAGTCCCTGTTACAAACACTTTTCACTAATATGCTGTGTCATCTCCTTTAGAAATCTCATATGATGCTGCACTGGAAATTACTGAAAACAAAAGCATGCTCTGTAATCTGGGAGTAAGGAGGCATGATGTGGAAGGTCTATGCATCTGTGATTGCTAAGGTGGGTTGCATAGTGTGATGGTTAATTTGACTGCTTTAGTGAATCCCTAGAGACCTGGTATGGTGGAGTGTTTTTTAATATTTCATTTTTATTTATTTATTTGAGAGAGAAAGAGGCAGAGAGAGAGTGGGTGTGCCAGGGCATCCAGCCACTGCAAACGAACTCCAGACACATGCACCACCTTTTGCATCTGGCTCACGTGGGTCCTGGGGAATTAAACCTGAGTCCTTTGGCTTTTCTGGCGTGGTGGTTTGAATGGATGTCCCCCCAGTAGATCCAAGAGTTTATTAAAGCTTGTGATTTAGATTTCCAGGCACATGGCTGGAGAAGGTGTCACTATGGGCAGATCCTAGGGTCCAGCCCTAAGGTGTGGAGTAGATTTGGAATTCCAGTCTAAAGACATGCCAAGTGCTGGAGTTCTGCCTGGGTTCTCTGTGGTTTAGTGGCTGGTTTGTTGCTCTTGCTTTGGTGGAGGGGTTTCTCTTTTTCACCATTATGGAACTTCTCCTGGATCTATAAGCTTCAAATAAATGTCATTCATCACATAACTTGTGCCTGGTTTGAAGTTCATCCCAGCAACCTGAGGCTGTCTACTGTATCTAGTATAGCATGATTTTGGAGTGTGTCGATTATGGTTAAAATAAATGTTAAGGCCAAAACAGTGAGGTGAACACTGGGGAAGGGAAGTAAGAGGGCTTGCAGGTAAGTATGAGATAGCCAAGCTGCCTAGTTAAGAACAGGGCTCTGGAAAAAATAGCAAAGCTAATTTCAGTAGACTCCAGCCAGCCACTCTCTGAGAAGCTTTATGAGACACCACTGCCCTTCCCTCTAGTAAACCTCTCAACTTTATGGATACTTACATCTTTATGCCTATTTCTACATCTAATACATGGGAATTAATGGACTTAACTGTGAGTAACAATGGCTTCTAAGAAAGCTACCACTTATGTCAAGAATGATAGCATCCCACACTGCCCTAAGAGTGGGCAGGGGATGAGGAATTGTAGACTGACATGAGACGTCCAGATACTAGAGGCAGCTTTCTGCTGTGCCTCTCCCCTAGCTAAGTCCTCTGCTCTGGAGGGTTCATGTACTTCCCACTTTTGCCTTCTCTTCTGCTAAACATAAATCTTCACTGTGTCTGCCCAGATGTGAATTCTTCTCCTTTGGGAGCACAGTGCCAGAAATTGCCATAGCTGCCATTGGAGAGAACTGGGGAGGAATCCCATCATCCATAAAATCCTGAGGGTGTTTCCAGAGGAGGTTACACTTTCCTCTGTGTCTAGGGGAAGTAAGTAAGAAATCCATCCTCCCATTGGCTTGGGGCAGGGGTGGTGAGGTCTCAAGAAAATAGCATGTCCTATGGTCTCAGGTTCTCGGGTCTCAGCCACGCACTGGGGATTACACCTTCAGTCTCCCCAGTTCTGAGAGCCTGGGACTTGGAGTGAGCCACACAGCAGACATTCCATGGTCTCTAGCTTGCACATGACCTCTCATGGGACTTCTCACCCTCCCTAATTACATGAACCTATTCCCTCATTCAATCTCTCCTGTGTCAGCTGCAGTCAGCTTTCCTTCCACTGTGACAAATACGTGAGAGGAACAAATTAAAAGAGGAGCTAATGGTTTCAGAGGATTTGGTCCATAATCTACCGGCTCTACTATGCCTACGATAGAATGCACAGAATGGAATATGACAGTGGGAGACTGGCAGAACAGAGGTGGTCATGTCACGATGGGCCAGACTCAGAGAGAGACCAGGAGCTAGGGACAAGGTGTATGTTCTGGGTACAGTCCTGATTGCCTGTATTCTCTAACTCCCCCGCTAATTGTCCAGCCTCTCCCAATAATGCCATCACATTGTGAATCAAGGATTGATCCACTAACAAGTACAAACCCTCTTGGTCCAATTTCATCTCAATGATTGGATCCATCATCTAGAGATGAGTTACATGAGCTTTTTAGGGGGGACACTTCATACCTAAAGCATTAATCCCTTTTTTATCTGTCCACCTGTCATTTGTCTGTCTAATCTCTATCCCATTGATCTGCTACTCTGGAGAACCTTAACGAACACACATACTCAGACTCAGTAGATCAGTAACAATCCCTCTTTTGTAACAGTAACAAAAGCATACATTTCATCACTGAACTAAATATCTTTTTTTTTTTTTTAAGACAAGGTCTTGTTCTGAATCCAAGCTGGCCTAGAACACCTGGCAATCCTCAAATCTCAGCCTCGCAGTGTTATGATATTAGGTGTGAATCAACAAGCCCAACTACATATTTCTTGAGTCTCAATCATGTCTCTATCATTATAGTGATAAAAACAAACTCATGCCCCAGTAATTAAAAGTACATGAGAAGCCGGGTGTGGTGGCACATGCCTTTAATCCCAGCACTTGGGAGGCAGAGGTAGGAGGATTGCCATGAGTTCGAGGCCACCCTGAGATGACATAGTGAATTCCAGGTCAGCCTGAACTAAAGTGAGACCCTATCTCGAAAAACAAAAACAAAAACAAAAAAAAAAGTACATGAGATCATGACCACTGTCTGCCCTTCACCTACAACCGTGAGTCGCTGAAAGGAGTCCCACAGCCACCTTGAGGGGAGGAGTAGCCCTTTCACCAGCTCTACCTCAAAACTAAGGACACTATTTCTCCCTTTGGAATCAAATTAAAGCAGGAAGAAAGAAAAGTCTCAAAAAGAAAGAAAAACTCAGCATCTGGCTGGAGAGATGGTTCAGTGGCTAAGTACTTCCTACTCATGCATGAGGGCTTAAGGGACCTGAGACCATCAGAGTACGTAAATATCTGGCAAGGCCTCACGTGCCTGTAATCCCAGTCCTGCAGAGGAACAGAGACACAAGAACCATTGGAGCCCTACAAGCTCCAAAATCAGTAAGATATTATAGCTCAAAACAAAGACCAGGCAGAAAAAGCAATAGAGCAAGAGTCAGTGTTCTGCTAGGACCACTACAAACAGGTGAGTGCCCATTGCCCCACTGGTGAGTGTATGGGGCACCACACCATACCACATACCACATGCACTACATGCACATACCACACCACACATATCACATTACACCCAAAAGCAGCAAAAAGAAAAAAACTAAGTATCAAGGACAAAATATCAGATGATACTGAGGAATCACTATCCATTGAATGATGACATTATTTTGCCTAATTTTTAAGTCATATATATTTAAGAATGAAATAACCTGAACTCTTGTGTTATTTGAAAGTTGCCTGAGAGGAGAGGGTAGAAAGTAAAGGGACTTGGAAAGCAAAGCACAGAGGCTGCAAGTCAGCACAGCTGGCCATGTGCAGATTAACCTGAAAGCTGGGTATGGGGACAAGTGTTAACATCAGCAACACCCAGATGTATGTGTAGGTTAGAACCAGCCAGGGAACTTCAAAAGTTGGATGCCTGTGTTTATCCCAGAGACTGCAACTCTAATGGTCTGGGAGAGTGTTTCGGCTTTGGAGGTCCCTAGGAGCCACAGTGAGTCTAGCAAACAGGAAACCATAGGGTTATACTATTCTCTATACTTCCAAGTACATTTTGCATTTTTATGTGTATGTTGTGTATGTGTGACCTGCAAGTGTCCAAATGTGTGTGTGTATGCATGTGAAGGCCTTAGTCTTTGAAACAAGGTCTCTTCCTGAACCTAGACTTCACCAATTCAGCCAGATTGACTACCCTGTGAGCCTAAGGCATCCTCCTGCCTGGGCCTCTGCAGGGCTGGGACTACAGACATATGCCCAGCATGTTACATGGTTTCTGGGGATCTGAACTCAGGTCCTCTTGCTTGTGTGGCAAGCACTTTACCCACTGTACCATCTCCCCAGCTCCTGTTCTGAGAATATTGAATAGTTTTCAAAATAAGAATATTTTCAATGCAAAGGGGACAGAAAGATAGCAAAATATGAGAAGAAACAAGTAGCCCCTGTTCCCCTACTTTTTCCAGGGATGGAGAATGTGATGATCTCCCCTTAAGTCCTTCCCCCCAAGCTCCCTCTATTAGCAGATGTCTTCCCATTTCTTGGTTCCTGGCTCAGATGGGGCCCACATTTAATGGCACTACCACATCATAGACCCCTTTTACCCCTATTAGAAACTCTGGAGCCTGGCCATTCCCCTGAGTTATCAAGCCAGTGAGGACTTCACCACAAAGATCTCTCCTCCCTCTCCCCTCACTTTACACCTCGCCCCATCCTTCTCCCTCTTTTCTTTATGATGGTAAATTACCCACTTTTGCCGCACACTTAGAAAGTGAAGCCAAGACTTCCCAACAGAGCCACAATTGAGTTTAATCATGCTATTGGATGGATGAATTTTTTTACTAACTTATTTGCAGTAGGACCTCTCACCTGGCCTTCCACAGCCCCCACAGATAGGCCCATCTTATAGCATAATGCTTTATTCAAATTAGAATGTCTCAAGGGTAGGTTCCATGTTCTCAGCTGTGCGAACGGTAGGGGAGTGATTGTTCTTCAGAAAAATGCTATTAATATGGAACCCCAGGCTTAACACCCCCCAGTGCCCCAACAATAGCCCTCCTTTATGTCTGGGGAAATGGTACTTTGGAGATGATCTGCATGTGGTTCTCTGAAAGGAGCGGAGCATGGCTGAGGACCAAAGCCCCGCATGCAAACAGAAATGCAGCCAGCTTCCCCACACTCAGCCCTTCGTTTGGCCAAAGGCTTGCTTCACATGTGAAAAGACCCCTCAAATGAAAAATCTACCCAGACATATGAAAATTATCAATAAAAAAATTTAAGTCTTGCCAGGAAACAGACTCTGACTTTTCTCTGTGCTCCTCCATTCTTCTAAGCAGTCTATGAGAGCGTCTCAATTGTCAAGAAGGGAAGTGAAAGGTGTTCCAGCCTTCACTTTGGGGTCAGGGCTCTGCACACTGCAGCTCAGGCTACAGGCCTCTTTGCCCAGGGGCCAGAGCTTGAAGGCCAGTGATGGAGACAGGAAGAGCTGGGAGTGTGACAGGGTCTGTGACAAGTGCAGCCCTACCCTCTCTAAGAGAGGCGACGACTTCCTACTTCCACACTACTGTCTCCTGCATAAATAACAGGTCAACTCCATTTAGCCAAGCCTAATTTCATCCGCCACACATGGAATTTCTCATTTAGAATTCCAGCAAGTGTTTTCATCTTTTTATTTTCATGTGAATGTGTGTGTGGCACGCTAGTGCCAGTTTTTACATACATTCCCACATGTGTGTGCAGATGGGAGGGCGGCAGAAGACAAACTCAGATGTCATCCTCAGAAACACTACCTCTTTTGAGACAGAGTCTCTTGTTGGCCCGAAACTCACCAATTTTAAAACTAGACTGGCTGGCCAGCATGCCTCAGAGATCCTCCTGTCTCTGTCTCCCCAGTGCTGGTATTACAGGTGTGAGCCGCCATGCCTGGTATTTACATACTGTCAATAGAACTAAGGTCCTCATGCTTGCAAACAAAGTACTTTACCAACTGAGCCATCTCCCAAGCCCCAAAAGTTCTCCATTTCTTAGATGGATAAATAATTGTTTCTGATGGTACAACACACTGCAAACTGCAGATCTAGATGGCAGCCTGCTGCCTTAGCTGGGTTCATAGTCTCTCTATTCCTTGTATGAACCTCAGTGTTCTTAAGCTGCATCCTCCACCTGGGCCCTGCTATACCCCACCATGCAAAGCACCCCTGCCAAACTTCCCTCCTCCAGAACTGAAAACATCCTCCTACATGTTAACATCCCACCTGACTGTGGAGGAAGAGGTGTACTTGTCTCCGCATCCTCACAACCTAGCAAGTCTTGAAGGTGTGTAGAATGAGTAAGCAAGTGAGGAAATGAATGCATGTTTACTGTCTCCGGCCCCAACTCCATGACGCTGCCATTCTTGCTGCCTTACACAGAAGAGGACTTTCTAGACCTACAGAGGGACTTGGGCTTAGCGCTGCAGCTCTTGAGCTGGGCTGGAATCCGGCTAGGTCTGTCTGTCCCCAAGCCTCTGCTCTTCGGGCCGTGCAAGCAGCTTACCATTGTTCCTCTTTCCACTTTGCTCAGGAGTCCTGAACCTCTTCATCCTCAGGAGTCCTGAATCTCCCCATCCTTGGGAGTCCTGAACCTCCTCATCCTCAGGAGTCCTGCACCTCCCCATCCTCAGGAGTCCTGTATCTCCCCATCCTCAGGAGTCCTGAATCTCCTCATCCTCAGGAGTCCTGAACCCCCCATCCTCAGGAGTCCTGAATCTCCTTATCCTCAGGAGTCCTGAACCTCCTCATCCTCAGGAGTCCTGAACCTCCCCATCCTCAGGAGTCCTGTATCTCCCCATCCTCAGGAGTCCTGAATCTCCTCATCCTCAGGAGTCCTGAACCTCCCCATCCTCAGGAGTCCTGAATCTCCTATCCTCAGGAGTCCTGAACCTCCCCATCCTCAGGAGTCCTGAATCTCCTCATCCTCAGGAGTCCTGTATCTCCCCATCCTCAGGAGTCCTGAATCTCCTCATCCTCAGGAGTCCTGAATCTCCTCATCCTCAGGAGTCCTGAACCTCCCCATCCTCAGGAGTCCTGAATCTCCCCATCCTCAGGAGTCCTGAATCTCCTCATCCTCAGGAGTCCTGAATCTCCCCATCCTCAGGAGTCCTGAATCTCCCCATCCTCAGGAGTCCTGAACCTCCCATCCTCAGGAGTCCTGAATCTCCTCATCCTCAGGAGTCCTGAACCTCCCCATCCTCAGGAGTCCTGAATCTCCTCATCCTCAGGAGTCCTGAATCTCCCATCCTCAGGAGTCCTGAATCTCCCCATCCTCAGGAGTCCTGAATCTCCCATCCTCAGGAGTCCTGAATCTCCCCATCCTCAGGAGTCCTGAATCTCCCTCATCCTCAGGAGTCCTGAACCTCCCCATCCTCAGGAGTCCTGAATCTCCTCATCCTCAGGAGTCCTGAACCTCCCCATCCTCAGGAGTCCTGAATCTCCTCATCCTCAGGAGTCCTGAACCTCCCCATCCTCAGGAGTCCTGAATCTCCTCATCCTCAGGAGTCCTGAACCTCCTCATCCTCAGGAGTCCTGAATCTCCCCATCCTCAGGAGTCCTGAATCTCCTCATCCTCAGGAGTCCTGAATCTCCCCATCCTCAGGAGTCCTGAACCTCCTCATCCTCAGGAGTCCTGAATCTCCCCATCCTCAGGAGTCCTGAATCTCCTCATCCTCAGGAGTCCTGAACCTCCCCATCCTCAGGAGTCCTGAATCTCCTCATCCTCAGGAGTCCTGAACCTCCTCATCCTCAGGAGTCCTGAATCTCCCCATCCTCAGGAGTCCTGAATCTCCCCATCCTCAGGAGTCCTGAACCTCCCATCCTCAGGAGTCCTGAATCTCCTCATCCTCAGGAGTCCTGAACCTCCCCATCCTCAGGAGTCCTGAATCTCCTCATCCTCAGGAGTCCTGAATCTCCCCATCCTCAGGAGTCCTGAATCTCCCCATCCTCAGGAGTCCTGAATCTCCCCATCCTCAGGAGTCCTGAATCTCCCCATCCTCAGGAGTCCTGAATCTCCTCATCCTCAGGAGTCCTGAACCTCCCCATCCTCAGGAGTCCTGAATCTCCTCATCCTCAGGAGTCCTGAACCTCCCCATCCTCAGGAGTCCTGAATCTCCTCATCCTCAGGAGTCCTGAATCTCCTCATCCTCAGGAGTCCTGAATCTCCTCATCCTCAGGAGTCCTGAACCTCCTCATCCTCAGGAGTCCTGAATCTCCCCATCCTCAGGAGTCCTGAATCTCCCCATCCTCAGGAGTCCTGAATCTCCTCATCCTCAGGAGTCCTGAATCTCCCCATCCTCAGGAGTCCTGAACCTCCTCATCCTCAGGCATCCTGAACCTCCCCATCCTCAGGAGTCCTGAATCTCCTCAT
The DNA here is from genome assembly GCA_036346955.1 of Dipus sagitta. Lineage (NCBI taxonomy): Eukaryota > Metazoa > Chordata > Mammalia > Rodentia > Dipodidae > Dipus > Dipus sagitta. Next base: position 166,736,795 of record CM070773.1, read on the forward strand.
CCTCAGGCGTCCTGAACCTCCCCATCCTCAGAAGTCCTGAATCTCCTCATCCTCAGGAGTCCTGAACCTCCTCATCCTCAGGAGTCCTGAATCTCCTCATCCTCAGGAGTCCTGAATCTCCCCATCCTCAGGAGTCCTGAACCTCCCCATCCTCAGGAGTCCTGAACCTCCTCATCCTCAGGAGTCCTGAACCTCTTCATCCTCAGGAGTCTTGAATCATGTGCTAGGACTTGAGACATAAGCACACAGCATGCTTAAATACATTAAAATTCCACTTTTAAAATATTGTATATATGCAGTGGAATTTTGCAGCCATATACAAGAACAAAATTATATAATTTTCAGGAAAATAAATGCAACCAAAAATAATCAAATAAAGTGAAGTAAGACAGTCTCAGTGAGAAATATATCATATGTTTTCTCTTATTGTGGTTCCTGAATTTTTATATAGATAGATAAAATTGTGTATGTACATTTGAAAATAAAGTAGAAGAGAGACTTTCTAGGAAACAAAGGAGGAGGAACAAGAAAAGGGGGAGTGGGGTATGGGAAGTGGCATGCTCAACATACAATAAATTCTTGTGAACATTTTGAAAATAAAATATTTTTAAAGTTCAAGGCCTGAAGCCTATCAAGGAATCCATCCTTTTTCAATGCCCTTTATATATCCCATGCCAGCGTGTCTTCGCACCCTCAATCACATCACTTCAGAGTTTTTAAATGCAAAATATTTTACCCTCTAACTGTGTGAAAGAAGTGGAAGGCCACACTCTCCTGCAGGCACTCCCTTCTAGCCATACAGAAGCTAAAGATACCCATGTCCCTTCCACAATGCAGGAGCTGCCTAAGTGCATGCCCCATGGCTGCTCAAATCCAAGTACCTGGCCTGCCACCTTGTGGACACTTAGAGTAAAGTGTCTAGAAGGCTGGCTCCTCGGAGTGCCCAGTGTTAAAGAGGACTGGTAAGGAGGACCTGGGGAGAACTTTTCTCTGTACAGTTGATGTTTTATATCACGTAGGAGGTTAGTTTTAAATGACCCAAATATAAAGCAGAGACACTTTTTTGAGATATTAGGGTCTCATGTAACACCTGGCTGGACCCAAAATTGCTGTGTAGCTGAGAATGACCTTATAGTCCTGCCTGCTTTGACTAGGTAAGTGCTGCCATGACTGGTTTATGCAATGCTGGAGATGGAACTCTACCCACTTAACATGTCCCCAGCCCTAAGAAAAGTGCTTAAAAATGGTGGCCTCCAGGTTCTTTAGCACTGAGGCATAAACAATCTATCCAAGGTTTAAAATCCTACCCCTTCCAATCGATTTAGAATCTTCAGAACATAGGACCCTCATCTTTACTTTCAAATTATTTTGTTGTAGTTAAAACCAATAACAGAGACTGGGGAGATGGCTTTGATTGAGGGCTCTTGCTTGCAAAGCCTGCCTGCATGGGTTCAACTCCCTAGTACCTATGTAAAGCCAGATGCAGAAAGTGGCACATGCATCTGGAGTTTGTTTGCAGCTACAAAAAAGGCCCTGGTGCACCCATATTCTCTCTCTCTCTCTCTCTCTCTCTCTCTCTCTCTCTCTCTGTCTGTCTCTTTCACTCTATCTGTCTGCATCTTGCCAATAAATAAATAAAATATTTTAAAATAATAATACCTGGCTGGAGAGATGGCTTAGCGGTTAAGCGCTTGCCTGTGAAGCCTAAGGACCCCGGTTCAAGGCTCGATTCCCCAGGACCCACATTAGCCAGATGCACAAGGGGGCGCATGCATCTGGAGTTCATTTGCAGTGGCTGGAGGCCCTGGCGCGCCCATTCTCTCTCTCTCTCTCTCTCTCTGCCCCTCCCTCCTTCTCTCTCTGCCTGTCTCTCTCTAATAAATAAACAAAAAAATTAAAAAATAATAATAATACCAATAGCAGAACTTCCATTGTAACCACGTAACATGGTATGCAACCATTCATCTTTCAGTGGTCATTTGTGTCTAGTTTTGGCTCTTGTGAACCCTGTTGCTCTGAACATGGGTATATAAACATCCCTTTGAGGACCTGGTCAGTTCTTTTGCATTCATGCCCAGAGCAGGGTTGCGGGACACAGTTACTCTATTTGGTGGCTTCAGTTTCAACACCCCTGACAGGACTCTGATCACAGAAACACTGATGTGTCCAGCCTTCACCACATGGGGCTGGAACAGAGCCTGGGAGAGAGGTGAGAGGACCATTGATGGGTTTTTCTGCATTCTCACTCACCTAGGGAGTACTCTTGAAATTATGTGTATTCCCAATTACTCAACTAGCTAGGAGCCTGGAGGAATGAGACAATAATAACAAAGAAAACAATTGTAAAGAGTGAATTCTGCTATAACATAGGCTGGCCAACTTGTTAGAGAGAGGATCAGAGTGGAGCTAATAAATGACACTAGCATATAGTGCTTTGCCTCAAGTATTCTCTGAAGGGCTTCAAAATCTTAGCTTGCACAAGCTATATAACACCCAGGAGATGTAAGGCTGCTCTCATTCCCATAGCTGAGCAGGTGAGGCACATAGGAGTTAAGTGTCTAAGGAATATCATAAACCATCACGGGGCAGGACTTAGAATGGAAGCCAGGCCGTGCAGCCCAAGAATGCCAGCTAAGGCAGAAAACATTTCAACTGAGACGTGGATGGCAGAGTTTCCCACACTCACTTCTGGAGCCTTCCCAGGCAGCAAATGCAAAGGGGCAGAAGAAGCTACCAGAAACTGAAAGAAGCAAGGTAGCTGGAGCACAGGGAGAGGCGAGCACGGAGGACGGTGGGTCAGATCATGGGGTTCTCACTGGAGCACAGGGAGAGGGGAGCACAGAGAAGGGTGGGTCAGATCATGGGGTTCTCACTGGAGCACTAGGAGAGGGGAACATGGAAGAAGGCAGGTCAGATCATGGGGTTCTCACTGGAACACAGGGAGAGGGGAGCATGGAAGAAGGCAGGTCAGATCATGGGGTTCTCACTGGAACACAGGGAGAGGGGAGCATGGAAGAAGGCAGGTCAGATCATGGGGTTCTCACTGGAGCACAGGGAGAGGGGAGCATGGAAGAAGGCAGGTCAGATCATGGGGTTTTCACTGGAGCACAGGGAGAGGGGAGCATGGAAGAAGGCAGGTCAGATCATGGGGTTCTCTCTATAGCACAGGGAGAGGGGAGCATGGAGGAGGGTGGGTCAGATCATGGGCTTCTCACTGGAGCACAGGGAGAGGGGAGCATGGAAGAAGGCAGGTCAGATCATGGGGTTCTCACTGGAGCACAGGGAGAGGGGAGCATGGAAGAAGGCAGGTCAGGTCATGGGGTTCTCACTGGAGCACAGGGAGAGGGGAGCATGGAAGAAGGCAGGTCAGATCATGAAGATCTATCTCACTGTGTTTGTAGGAATGGTAGATTTCATTCTGCTGGCTCTGTGAGCCACTAGAGGATTTTCAGTAGTGGAACATTGAGTAATTTTACTCTCCTCTGACAGCCTGATATGCATTAAGTGTGCCTATATAAAGGAACAAGTCAGTTAGGGTTCCTGAGGGTCAGAGCTCCAATTTGGTATGTTTCACTGATACCCCATGCAAACATGGACTCTCCCAGGCCGCCCAGCATGGCATATCTCTCTCTCTGTGTCTTTCTGTGTTTCTTCTCACTGAAGCCAGCTCTCCTTGGAGCCATCACTTAGTGTGTGACCTGCAGCCACCTTAGCAACAGGCTGAGTAATTTACCTTTGCTTCGCTGCAGTGCCGTGACACACTGGGACCCAGGGGCAGCACTCGGTCCACAGTAGGAGCGAGATTACTTTCACACACAGAGAGCCATGAAGCAGGAACTTCTGCACGAGACTTGGGAGTGTGAATTGGACACCAGAGCTTGCTAGGGGAGGAAGAGGTGACCCAGGAAACATCACTGCAAACACACAGGATTAAAGAGCTCTTTGCATTTTAGCATTTGCCCTCCATTTGGTCATCACTGTCCTGGGAAGTCGAGGTTCTGAAATGGACTGCTGGACCCTGTAAGGAGCTGCACCTTTGATCTCATCCACTTCACCTCCTGTCAGAAAGTACCAAATCCTCCCCATAGTAAACATTTCTAAGCAAGGGATATAGCTCAGTGGGTAAAGTGTTTACATAGCATGAAGGGGTCCAATTCCAAGAACCCATGTCAAAAAAGATGAGCTTGTAATCCTAACACTGAAGAAGCAGAGCCAGGAAGATCCCTGGGCTCACTGGCTAGCCAAGCTCCAGGACAGTAAGAGACCTTGTCTCAAAAAGAGGTGGGCAGTGTTCTTGAAGAACGGCTGTCAACATTGTCCTTTGGGTTCCACATACACATCCATGTACACCAGTACACACACAACATGTACATATATACACATACAACTAAGTTTTTTCTTCCTAGTAAGAACAAAAGGCAATCAGATGTCCTTACAGGGAGTTATTTCCATGTTCATTGTACAAAATCCTTTGGTGACAATAAATCCAGGTGTTGTTACCTCATAGTGGAAAATGAAGGGACCCAGAAGGTTCTGATGTCACTCCTCTCATTGTCTTGGTAGAAGGTAATCACATTACTTTGTCTCCACCAATCAAAATCTTGCTTCCCTGAGATATTGTATCTTGAGAGTAATCCCAGGATTAACAAAAATTTAGGGTGCACTGACTCTCCTGCATCTTAGCAGATTCTGTGGGCAGAGCTTGTCACTAAGGCCTCTGGAGGTAAACAGAGTTAAGTCACTCTAGCTTTGCAGTCATCACTTAGCCTTACACACAACCTCATAACAGGCTTTAAGTACCCTTAGTTCCTTTGTGCAAAAGGTCACAGTACTGAGGAGGCAGAAGCAGGAGGATCCCTATGGCTTGTTACCAGTGCATCTAGCCAAATCCATAAGATCTAAGTTCAGTACCAAAACCTAGCCCAGGAGGTAGAGGTAGGAATATTGCCATGAGTTCAAGGCCACCCTGAGACTACATAGTGAATTTGAGGTCAGCCTGGGCTAGAGTGAGACCCTAACTCAAAAAAAAGAAAAAAAAACAAGGCAGAGAGCGATTGAGGATAACACCTGATGTCTACCTCTGGTCTCCACGTGTACACACAAATGTGCATCTGCCCCCACAAACATAAAATAGTGCATACACACATGCACACACACAAAAATAAAACAAAATAAAAACACTGACACAGTCCACAGAAGTGGATATTTCTCAAGGGACTCCTGAACATGTGGTACCAAAAAGTGGTTGTCAAGCCCAAGACCCCATAAGGAAACCAAGAGCCATGGAAAGTCTCCATCTTTCATCTTCCCCCATTAGCAAGCAAACTGTCAATGGTTGATTTTCTTTTAAGAGAACTAAAATAGTAAAAGAATGAGGCTGTAAGTAATAGGCTAAGCTGATTGTAGGTCCAAGCTGTTTGACTCTGCAATATTAAAAATCTTCCATCATCCCAAATACACACAAAGACCAATCAAATAGGAAATGATCTCTTCCTGACTATGCTAAGCAATCTGCCATCACCAGCTCAAAGTCAAACACAGCGCAATAATGGCTGCTGACCATGAGATCATTTCTGACCCATCTGTGCCCCAGTGACATTGCAAATTCAGCATTGACTGTGTGTGTGTGTGTGTGTGTGTGTGTGTGTGTGTGTGTGTGTGTACACTGCTATCCCCAGAAAGCCACCCTCCTGAAGTTCCATTTTGTTCTGAGAAATAATAGGACTTCATTTCTATGAGCTCATCCAAACTTACAAAAACCTCCCCACTTTTCCAAAAAGAAAGGCTTTGACTAGAATCACCAAAGGTTAGAGTCAAATGGGACCTTGGACATTTCCTTCCTCAAAATAGCATTTACATAAGAAGGTGTGGTTCCAAGAGGGTGTTGCCTTCTTTAGCACACACAGCAGTGTCTTTTTCCTGAGTCATAGCTCTTTCTTCAACCGCCCCACTGACCACTCTCCAGAGCCTCAGAGCCTTTGCATATGCTAGTCCCTCTGCCTCAACCATTCTTCCCAAACCATATCAGCATGTCTTTTTGTCTTCCTTCCTTTCTTTCTTTTCTTTCTTCTTTTTTCAACTGAGGATTCAATTTAGAAATGCACTTATGCTAAGCAACTACTTTACTACTGAGGCACATCTACAGCTCTCTTTTCACTTTTTAATTTGAACCAGGATCTCATTACGTTGCCCAACCTACCCTTGAAGCTGCAGTCCTCCTGTCTCAGCCTCCCAGTCTCTGGGATAACAGTCCTATGCTACTATGTCTGTCTGCATATCTATTTTAAGTTGCATACATGCACACTTGCTTTCCACCTATGCCTTCTCTTCTCCACAGAATACTCATCCTCAGTCTGTGATTTGCTTATTTTTGTTCATCTGCCCACACACCAACCCAAGCTCCATGCAGAAGGAGCCTGTGACCATGACCCGTCATCACAGAAAGCCCAGCTTATGTTTACTGGAAGAAGGAAAAAACTGCTTCAAAACCAGCATCTGTCCTCACGACTCAGCACTGAGCAGGGAACAGGCAGGAAAGCCCAAGGGTGGAGTGGAGATGGGGACCAGTAGACTGGGACCATCTGAGGAGGGTGACAGAACTTGGCTCCACCAGCCACTCAGTGACCAGTAACACTAGGGCTCTCTGCTCCCTTAGAAAGAAAATAAAATCCTGGCAAGGTTGTGAGGTCTGTGTAGACCACATAGTGAGACCTTGTCCAAGAAAGAAGGAAACAAAGGAAGGAAAGGATGGAAGGAGTGAGGAAGAGAAGGAGGGGGGAAGCAAGATGGAGGGAATCATATTGTGGGATGAGCAGATGGAATCTACTGAGTTTGTTTTGTTTTCCTCTGAGATAAGTCTCACTATATGGCCAAGGATGACCTTCATAATCCTCCTGACCAAGCTTCCTGAGTGCCAAGATTGCCCAGCTGTGGACTTTTTGCCATGTGTATGTGTGCTCATACATGTGTGGGCACACCTGTGCATGCAAGTGCATATACGTGTATGTAGTGTGTAGGGCCAGTGGTCAACATCAGGTATCTTCCTCACACTCATCATCTTTTTTTTTTTTTAACAGTGTGTCTCATTGAACCAAGAGCTTACCTATTTGGTAAAATAGCCAAGAAGCCTAAGAGATCCTCCTGTTTCTGCCTCTACAGCATTGGAATTCAGGCATAAGCCAAGCCCAGACTTTATGTGGGGTCTAGGGATCTGAACTCAGATCCTCATGCAAGCACTTTACCAACTGAACCAGTGCCCTTTTTGCCTGATTTTTGTACATGAGAAAAATGCCTTAATTGAATAATAACCAGTTTCTCCTGTTCAAACTCAGCACTCTATTTAAATGGCACAGGTTTGTGCCCAATCTTGGACCCAGACTCCTTGAAAATGAATAGAAGGGGTACAGCATCAGAAAGCTCACCTTCTATTCTAGGCAGCCCTACACAAAGGAGCAAGCTGCTGGGGGTGCGGGTGCCTAGCCTAAAGAGCCGAGTGATTGAAAGCTGAAAGAAGGTTCTGGATAAGCTGTTGTACATAGCAGTCCCCAACATGGCAGCAAATCTCCTTTTATCGGGAGAAACTCAAGGTTCTTCAACATGTACTTGGTGAAAACTACTCTGACCCCAACACTCTTGGTGGAGCCTCCATATAATATTTTGATTATTTGGTTTTCTAATTTCTGTTTTATTTTGAGATTTTCTTTGGCTTCTATATATGTGGTGTGCATGTTTCTGTACGTGTGTGGTTGCATGCATATGGAGGCCAGAGGTTGATGTCAGGTGTCCTTACTGAACAGGGAGCTTACTGATTCTACTGGACTAGCTAGTCAGTGAGCCTCAGGGATCTTCGTACCTGCATCCTCAGTGCTGGGATTATAGGCATGTACCTGCATGCTCAATATTTTACATGGGCACTGGGAATCCAAGCTCAGGTGTTTCATGCATGCATAGCAAGAACTTTATCCACTGAGACATCTCCTCAGCCCTGTTTTGGATTTCTTCATTAGCTACATAATCTTTTCTCATTCTTTTTTCAACTTATGTACATTTCTTCACCCCAGAACTAAAATGGGATAGACTTTCCTGGTGTCAACTCTGAACGTGTGTTAATTAAAAAAAATGTAATTGATGGGCTGGGGAGAGATGGTTCAGTGAGTAAAGTGCATACTGCTCAAACACAAGGATCTTTATTTGGGTGCCCAGCACTAGGATTACAGGAATGTGCAACCATACAAACTCCAACTCATTACTGCTGACCTCAAGGCATCTAGGAAGCAAGGAGAGAAAAAGAAGTGATATAAGACCCCCCAAGTCCCCTTTAAGAGAATGCTGTTAATGACCAACTTCTCCCACTGGAGTCCACTCCTAGAGTTTTCACCACCTCTCAATATAGCACTATGGACTGAGGACCAAGCCTTTAATTTATGGGTCTTTGGAGGACACTAAAATCCAAGCCTGAAGTAACCAGGATGTATTTTGCTTCCTAAGTGTTATTCACTTGGATATGAGCCTCAATTTTTCTCCATAATCACATCCAACTGGACTCTTATTACTGTAATGTTTTAATTTCAATTGACCTTCTTTTACTTAAAAGCTGATTTTGAAATAAAGTTTTATGTTATCTGCACAAAGAGAAAATTAGCAATACTTGTCACAAGGAGAAATTAAACATTAATCAGTAAATTTAAAACAAAATGATGTTTTAGGTGCCTGGTTAGAGTCAGTCATTTATAGAATACATCAAAGCCTGGGTTCACTCAGTTAAAATACAGCAGAGTTGTTCCTGGGCCCACAAAAGCAACAACAAGGCTCTCTGGGCTGAGGTACAAGAAAATAGCCTTATGTCTCTCTGTGCCACATGGACAGACAGGCAAACCTCATTCACATCTAGACCTAGGTCCAGTCCATCAGTCCCCAGGAATGCCCTTCAAATGAGACAGAAATACATTTCCTGAACCTTCAAAATCACAGCAGAAAAATCAATCTATAATGTTATAGCTAAGAAACATTCTTTATGCATTTACAATAGTGCATAATTCAATTTTTATACAACAATCCTATTTTCTCTGCACCTACTTTCTCTGTGTTGAAAATTTGCCTAGATGAAGGAGAGGTTGGTGGTACTCATGTAACTTACAAGACTCAGGAAGCCAGCTCTCAGACCTCCACGAACTGTATACAATCCCAAGGGGTGATGAGACTTCAGAGGTAGAGCTGCATGCAAGTGCACAGGGAACTAAGAAATGAAGCTTTCATGAGTCATCTCCTATTATTAATTGTATAATAATAAAGGCTTAAATAATAAAGGAAAATCAATATCTTTATTTAATACCTGTGGTGGTTTGAATCAGATGTGCCCCCATAAACTCACATGTTTTAAAAGCTTGGGCTCAGGTTTCTGGCAATTTGGAAGTGCGCTGTTGGGCGTGAGCTTAAGAGTATTATACCCAACACCCCCTTGCCAGTTTGACTCACTCTCCTGCTGATGTTTTCCATCCACAGTGGCAGAGGTGATGTCCAGCCTTTGCTCACGACAAGATTCCCCTCCCATCATGAAACTTCCCCTTGAGACTGTAAGCCAAAATAAAAATGTTCCTTGGGCAGGAGAGATGGGTCTGTGGTTAAGGCGCTTGCCTGTGAAGCCTAACGACCCATGTTCAACTCTCCAGATTCCACATGAGCCAGACACACAAGGTGACACAAGCATAAGGTTGCACATGCACACAAGGTGGCACACACATCTGTAATTCGAATTCAGTGGCTGGAGGCCCTGGCACCACACCAGTTCTCTCTCTCTCATAAAATAAAAAAACAACTTTCCTCCTATGAGCTGCATTTGGTTGGGTGAATTTATCCCAGAAACAATTCCTAACAATACCTAATTTGCATCTAGTAACAGAACTTTGGGTTTTTCAGTGATGCAGCTGCCTGAAACAATAAATTCATTGGTTCTCTGTACTGGGCTTGAATGGAATCATTTCTTTGGTCTGCCATTGCCCTCTGTACCTGAGGTGAATAGAAATAGACCCCCCAAGAAACATCATGCAACACCCTCTAATGCAAATGTGATCATTCACATCTTATATGTAAGGAGAGACTGCATCAGAGAGTTAACCTTCATTGACTCAGGTCACACAGTGAATAGGTGGCCCAGAAGTCAAGTTATATTTGCCTGAGCTGCTAGAATACTTCTGCCCATCCCAGAGCCTGCTAAATAGCAAGAGTTTGCTCAGAGTCATCCAAGGTCCCAAGATGCTAAAATGGACCAAAGTGCATCTCACCGCATTTGCTTCTGTGATAGTGCATGATTTATTTTTTATACAACAACCCTTTGTTGTGTACCTGTTTCCTCTGGTTGAAACATCCCTGCATGAAGGCACAGGAGAGGTTCATGAGGCTCATGGAACACAGAAGACTTTCAAGGCCACTTCCTGAGTTTACAGAGGCAGTAAACAATTCCCAGGAGAGGCCCTTGTCTGACCCTGGAGTCAAGAAGAATAGAGTGCAAATGGCAGCTTTCATAACTAATTCACATGAGCACTCTAGACTTGTTTCCTTGTGCATCAAAGGGGATGGGTGTCGACTAGATCTGGGGCTCCAGCTCTGGTTATGTCCCCCATCAATTTTTGAATTAGGACATATTACCAGCATAGATACATTTAATTATCCTGTCACTTATGTGACATAAGTATTTGCCTTAATGAAGAAACACTACATATATTATTTAACCACACAAAGATAAAATACTTAAAAGCATGAGCATTGGGGAAATAGGTTGCCATACAAGCATAAGGACCTAAATTCAATCCAAAGAACCCATGTAAAATGGCAGGCATGTCAGCTGGCATCTGTAATCCCAGTCTAGGGGAGCCAGAGACAGAAGCATTCCTGGGGCTTGCCACCCACACATCTAGCCTAATTGTAATTTCCAGGCCAATAATAAACCCTATCTTAATGTTAAAAGGTCAAAAAAGAGGTAGATGGCATTTCTGAGGATAATTCCTGACACTGACCTCTGGCCTACAACACACGCACATGCATGTGCACACACACACATGCAGGAGTTAAAGATGAAATAAGAGAAATAAATAAATGAGGGGACTTCCGGCCAAGATGGCGACCGCCTAGCTGCACTGCAAATCCCAAGGAAAGAAAGGCAAGACATTAAGGGTTCACTGGGTCTTTTAGGGGAGAGAAATCAACAATAGATTGTCAGTGGGAGGGCACAGAGGGGGGGGGGACAGGGAATCCCTGATCCCCTCACGGGCAGGTAGCCCACCTCTCCCTCCAAATAGCTGCAGTATCCACTGGACTGCCAAACACTGCTCAATCCCTGCATGTGGAAGCTTAGACTTCTCTGCCCACTTGCTCACTTACTGCTCCAGCCATGGCACATTCAGCGAGTCCTGGCAATAACAGAGAATCCCTGATTCCCTCAGGAGCAGGTAGCCCACCTCTCCCCCCAAGTAGCCACCGTATCCACAGCACAGCTGCACGCAGATTGATCCCTGCATGTGGAAGCTTAGACTGCTCCACCCACTCGCTCACTTACTGCTCCTGCCGCTGCATGTTCAGTGAACACAGTGCCACAGCAACTGCCACACAAGCTCAGACTGTGTCTCCTTCATGGAAGAACTCAAACCAATCTTCCTCAAACTGTGCCACACAACTGGAGAACAGGGAAAGCTACCCAACTCCTTTTATGAAGCTAGTATCACCCTAATTCCAAAACCAGGCAGAGATGCCACAAGAAAAGAAAACTACCAGCCTATTTCCCTGATGAACTTAGATGCAAAGATCCTGAACAAAATCCTCGCAAATGGAATCCAACAACACATCATAAGCATTATCCACCTTGACCAAGTGGGATTCATCCCAAGAACACAGGGGTGGTTCAACATATGGAAATCTGTCAATGTAATACACCACATAAACAAGGTTAAACATAAAAACCACATGATCATTTCGATAGATGCAGAAAAGGCCTTTGACAAGATACAACATCACTTCATGATCAAAACATTGGAGAGAATTGGCATGGTTGGTTCATATCTTAACATAATAAAGGCAATATACAAAGCTCTGAAGGCCCAAATAATACTTAATGGAGAGAGACTGGAGGAATTCCCATAAAGATCAGGAACAAGACAGGGTTGTCCACTCTCACCTCTGCTTTTCAATATAGTACTGGAAGTCCTAGCTCAAGCAATAAGACAGGAGAAGGAAATAAAAGGGATACAATTTGGAAAGGAAGAAGTTAAGTTAGCTCTATTCGCTGATGACATGATTGTATATGTAAAAGACCCAAGAGACTCCATCCCAAAACTCCTGAAGGTGATTAACTCCTATAGCAAAGTAGGAGGATACAAAATCAATGCACAAAAATCAGTAGCCTTTCTATATGCAAATGACAAAGATACAGAGAAAGAAATAAGGGACATAGTCCCATTTTCAATAGCAACAAAAAAATAATAAAATACCTTGGAATAACGTTAACCAAGGAAGTGAAAGATCTATACAATGAAAACATAAAAACACTCAAAAAAGAAATTGAGGAGAACTTGAGAAAATGGAAAGACTTCCCATGCTCCTGGATAGGCAGAATTAACATTGTGAAGATAACAATCCTACCAAAGGCAATATACAGATTTAATGCAATTCCAATTAAAATCCCTACAGTGTTCTTCACAGAGATAGAAAAAAATGATCTCAAATTTCATATGGAAAGGCAGAAGGCCTCGCATATCCAAACATATCGTCAGCAAAAGAAATACCTCTGGAGGCATCACCATACCTGATCTAAAGCTATATTACAAAGTCACAGTAATAAAAACAGCATGGTACTGGCATAAAAGCTGAAGAGTTTCTTTACAGACAAGCATACAATAAGCAAAACCAATAGATTGCCCACAGAATGGGAAAAAATATTTGCCGGTTATCCAACTGATAGAGGCCTAATCTCTAGAATCTACAAAGAACTCAAAAATCGAAACAGTAAGAAGTCAAACACCCCACTCACAAAATGGGGCAAAGAGCTGAACAGGCAGTTCACAGGGGAAGAAATACAAATGGCAAACACACACTTAAGAAAATGTTTATCATCCCGAATTATCAGAGAAATGCAAATTAAAACAACTATGAGATTCCACCTTACCCCAATAAGGATAGCAAACATCAAAAAATCAAATGAAAATTAATGCGGGTGAGGATGTGGAGAAGTAGGAACACTTATCCACTGTTGATGGGAATGTAGGATGGTACAACCACTTTGGAAAGCATTATGGAGACTCCTGAAAAAGCTGACTATAGAGATACCAACAGACCCAGTTATCCCCTTACTGGGCATCTACCCTAAAACCTTCAAACCACAGGCCAGAGAGATTTGCTCAACCATGTTTGTAGCGGCTCAATTTGTAATAGCTAAGAGCTGGAATCAACCCAGATGTCCATCACTAGAAGAATGGATAACTACAATGTGGTATATCTACACAATGGAATTCTATACAGCAGTAAGAAAAAATGATACAATGAAATTTGAGGAAAAATGGTTGAACCTGGAACAGATCATTCTCAGTGAACTTACCCAATCACAGAAAAAAAATCACCACATAGTCTCACTCATCTACAGCACCTAACCTGAATCTACCCACAATACCTTACATACCCAGCAAGCATCTCGTGGACTAGACACTAGGATGGATGGGGAAGGAGGGGAGGGCATCGAAGGGGTGGGACACACAAATCTAGACCCAAATGGCAATGGTACCATAAAATTCTACTTCCTAAAAGGCAGACCAAATGGCTGAACCTTCACCAGACCCTTACAGGGAACATCTGAACCACAAGACACTGGAGAGGGTAGGATCAAGACTAACCTTAATCTCCTACATCTTCCCTCCCTCTCCCTCTCCTTCTCTCTCTCTCTCTCTCTCTCTCTCTCTCTCTCTCTCCTCTCTAACTCTTGTATATTAGTTATCTTTTTCCTCATATTCTTAGTGAGCACTGACCTGTAACTCCCAGTACCAGCATGTGGCTATCATCCCCAGTGAGCTTTTGATCAGAGAGACCTACAAGGTTTCCTAAAAGACAGACAGATTTCTTCTGTCAGAGTACTTGATGACCCACCAAAGGTTAGTGGTAAGACCCTACTGCTGAAGACACTTTATGTCGTTGACACATAAAATGGAATGGCATGGCTGGAAGCTGGAAGAGTCAGTCCCAGACAGTCAGCGTGTCTAGTGCCAGAAGGTACTATATGGGCTACTCGGGGAAAATGACCAATATCTGTCCAAGCAACTCATGGTCTAACCTTCTTAGCAGCAAATAACCTGTTGTGATGCCCACACAAGTGCAATAGTGGTGCACAGCCATGGTGGGGAACCAACTGCTCTTGATTTGGCTAACTGATCCCCTCAGTGGTACAGGACCCATAGCTGGAGCTGGGAAACAAGTCAGAACCATATCCAAGCATAAGCCCACTCTCCATTATCAAGCTACCATCAATCATGGGCTACAAGAGGGCCTACACCTATTAAATTCTCTATAAAAAAAGTAAGGGTTATCTCATTTGTCCTGGTGCTAACTTACTCTCCGTTGGAGAATCTGCTTCTCTTTTTCAGATAGATGTAGTTCCTAAGGAGAGAGCCACTCCATCATACCTCAAAAGGGCCCCGGCTGAAACTAAGAAAAATTGGAGAAACAAGCAAGGGGGCTGTTTTCCTGATGAACCGGATACCAGCACAAGGGGGAAGGAGATCAACAAGGAGAAAAATAAACTCCTACCAAATTAGAGAGCCAGAGACCCAGAGGCCCCCAATACCTCATCACTGAAGCAGACCAAAAATGAACCCAACATGGCTCAGGGAAATTTTGCAGAAGAGGGGGCGGAAAGAATGTCAGAGCCACATGTTGGGTTATGATATGCAGAGACATTTATCTTACCCATAACTGTGGGTAATTCCACAATGCATGACCCATATACCTCAACAAGGAGGGGCCAAGGGGAGGGGGTAGGTCACAGATGAGCCTAATAATGGTACCGAACTGACTGTATTTGCTGAATACAAAGCTAATTAATAAAAATAAATAAATAAATGAAATGATTTACCTCCCAAAAAAAAGATGAAATAGGAATAATAAATGTCATATTTGTTGTGATGATGTAACACTATCCTTAGCCAGTGACTAAAATCATTACCATGACTGATTTATCATGAAAGGGGCAGATAATAATATTTAGATCAAGCATCATGATAATTTCCAGAAGTTTTTGGCTGACTTCTTGTCTGTCTTTATTTTTCCATTACAATGGGGTCTGGTGGAGGGGGACAAAACTGCCATGCCTCTTTGTCACTTCCATTATCTTTAAATAGTGGCGTCTTTGATGTTTGTTTCATGAATGGCTTGTTGACATATTGTGCCCATCCCTACCTTTTCCCCATGGAACTCTGTCTCTGGGTCTCTTTTCCTATAAGGACACCACTTTTTTAAGGTCATATTGGATTCGAAGTACACTCTATTTCGCTATGTTTTTTTTTAATTTTTGTGTGTATATTTGTATGGTATACATGCATGTGTGTATTTTGTGTATATGTGGATTCATGTGTGTGTGCTGGTGTGGTGCACATATATGTATATGTTTATGCATGGGTTGGCCAAAGGTTGATATCATGGGTGTAATGACCTCTGAGCATCCCTTCCCTAGAAGTCACTTCCAAAATGACTAAGAATTCAGATGCTGTGAATTAGAACTAGGCTCAACCATCTAAGAACCTTGAAAGAGCATGAAGGGAGGTCATAAAAAGAACACTTTAGTCTATTATATTTATTTTTATCCCCATAGCATGTCTACAAGGCAAACATGTAATAAAATATTTGTCATCTTGTATTGAAAGAAACTGAAGGCCTTACACTATTCATTTAACTTATTAACATTTACTACTGACTATATTCAAGGGAACAGAAAACACTAGTCAGTGACATTAAATTCAGAACCAGACTTTCTGGTTTAAATTCTAACTCTGCTATTTACTGGCTGGATAACTTTGGGCTATTTACTCTTTGTCCCTCAGTTTCCTCATCTGTAAAATCTGTATTGACAGTAACTCATGGGTTTGTTAAGTCCTTAACATATTGCCTGGAATATGATAATGCCTGTGTTGAAGTGTGTTGCAGCTGTGATAAAGATGATGGTGGAGGTGATGGTGACTATTGGGACCAATTTTGTCAACTCAGTGGGATTTGGAATCACCATGAACTATCAGTGCTGTCCTTGCTAAAAGAGAGTCTTTAGTAGCTGTAGTTTTAGTTGAGTTGAGAGCCAGAGCCAGCTCCAGATACCACCAACTCCACTGGAAAAATCCATCTTGACAATTCTGCTTCTCCACAACTGCTCCTGGTACCACAGTAGGTATTAGTTGGGGTTCTCTAGAGGAGCAGAGCTGGTAGAATAATACTTCATATAGAAAGTATTTAATAGACTGGCTTACATGGTACCACCTGGGTGGTCCAACAATGGCTCTCTGTAGGCTGAAGAATCAGTACCTGGTAGTTGCTCTGTCCATAAGGATGGATGCCTCAGTAGTCCTCATCTGATGCTGAAGGTCTGGAGGATTCCTGGAAAGCCACTGGTCTTCAGTCTACATTGGAAGATTGAAGAAGCTATGTTCTAATGTCCATGAAGGATAGCTACACAGGTAGATGGACATACCAGCAAGTAGCAAAAGCAGCTAAAAAGGGCCACGTTTTTCTGCAACCTTGATATACAAGCTGCCATCATAAGGGCAAGCTACTCTGGAGGAAGGTCCACTCCCCTCAGCTAGCCCTTCCTGGGAATGCCCTCATAAACCTGCTCAAGAAGTATGTCTCTTACTTGATTCCTGATCTAATCAAGTTGACAGCAGACATGACCTCTCATGGTGATGACAGCGGGGGTGGATGGTGGGGGTGATGATGTCACTGTATCAAGCTTCTCTAACGCACTGCATTCCATTCACAACATCACAATTCAGACAATGGGCTGAGCAATTGTTCACGCTGGCTTTGAGTCTGACTCTGGCTGTTGGCTAACTGAGCCACCCTGAACAAGTCATTTATGTGTCCAAGCTTTAGTTTCCTCAGCCCTGTCCAACAATTTTCAGCACCCACTCAGCACCACACATGGTGTACAATGTCCAGTTAATGCAAACTCTTATAACTCATTACCCAATGAAGGCAGACAATTACATCCATTTTGCAGCTAGTCACTTGAAGGTCTAGCATCTCACAGCTCATGGGAGTCAAGACAGTTTTGAGTGCTCTTGTTTGCCTTGTTTCGTCTGAACTCCCAGCCTTCACAAAGAAATCTATCATTCGGTCACCTCTTCAGATCCTTTGTGAAAATTGTGCAAGTTGCTGATTGACAGGGTTGCTCAGAACAAAAACTGTACATTACTGAATCTTTCCCTGGAGCAATGGAAAGACACCCTCAGTCTTTCTTAATAAAGTGCTGACCTGCTGCCACACCATAAGGAAACAACATTTTGAATTTTGGCCAAATGGCCCCCTTTGATTATGGAAATTTTACATTCTTGTGAATTTATCATCCAGGTGGGGATATAAGACCAAGAATATTAAGATCATTAGGGGACAGTATGATCCAAGGATAAAGATGTGTGGCAGTTAGTGTGACTTTTTTAATAAATATTTATTTATTTAAAGAGAGAGAAGAAGAGAGTCAGATAGAGAGAGAGAATGGGTGCGCCAGAGCCTCTAGCCACGGCAAACAAACTCCAGATGTATGCACCACCTTGTGCATCTGGCTTACATGGGTCCTGGGGAATTGAACCTTTGGCTTTGCAGGAAAGTATCTTAACCACTAAGCCATCTCTCCAGCCTAGTTAGTGTAACTTAAGGAATGATGGAAGTGGTGATTTCTAAACACTCAATCATGAGAACAGCCTGAAGGTCTATTACAATATAGATTTCTGAGTCCCATTCTTTAACAGTTGAATCACAATCTCCAGGGAAACTATCTCCTAAAAACTACCAATGACTCGAGCTACAGAGGGCTTAGAAACAGTGTTGTAGATCATGGCTTTGTCTTCATCATTTACATCTACTTCAGGTGGGGGTTGAAAGAAGATTTTTTCCAAAGGTCTTAACTGGTTCTCATCTATCTAAAGCTGAAAGCCAGTAGGTCGCACCATTGAATTATTGGAAATTTTTCTTTTACAGAAGGATCATGTATTTATACACTCATACTTTTAGCAGCATTATTCACAGTTGTCAAGAGGTAGAAGTAACCATGAATTTGAGATTATATACCTATGATGGAATATTATTCCACCTTAACAGAAAGGAAATGCTGACAAATGGTACCACCTGGATGAACCTTGAAGACATTATAGTAAATGAAATAAGCCAGTCACAGAAAAACACATTCTATATAATTCTTCTTACATGTGGTGCCTAGGGTTAGTCAAACTCATAGAGACAGAAAGGAAAAATCCAGGTGTGATGGTGCATGCCTATATGCTCAGCATTAAGGAGGCTGAGGGTAGAAGGATCAAGAGTTCAGGGCCAGACGGAGCTGAAGAAAAATCAACCCTGTCTCAAGATGCTGGGGCCAAGGGGAGACATAGGGAGGGAAGGAAAAATGGAATGTTGTTTACCAAGGGTTGAAGAAGGGGGGAAATGAGAACTTGTTGGGATTTTTTGTTTTTGTTTTAATTTTTTATTGACAACTTCCATAAGTATAGATATAAACCATATTTCCTTCCCTCCCACTGTGATGGGGTTTTATTATGGGGGTTCAAACACAAACTCCATACCTGAGCTTATATCTGTTTTACCAAACAATTGAAATAAGACTGAGAAGGACAATTTTTGTAGATCATTTCATTTATTCCATTTCAGGGGAGGTTAGGTGGGGAAAGGAAAAGTCCAGGAACCAAAGGATGAGGAGTGAATACATCCATGTGGTCTCAGAGCCCATGTAAAAGTCCATGGGTCTGGGGAAAAACAAACTATCCTTTCCTATGCTGGCAGTCAACAGCTCAGGAGCCAGGAAAGAGAAAAAAGCCACACACACACCCCAAAACCTAGGCTTTTTATTTTGAGTCCAGGGCTGAAGCCAGAAGGAGCCAGCACAGCTGGGTGAACGCAGCTCGGTGATTCAGCTCTGCCGCAGCTGCTGAGACGGCAGGGAGAATGTGCGATTAGCAGCCACGTTTGAAAGCAGCCAGAAATCGGTTTAAGATTTCTCTTATGAGCTTTTTTATAATTATCTAATTTCTCTCTCACCACCACTACCTTTTCCCCCTCCCAAATCCTCTCTCCCTTGAATCCTTTGAAAAATTACTGTTTAATGGATACAGTTTCACTCTTTCCTAGATTAGAAGAGTTTTGGAAATTGATGAAAATATCTAACACTACTGAGCTATATGCTTACAGAAGTTGAGATTCTGAATATAATGTTTAATGTATGTTTTGTCACAATTAAACTTTAAAAAAGGTTTTTTCAAAAAATTTTCTATTTACTTGTGAGCAGAAAGAGTGTCAGGTTTCTTGCCACTGAAAATAAACTCCAAACACATATGCCACTTCGTGCATCTGACTACTGGGGAATTGAACCCAGGTTGGCAGGCTTTACAAACAAGCCTCTTTAACCACTGAGCATTCAAAGGTTGCTAGCCTCAAAGGTCGCTTTAAAAAAATGGGCTGGAGAGGTGGTTTAGCGGTTAAGGCATTTGCCTGAGAAGCCAAAGGACCCATGTTCGATTCCCAGGGACCCATGTAAGCCAGACGCACAAGGTGGCAGCAAGTGTCTGGAGTTTGTTTACAATGGCTGAAGGCCCTGGTGAGCCCATTCTCTCCACCCCCATCTCTTTCTCTCAAATAAATAATATTTTAAAAACAGGATAATATGGTAGACACATAACTTTCTTAGTACATAGTAACATGCCCATTCACAGAAAACATGTCTAATTGATTACTGCATACTTCCACTTAGAGCCCAGAGCTTCGTGATTCCTGATTCAGGAGAAAACAGTATGAGAAAAGATTGAGAGAAAATTAAGTGGTAAAATGAGGTACACCTGTGTCTGGGAAAAGGGGCATTAAGAATGAGAGATGGGCAGAAACAACAGAGGTTGTCTTTAAAGAAGGAAGGTTGTAAGTTCAAGGGAGACAAAGTAGACAGAATCCCTTCAAACATATCCTGCACTATCTCTTGAAAATACTGCCCAGTATGGGCTGAGGATATGGCTCAGTCAGTAAAAGCACTTGCTATGCATGTGTGAAGATCTGAGTTCAGAGCCCCAGAACCCATACACAGGCAGGAGGTGCAAGCATCGGTAAAACCAGTCTGAAGAGGTAGAAACAAATGGATTTCTGGGGCAAGCTGACTACTAAACTAGGCAAATTGGTGAGCTCCAGATTCAGTGAGAGACTCTGTCTCTATAAATAAGGTAGGAAAGCAATAGAAAGACACCTAACACCTAACATTTGGCCTCCACACATGCATGATACTTGTGCACATACACCCACTCACACATTTTCCACCATACATATATGAGCATGCATACACACGTGCACAAACACTATACACAAAAGCGTACACCAAAAAAAAGTATTACCCAGTGAATTGAAGACCAAATCCTACTGCTCTGTTATCCTGTTACTATGCACGGTTACTAGGGACCCAACTGGCAGAGGCCACATGATCTTTGTGCAAAGTGAGGACCTAGAAACCTGAGTTCAAAATCTACCTCTGCCCTGGGCCACCTACAACCCTAATGCCTCCAACCTCAGCACTAAGGTCCCATTCCAGGCTGCTGCTGACCTGACAGCCACACCAGGCACTCACACCCAGGTGTCCACTGTTGGCCCACCCAGGAGCAGGTGAGAGGCAAGCGTGGAGCTGAGAGCTGTGGGGCCAGGGGCTGGTGCACATCGACCTGCCACTTTGCTAGACCACATTTGCACTTTGAAGGAGCCAAATGCACTGCGTCCCTGGAGGTGTTTTCTGCCCTTCTCTGTTCACAATCCCTTTTGTCTTTTAAAGCTAGAGGAGACAGTACGGTATTATTGTCTTCAATAATTGGGTTCCCCATCCTGCCTTAGCCAAAAATCTATGTAGAAGGAAGAACATGGTTCAAACTCAGGGCATGGGGGAAATTTACCTGCTTAGAGCAGGTTGGGCTATTCCCAAAATAATCATTACTACAAAGGCAAATCAATGCTTGAAGATTTGCACTAATTGGGGGTAGGGACACAGCAGCTGCAGCTGCAAAGATTTGTTATGTTAATTAACAACATGATTAAGCAGCAAATAAGCCTTGCCCAGACTGGTCCTAAATTGTCCAGGGAATGGGAGGGGGGGCAAAACTGCCCCGCCACCAAAGGGTCAAACCTGAGTCCCGAGAAGAAGCAATATGGGGAGCCCGCAAGTCCCTCTAGAAGTCCGAGGAAGCAGTGTCCACCCATCCGTGCAGCCCACTGAGGGCCAGGGGATAGTTATTGCCTGAAAAGGGTTCTGTCACCACTATAATCATTTGCTAGCTCTGCTCAAGACACCACCCGAAAGTTTTCCCATAGCATTCCAGTGGTATTTCATGTCACCGTTAAGTGTAGGTTTCTAAGAGAAGATAAATGGGTTAGCACGAAAGAGATGTCGGGAGCAGAGTCGAGAGAGGAAGATAAAGAATAATGGCACGCTATTATTAGTGAAGTAACTGCTTTTAAAAAGGGAACAGCAAGTCTGGACAGCACTAAGTGCTCTCAAAAACAGCTTGATGTGCTAGCTCCACGCCTCTTTATTCTCCTGTGCTGAGAAGCCATCTTGGCCACCGTACCTGTTTCTGGGGGCTATGAAGATAAGTTGTCTGCTTACTGCCTTCCCTGGTGTCTTGGGATGGCTCGGATGGGTACCTGGACAGAGATGCTGAACTCTTCCACACAGAGACCCTATGATTGCCTCCTTGTGCCTGGGAAATTGTCGCCTCAACTGCAAGTAGCGCCAGCAGACCCTGAGGCACAGAGGCAGGACCAGACTCCAGGTCTGCCTGTGCCCTCTCTGTGGCCCTGGGCACTGAGAAGGCATGTTTCTGCTGTGGTCATTATGACCTGATTGGCAAGCTCCACATCTGCCTCTGGTCATCCTCACTGAGGTAGGCAAGCACAGGGACAGTCCAGTAACCAGAGCACCTGCCCTTGGCAGCCTCTTTTCTATTAGGGCAATGCTGAGCATTTCCCTAGTGTGAGTAGTTTGTAGGCAAGCTCCTCCTGATAAAAGAAGAGATGGACAATACCAGCTAAACCAGTATTTGGTACAAGCACCATGGGCCAGTCTGTCCTTGATATTAACTGTCAGAGGAAAACCTCTCTCTCTCTCTCTCTGTCTATCTATCTAGATAGAGAGAGAGAGAGTATGCACACAAATGTATACAAAGGGTGTATATGTATATATACATATATATGTGTATATATATATGCATGACTGAGCATATATATGTTTAAAATTATGAGATGTACAGTCCATTCATACAGAGATCATCTGAAGTTATATAACTGTCCATCTGTCAACCAGGACAAGGTTCCACCACATTCCTGCCTCTGGGGATCAGCTCCTCCCCCACCTGGATTCAAAGAACCCCCTACAAAAGAAATCACTTGGGGCTCTTGAGCCACGTGTTTCCTGGAGCCTGCTCCCACCCTGTGGAGTGCATCTCGTGCTCCTATTCTCACTTTTACTAAATCCCTACTTGGACCACTATTACTCTGTTCAAGACACAAATAACCTGGGTACCATGTTACAGGACACCCTGAGACCCCACTGGTGATATCACCAACCTTGCAAGGGAGGATAAGGAACAGAGAATCATTTATTCACTTAACACACTATAATATATGCCAGAGATGGCACTG
This sequence comes from Dipus sagitta, assembly GCA_036346955.1. Lineage (NCBI taxonomy): Eukaryota > Metazoa > Chordata > Mammalia > Rodentia > Dipodidae > Dipus > Dipus sagitta. The sequence continues at coordinate 166,759,700 of CM070773.1, forward strand.
GATTCTGGAGACCCACATAAGGAACTCAGTCTACAGGGATAATGAGACCAAGCAAACAAAATGCCTCTAGTAATATCCAGGGTAAGAGAGCTGGGTGGGTTCAGAGCAGAACACTTGGCTGCTGTGTGAACTGGGAATTCTCCCTTGAGGAGGTGGCCGGGGAGTTGAGCCACTTCCTTGGTCTCTGGGTCTTCCTAGGGACTGGGGACCCTTGTCAGCACCTTTCGACCAGCCTTCAGTCTCGCTCCCCTTCTCACTTTCCTTCAAAACTCCCGTCTTTCCTTACTGAGAGGAAGAAAATGTTCTAAAACTCAATAAACATACTTAAGAATCACTGAATTATACACTTAATGTGAGTGAACTGTATAGGAGGCAAATGATACTTTCATAAAGTCATTTTAAAATTCATTATAATAGTTTTATTTTATGACATACAGAGAAAATGATAGTATTCATATCAGAGCCCCAAATAAACTAAAGGATATCTAGAGTTTAATGAGAAAAAATGGCTATACTTTACTTATATTATTATGAGAAAAATAAAATACAAATTTCAAAAAGGTATTAATTATTTAATTTATATGATATTTCCAAATAAATCATTTTCAAATGGAAAAACTTGAGTTTATATTAATGAATGTTTAGGTACAAGGCATTCATTTTGGGGGAGGATCCAGGTTTTAAATGGTTACAAGTGATCCATGAACAATGTTTTGTAATGACCATTGCTTCTTTTTTTAATCTTTTTATTGAGAATTTTGATACATGAAAATGCTGTAATTTTATGCAGCCCCATTCTATTACCCTCTTTTGTCCCCCTCTCCCACCTATATCCCAGTGAGCACCCTTCTCTTTCTAAGTAGTCCTTTTTATGTTTTGTTATCTCATCCTTTTGGCCTCCTCTATCCTGCATGTCAAAATGTTAATGGGCTCAAAATTGTACAGGTCTTAAGGGGTTAACACCATCCACTGAGGCTGTGAATGTATGAGGCAGTTCATGGCTGAAGGGCAGTGCCCCACAATACTCTTTCCCACCCTGTGCCTCTTACATTCCCCCTCCTTTTTGCAATATTCCTTGAAGGTATCCTTGGAGGGTATTATAGACATATATCATTTACTACTGAGCTCTCAACAGCCTCTTATTTTTAACTTTGATAAGATTTGAGGTTCTTCACTGTCTAGCACCATCTCCAAGTTTCTCTGGCTACAGTGAGAGCAGCACTCGTATCCTCTCCACCACCTCCTCTGCAGTGTTCCCTGAGCCCAGGAGGGTGTAGGAGAGGTGACTCTTAAGTGCTAAGCACTGGGCTTTCTCTTCTCTCCTTGTCACCTTGATGACGACTCTAAAATGAAGCTTCTCTAATCAAAAGCAAGAACAGCATTAATCAATAGCATAAACATACACATTTTGAAAGCATTTTGATGGTCTCAGCATATGTATTTCACAAAAAAAAAGAAAGAAAGAAAGAAAGAAAGAAAGAAAGAAAGAAAGAAAGAAAGAAAGAAAGAAAGAAAGAAAGAAAATGGTGGTAGCATCCCTCTAGGGCCTATGTCCTTACAAGCCATAGGCTTTTGACTCCATTTTCAGTACCAGGCAGGAATTTTCTCCCACTGAGTGGGCCTCAATCCATTCAGAAAGCACTTGGTTATCTTATAGCTTACATGCCACTATTGCATCCATGGGCACATCTTGGCTTGTTGATTGCAGAGCTTAGAGGATCCACTGCTTGTTAAGTCTATTGATGACTTTTCTCCCCCAGCAGTGCCAGTTTGATTCTCGGTATTCTGCAACCATAGCATGTCTTCAGTAGCAGAGTTTCAGTGGGTAACCAAGAGCATTGGCAATAGCCTATATTGTTGGGGGGGGGGCCTCCAGGGGCCTTTTTGACCAAAAATTCACTGGGTGTGAGACACATTTCTGCACCAACCTTCTCATATTTGTTACTCTTCTCATTGTTGTAACAAAACACCTGACAAAAGCAACTTAAGGAAGGAAGGGTTTGCGTCAGCTCACAGTTTGAGGACATACAGTCCATCATGGCAGGGAAGACATGGTGGCAAAAGCATGGTTTAGCTTGTCACACTGCATCCACAGTCACAAACTGGAAATGAATGCTGGTGTTCAGCTCACTTTCCCCTTTTATTCAGTCCAGGACTCCAGCTCATGGGATGCTGCTGCCCATGTTCAGGGTGGGTCTTCCCACTTCAAGTAACCCAGTCTAGAAACTTCCTCACAGATACGCACAGAGGTTTGTCTCCTAAGTGATTCTAGAGACTGTCAAGTTGATAATCAATGTTAGCCATCACATTATTCAGCCACAAGAAGCTTTGTTCACACAGGAGGTATTATAGATTTTGAATTGGTTTTACAATCTTTTAAAAGTCTATGTCCAAATTATATTGCAATAACTTAATAATGATTTTCTTTCATTGCTAGATAATATTGGCATGCTTATGACTAAATTTCAAATTCAATCAAATTGCCAGTGGCAAATACTTTACCATCATGATGATTGGTCCAGTTGGAAAAAGGTTCCTAAGCACTGTAAGAGGAGGATGAGGCAGAGAAATGACTGCCTGGTAGTTGGTGGTTGCGCAGCTGTTGGTGCTGGGAAAGCAGGGGCTCAGAGGAGAGGTGCAAAGTTGTGTTACCAGAGGGAGTCTTGGGGCCTTATGTGATTCCATGTCCAGGTTCTTTGTGATTCAAACAAATGAATGAACAAGAATATAAAAGCAGGCACACACATGAGCCATAGATTGTTACTAGAAAATTTTCAGTGCCATGGATGGGGTACCTTCCAGTGAGTTGTTGGCCAGGGAGGTTCCTGATGCCCCCAAACATTACAGGACATTGCTGAGGCCCTTGGTTTCCCACCAGGAATAGATGGCAAGACCCTATTGCTGAAGACTCCAAATACTTGGGCTGCAAGACCACTGAGAAACCCTGATGGAGCTGAGCTGAAAACCTCCTCCATGTAGACCAACTGACAAAAACCTGGTAAAAAGCCATGCTGCATGCAGTTCAATGGGAGAGAGAGAAATCACCAGTGAAGATACCCAGCAGTGGACACTGCAAGCCTTATATTTGGTCAGCCAGGCCAAATGAGCCAATGGGTACAATAGTGGCTCATCTGTTATGGGACAAACCAGCTGCCCTCTAATTTGACTGGAGGCCCGCTCCGTGGGAGGGAATACATCCCTGATACTGAAAACCTACAATAGGGGTAGTCATGAGCCCTAGAGGTGTAACATCTCCTGCTGCCTGGCTAAAGGTATATACTGTGCTCACCAAACTGACCAGTAAGCACTTCTCTTAACATTAATACACATATATTAATGTTACTCTCACTTTTGGCTAGAGAACCTTCTCTTTTCAGATGGCAGTGACCTTGGGATGACTCAGAAGGCACCATGATGCTGAGAAGAAGTGACAGAGGAGTGCTCAGCACTGAAATATCTCTATCACACCTTCCAAGGCTCAGGGTCCATTGTGGAAGAGGTGGCGGAAAGAATGTAAGAGCCAAAGGAAGGGTAGGACTCCTTACAATGTGCTCCCTACAGACACAAAATGGCCTGGATATCCATGACCTCAGAATGCCTGACAATACCTACATAAGACCATCATAAGAGGAGGAAAAGATCATGACATCAAAATAAAAGAGAGACTGATTGAGAGAGGGAGGGGATATGATGGAGAGTGGAGTTTCAAAGGGGAAAGTGGGGAGAGGGAGGGCATTACCATGGGATATTGTTTATAATTATGGAAGTTTTCAATAAAAAATATAAAAAGTATATAAAAGCAGTAGAAGAGCATAGAGTTATTAAAAGTAAGAAGAAAAGTATAAGTGCACTCCACAGGGTGGGAGTGGGATCAAGACAGCTTATGGCTCAAGAGGCCCGTTTTTGGAGATCTGAGAAATTTGTTACAGAAGAGAAAGAAGAGTCTCTGCAGGGTGGACCTTTGCTTTGACTGACCTAGGTGATGTACATGTGTAGGTCACATAACTTTGCATTTAGTTATAATCATGTGCATGAGATAGATCACTCGATCCTAAGCATCCCACCCTACATTTCTGTGTCTGTTTGGGTAGCTTTGGAAGCCCTGGGGCAAATGGAACCTCCTTTTTTCATTAATTGCCTCAAGGGAAAGAGCCTACAAGGAGTGCTTCTGTGGGTGTTGAGAAGCAGGGGTGTCTTTAAGAAATCCAGGACCTAGGAGGCATGAGAATAAAGTAAGGTCTCCATAGGAAAAAGGATGTCCTCTGTCTCTGACTCAGAAGCAAAAGTTTTCCTATTAGAGTGACAGGGCAGAGAAACCAGCCAGTCAACTGGTACAACAGATGGTGACAGCTGGCTGGTAGCATTGTTCCTTCATTATTCATGGGCCAGCGTTCTATGGGCAGCATTATGTGCCAGTCCTGGGGACAACAGAACCATGGCTCATTCCCCTTAGTATTTCAGAGGAAAAGAGATATGTGAGTCAAAACCATGGAGCCAGCAGACAGGAGGGATCACAGAGTGCCGTGGATGCCTAGAAAGAGCACCCATGCAGCAATTGGAGCCAAATGAAGCAAGACATAAGTAAGAGGAGGAGTCAGACCTGAAGGGACAAAGATGCTCCAGGAATCTGCCCAGGGGGGAACCCAAGCATGGACAATGGAAATGGTCACTTAAGAAGGAGTAGCAGAGTACAGAAAGGTGGGAGGTGGGAGGTGGCAGTCAGAGAGATAAGATCTGATCCTATTGCTTAGGTTAAGGGCAGTCTGTGGTTCAAGACTCTCCCCATTTTCTTTTGGAAAGCACAGTGATATGCATATATGGAAACATCATAAGCCCTTTATTTTGTATGCTTAATGTGATGGTTAATGTCAGTTGTCAACTTAACTGGATCTGTACTTACCTAGGAGACTTGACTAGGCATGTGTAATTGTGGGTAGCACCATCCTAGGCGCCAATTCCAGGCTGACTAGAAAGAGGGTGAGTTGACCACTTCCTTCCCCTCTCTCTCTTCTTTCTGACTGTGGATTTTATGTGACCAACAACATCACACTCCTACTGCCATCCTTTTCCCACCATAATAAAATGTATCCTTCCAACTGTAAGCCAACATAATCCCTTCCTTAAATTGCTTTTTTCAGGTATTTCATCACAGTGATGAGAAAAGTAATATACTTGCTAAAATATAATAATAATAATAATAATATAATAAATGAAACATTATAGACATTGCAGCCACATATGCTAAGCAGGTGATCTCAGATAATTTAGGCAACTCTGCTGAGCCTCAAATTTCATGATCATATGTACCTTGCAGTGTTACTATAGAGAGAGCAAGTTAAAATGACACTCTATGCTCAATGTTCTCAACATGGTGTCTCACAGATAGTTCACCATCAATGATAGCTATTACTGTGAACAATGAGAACTTTCTAAGAAAGGCTAAAGTATAACAGTCAGATGTCTGTCTCAGATTCTACTACCTTCAGTGTGTCATATTTTTTGTGAGGTTGGGTCTTGCTCTAGCCCAAGCTGACCCAGAACTCACTCTGTAGTCTCAGGCTGGCCTCAAACTCATAGTGATCTTCCAACCTCAGCCTCCCAAGTGCTTAGATTAAAGGCATGCACCACCATGCCCAGCTTCTTTATTCATATAATAAGAATAATAGTATCTGCCCACTGTCACTGCCAAAAGTATTATTAGTATCACATTAAGTGTAAAAAAAAGAAGGAGGGGGCTAGAGAGATGGCTCAGTGGTTAAATGCACTTGCTTGTAAAGCCTGACAACCCAGGTTTGGTTCCCCAGTGCCCAGGTAATCCAGATGCACAAAGTGGTGCATATTTCTGGAGTTCCCTTGCAGTGACTGGAGGCCCTGGTATGCTATTTTCTCTCTCCCCAAACCCGTCTTTGCTTGCAAATTTAAAATTTTTAAAAAGAAGGACAATGGGATGGGGAAATATTTCAGTCAGTAAAGTACTTCCCTTGCAAGCATGCCTTCAATCTCAAGAACCAGGTTTAAAAAAATGTTGGGAGTGGTGTGATGCCCATCTGCATCCCAAGCACTGGGGAGGTAGAGATGGACAGATCTCTGGGAATCACTGGCCAGCCAGTAAGACCCAGGCCAACGAGAGACAAAAAAAGCTATCTTCTCAAACTAGAGTAAGGTTCCACCCATTCTTCCTTCAATCTAGTTTACAGTTTTGAATGTCTCTTTCACTTTGTGGGTGTCTGTGTTTCCAGGAAGGTTTCAGATGGAGGCTTCTGCTGCTCTCCATGGCCCAAATCCATGCTCCAACTTGAGGACGGGCTCAGGCTTGGTCATGCAGTGCCCCGGGAACACCAGGCTGCTGTCTTTCTCCAGCATCACATCCCTGTCCAGGGCACTCTGGACAGCAGCCAGCTCTGCCACTCCTGCCAGGTGAAGTCCACAGCTATGTCTTTAAATGACTCTGACTGACTGTGTTTCTAACTTCTAGGGCATTCTGCATATTCTTTATGGCTTTCTCAGAAACTCGCATGTCACAGGGTGACAGAGACCATGGCAGAGCCTCCAAGGCCTCCTGAAAAGAATATATTTATATGCCCACTCTCCAGATTTGAGAAATCACTGTGGCCTGAGTCTGTACAGGGGCAAATGTCAGGTCTAAGATTGTCTCCCTCCCCAAGTGTGCCTCTGTGGAGCAAGCAGGCCTCGTTTGAACTGTTCAAGCCTTTTATTTGTTCTCCTATTGGCATCTTCTAAGAGAGTTCACTTCAAGTAAAACCCTGAATGTGGTACATCTAAAAAAACCACAAAAACAGCAAGAGAAAGAGAAAGCAAAATCAATGTTGCCCGCAAGCTCTCATCCCCTAGCCCTTTTGCACAGCTGTAATCATGGCTGTAGAATTCTATTGATGTGTAATGCACTGCTAAAAACTTTATTAACATTTTTCCTGACTATAAAAGGATAACTCTATGTCTTGCCTTTCTAAATCTTATCCTGGAAATTGGGCACAGTGGCAGCATCCTTATAAAAAACACAAAATAAATATAAATTTTATTATAATTTGCTATAATTTGGATATTATATACATTATTAATTACCTAATAAGTTAAATAAATAATTTGCCCATAGACTTAATTCATAATATAATTAATATTATAGTTAACATGATATTCCAGCTAAGGATACACTGAAATTTATTTGATTAATGGTGCAACAGATAACATTTTACCCAAAGTTTGGCTCACATATCACATCATTCTCCTAAGATAAATTCACAATATCTATGATTACAGAGCCAAGTGTACGGTCACTGTTAAAGCATTAAAGAGTGCCCAGCGACCTCCAGGGAAAATTCCCCATCTTCTTGTACGCTAGGCAAGCGCTCTACCAGCTGAGCCACCTCACTGCCCAGGACTGGTATATTTTCAACACCCCCCAGGTGAATATGATATAGAATAATAGCTATACTAAAAATAACTGTTTTAAGGTGGTAAACCAATTTAGTATAGGAAAGAGCAGTCTTAAATAAATGGAAATGGGGCAATTTCATTTCCATATGTGAAAGAATGAAGTTAAGCCCCTTGAACCTGGCACCACCACAAAAAATAAAAATATTTGTGCTTCATATGATACTATAAAGAAGGTAAAAAAAAAAAACAATTGACACAGTGGGAGAAAATATTTAGAAATCTATGTCCGATCGAGGATTAGTATCTAAAATATATAAAATGCTTGTACAACTGGATAATAAAAAGGCAAAAATTTCAAAGCTGAATGGAAATCTGGCAGACATGTTAGCCAACTCTTTGTGTCTGAGACATAATACCTGAGAAGAACAACTTCAAAAGGAAAGATTAATTGCAGCTAACAGTTTCAGAACTTTCATTTGTAAATGCTTGGCTCCATTCTCTCTGTGCTTCTAGGGAGGAAGAACCTTAAAGAAAAACAGTATTCACAGAATTCTGCTCACCTCATGACAGCCAGGAAGCAGAGAAGGAGGAAGGGTGTAGTGACCATCCCAGACCTACCCTCCTGCCCCACTTCCAACTAACTAGGCTCCTCCTTCTGCAGTTCTTACCATGTCCTAATAGTCCATTCCATTATGAACTCATTACTGATCCACTGATGAGGTTATCCCCTGATGACCCAATAACCTTCAACACAAGAGCCTTTGGGAACATTTTATATCCAAACAACATAGACATTTCTCCAAAGAACATGTACAAATGGGTCACAAGTACATGAAAAGAAGCTCAAATTCACTTGCCATGTAAATCAAAAGCACAATGAGGGGCTGGGGAGATGACTCAGTAAGTAAAGTGCTTGACACACAAGCATTAGGACCTGAGTTCAGACCCCAGAACCAATGTAAAAGTCAGATGCAGCTATATGCACATGTAATCCCAGCACTGGGGAAGGGAAATTGGGAACATCCCGGGAGCATTCTGGCTAGCTAGTCTAACCAAATCAGAATCCCAACATGGGTGTTTGAATCAGATGTTTCCCATAAACTCAAGTGTTCTGAATGCTTGGTTTCCATTTGGTAGCAATTTGGGAGGTGGAGCCTTGCTGGAGGAGGTGTGTTTCTAGGGGCAGACTTTGGGGTGTTATAGCCCAACTTCCCCCTTGCCAGAATTCAGCTCTCTGTCTTACTGCTGTTTTCCATCTGCTGTGGCCTCTGCTCTACCATCTTTTTCTGACATCATGGAGCTTTCCCTCAAGACTGTAAGCCTAAATAAACCCTTTCCTCCCACCAGCTGCTTTTGATTAGGTGATTTGTCCCAGCAATAAGAAGGTGACTACAGCACCCCAGTTCAATGAGAATCTTTGTCTTGAAAAAATAAGGTGGAGAGCCAAAGAGGAAGACAGCTAGCATCAACCTCTAGCCTCCATATACACATGCACACATGCATACATGAAAACGTACATATATGAACATGCATACACATAAACACACATAATATGCAGATGTCAAAAAAAGACAAAGAACCAATGGCCTGATGTTAAAATTTTTGTCTTCCAAGGTTTCTACCACACAGCTCTTCCTATACCTTCCAACCTTCTTTCTCTTCCTCCACAATGATTTGAGGACTTCTTAAACTGCTATTCTTTTTACATGGTGAAGCCAAATACAATGTTTTTATTAAGAATGACTGGGCTGGAGAGATTGCTTAGTGGTTAAGGTGCTTGCCTGAAAAGCCTAAAGAACCAGATTCCCAAGAGCCAAGATTCCCCAGTACCCATGTAAGCCAGATGCATAAGGTGGCACATGCATCTGGAGTTTGTTTGCAGTGGCTAGAGGCCCTGCTGCACCCATTCTTTCTCTCTCTCTCTCTCTCCCTCTCTCTCTCTCTCTCTCTCTCTCCCTGCCTACCTCAAATAAACAAATAGTAATAATAAATTTTCTAAAAGAGTCCCTTTCTGGGTTGACACAGCATGTCACTCTAACTATAACTTAAGGGAAGAGGGAGTGGTGGGTATATGAGGGCCTTTGGTCATTGGCTCTAAACTATGCTCCATAGAGGCCTAGGACCCAGCACTAGCCCCATAGAATAACAGGGTCAAGAAGTCTCAGAGAAGCCAACAGGCTAAGCTCTGCTCACTTCCTCTTCTTTCCAAGTTTTCCTCTATTGTGTGCTTAGAGGAAGTCAGTCTGCAGGAATTGGAGCTCAGACAAAAGGAGATTCATGCTGGCTGGAGCTGGGTCAGTGGCCTAGGCTCAACCTGTTAACATGACCTGGCCTCAAGGTCACCCCAGCATTGAGACTGTGCCTCAGTACTGAGGGCAGGCTGAACACAATGTCTTGTATTGGCCTTGGATGGCAAGTCTCCGTCACCATGGTATCACCAGCATCTATTGTACATCAGATGGGACACAGAAGTCATTCTTGTGGGTCACTGCTTCCTTCCTAACCCAGAGCTACCCACTATGTGTCTTTATGTAGCTGTCAGCAAAACTGAGGCCCAGGGCCGAGGAGAGGGCTCAGTGAATAAAAGCATGGCAATCACAGGTCAGATTCCCAGAACCCATGGAAAGCTAGACACAAGATGATAGCTAGTGTCTAACTAATCCTAGTGGTCCTATGGGAAGACGGGAGATGGAGACAGGAAAAGCCCCAGAAGCCCATAGGCCAGCTGTCCTAGGGTGAACAACAAGTAGCCCTGCCTCAAAAGAAGCCAAATTCCCACACCTGAGGCTGTCCTAAGATCTCCACACCCGCATCTGCACACACGCGCCATGGACCACACCTACAAAGACTGAAAGAAGAACACAGAAGCCCAGAGAGTTCATCCTCCATAATATGGTCAACCATGGCAGACCCCCCCCCCTGGAGCTCACTCCCTCAGCTCACGACCCTCACCCATAAGTCACACCAGCTAAACTCCCCACAGCTAGCTTTCAGGGCTTTTCTGTCAGATGCAAACTAAACTGGGGAAATAGTTCAGGATCTGAATGTCTTTTAGCTAGTACTAATTTTGATGTGGAAGAAGGAGGTCTCTGAAATAAGTTAACAATTTCTATCTAAAGCTTTTCTACTCACCTTGAGTCTGAGTCCTCTCTAGCTGCAGTGTGCCCAGCATTGCTGGTAGAATTGTCTGGCTGCAGGCTGAAGGTGCCAGGTGTCGTTCATAATCTAATTTTCTGAGCTATAGTCAAGTGTGAAGTGACAGTCAAAATGGAGGGTGTGATAGGATTTGTTTCCCATAAGCATTCCCTAATTAGTGAGAAGGGCAGGACTGACAACCTTCTTGGCTTGGTTTTGTTTCTTTGGGTATTACACTAGAAAAAAAAAATACTTATTTTCTACAAGGTCAAACAAGCATAAGAATAAAATAAAACCTTTCTTAATGAAAAAAGTAAAGCCTTTTGAATAAGTATAAATATTGATTAGATTCTATACAAGTGCCTGGAAATAAAATGATTTTCTAAAACTACCTGAATGCATTATTTATTGCACATGTCATTGAAGTAAGAGAATAGACCATTAGGGAAAATGGTGATTATTGGATTTTTTTAAAAGGGAACAGTGTAGGGCTTACTAATTCAGTTACAATACAGGACAACCCATAGGGCTATTCAAAGATGTCACTAAGATACAATGACAACAGACAGAGGTCTGTGCTGTTCAACAAATCTACTACGAAAAGGAAAAAGCACTCCATCCAACAATAACAGAAGTTCTGTGGTGACAGTACTATTAGCAACTATTATTCTAATATAGGGCTGGGTGTGTAGCTCAGCTGCAATAGTGCTCACCTAGAATGCACAAGACCTAGGATCTAGGATCAATTCCCAGCATGACATAAACCAGACATGGTGGCACACCTGTCATCCCAGCACTGGGGATGTGGAGACAAGAGGACCAGAGGTTCAACTTCTTCCTCAGCTATATAAACAGTTTGGGGCCAGCCTGGGCTACATGAGGCCCTGTCTCTCTCTCTCTCTCCATATATATATATACATATATATATGTTTACATATAAGGTTCTATTATAAATAACCTTGTATTTTTTAATGAATGATTTTAAGCTCTAAGAGCTTTTATATTCCTCATCAATTTATACCACAAAAATTTGAAGCATGCTGATGCAGTGAAATGCCAGTCTTATTTCCTTATTGCATCATGTACTAAACAATAGGAAACAATGGAACAAGATGGAAATGTCTCCTGCCTAAATGGAGCTAACGGCCTGCAGGAAGGCATATATTAACAACAATCCCACATGTGTAATGAGCCTGCATTTTGACTGTGACCCATCACACAAGGTCAGGTGTGCAATTTTCCTTTTGTGCCATCATGTCGGTACTCAACAAGTTTTAGATTGTGTAGCAATTTTCATTTCATATATTTATTAGGCTTGCTCTGCCTGTAGAGAGAAGGGAAAGTACTAATGCAGTAAACCTAGGTGATACAACTGAGGTCCAAGCACTGCATTCATTTCATGTAATCCACACATCTTTACTAGGAAGACTTTTGTATTCCCAGGTGTGTGTGTGTGTGTGTGTGTGTGTGTGTGTGTGATGCACGCATGTGTGTGCAGGTTTGCATTTGTGTGGGTGCACATGTGCACATGTGCATGTGGAGGGCAAAGATTGACATTGGGTTCCTCCTCAATCACTCTTCAGTTTATTTTTGAGACAGACTCTCTGACTGAACCTTGAACTCACTAATTTGGCTAAACAAGCTAACCGGAAAGTCCTGAGAGCCTTCCTGTCTTTTCCACCCAGTTCTAGGATTACACTTGCCCAGCTTTTATGTGTGTTGCGGATCTAAACTCAGGTCCTGGTGCTGCTAGCGCAGCAACCAACCATCTCCCCAACCCCTTATTCCCATTTTTAAAATGAGGAAACTAAGTCACAGAACACTTAGGTACTTTCTCTAGGGTCATGCAGTCCAGATTCAGTGTCACCCCATCCATCACCATACATTGCACTGAGTGGACATGTAGTGGTGGTTTGTCTTGGCTATGTGGGTAAGCGCTGGGTACCCAGGTAAGAGTCAGGAAATCGGAAGTTGGTGTGGTGATTTGATTCAGGTGTCCCCCATTAACTTTGGTGTTCTGAATGCTAGGTTCCCAGCTAATGGAGATTTGGGAATTAACACCTCCTGCAGACAGTATATTGTTTGGGGCAGGCTTATGGGTATTATAGCTAGTTTCCCTTTGCCAGTGTTTGGCACATTCTCCTGTTGCTATTGTCCACCTTATATGTTGGCCAGGGGTGATATCCAACCTCTGCTCATGCCATCATTTTCCCTGCCATCATGGAGCTTCCCCTCAAGTCTGTAAGCCAAAATAGACTCTTTTTTCCCAAGCTGCTCTTGGTCTGGTGATTTCTGCCAGCAATGTGAACCTGACTGCAACAGTAATACTGGTACCAAGGAGTGGTGTCATTTGCTGCTAGATACCTGGCTGTGTGGCTTTGGCCTTTTCAAGCTGATTTTCAAAAGGAATGTGGGAGGATTTGAAATCCTGGCCTAAGAAACACGTTGCAGTGCTGTAAGTACCTGAATGCAGTAAGAACTATGGGCTGTGAGGTTTGGCTTATGAGGGTGAGAAAGAGCTTTGCCTGGACTGGGCTGACAGTTTGTGTGAGAGGCTTGCTGTTATGCCCATGTCCTGAGAAGTTGTGCAGGGTTGCTTTGCATAGAAACGGACTGGTGTGAGCAGAGGGATATGACACAGAAAAAAATTAAATCTTTGGGCCAAAACTTCTGCCTGTTCAGCTGCATTGTATGAGTGATTACAACCTTTAAGATTGGGCCAACTGACCTGCTTTGGGACCACAAGAGGAAAGCAGTCTTTTGAAGGGGACTGAATGCTGGAGGAGTGTCCATTCTTCAAAGTCAGCTCTATTCTCCCTGGATTAACAAATTGGCACCCCACCTAGTATTGTGGAGTATAAGAAATTCAGGAAAGAGAGGATCATTGAATTTGCAACACAGTCTTGTGTTTTGGATATGGCCATGGGCAGTATGAAGCAGGTTTGCTGGATGCCTGCATGTAGACCCAATGGAGCCCATGAGGATGGATTATGGATTGCAGTGGAGACCCAGTGGAGCTGCTGAGACCATGAGATGGCTTCTAAGGAGAGCTGCCTGCCCCAGATGAAGTTTTCCAAGACTGTGAGTAGCCTAGCTGGAGGGGTGGAACTGGAACTCCAGAGATTGTTGCTGGTTAGAATTGTTGGACTTGGAGACTTGTCACTGGCTAGAGTTGTTGGACTTGGAGCTACATTTGCCCTGTTTAAACCTAGTATTGGTCGAATATTTATTTACTATACCGAATGCCATGTTTTGCAGTATGAATGTTTATTCTGTGCCATTATGGTTTTTTTGGTTTATTTTTTGGTATTATGGCTCAGTTAGAAGACTTTGGATTATGGGAATTTTTCAGCGTCATTGGGATTGATAAAAGTTATGGCGACGGCCGGGAGTGGTAGTGCACGCCTTTAATTCCAGCACTCAGGAGGCAGAGGTAGGAGGATCGCTGTGAGTTTGAGGCCACACTGAGGTCACATAGTGAATTCCAGGTCAGCCTGGACTAGAGTGAGACCCTACCTCAAAAAAAAAAAAAAAAACTACGGGGACTTTTAAAGTTGGATGAATGCATTGCATTTTAAATCATGTATGGTTATCAGTTAATGGGAGCCAGGGATGAAATGTGGTAGTTTGATTCAGGTGTCCCCCATAACCTTAGTTGTTCTGAATGCTAGGTTTCCAGCTGATGGAGATACACCTCCTGGAGACAGTGTACTGTTTGGAGTGAGCTTATGGATATTATAGCCAGTGTGCCCTTGCCAGTGTTTGGCACACTCTCCTCTTCCTGCTGTCCACCTTATATGTTAGCCAGGGGGTGATATCTACCCTCTGCTCATGCCATCATTTTCCCTGCCATCGTGAAGCTTCCCCTCACATCTGTAAGCCAAAATAAGCCAGTTTTTTCCCACAAGCTGCTCTTGGTCGGGTGATTTCTGCCAGCAATGCAAACCTGGATGCAACAGTAGACATGGTCAAATAAATGCTGGGGGCTCAAAAGAGAAAGCAGTTGTATTGATTCTCACACACCTGTGGGAGTTTCCACATGCATTCCTTCAGCCCCTGTCCTCTGATGAGACACACCTGAGACAACCATGTGAGTGGCAGCCACCAAAACCTGTCTTCTGAAAAACAGCAATGAGGATGGCAAGGAATAGGCCACAGCAACACAGACCAAATTCTGGCTGGGACTCCTACCTCCACCCACGCTGCCTGCTCAGCAGGCCCATATATCACTTTTCCCTCCGACTGTTAATTAGAGAGACATCGGCACCCTGACACAACACGGTAATTATGAAAACAGAGCACTGTGCACACACAACATGAAAATGAAGTGACTGCATCCAATTAATTAAACCTTCACAGCTCCAATCGGTTTTAATTAGGAAAGCTATCCTTTTCACTCCCTCTCCATCAATACATGAGCTTGGCAATACATACATATTTTTTAATCAATTAGAAAACAGAAAAACAGAGTCTGTTGCCAAGGCCATCATGGACTCTTCATCTATGATGGATGACGGCACACATGAACGTCCTGAACATAACTAGACCCCACAAACACCCACTACCATCACCACCAGCCATCAACGTTGACCAAGGAATATTCCCCAAAAGTGAATTTCCTGGAAACTCTCAGGGCAAGAACTTTGACGGGGCTAGAATCTCCCCCAGAAGGGCAGTGGGAAGGCCCTTTGAGGACCAATACATTCTGGGCAGGTCACAGTCTTATGCTTCCCCTGATGAGTTTAAGAGGCCTGTAAGTTTTGTTGTTGATAATGATGACTCTCTAATGTTCTAATGTGTTTATATTGGCCAGGAGCTGTCTGAGCATTCAATCTGAAAACACTGAAAATTTAACTGAGTATAAGATAGTTTAGCAATGACCCAGTAACTACTGACAAGTTTACATGTTTTGGTTAAAAGAATGAATAGTGCAAATTTCTTAAATATTCTAAGTATCTGGGTTGGGTTAGTTGTTTAAAAATGTGGAAAACTTCAGTTTTATTCCTTCTAGAACAGCTTCCCAATAGGTGCTCACCATCTGTCCTTCCCTGTCCCCAAGAGTCACTGGTGTTGAGCAAAACTGAGCCAGTAAAGGATCTTTGCAAGATGTCCGTGAAGAGAAACACTGTGCTTTGGATGAGATGAAGCCATATTTGGCTGCCCTGGGGCCATGGCTTGGACATGTTTCTGCTAAGGAGACACTAGCTTCTAGGAATAGTTCTGCTCTCTCCCCAAACCTTCCCACCATCATGCTCCTCTCTACATCATCCATGGAAGCTCAAACCATCAAGAAGTGGTGACATCAAAGCTTCTTTGAGGGTGTTGCAGTCAGGTTTGCATTGCTGGTAGAAATCACCCAACCAAGAGCAGCTTGTGAGAAACAGAAGTTTATTTTGGCTTCCAGGCTCAAGGGGAAGCTCCACAATGGCAGGGAAAATCAATGGCAAAAGCAGAAGGTGGACATCACCCCCTGGCCAACATAAGGAGGACCATAGCAACAGGAGACTATGCCAAACACTGGCATGGGGAAACTGGCTATAACACCCATAAGCCAGCCCCCAGCAATACACTCCCTCCAGGAGGTGTTAATTCCTAAATCTCCATCATCTGGGAACCTAGCATTCAGAACACCTAAGTTTATGGGGGATACCTGAATCAAACCACCACAGAGAGAAATGCACTCTTGGCCACTGTGCATTCTTTGCCATGACCAAAGAATGACTTTGAGGGCTACATAGATCAAGCGTGGGCCAGTAGCCTGTGTTTTCACTGTGGGTTCAGGCTGCAATCTATCTAGTACTCATGGTCTCAAACTTCTACTGCAGTAGTCCCAAATCTTCCCAGGTATTGGTAGAGTATTGCCCCATGCTACATCTTCATGATAGTGCACATGATCAACATAAAGATTCTACAGATAACCAGGCATGTCTGGGCACAGACTGGCAAAGTCTGTCCTGCCAAATGTCCAGTAGGTTCATGTCTAGCTGGCCTTCGCCATCACCAGTCAGCTGTAGCCAGAGACAACACCGAAATATCTGGATTGTGTGTGCCGCCTTTTATCTCCACCACAGTTAAGGTGTTACAAAGTACTGCATGAGCCTGAGCCCCCTGCAGTTCCAACAGGGACTTCAGAGATCCCAACCTATGTCACACAAGACTAGTGCTCAGGGCCGATGCGACACCTCTGTGCCTGTCAAAAAAGTACAGCCATCCCTCCCAGTGTGGTGGGGCAGCAGATCATTCGCAGTGTCTTCTTTCCAGCCTTCCTCTGTCCATCTGTACTTCCTGAGACCCACTGAGCCTCAAAGAGGATGCCCCACTGACAGTTTGGGGTACCATGATTACTGTTGTTTCCCCAGCAGTATAACTGACTCAAAGGAGTATCCCCTATGGTCAATGCAGGCTGGAAGGAAGCTAGAGAGGAAGGAGGGGTGGTTGTGTGAACCTGCGGGCCCAGTTCTGGTTTTGTTGCCTGTGTGTCACAGTGTCTTACAGTTGGGCGACTCCTGGGTATCAGCTTCTCGGCAATAATGAGGCATTTACGGAAGTCTGCACTATTCTTGCTTGTTTTACTGTCACACAGCCCAGCAGGAAGCCCCACAGTGAGTCTTTCCCACAGAAGGTCTCTTATCATCTGGAACACTAAAAACAGTTCTGGAAGATGTTTCTGAGATTTGTAAATTTCCTCCAGGGGCAAGCAGGGTCTGTGACCATGAGCTGTAGTGGGTCTGCCTCACCACCAGAGGACGCCCTGGGGTCATGTTTCCCTCTTACTCTCAGGCCTACCTAGGTTGGACATGGCTCCCAAGTTTGAGACATGTCCCTTGCAGAACACAAATGTTGCTTTTGTTTCTAAAGAAAATAAAGCCCTCCTAGTATGATGTCAGACTCTCACCACATATAATTATTTTTCTTCAGACAATATCCTTTGACCAAAGCCACTGGGAATCCTAATCAAGAAACAATTCTATGAGCATTGTTCCTTCATTGTGACAGGGGTTCGTGTTTGCAAACTGTGTATTTCAGAACAACAGACTATTCAGATCTCCAAAATTGCAGAACATAAGAGAGGACCAGAGAAAGAAGAGAGATTTTCCCCATCTCATCAGCTCACAATACTGACAAGATAGTCTTGTCTATGAGCTTCCTATTCCAACCCCAACACCTCACTGTTCTTTAACCCATGTCTTCCCCCCTCCACTTTCTATGTGCACTAGTGGTTGCTGTGAGACACTCTGTCCTCAATGATGCAGCCATGGGCAAGTTGCCCATCTCCTCAGTGATGCAGCCATGGGCAAGTTGCTCCTACAACAATCCTAATTAAACGTATTGGGTCACCAAATAATAATAGTAATAATAAATTCTTGACATTTCCCACCAACAATTCCCTTCTGTTATCTTATCAGAATCTCATAATACAAAGGCGAAGTAAGGAATGAGCTTTTCCCATTCAGCCAGACAAAAGCAGGTGTTCTGTTCTTCCTTTTCATACTTGGCATGTCCCTTCGATGTATTTTTGCCATATTTTACTTGATTAGTCTGTTTGTTCCCCTAAGGCAGTAACCAGATCTAACAACAGTTGAGACCTATCTTAGCAGTTGTATGCCTCCAAAGTTTTGCAGAGTTCCCAAAATAAAGTGAGTACTTAGTAAATGTTTGTTCATATGGATAACTATACTCATTTGACAGATAAAGTGGCACACAAGGGGATTAAATAATACTATGACTGTATGCTACATCTGTTGTCTGACATGCTTAACCAAAGGATAAGAGCTAGTACTTGTATGGTACATGGTAAATAAAGAGAACACTAGCATTGCTTTCTGGCTCTAGAACCAGCATCTTCACTCAGTACAGAGATATACACACAAAATAGCAAGACATGATCTAGAAACCTGGACTCTCACACAGTGACTGGTAGGGTCCTATGACATCTCTGACTTTCCATTTAACTCCTTCCACATGTTCAGATTGTAGCATATGAGCTATAGTGGCTCACAAAGCTCTAACACTGTACAGCCTCATCAATGTTCTCCTTCACCTTTATATATTTGCATATATACATGAAACACATGTTTCACATGGTTAAAGTCTAAAGGAAGAAAGAAGGTGGGAGAGCAGAAAGGTGAGGAAGGACTTACAGAGAAGAGGAGACCAGGCCTGAAGTTGGAATGTATATGGTTAGAAACTGAAGGGGGGGATGCAAAGCATGTGTGTTCCGAGAATAATATCAGGAAGCAGGACAGAGCTTTCCCATGGCCAATGCCTGTTTATAAAAGGTAGGGCTGTGTTGGAAAAGGCCAGGCAGGGCTGACTCCATTCATCCAATGTCATTTCCTCTCTCATCTGAACTTTGTTGCTGCCTCATTTCTTTTTGCTGCTGAGCCCCTAATCTAAAACGATTTTAGCCCACCATAGTCTCATAACATTCTGAACTTTGATTCCACAGAGAAATTCCAGTTACATGTATATGTAAGGCTATTATTTATCTATGGCCTTTACCCCTTACAAGACTGAAACATCTCAGTGCAAGACCTAGAAATCTGTTCTGTTCAATACTAAACCCCCTGAAACTGGCAGACAGTGAATGTCAAATGAACTATTAAATGAGGGTCATCAAAGTTTGGGTAGTGGGCACTACACTGGCAGGGCCACCTTCCAGGCCTCAGCTGCTATAGCTGCCTGAGCAGTTTAATCCATGGTCAAGTCAGGACACAGGCAACAGGTGACAAGTACCGTCAAGGCTACAGATTTGGACTTAATTTAGTGAGGGTCAGAGTAGGTAAGAATTTCCTATTGAAAAATACAACCGCCACGTTTCAAGTGCTCAACCCTGCCTTTGGCATACATACCACACCCCTTCCACATTTCCTCTCAGTCAAAATGAAAGATGCATTTCTTTCCTAACAAACCTGCTCTGGTGAGCTTCAATCTTCCTACCAGACCTCCCCAAATGCACCATGACACAAGCACCCCCCACCCACTCTACTCAGTACACAGTCAGCTCCAAGCCCTGCCAGTGGTCTGGTCTGCTCAGGCTACTTCTCTTTCTAAATAGCTACAGCAACTGAGTCTTAGGACAAGTGGCCTGGCAACAGTCACAAAGCCAAAGATCCACACAAGGGTACCTACCAAGTAAGGCCCTTTATCATGACATTAGCTGACACTGGAGTGCTTGCCACTAACCAGCTGTAGTAGACAGATTCAGGTTCACTGAGATGAACTTCCAGACCAGGCACAGTTATGGAGGAAGGGATTTATTGAAACTCACAGATCCAGGGGAAGTTCCATAATGGCAGAAGAAGCTGGCCTGCCTTCACAGGACAAAGCAGAAAGACAGAAGTACAAGCCTAAAAGTCAAAAGCCACACAGCACACTTCAGGAACTCCATCTAGGCACACTTTGCATATCTTTAGATTGTAATCTGAAACCCACCACCACACCTTAAGATCCACCCAGTGACACTGCCTCCAGCCAGGTGCCTGCAGATGCAAACTACAAACAAATAAAAAACTGAATATATTAGGGGCCATCTATTCAAACCACCACACCAGCCATCTAGCTAAATGTTCCTTGCCTAATTCCTGTGAATCCTCACATCCTCCATAGAGGCATGTTAGGAATCCCAGTTTACAGGAGGACCTAACTGACAGATTAGTTACATTACCAGCTCTCTGTACCCCAGCTTGAGGTCACAGATGTGAATTTCAGTTCAGGATCAAATCTGACCTAGTAGCCTAAACTTTTTCCCCTATTCATTATAAAAACAACTAACCTTACAATTACACAGTGCTGGACACCTTGAGCAATGGGGGCCATGTAGTAGGAGAGTTGGCCTGTGGTCTGTGAAACACATTCTATCTAGAGGGGCCTGTCTTCAAAAACACTATAAATGCATACCCACACACATACACACAGACCCCCCCACACACACACACACACATGCATGCACACACACTTTCCTAGGTATACATGCTTTTTGTTCTCCCATTTACAGCAGTCAGACCTCTTCACCCATACAGTATACCCCACCCAGGTCTCCCATCCTACCACTAACTCCTCCTCCCAGTCATTTCAACACTGAACTTGAGCTCAACTGCTTTTCACAAAGTGCCCACCACATAGAGGAAACATCCTCTACGAAGTTCAAGCATATCTTATTTCAGCCTCCTTGGTGGAATGGCTCCATCAGGCCAGCCCCAGCTTGTGTCTACATCTCCAGTGTGATCACCTGGCACACTTGTCTGGACTAATACTACTGCTGTTCTCGGGAGTGTCAGAACTTTAACAGTCTACTTGGGGCTCACATGATCATGTTAAATATATGACAAGCTTGGGAGGGATAAGTTTGGAACACAAAGGCTATAGTTATGAATTTACACTTTTTATTATTTTTTATTGACAACTTCCAAAATTTTAAACAATATCCCATGGTAATTCCCTCCCTCCCCCCACTTTTCCCTTTGAAACTCCACTCTCCATCATACCCCCTCCCCCTCTCAATCAGTTTCTCTTTTATTTTGATGTCATGATCTTTTTTTTTTAATTTTTTTTGTTTATTTATTTATTTGAGAGCGACAGAGAGGAGGAGGCAGAGAGAGAGAGAGGGAGAATGGGTGCGCCAGAGCTTCCAGCCTCTGTAAACGAACTCCAGATGTGTGCGCCCCCTTGGGCATCTGGCTAACGTGGGTCCTGGGGAATTGAGCCTCGAACCGGGGTCCTTAGGCTTCACAGGCAAGCACTTAACTGCTAAGCCATCTCTCCAGACCCTGATGTCATGATCTTTTCCTCCTATTATGATGGTCTTGTGTAGGTAGTGTCAGGCACTGTGAGGTCATGGATATCCAGACCATTTTGTGTCTGGAGGAGCACGTTGTAAGGAGTCCTACCCTTCCTTTGGCTCTTACATTCTTTCTGCCACCTCTCCCGCAATGGACCCTGAGCCTTGGAAGGTGTGATAGAGATATTTCAGTGCTGAGCACTCCTCTGTCACTTCTTCTCAGCACCATGGTGCCTTCTGAGTCATCCCAAGGTCACTGCCACCTGAAAAGAGAAGCTTCTCTAACAAAAAGTGAGAGTAGCATTAATATATAAATGTTAACAGAAGTGCTTACTGGTCAGTTTGGTGAGCCTAGTATAGACCTTTAGCCAGACAGCAGCAGACGTTATACCTCTGGGGATCATGACTGCCCCTATTGTAGGTTTTCAGTATCAGGGATGTATTCCCCCCCCCCCCATGGAGTGGGCCTCCAGTCAAATTAGAGGGTGGTTGGTTTTCCCCATAACAGACATGCCACTATTGCACCCATTGGCTCATTTGGCCTGGCTCGCCAAATATAAGGCTTGCAGTGTGTATCTTCACTGGTGATTTCTCTCTCTTCCATTGAACTGCTATTTCATAGCTTTCTGTCAGCTGGTCTACATGGAGGAGGTTATCAGCTCAGCTCCAGCAGGGTTTCTCAGTGACTTGCAGCCCAAGTATGTGTAGTCTTCAGCAATAGAGTCTTACCATCTATTCCTGGTGGGAAACCATATTCCTCTCTTGTCAGTTGTTTTATGCCAGCAATCAAAGCCATGGCTTTGTGCATTACAAGCAGACACTATCTACCATCTCTACCCCAGCCCTGGATATTGACCTCATGACCCCTCCTGACCCCAGCCTGTGGAAACTGGAGGTTTGGACACAGCCACTACCTACTGCACATGTGCTATGGGCCTTATCTATCCCTCTTTATTACTAATCCTCAAAATCCACTCATGTAGTTGATTTTGCCCCAAATTTACAGGTGAAATGAGATCCAGAGAGAGGAAATAACTGCCTATAAGATACAAAGAATTTGGGGTCAGTTGTATTTGCCACTAGGCCAGGCTGTCTGCCATTTCTGTGTGCGGCTTCAAATTTGTGTGAAGCCTGTTGCAGCACTTGCCTCCTCATGCTGGCCAGAAGACCAATGGGGCCATCTGTGTGCAGGCACATGGGAGGGGCTGCAGTGTACAAGCAGACTTTGCATTCTTACCTGCAATCACAGCTCTGCTGCCAGCTTCGGGAACACTTGCTGCATAACTGTGTCCACGAATCCAGCTTGATTGGCTGCTGTGCTAATTAATTCTGTGCATTAGAATTGCTTAGACTTCTTGGAGCAACCAAACTTATAAATGGCAAATGAAACAAGGTGGATGCGCTGGCACACAGGCCATATCGATCCAGTCAGGGTGACACAGAGCACAAAACAGGTCTTTTAATGTACCATCCAACTTTCTGAAACTATTGACCATTTTCTCCAGGGCCTTTCAATAATGACATGTCTACTCTGGCATTTGAATTGCCTAACCTTTGGGTGGTGAAATCACAGCATGTTATTTTAATCTCTTTTAATGGACCAGAGTTCAATTCAAATAAACGTGTCTCCTGAGTGCTCAGGGTAGGAGTCAGGAATGGCTGCAAGTAGCTCTCACAGCCACACTGATCCCTCAAGTCTGCACCACACTCTCCATCAAAAACCATACCAGGGACTGGAGGATTGCTCAGTGGTTAAGGCACTTTCCTGCAAGGTCTAATATGTTCAGTTCCCTAGTACCCACTTAAAGCCAGATGCACAAAATGGCACATGCATCTGGAGTTTGTTTGAAGTGGCTAGAGACCCTAGCATACCCATACACTCTCTCTCTCTCTTTCATTCTCCCCCTCCCTCTTTCTGTATTTCTCTGCTTGCAAATAAATAAATAAAATATTTAAAAACCTCACCAGGGCCTGGGAGATAGCTGAGTAGGTAAAGTGCTTGCCTTGCAAGCATGAAGACCTGAGTTCAAATCCCTAGCACACATGTAAAAGTGTCGAAAATAGTGATGTGCACTGGTAATCCAAAAGCTGAAGAAGTGAAGACAGGCAGATCTCTGGAACTCGTTGGCCAGTCAGTCTGACCTAACTGACAAGCTCCAGGACAATGAAGACCCTGTCTCATACACAGAAAAGATACATTTCTGAAGAATGACACCCAAAGTTGTCAACTGATCTCCACATGCACATATGTGCACACATGCCTGCACACTCATGAACACACACTCAACCCACGTTAGCTCTGGACTTCCTACTCTTGTCTATAAAACATAGCCTCCGTGTTTTATAGACAAAAGCAGCATCCCAGGGAAATTGTTGAAAATAATACTTCTCAGGCCCTAGCTCTGAACATGTCCTATCTCTTCATTACTTGAAACAGTGGCTTTTGTTTAGTATCTACCTAATAAAAATATGTTGTTTGCTGAGTACACAGCAAAGAGAGAGGCCTCTGAAGAGGATTGAGGTTATGAAGAACTAAGTGGGCCTTTACCCCATCCACTTCCCATTTTCCCTGGGCTGGCTTCTGTCCCTTGACATGGTGGCCTTCCAACTTAAGCATCTAAATCATCTTAAACACATATTTTCGGGCTAGAGAGATGGTTTATTGGTTAAGGCATTTGCCTGCAAAGCCAAAGGACCCAAGTTCAACTCCCCAGGATCCAAGTAAGCCATATTCACAAGGTGGCACATGAGCCTGGAGTTCATTTGCAGTGGCTGGAGGCCCTGACACACCTATTCTCTCTTTCTACCTCTTTCTCCCTCCTTCTCTTTCTCAAACAAATAAAAATAAAAATATTTTAAAACATACAGATTTCTGGGCTTCACCCCAGAGTTTCTAACCCAGCATGTCTGGCTTACAGCTAAGAAGGTGCAAGTGCTTAGCAAGCTCCCAGGTGTACTGAGGCTAAGAATGCAAGGATCTTGCTTTAAAAAATAAAAAAGCCTGTGCTGAACAGGTAAGACTCCCTGCTCCCACTTCCAGACTCCAGCTGAATCTGAACAGTATTCTTAAAGCCTGTTCCCTAAACTTTTCAAACATTGCCCAGAACATTGCCACAGAGATGGTCCAACATAATCAAATCTAGAAAAAGGATGATTGCCTTTCTCCTTCAAGAACTGGGGAAGACTTACCTCAGTAACACAGCAGCTGCTCTCATCACTGAGGAAGCAGGAAAGGAGAGATATATAGTTGTTAAGAGGAGCTGTAGGGATATTTTTCTCTGTGGAGCAGGTAGAGAACATGGGTGGTGAATGCCTGGTCCCTTTGAGGAAGGCTTCTCCTCTGTCACTAGTAGCTCAGAGGTTGCCCAGCCACAAGATGGCAGCACTCCGCTGACTTTCAGGTGAAGTGTAATGCTCCCCCTAGACTCTTCCTCTCAGGGCAATACCCACAGCAGGACAATGAACAGTGGATGATTAATTTAGTAGACCAAAATAGGGTAGTTTTTTTTTCCCTCCTGGGAAACCTGGCATTGAAGAAATTCATCTAGGAAATACAGACCCTGGAACAATGACCCAAAACCAGGGTTACATGCATTCCATTCGGTCTCCAAAGACAGAGCCAAAATTTCCCACACTTACATTAGACATGGGGCCAACTGGTCATGTGCTATCAATGAGACAATGAGATTGAATAATAAATCTGTGGATCCCCAAACATCTGGGAGAGATGGCTGCCTTAGTTATAGGACAACTGGTAGTGTCCTAAAAATACATACACATTGAAAGATGCATTAAACATTTAAATCCACAGGACTGGGAAGATGTCTCAGTGTGTGAGAGTGCCCACTGCTCAAGCACAAGGACCTGAGTTCAATCCCCAGGACTCATAAAAAGTCAGGCATGGCCGTAAAGGCCTGTAACCACAGCAGTGAGGAGGGCAGAGACAGGAGGATCACTGGGCTCACAGGCTAAAAATTGGCAGGAGTTCCAGGTTCAGTGAGACTCTTTTTCAAGGAAATAGGGCAGAAGGTGACAAAGGTATTATATCCAATGTCCTTTGCTAGCCTCTGCACTAGTGGGTATGTATCTGCACACACACACACACACACACACACACACACACACAACCAAACAAAAAATTAAAATCCTAATCCACGCTTTGTGCCTCATTCCTGTCATACCAGCACTCATGAGGATAAGGTAGGAAGATAGAGAATTTGAGGCCTTCCTAGGCACAGAGTGAGACTGTCTTTAAAAAAAAATTAAATCCTAACCTAAGTGGAAAATTGTCTCAAAATATATTCTCTGATGTCCAGCCAAAACATGGTGTATTATAAGTAACAGGCATTGTTTTTCTATGTCAAAGTGGAGATTCATGGTCTGTGAGCTGCAAGGCTAATGAACAATAAGCATGCATAAAATGAAGAAGCTGTCAGCACATTCAGAGTGGGTGGTGACCACAGTGAGTACAAGACCATCCAGAAAATGCAATTCTTGGGGCTGGGGCATAATTCAGTCAGTAAGTGCTTGCTTGTTGAGCATGAAAACCTCAGTTCAATTCCTAGAACATACATAAATTAGCTAGGTGTGGTGCCAATCACCTGCAATCCTATCACTGGGAGGTCAGAGACTAGAGGATCCCTGGAGCTTACTGGCTAGCAATCTAGCCTAATTGGTGAGCTCTAGGCCAATGAGAAATTTTGTCATAAAAAGAAGTGGGCAGTATAACTGAGGAACAACACCTGAGGTTGTCCTTTGACCTCCACAAATACCTACACACATACACCTACACACCCACCCACCCCCCCCCACATACATCACACACAATTTAATTCTCCCTTTCTGCTCACCATCCCACCAGTGATTACATATGAATGCAAATGGGTAAAAGATTTGGGCATCCAACACAGAGATTCAAGAAAGTTACTCATAATTTCCACAATTTTCATTAAAATGTGGTTTTGTTCTGAGGTTATCTGGAAAATTTCCTTGGCCACATAGACAGAACCCCTAAACTTTAAAAAGCCCTTTCCTTAATCTACTGCTCACCTTGATCAGTAGCCTCCAAACTCCACTGACCACTGGAGTCATGTGTAGGCTTTTCTCAAGACCAAGACCACTTCAGCTTACTGACTGACCTGAGGAGAAGAAGGTTCACTGGAAGTGGTGTCAGTCTCTAACATATACATATGCATCATATACATACACATAATGCAATGCAAATGCTGTGGACGTGTTGTGCTGCATTGTTTAGGGAAGACTGACAAGAAAAGTGCCTGTGCATGTTGAATATAACAGTAAATTTTTTAAAAATATTTTCAATCTGGACTGGGGAGGATGGTTCAGTTGACAAAGTGCTTGCCACACAATGGTGAGGACCAGAGTTCAGATCCCCAGAACTCACATAGATGCAGGTGTGATGGCACATGCCCGTTATCTCAGCACTCAGAAGGTGGAGACAACAGAATCCCCAGGGCAAGATGGCTAGCTAGTCTGGACCAATAGGTGAGCTCTGGGTTCAGATAGAGACCCTGTCTCAAAAAACAAAGTAAAATGGAAAATAATTAGAATGACACCTAATATCAACCTCTGGCCTACATACATGCATACACACACACTCATACACACAACACAAATACCCCCCCCACACACACACATACCACACAAAAATATACTTTTACTCCCAGATTGGTTTAATTTGAGTGAATGAGCCTCCAAAGAACTATCTGTAGACGTCATTAATACAACTGAGGAGGTCATAATGAAGTTTGGAAATGGCTACTTCAAGAACACCGCCTCTCAGACTCAGAGAACTTTATCTCATGTCCACGATTCCTGTGGGACCCTTGGGGAGAAAAAAAATGTATTTTCTAGGACCTACATGTAGGAGGGTCAGAATCTGAGACGATTCAAACTCAACTCCTCTACAAACCAATTTCTCCAGTTCTGGTAGGGAAGTTTCTCTCTGTCTGTGGGCCTTGTACCCTCATGTAAGGACACACAAAACCTACAAAAGGACTCTTCTGGCTTGCTCCTTCAACCTGCTAGCCCCTCATGAAAGCTGTATCATTGCAAAGTCCCACCAAAAGGAAATGAGTAAAAACAAAGACATATGAGCAAAGGGTCAAGTTGCCAGAACTCTTTGAACAAGAGAATCAAAGGATCTGGGCGGAGTTTGTCACCTCTGTAGGGCACTGGGGGCCATCCGGGCAGACTCAAGAAGCAGCTGGTGGGGCCCAAAAAGAGCTCCTTACCAGCACTCACACCCACACAGAACATCTGCTCACACCCATGGAAGGGCAGGGAGCTTTTGTTTTTATTAAGTGAAAGAAAGAAGGCATTTGGTTGGAGTGGGGTTGGGAAAAGCAAGTGGATTTCAAGGTTTGTGTTGGCACTTTTCCACATCACCAGCCTGAAAGTGGGAGACTCTGCTTGTCAGGATGGTGATCAGATGTTGGGCACTTGGCTATCATAAAAGATCTTAGCAAAGCAGATCTGCTCCTGGGGGTAATGGCAAAAAGTTGGGGGAGTCCTATCTTAAGGTTCCAAGAAACAGCTTTTTGTGAGTGATGTGGCAAGAGGGATTTATTATAGGAACAAAGTTGTTGTGTCTGTGGAAGGAGGTAGAGTTTTGTACAGTCTGTCACCTCTATCTCTAATTGATACACTTGAAGTTGCTCTAAGGTCAGCTAGACCCATAGTCAGGAAGGCTGGATATGGACAAAAGTGAGAACAAATGGAGACTGCCAAGGATGAAAGGAGATCTGTGTCCTTCTCTCTTCACCCCAACTCCCATGCCCTGACTAATCTACAGGAGACACCAACAGCTGCACAGAGCCACACCCACTTGGCCTGTTACTTGAAGAATCAGGTGATTGTGTGAGACCTGCCCCTGCAGGATGGCAGATCAGTGATGATCATGGGAAAGCTACCACGATGCCCACACCCAGTACCAGAGAGAAAATGCATTCACACCTTCCCTTCCTCCATGTATTTATGCTAAACAATTGGGATGTGTGTTGACACAGGTACACACTCATGAAAAAACATCACCACACTGAAGACAGAAAACCAGCCTATCACCCCTAAAACTTTCTATATGACTCAGCCTCACCCCTGGAATCCCCCCAATCAACCACTGACGCCTGCTTTCTGTCCCCACAGATTCAGTGGAATGACATGGCATGCCTTTAATCCTCTTCTTTCTTACTCAGCATCATTATCCTGAGTTCCATCTTGCTTGTGTGTCAGGAGCTCAGTCCTTCTTATTGCTTAGTGATATTCCACTGCATGGATGTACTTCCCTTGACGAATGCACTTGTTGTGCATATGAATGGACATTCCTGCTCCTTCTGTTTTGGGCATTCACACAAAAAGCTTCTGTGAATATTTGTATACAAGTCTCTTTGTAGAGGTATACCTGTCCTTGTCTTGAGTGCATCCTGGAGGTGAAATGATGGGCACACAGTATGGGCATGTTTCAAGAAGCTGGTTTCCAAAGTGACCATACCATTTTACATCCCAATTGCAAGTAAAGGCAAATTCCAACATCCCCGAATTCTAACACTTGATATAGTCAGTTTTTAATTTTTAACATTTGAATAGGTCAACCGTAGGGTTTAATTGGTGACTCGTGTTTGCATCTTCCCAGGGACTACTGAGATTGCTTCCTGTACCCTCTTCATCTGCCCTCTGCGTATCTTCTTGGTGAAACATCTCTTCAGGTCTTTTGCTTATTTTTAGATTGGGTACTTGTTTTCTTATCATTAACAAGTGTTCATATTATGTCTGGGTGTGTATATTGTTCTATTGCTTGTGTATTTGAAACAGAGTCTTATGTAGCCCAGGCTGACCTTGAACTAACTATGGAGCTGAGGATGACCTTGAACTTCTGATCCTCCTTCCTCTACCTCCCAAGTGCTAGGATTACAGGTATGTGCTTACACATACACCATGCCTGCTTTATGTGGTGCTTGGGATTGAAACAAGGGCTGTATGCATACTAGACAAGCATTCCACAAACTGAGCTACATTCTCAACCCCCATGCTTTGTGTTTGACTTGAGGTCTTGCCGTTAGCCCAGGTGCCCTTGAGCTCTCCATGTGCTGCCTCAGCCTCCCTTGTGCTGGGATTATAAACATGCACCACCATACCCAGATGTTCTAATATATTTTTGATACTGTACCTTATGAGATACAGGATTCTAAATGTTTTCTCCAAATTTTTGGTCTGCCTTTTCATTCTCTTAATATCTTTTGGAAAACAAACATTTTTAATCTTGATGAAGACCCACTCATCAACATTTTCTCTTTCAAAATGCATCACCCTTAATCCTCTAGTGATCCTCTACTCACTTTAACCAGTCTTTGAACTCCTAGGGCAATTGCCTCCTCCTTCTTCCTCAGTATTCCTCACACTAACGCAGTATTTAGCACTAAAGAGACCCTGAAATTACAGTTCTTGTGTGGACATGATTATTCCTGTTTTTATGGGAAAGGAGTCTGATGGGGCCTGAATCCCTTGGAATGAGCTATATCATAACTGTTTCTTTTTATGGGAATGCAAAAAATTAATCAGTGTGATCATTTTTTCTTAAGCAAGGCTTAATAAGGTTTCTACACATTCCACCTTTTATTTTATTATTTTATTACCTGTGTATTTTCATACAGGCAAGGAAGCAGAATGAATGACATAGGAGCACCCTCTCCTGAAAGGCTTTCATTTGACAATTCTGCTTGCTTTCTCTTTTGATTAGAGCAAGTCCTCTGTTTCTGAAATAAGCAAAGACCATTCACCTCACAGTCTTTAGGAGAAGACAAGGAACCCTTCACCAGGGAAGCAGTTCAACCATGTCTCATCATGGCCCTGCAAGTTTGCCCAGGGAAAGGTGGGTGTGCATAGACCACAGCTTGGAGGTTTGTTGCAGTTCCCCCACAATACTACCAAGCAGTAGCTCTACCAAGATCTCCACAGAGCATCAGGCCATAGATGAGGTTGGCATCATCCTGCTAATAACAATGGAAATACTATCAAAATATTGCTGCAATTTTGAACTCAAAGCAAAATGAGTTCCCCCCGCCCCCCCAGAGGTGTTTGTCTCAGGTTGCCCTCAAGCTTCCATCTTTCACAGTTGAAAGATTCTAAGAGTGAATTCCAGTTCTAGGAGCAGGGAAGACAATGAAAGGAACCAAAGTACTTGCTTTCAGGATGAAGAACTGGTAAAATATAATACAAAATCTTATAAACATCTAGTTAGTCTCACAAGGAAACAAAAACTTGAGAGTTAGTGAACTAATTCATCCAATTCGGAAAGTTGAGAAGAAAGAACAAAGTAAACTTCTCTCATCCAAAACTGGGTGTCAATTGGGTAGGAAAAAAGGACTATGAGTAGAGCTTACTGGTAGAGCCCTTGCCTAGTATGCATGAGATCTTGGGCTGAATGCATCAGTACAAAGAAGAAGAAAAAGAAAGAAGAGGATGAGGAGGACAGAAAGGGGAGAGAGAGGAGGAAAGATTTGAAATGTTTTCATCATAAACAAATGTTTAAGGATACAGGCATATTTAATTTGATTTAAACATTATATAATACGTGTATTCAAGCACCACATGGTATCCTACTCATACACAGTTGGCTTTTATGTGGCAGACTAAAACTAAGTCTACTTTAAGTTTTTTAAAGTGAGTAAAAATAAGGGAAATCATAAAGATCAGTAGAGGCATTAATAAAATAGAAAGGAAAAACAATAGAAAATCAATAAACCCTAAAGTGGCTGTTTGAAAAATGACTAAGTTGACCAACTCTGACAAGATTGATTAAGCAAACAGTGATACATGTAAAAATTATACAGCACACACACACATACACACACACATTACTGATAAAAATGTAGAAATAAACCCATTTACAAATGCAGTAGAAATTTAAAATTGTAAGAAAATACTACTGATAACAATATTACAAACACTTGAGCATTTAAGTTAAAATTACAATATTATATTCTAAAAATATAATCTATCAAGACTGTTCCAAGAAGACATATAAAATTTGGATAAACCTAATATTAGTAGACAGTCTGAATCAATATTTTACAATGTATTTATGCAGACACAAACATACCCACTAAAAACACCCAACCTCAAAGGATTCCATGGGTAAATTCTAGCAAATAATGAAGGAACAGATATTTTCACTCTGGTTCAAGCTGTTTCAAAGCATAGGAAAGGAGGAAATATTGCTCCTCAGTATGCGAGACAGACGTACTCTCAGTACCAAAAGTGGACCAGAGAGTCTAAGAATAAAACCGTCAGCAAACCATCTCTGACCCAGAACCACATGATATCTCTTGTAGATTATTAGCAAAACACAATGAACAATGCAAAAACAAATTTTGGCTACAGGTTCTATACTAAAAAGGTATAATGTTTAAACAGCTATTCATATCTGGGGAGATGGCTTACTGGTTAAAGGTGCTTACTTGAAAGCCTGCCTGCCTGGTTTCAATTCCCTAGGACCCACATAAAGCCAAAGGCACAAAGTCTGAAGTTCATTTGTAGGGACTAGAGGTCCTGGCATACCATCCTCTCTTTCTTTTGCTCTCTGTCTCTCTCTTTCTCTCTTTATCTCCCTCTCTCTCAAATGAATAAATAAAAATATATTTTAAAAAATAAACAGCTATTGCCAGGTGTGGTGGCACATGCTTTTACTCCTAGCACTCGGGAGGCAGAGGTAGGAGGATCACTGTGAGTTCAAGGCCACCCTGAGACTACATAGTAGATTCCATGTGAGTCTGGGCTAGTGTGACACCCTACCTCAAAAACCAAAATAAATAAATAAATAAATAAATAAAAAGCTATTCATATAATCTGTACAAAAATAAATGAAAGGGATGGAGAGATGGCCTGGGCTAGAGCAAGACCCTACCTTGAAAAACTAAAGAAATAAATAAATAAAAGCTATTCATATAATCTGTACAAAAAAAAAATAAGAGAGTAGAGAGATGGTTTAGCAGTTAAGGTACTTGCTGTCAAAGCCAAAAGACACAGGTTCAATTCCCCAGTGCACATGTAAAGCCAGATGAACAGGGTGGCTCATGTGTTTGGAGTTCGTTTGCAGTGACTAGAGGCCCTGGAATACCCATTCTCTTTCTCTCTTTCTCTCTCTCTCCTCTCTCTCTCTCTCTCTCTCTCTCTCTCTCTCTCTCTAAGGACCCAGGTTTGATTTCCCAGAACCCATGTAAGCCAGCTGCACATGGTCACACATGCATCTGGAATTAGTTTTCAAGTGGCTAGAGGCCCTGATGTGCCTATTCTCTCTGTCTTTAATAAATACATAAAACTAAAATATTTTAATAAAAATAAATAAGAAGAAATGTTACATAGGCATAAAAAAGGTATATGATTAAATTAAATTTACATTCTTAGGGGAAATTCTTTTCTTCCCTCACTGTTTTCTTGAGATACAACTGACAAAAAATGTATGTTATTTAAAGCATGCAACATGACATTTTGATATATGTATTTATTATAAAATGATCTCCATAATCAATTTAATTAAGATGTCCATCATCACCTCATATAGTTACCATGCTTGTGCATATCTCTGAGTAAATTTCAGCTATACACATAGTATTTCCTAATAATAGTCACCATGTTGAAATAAATTAGACACCCAGAAGTGATTCAGCCTTCTCTTTGGAGACAGGGTCTCATGTAGCCCAGGCTGATTTGATCCTCCTGCCTCTACCTCCTGAGTCCTGAGATTAACGGTGTGGACTATCACCAAAGCTGATTTTATGCAGTTCTGGGAATGGAATCTACAGCCTCATGCATGTGAGGCAAGTACTCTACCAGTTATGTTCCCGCTCCTCTACTCATCTTATAACTGACAGTTTGTGCCCTACAGCCATTTCCTTTTCCCATGCCCCCCAACCTCACTATATCCCTCCTCTTGTTGTTTGTGTGAGTTTACCTGTTTTAGCTTTCACATATATATGTACCATGCAGTAACTGCCTCTCTCTGGCTGGACTGTTTTACTCATCATAATGTCTTCCAGGCTCACCCATCTTGTCAAAAATGCCAGGACTTCCTTCTCCTTTCTTTTTTTTACATGTATGTGGTGTATGTGGTTTGTGTCTTATGCACATGTGTGTGCAGGTGTGCATGCCCCATGTGCATGCAAGCAGATGACAGAGGAGACTCTCAGGTGTCCTGTCACTTATCCCTCTTATTTGCTTAAGACAGGATCTTTCCCTTTCTCACCCCAGAGCTTCTGTACATCAGTGAGCCCCATCATTCTCTGGTCTCTGCTCCTCTCACCCATTGCGGTTACAGATATGCATGGCCATGCCTAGATTTTTCTTACATGGGTTTTGGGGAGTCAAATTTAGCAGTCTCTGGTCAGAAAGGCCCTCGCGTTTAAGCTTTAAGCACCCTTAATCATGGAGCCATCTCCCTAGTCCAACTTCCTCTTTTTTAAGGCTGAATCATACTGCATTGTGAATACCAGTTTATACCATTTTCCCTATCCACTCATCTACTGACAGATTGTTTCCATGTCTTGGCTATTATGAATAATGAACATGAGAGTGGAAATATCCCTTCAAGATCTGACTTTGTTTAGTTGGATATATACCCAGAAACAAGTTTGCTGTGAGATATGAAAGGCTAGTTTTTGCGTGTGTATGTGGTGTGCATATATGTTCCTACATGTTTGTATGTGTGTGGGTTCATGTGTATGCTCAAGTGAACACGTGCATCCCTGTACTTGGAGGCCAGAGGTCAATGTGGAGGGTCTTCAATTGTTCTCCATCTTATTTTGAGACAGGCTCTCTCACTGTACTTGGAACTCACCAATTCAGCTAGACTAGTTAGTCAGCAAGCCTCAAGGTCCTCTTGTCTCTATCTCCTCAGTGTCAGTATTACAAGCATGTGCCACCACACCCAGATATCATGTGAGTTCTCAGGATCCTTGTGTATGAGTGGCAAGCCCTGTATGGACTGAGCCGTCTCCTCAGCAATACTTAAATTTCTGAGGAACCTCCATACTGTATTTTTATGCTATTTTCCATAATAGATTCCCACAAATGGCATGCAGGGGTTCCTTTTTCTTCATAGCCCATACACACTTTCTGTGTCTTTCTGCTAATCCCATCCTAACAGGTGTTAGGTAGTAGTCATTGAGTTGTTGATTTGTATTTCCCTAATGATTAGTAATGATGACTATTTGTATATCTTCTCTGGAACTATTTCTGCTCCAGTACTTTTCCCATTTTAACTTAAACTATTTGGCTTTCTTGCTATTAAGTTAAGTTCCTTACACATACATCAAATCCAAGTTATTATCTACTTTTGAGGAAAAAGGAAGAATAAAAGATGAAGTGAGACAAGTGGGTTAGTATCAGAATTTATTTCTTTTTCAGAATTCTTAAATTCTAGCAAAACAATCATTGTTTAAACTTTTGCATGTGTTATATTATTTTCTCTCACTTCTATATTTTTGAAGTGTTTCATGAATAAAACATGTAATGTGCTAGTACATGTCTGGCTTGGAAAGACGAAGTTTCCCCTAGTGCATCCCACACCCTCCAGAGAGTTTCGATCATCTTCCTACACCATGCAGCCAACTTGCAACAGAGCACAAACGGGGGCCAACTCGGCCCCCTCTGCCCCAACTGCCCACCTTTTCTGGAAACAGCATGTGTCTGCCATTCTGGACAAGTTTTATTTCCAGTCTAAAGTGTTATATGGATTTATTAAACCAACAAGAAGTCAAGCAAAAAACTTAAACCACTGTTATTCCAAACTATTTTCTGCTGCTTGTGAGAACTGACTCCAGTGTAAAATCAACAAGGGAAGGGGGAGTGAGAGAAAATGCAGCAGTCTTACTCCTCCAGAGCGTGTGCTATGACTCCCCAATGGGTCATTTCTCTGCTTCCTTTCTCACCTGGGTAAACATGTTAAAAAGGGAGGCTCCCATACAAAGTAAGCCCTGCCACAGGTGAGGAGGGGCCTTTAGCCCTGACATAAGTAGCAAACACAGACTTGCTCTACCTCACAGACCAGGAACCTACGGAGAGCAGCTGCTGGCACACAGTAGTACAAATAACGTTGTGGGCTGCACACACTTCATTCCCTAGAGTAGCAGTCCTTAGCCCTCCACAACAGCACCCAGGAACAACAGCGGCAAATATTCTAGTGCAACTGGCAGGAAGCAGCTCAGCGGTCTTACTTAGAAGCATAGCACAGCCTAGCCCTAGCAGAGGGGTAGCAGAAATAATTCAGGACTTTCAGAGAGATGGTTTCCTGAGAGCTGACCATAATGTGAAATCAGATAAGCCCTGGCTGGACACCCACTCTACCACTTATTATGTGACCTGGAGCAAGTTACTTAATTTGACTCAACCTCAGTGTCCGGGTCTGGACCTTGGGGACCATGAGTGATGGCAGTCATTGAGACCATGTATTAAAAGAGCACCTGAGCCATGACTATACTTGGTGACAGTTGTTTAGACCCAGAATTGGCCATCTGTGTTCAAGCATACCCTTGATGAGATGCAGAGTCTGAAAGAGGCCAGCACACAGCAACATAGAGAAAGCTGTCGGGTGCATACGCCGTGTTCCCTAAGACAGCCGTTCTTAGCCCCAACCACTTGTCTATGTACTGGGAATATAAAAAAAGACAGGTGATCAAGTCCCACTCCACAGATTCACTCCCTCTCACCCACATTTATAAAGGAAGGTGCTCACACACCACCCCTCTCTGATCCTTTGTGGATCAAACAATGACTCTGTCTTGACTGGAAAGTCCTCAATGCACTTAGCTTCTCATGTGCTCAGGAAGAGAAGACAGTATTGGGAAGAAACCCAAAGGGTTCCCTGTTTGGGGTCTGAAATGCAGCAGCTCTGGCAGGTAGCATAAGGACCCCTATAAGGCCCACATCGTACTCCCCACAACCTGTGAATATGTTGTGCTACGTGGTTGAGGAGAATAAGGCTGCAGAGGAAACTGAGGATGCTGGTTCACTGGCCTGGATTATGGGTGGTCTTCATGTGATCACCTGGGTCTCCATATGCAAAAGAGGAATGTAGAAGACAGAAAGAAAAGTAGCAGATGATAATATAAGAAGGATTCAACCAATGCTAAAGAACAGGCCTGAGCAAGCACAGAGGGAGTACTAAGAAGTCAGAAAAGGAAGAAAAACAGATTGTGCCATAGACAGCACAGAGGGACCCACACTTCTGACTCTGATTTGAGCTCACCAAGGCTTCTATCAGGCTTCTGAGGCCTAGCACTGTAAGGGGACACATCTATGCTGCTTTAGCACTCACTTGTGGATACTTGTTATAGAGTAGAGATGTAACCCAGCCAGGACTGGAGAGATAGCTCAGTGAGTAAAGAGCTTGTTACAGAAGCATGAGGACCTATGTTTGATCTGTCACTCCCACATGATTCAGGTGTGGAGGCACACACCTGGAGTCACCTGTACCCAGTACTAGGGAAGCAAA
Source organism: Dipus sagitta (assembly GCA_036346955.1). Lineage (NCBI taxonomy): Eukaryota > Metazoa > Chordata > Mammalia > Rodentia > Dipodidae > Dipus > Dipus sagitta. The sequence goes on from CM070773.1 coordinate 166,796,515, forward strand.
GACAGGAGGACCCCTGAAGTTCACCAGCCAGCTAGTCTAGCCTAACTGGTGAGTTGCTGGTCAGTGAGAGACCTTGTCTCAGAAAGAGCTGGATGATAGTCCTGACAAAGCACTCCAGGTTGTCCTCTGGCTTCCATACATATACACATGAAGAAAAATTACAGGCTAAATATTTGTATAACCAGGTTTCCAGGCCCTCTCCATGGGTGTCCTTAGTGAGGCTAGATGGCTGAGTGTCAGGAATAAACAGCAAACCGCAAGTGGTAGTTACTAGAGAGACAAAATACAAGCCTGCAGGTGTACCCATTCATTGTCTGGAGAGCCACTGCTAAGCAGCTCTTTTGTTCTGAACAACACAAAGGCTGGATGGCTGCGCCAGGGCCTCAGGCTTTGAAAACCTCTGCACCTAGAAGCAGGAGGGAGAAGAACAAACCATCAGGAGTGTGATCAACGTCTAAGCGAAATGATGCTGTGGCCCTGGAAGAGTGAGCCAGCGTCTGTGGAACCAGCTGAATTGCAAGGACAGAAGGCAACATGGGCAGATACCAGCTCCTAAGCACAATCACTTATCAGCCATCCCCTCGTTGCCCAGTCTAGGCAAGTTTATTCTCTGTGTCCAGCCCACTGGATCCATCACACACACTGAAAGCATGGAATCCCTAGCTCACACATCTCTGTTATATTGTTTTATTTCTGCTTTTGTTTTTTCTAGGTAGGGTCTCACTCTAGCCCAGGCTGATCTAAGACCTCACTCTATAGTACCAGGCTGGCCTCAAACTCACAGTGATCCTCTTACTTCTGCCTCCCTAGTGCTGGCTTTAAAGGCGTGTGCCACCACACACAGCTTTACTCATCTCTTGTACACTAGCAATTTACATAATCTCTGAAGAGTAGGAGGTGCTCACTTAAAGTGTCATCAAAGGCTGGAGTGATGGTGTTACAGTCAGGTTTGCATTGGTGGTAGAAATCACCCAACCAAGAGCAGCTTGTGGGAAAAAGAGGTTTATTTTGGCTTACAGGCTTGAGGGGAAGCTCCACAATGGCAGGGGAAAACAATGGCATGAGCAGAGGGTGGACATCACCCCCTAGCCAACATAAGGTGGACAACAGCAATGTGCCAAACACTGGCATGGAGAAACTGGCTATAACACCCATAAGCTTGCCCCCAACAATACACTCCCTCCAGGAGGCATTAATTCCCAAATCTCTATCAGCTGGGAACCTAGCATCAGAACACCCAAGTTTATGGGGGACTCCTGAATCAAACCACGATATTCTGCCCCTGGCCCCCATAAACTAATAACCATACATGATATAAAATGCAATGCATTCATCCAACTTCAAAATTCTCCATAGTTTTTATCAATTCCAATGATGTTCATACATTCCCATAGTCCAAGATCTTTTCACTGAGCCCTAATACCAAAAAAAAAAAAAAAAAAAAAAAAAGGCACAGAATAAACATTCACACTGCAAAAGATAGCACTGGGCATAGCAAAGAAATACTCAAGCAATACATGATTTAAACAGGGCAGACACCAAACTCTGTAGCTCCAAGTCCAACACCCCTAGCCAGCAACAAGTCTCCAAGTCCAATAACTCTAACCAGCAACAAGTCTCTGGAGTTCCAGTTCCGCCCCTCCAGCTAGGCTACTCACAGTCCTGGAAAACTTCATCCAGGGCCATCAGCTCTCCTCAGAAGCCATCTTGTAGTCTCAGCATCTCCACTGGGTCTCCACTACACCCACACTTTATCCCCAGGGCTCCATGGGGTCTCCATGCAGGCATCCAGCAAACCTGCTTCCCACTGCCCCGTGGCCATTTCCAAAACACAAGACCATGTTGCAAACTGAATGACCCTCTCTTTCCTGCATTTCTTAGACTCCACAATACCAGATAGGGTGCCAATTTGTTAATCCAGGGGGAATAAAGTAGACTTTGAAGAACAGGACACTCCTTGAGCACTCAGGCCCCTTCAGAAAAAGTCTACATTCTTCCTGTTGCCCCAGTGCAGGTCAACTGGCCTAAGCTCAAAGGTTGTAATCTCTCAATTGCAGCTGAACGGGCAGCAGTTTCAGCCTAAGCATTTCTTTCTGTGTCGTATCCCTCTGCTCACACCAGTTCATTTGTACACAAAGCAACCTTGCACAAATTCTCAGAACATAGGCATTATAGCAAACTTTTCACACAAACTGCATCAAGCCCAGTCCAAGCAAAGCTCTTTCTCATTTTCATAAGTCTCACAGTCCATAGTTCTTATTGCATTCAGGTCTTTCAACTCTGACCAGAATAGTCCATCAAGCTGTACTTACAGCACTGCAAGGCATCTCTTAGGCCAAGGTTTCAAATCCTTCCACATTCCTCTTGAAAATAAGCTCCAAAAGGCCAAAGCCACACAGTCAGGTGTCTAGCAACAATCCCACTCCTTGGTATCACTTTACTGTTGCAGTCAGGTTCACATTGCTGGTAGAAATCACCCAACCAAGAGCAGCTTGTGGGAAAGAGGAAGCTCCATGATGGCAGGGAAAATGATGGCATGAGCAGAGGGTGGACCTCACCCCCTGGCCAACATCAGGTGGACAACAGGGACAGGAGAGTGTGCCAAACACTAGAAGGGGGAGCTGGCTATAACACCCAGAAGCCTGCCCCCAGCAATACACTGCCTCCAGGAGGTGTTAATTCCCAAATCTCCATCAGCTGGGAACCCAGCATTCAGAACACCTAAGTTTATGGGGGACACCTCGATGAAACCACCACAAATAGTTTAGTGGTTAAGTGCGCTTCCTGTACAAGCATGAGGGCCTGAGAGGGCCTGAGACCTCCAGAGTTGGAATCTCCAGATCCCACATAAATAGCTGGGCACGGCACTTACAACCCCAATTCCACAGGGGAGCAGAGACCAGAAAGCCCTGGAAGAGCCCTGGAAGCTATAGTGGTATAGTGGTGTAGTGGTTTGGTTCAATTGTCCTCCACAAACTTATGCGTTCTGGATGCTAGGTTCCCCGCTGGTGGCAGTTTGGAAATTGGATCCTCTTGGAGGTGGTGTATTGTTTGGGGCAGGCTTATAGGTGTTATAGTCAGTTTCCCCTTGCCAGTGTTTGGCATAGTCTCCTGCTGCTATTTTCCACCTGATATTGGCCAGGAGGTGATGTCTGTCCTCTGCTCCTGCCATCGTTTCCCCCTGCCATCATGGAGCTTCCCCTTGAGCCTGTAAGCCAAAATAAACCCTTCCCTCCCACAAGCTGCTGTTGGTTGGGTGTTTTCTGCCAGCAACATGAAGCTGACTGCAACAGCTAGGAAATCAGTAAAGAGATTCCAACTCAAAACAAGACCAGCCGGGCGTGGTGGTGCACGCCTTTAATCCCAGCACTCAGGAGGCAGAGGTAGGTGGATTGCTGTGAGTTTGAGGCCACCCTGAGACCAATTCCAGGTCAGCCTGGGCTAGAGTGAAACCCTACCTTGGAAAAAAAGAAAAGAAAAAGAGCAGACATTCTACTCTGGCCACCATAGGTGAGCGCTTTCCCCACACCACAGGTAATACATGGGGCACCATACCAAACCATACATACATATACACACAAAACAAGTCAATCAGTAAATAAACATTACTGAAGGAAGGAATGGGTCAAACACCAGTTTCTAGATTTCCCCTCCTCTCCATGAGCTCACCCCTACCCAGGAAAAGCTGGCTTGCCAGACAAGATGAGTCAGCAAGCTCTGGACTCAAGTGAGAGACCCTGGTTCAATAAATTGGTGAGCTACCAAGGAAGACCCCAATGTCAACCTCAGGACTACACATGCATGCACATATTTGTACATAGTTTGGCCACAAATATGCCGATATACATACATATATCCACACAAATACACACATACATGTATAAAGAAATTTTAAAAAATATTTTTATTTATTTATTTGCAAGCAGAGAGAGAGAAGAGAGACAGAGAGAATCGGTGTGCCAGGGCCTCCAGCCACTGCAAATGAATTCCAGATGCCACTTTGTGCATCTGGCTTTATGTGGGTACTGGGGAATATAACCCAGGTCATTAGGCTTTGCAGAAAAGCACCTTAACCACTGAATAATCTCTCCATCCCCAAGAATTTTTTAAGTGGTTGTTATCTACAACAAAGAAAACTGCTGTCTTGTCACGTTTTTATTTAAAATGCATTTTAGTATGTCATAACACTATAATCAAAGAAATTCATGTAAAAATCTTCAAACAGGTCCTTATTCTCCATCCCTCTCAGCACTCTATGCTCCGAGGTACAAGTTCCACAGCCTGCCAAAATTCTTAGTGCTGAAATGACACACTATGAGCATTGTTGGAAATTTGCCCTGTCACATCCACCATTCTCCAGAGCTCTTGACTTGTCATTAAAAAGACCCTCAATACTAACTTGGCAGATGTCCCCATAAGCACAAAGCACTGGAAGCACAGCTCTGAAGAGAAAAGGTTCAACCCAGGGACTGAGATCACAAGTGCGTTCACCTGCCCAGCGAACAGGCATGCAGGCCCATTGTCCCCGCATGCATGGCTCTCCCACTGGCCCATCAGTAGCTGAGTTCACAGTAGCTGCAGATGTGCCTCAGGAAGGCACCATGTATTTCACAACCTCTCGGAGGCTTGCCTGGGCAGAAACCACACAGCTGAGGGCTGATGTGAGAAACTAGGTGCTTTACGCAAAACAAGATGGAAAAGATGATTCAAATCAAGCTTCTATTTTATTTATATGCTTGTTTGTGGATCTAGTTTCCTTCATAACCGAAAAACAGCAGCCACATGGGGCGGGGAGGCTATCTTCCGTTCTCAACATAGAATGACATTTGCTTAGCTACAATTATTTTTCTTACTCTACCTCTTATCACTTATCCAAAAATCCTCCACTAGGTTACCTGCAACACTGACTGGCCTACTACTCTGAATCAATTTTAGCTGTGCATACTTCCATCAGAATATGCCAAGATGCTGGAGACATGGCTCAGTGGTTAAGGCACTTTCCTACAAAGCCTTATGAATAGGGTTCAATTACCCAGTACCTACATAAAGCCAGATGCACAAAGTGGTGCATGCACCTGGAGTTTGTTTGCAGTGGCTGAAGGTCCTGGAGCACCCATTCTCTCTGTCTGCCTCTCTTCTTTCTTCTCACTCTCTCTCTCCTTGCAAATAAAAAAATTAAAAAAAAATATGTGCCAAGACGCTATAATCCTGGGCTTCTGAACTTCACATTTGACCTTCAAGCTATGCTGTACATTCTAAGCAAGTTGCCTACACACTTCCCTTGCCTCTGTCTGCAGAAAAAGCCTGGCAAGATTTCCATCCATATTGCTCCATTTGGTGTTACTATAGCAAAATGTCTGGAGTTAGGTAACTTTATATAAAGAAAACAGATTTATTTAGTTCACAATTCTGAAGGTTCAGGAATACATCTGGCGAGGACCTTCTTAACAGTAGCGTGCTTGAGATGGTGCAGCCTATTTGATGGCAAGAGACAGTGAGTGTATCCTGTGTATGTTTCCCTCTCTCTCTCTCTCTCTGTCTCTCTCTCTCTCTCTCTCTCAGGTATTCAGTCATAAAGGCTCCATCCTGATGACTCTTTCTAACCCTCCTCACCTATCAAAGACCCCACTTCTAACAACACTATTGGATTAAGTGTCTACCCTTTTAATATCACACAATCAGAACTGACTTTTGGCACATGAATCCTTGGTGGGGGGGCACACTCAACCCATATGTAAACACGGCACCCCACCCCTCTCAGTCCTGAAAGACTGCCCCCTTTCTAGCTGGGCGAGGCTAGTCTGCACTTCCTCAGGCCACACATCTACCTCTTTTGATAATTCTTGTTAGACTTTGACCAGCATCTAGTGATCTCAATGAAATACAGGTAAAGTAGGCTTCTGTATTTCCTCAAGTTCTCTGACTTCAAGGGGTGTTCAGAAAGGAGTGAATCCCTCGAGGGCCTGGACACACCCCACCAGACCATCCACTAGCTGGGGGTGGGGGGTGGGGCGCTGCCTGAAGCCACGTTGGAATAGCAAGTGAGGGAAGCCTGGGTCCAGCCTCGCATCACTGCCGGCTTGCTGCTGCTCTCCTCTTCAGTGGTAAAAACAAAGGAGACCTGTTCTGAGGGGAATCAAAATTAATTTGGGAGTGAGAGAGATTTGCTGTCTGGAGCCCTGCACGTGGTACTGGCCTGATCCAGCTCCTCTATGGCCTTCTGCTTATTTCATCTCTACATGACATGGCTGTCACTCCACAGCCATGAAGATGACTATGCTAAGAGAAAGAAAAGAAAAGGGAGAAAGAAGGAGGGATGGATGGAAGAAAGGAAAGAGGGAGGATGTTAATAACAGCTGTTGTTAAGCATATGGAGACATTGGAATAATACATATATTATTTCACATATATTTCACTTTGGGAAATAATGGCAATCCATCAAAAAACTAAAGTCACTCCATTATTCAGAAACCCCAGTCCTAGGTATATGCCCCAGAGTAATGAAAACAAATTTCCAGGTACAACCATATCCATAAATGCTCATAGCCACATTCCTGTGAGTAGATAAACAGTAGGACCAATCCAATGTCCATCCACAGATGGATGCATAAACCAACTATGTAGATCCATGAAGAGGTATGGTCATGCCATAAAGAAATGCAGTACTGAGATACACTTAACATGAACAAGCCTTAGAAACATAATACCAAGTGGAAGAAGAAATAGGAAGTGACTGGTTCCTTTTGGCGTCTAAAAGACAATAGTGTGCAGAAGGGTACATTAGTGTGCCATTAATCTGTGCACCTGAAAATGGTTAGGGCTGTGTTCTGTTCCTTCACACCAAAATTTTTTATTAGTGTTTACAAAAATGCTTTAATTTTTAATCCATCCTTTCTTCTGTGTGTGGTATACATGGTGTGTGTGTGTTTGTATGTGTGGGCACACATATGAACAGGTGTGGTCAAATATGTTCATATGTGTCTGGAGGCCAGAGGTCAATATCAGATGTCTTCCTCAGTTGCTTTCCACTTTATTTTCTGTGTGTATGCATGTTGATGTGTGTGAGTATGGACACACGTGCCACAGCATGTGTACAAAGATCAGAGGAGAACTTAGGGTGCCAGGCCTCGTCTTCCACAGTGTTTATGGCAAGGGTCTCTCATTTTTCACCTTGTTGCATTCAACAGACTAGCTAGCTCATGAAGTTCTGAGTAACTGTCCTGTCTCCACCTCCCTTTTCACCCTAGGCATGCTGGGATCACAGCCACTAGCTCTATAGAATCCAGCTTTATGTGGGTTCCAGAAACCCAAAGTCAGGTCTTTTATCCACTGAGACATCTCCCCATCCCACTTCACCTTGTTTTGTCAGACAAGATCTCACCCTGAACCTAGAGCTCACCCACTCAACAAGACAGACTAGTCATTGAACCCTAGGGATACTCTGATCTCCCCCTCCCCAGCACTGTGATTATAGACTGACATCACCACACTTGGCATCTCACGTGGGTGCTGGGGATCAGAACCCAGGTACTCGTGCTCACATGGCAGGCACGTTCCCACTGAGCCATCTCCCCAGCCTCACAATGCAGCCTTCTTTCTTCCTGCAGCTGGACATGGTACAAGCTAGCCTATACCCCTGTGCAGATATGGAAACTGCAGCTGCTTAGACAATGCACAGGATTTGCCCAAGTATAAGTACCAGCCTGGGAAGGTGAGAAGAGCCAAGGAATCACATCTAAACTAGTGTGTCTGGCAGCCAATCACATGACTTCTGAAAAGGTTCCTAAAGGAAAACCTATGAGCCTTCAAGCCTGACAGTCACTGAGCTGTTTTTGGTTTTTCAAGATGCATGTACCACTACATGTACCTGGCTTTATGTGAGTACTGAGGAATTGAACCCAGGCCGTTAGCCTTTACAAGCAAGCACCTTAACCTCTGACCCATCCCTCCAGCTGGTTACAGGGCTTCTTGAAGTGATCACGTGGGCAGCACTGTGAGGCTCAAGAGATGATCTCCCAGGATCAATAGATCTGAAAACAAAATTTCATAAGGAACTTAACTAAGTAGGACCAGAGAAGTCCATGGACTCTGGGTGGGTTCCTTTGCCTGCACTTATGTGGACTGACAGCTAATCAGGCTGTTACCTCATTAGCAGCTGTGTGGCTTAAGTATATTAGTATGTTAGGGAGAAGAAAACAGGCTTGGCTTCAAATAACAAAGGGCTGGAGGGTGACACACATTTGGCTCCTTCTTGATTTGTCAGTCTGACAGAAAGGGGGTCCCTTTGGAAGAAGAAGAGAGAGAGGAGCACTTTCAGATCTGATTATGTCACAGGGGCCTCTTTCCAGATGAACACCTTGGGGCAACTTGGCTCAAGAGCTTGACCTTTCACTGTCTATGCACAATTACCCAGTTAAACACACAGAGCCCCAGGCACCTCTCAGGATATGGCATTTTATCATCTTTTGGCCCTGTACAGTATTTCCAAGAAAGCTGTCCTGTTGAAAAATTGCTGGGCTGTGAGAGAAATCAGCAAAAGGTGGATATTTATAAACAGAATCTCTAATATTCATTATTTTCCCAGAAGGGATATGGCTAGCTCCACTGCTACCAGATAAAAATGACTTTGGCTGTTGTGGCTGTCATTCCAATGACAAATGTATTTTTCGTTGCTGCCCAGAGCAAGTCTCTTGACATACTCTGAAAACTGAGGGGGGATCTTAATTGCTGAACCCCACTAGAAAAAGACAGGCATGCTAGCCATGCATATATTTTAATGATAGGATCTGCACCGAGAGGGGTTGGTAAAGACTGTTTTAGCTCCACTGACTTTCTCCAAGGAGTTCTTTCTCTCATGGAAAAAAGAGGGGGCAATTAGAAAAGAAGCAATGGATTGCTGACCTGTGCAGTTCAGAGCTGGTGAAGAATTGCCCTTGGGAACTGGCACATTGGGAGAGCGGCTTCTGAGAGGAGCTAACTGTTTTGAGAATGGAGCTGGTGGGAAAGGAAGACAGAAGGCAGTCGGGCCACCCCAGGCATGCACAGAGCAGCACCTGTGATGGCTGCCCAAAGGGCTTTGCCTGCTCCAATCACCTTCCTCTTCTAGGCCCACTTTTCAGGTCCACATTTCCCCTCCTGGTCCATGTGTGAGAGTCTCAGACAATGATATTTGAATGCTGAGAAGGACCATGTTGATTACTTAGCCAGGTGGGCAAATGCCACTGCACCTCCTGCCTCCTACCATGCCCTGGAAAGGCATCACTAATTGATCATGAGACATTCCTTTTGAATCCAAATGCAGCATCAAAATATCCTTAGCTTAGCATTCCAGAAAGCCACTGTTTTAGGTACCTGATGAAACCTGTTTACAAGTTTTAATTTTATCAACCCTCATTTCATTTTTGTTTGTTTAAATACATTGCTTATTCACTGAGATAACAATTGTATATCATACTATGATTTTTCTCCCCCATCCTTGACTCCTTTGTCTTAAAAAACAAAGAGCAAATGAAAGCTCTCTTGAAAAAATCTACAAGTCATAAAAATTCACCTTTTATAGTACACATTTCAGAGGGTTGAAAATATTCACAAGGTTGTACCATCCTCTCTGCCCATTCTAGAACATTCTTATTATACTGCCCCTAAAATATCCTAACCCATCAGCAGACACCCCCTCCCTCCCTCCTCCTCCTTTTCTTCAGCATCTGACAACCAGTCACACACTTCCCATCTCATTGGATTTGCCATTTTAAGCTATCTTACGTGACTAGGATCATACAACATATCATCTCTGGTGTCTCACACGTTAGTTGTCCTTTTGACTTTAAAAGAAAATAAAGCACAAGTTTGGCCCCTGCAAATGCCACGGGCCCCAGACACTGTGCCTGCTGGTGAAGTGGGTTCTGTCTCCCAGGCAAACTTCTAATGTCCCTGGAGCACCTCCAGCTTTTCCTTCCACACACCCCCGACTGCTGGTTCTGACAACTTTCCAGTGTTGCAGGAACCCCCAGAGTGCTGAAAGGACCAGATCCTGGTGGAAAGAGTCTGTCCTCTGCTACATCGTGCCAAGCCTGCCCTCTCTCTGGGATCCTTCCTGACATGGCACAGACCCAGTGGTAAGAGCCAGGCTCTTCTCCGTGTGGCCCACACTCTGAGGCTTTGATCCCAGGCCAGACTTGTCTGTCTGACTTCTCTCTCTGAGAGCTGGGTCCTCCAGAGGCTTTCTCATACAGAGGCCGTCAAGTCTTGGCCAGACTGGTCTGGGTAAACACGACACTGTTAACCATCTCTCATTCTCACTGTTCCCATGGACCACTTGGAGGCAGCTCAGAGCACTCCTTGGGCAGCAGGCACAGAGCTCAGAAAGCCCAAACTTGTGTCTCAGTTGCCTTCCCCAGATTCTCCTCCCTGCTCAGTTCCCAGAAATCTTCTGCTCCTTGAGTTGGTCCAGCTGGAGGGGGAGGAAAGGAAGACCTTCTGTAACACTCTCCAAAGGGACTTCCAGAAGCCAGGGAGGGGAACCATCCTTTGAGGAGAGGACCACACAACAGGGCCTGGGGGAATTCACATCTTCTGTATGTGATTAAGTGGCTATGGAGGCAGAGGGAGGGTGGGAGCCAAAGCCTTTGGCAGGGACTCTGAGAATAAGGCTGATCCAGGCATGGGACTGACAGGATGAGGATGGGTGGGGATGGACCCTGCCCATAGGTCTTACCTACACCTTCCAGTCTACACTCCCTTAAAACACCCTATTGATCATGAATTCATTCACTCACATATGACCTCCCAAGCATGGGATTCTTCAGCACCAGGCTAAGTGCTGCAAATGCACAAATGAGCCAGGTATGGCCCTTAAGGAACTTGTGACCCAAAGGGAACAATACTTTAGAAATAATTCAATTAAAAGGCTCTGGTGAGAATGCCAGGGAAAGTTCACTTCTAAATTTCTAACAGGGCTGGGTGTTGGGAAGGAATTAGAGAGGTATTAATCTACTCTGGCTTACACACACACACATGCACACACACGCACACACACACGTGCACACACACACACACGCATGCATGCACGCACACACACCATGGGCTGAGTGGCTTCAACACCAACAACAACTTCGCTTCTCTCCATGCTGAAGGGTAGAAGTCCAAGGCCAAAGTTTGCAGCAGGTATGGCTTCTTCTGCAGTTGTTCCCCTTAGTTGACAGATGGCATTTTCTTGCTATACCCTCTCATGGGTGTTTTCTGTATGAGAATACTGCTTCTCATAATGTGTCCTAATTTCCTTTTATTATACGGACAAGGGTCAGATTAGCTGAGAGTCCACCCTGCATTTATGTTAAATTCATCACCTTTTAAAGACCCTGTCAGCCTGTTTGGGCTGCTATAACAAAATCCCTGAGACTATGTAATTGATAAATAATGGAAATTTATCTTCTTGCAGTTCTGGGAAGTCTAGGACCAAGGAACCAGCCAATTGGTTGACATGCCAGTCTCTACCTTTAAGATGACGCCTTGGACATCCTTAGGAGCAAGGGACACTCAGTCCTCACATGTGAGAAGTTAGAAGGATAAACAGAACTAATGTCCTTTGATTGTAAAAACACCAACTCCCAGTCAGGAAGGTAGAGCCCTAATGACCTCATCCCACCTAAGACTCCCCTCTTATACCACCACACTGGCCATTACATTTCAACATGTGCACTTTTGGGGAGCACATCATAGCAGGCTCACAATCATGTGCTAGGATACTGGGGATTAGAGAGTTAGCAGTAGAATTTTAGGAGGACACAATTCAGTCCATAGTGGAGAGGTTATTTGGGCTCTGTGCCTTGATAGCAAAGTGGAATACAGGTAGATGAGAAAAACAGGAAACACCAAGTCTAGGAGAACAAAGAGTGAGTTTTTAGATTAGGTTAACTAGGTGGGATGATCCACCCCAACTATGGGTAGTCTTATCCCATGGGCTGGGGTCCTGGGCTAAATAAAAAGTAGAAAACAGGAGCTGGAGAGATGGCTTAGCAGTTAAGCTCTTGCCTGTGAAGCCTAAGGACCCCGGTTCGAGGCTTGATTCCCCAGGACCCATGTTAGCCAGATGCAAAAGGGATGCACACATATGGAGTTCATTTGCAGAGGCTGGAGGCCCTGGAACACCCATTCTTTCTCTCTCTCTCTCTCTCCCTCTTTCTCTCTGTCTGTCGCTCTCAAATAAATAAATAAATAAAGTAGAAAGCAAGTTGAGAATGACAACTCATCCCTTTCTCCTTCCTGACAGTGGACTGACTATGACCAGCTGCTTCAGGCTCTGGCTGTCATTCTTTTCCTGCCATAATGGACTGTATGTAACCAAACTGTAAGCTGCAATAAACCCTTCCTGTGTTAAGTTGCTTCTTGTCAGGTATTTTGTCTCAGCAACAAGGAAAGTAACTAACATAGATAGAAGTTCCATGTAGAAGTAGCTCAGACCTTAACAGGGACCATGGTTGTCTTCCCTGGTAGCAGTAGAAGGGGGAGGTAGGAGTAGTGGTGGTGGTTAAGACCCCAGGCTCTGGGCTGGGAAGTTGGCTCATTGCACAAAAACACTTGCTGCACCTAAATTTGGACTTCCAGAACCCATGTGAAGTCAAATGCAGCAGCAAGCATTTCCCTCCTACAATGAGATGGGAGGTGGAGACAGAAGAACCCCTGGATGCCTGTGGGCCAGCTAGTCTAGCATGTGCAGGGCAGTGAACAATCAGAAACCCTGCCTCAAAAAATCTTAATAAAAATTTGCTTTCAAGGTTATTGTAGCTGGGGTGGAATCAGGAGGATCAAGAGTTCAAGGTCATCCTCAGCTACGAGCAAGTTCAAGGTTACCCTGAGCTACATAAGACCCTGTTTCAAACAAACAAACAAACAAACACTAGTGATTGTTTAGGCAGCTTTCTATCACTGTGACAAAGGAAGAAAGGTTTGTTTGGGCAGACATGTTTAATTTTAGCCCATGGTAATTTGGCCCTATTGCTGCACTCCTGTGGTAATATAGTATATCATGGCAGCAGTATGTAGTGGAGGAGGGTGCTAACCTCATGGTAGTCAAGAAGCAAAAAATAAGAGGAAGGAGGGAACAGGAGAGAGAAATCAGTCTGATATAACTTCCTCTCACTCAACCCCAGTCTCCGAAGGTTACTCCATCTCTTTACAGTGCCACAGAATGGGGACCAAGTGTTCAACATATAGGCCTTTGGGAGTCATTTCTGATCCAAACTATAGCAGTGGTCCTGAGGCAGTGGATGGTAGAGAAGTCATGGTGGGACTCTTTATATGGTGCTAGCCACTGAGTTATCATCTGCATTTAGTTCTATTTGATGCTTATTTGGGGTGAGGGGAACTCTGAGGCAGTCTCCTTTTATAGCAGTGGTCTCTGATTCTTTGGGAATATTCCTTCAAAAGAAGAGCCCATCACCCCAGGAGGTTGGCAATGGCATAGTTATAATCAGCCCTCCCTCCCCTCACACCCAGAAGGCATAGCCTCAGAACGTAACCAAGCATAAAAGACAGAAATGATTTAAAAGACCTCCCAGAAAGTGGCTGAAGGCCTGAAGAATGCTTTCCACATAAACTTCCTTGTGAAGGGCTTTGGGGCTCATGTGCAAGTTTCCTTGAGCCTGTAACTTCAAGCCAGCTGGAAAGTGTGTTTCCAACCAAGGGAAGTGGACAGAGTTGTGAGCCTCAGGCTGGAGGAAAGAGATACCGTTCTGCTTTGCCTTGTCTGAGTACCCTTGGTGGCATCATACACACTGAACCTTTGGAACAGTCAGTTCCCTCATCTCTACAGTCAGAGCAGGGAAGCACGCCCATCACCACTTGTCTTCAGTTAGGGTTCTGTAAAGCTTGGACGAGGTCACTGAAATGAGTATCTACTTTGAAACCATGGAGCTCTACACGTCTTCAGCCATTCCCAGAAAAGTAAGATCCACGGGCTTCCAGATTAAGTGTTAAAGACTGTCACAGTATTTCTCAGGCTGTGGCATGCTGACAACATCTTGTTAGTGTAAACTATTCATACTGGGCTCTCCAGGATAGGTCCTGGGGATTGCTATCTTTCTTTTTAATTTTATTTATTTATTTATTTGTATATGTAAGTGTATGTGTGTGTGTGTGTGTGTGCATGCACAGAAGAGCAAGGGCCTCTTGCCACTGCAAACAAGCACCAGATGCTTGTGCCACATTTTGCATCTGGCTTACATGGGCAGCTTGGGAGTTGAACCCAAATTAACAGGCCAGTAAATAAATAAACAATACACAAAAAGAAGAAAGAAACAAACTTTCTTGTACCACCCATCTGGGGAGGAAAGGGCTCAGAAGAGGGCATGTGGTTAATGGCCAGCCAATCAGGTCACTCCTCCTGGGAACCTGATGAGTAGAAACACTTTGAAATGGTTGCTGTTCTCTTTTCCTGGTGTAATCTGTGACCCAAGCTTCCAAAGGTTTAGTTCTTTCTTCCATTTAATGAGCTACCCAGTATGCTTTCTGAGTCTTTCTCTTGATTAAGTTTACTGAAGTCTGTATCACTGATTAAGCTAACAAATAAAGAAGCAGAAGCTCAGAGGAACTAAATGACAGGAGGTCCCTCACCCAGAATGGTAAAGTAGGACTTACAGCCTATGCTAAAAGTTCAAGAGAAGGAAGAGGGAAGAGAAAGAGTGGTGGAAGAAGGATGAGGAAGAAGAGAAGAAAGAGGAAAACTTTTCAAATACATTTTTAAAAAATTTATAAAGAGAAATTAGTATCTACTAACAATTTATTCACACATCCCTGTATATATTTGAAATCTCTAAGTCAAAGAAGTAGGCTAATTATTAATTTTATCCATTTTAATTAAATATTCCCATGATCTAATCAACAAAATTATATATTATATTAGAAGCGTGAAGAGGCATAAGAGAAGCAAATAGTGATTAAAGTTGGGAACATGTCAAAGAAAAATGTTCCAACAAAGCCATAATTAGAACCAGAATTCACCACCAATTTAGCTAACTTTCTGTTCTATTTTTTTAATTAGTGACTTCTTAAATTCATGGGTCCTGGATTAGAATCCTGAAATTTCAAAATAGACCCCAGGCTTGAAGCCAAAAATTTGACAAATTTATATACCAAGCACCAAATCTTTTAGTTCTTGCTCCTATAAGAAATTCATTCTCCTTCCAACCATACACTTGGTTTGACTCTACCATATGTCTTGCTTTAGAAATACACATAGTCACTATTTAGTTAGTTTTAACTCTTTCAAATGACCTTAGTGGAAGACTCCATGCAGCTCTCTTGGGCCTGACATCTCCAAAGTATACTTCAAAACAAATGCCCATCGCTTAACCAAACTGCACACATTACCCCATTTTTATTTCTGTGTCATGCCAGGAAGCAATTATTTACTCCACTCCAAGGAATTTAGTCTAAAAATGATTAGCACTTACCTGAATATTTATCCCTAAGGCTATCTATATCATAGGCATTTCTTAGAGTAGAAAAATGGAAGCAATTATGAAGGCTCAAAAATAAAAGATTGAAAAAAAAAGCCGGGCATGGTGGCACACGCCTTTAATCCCAGCACTCGGGAGGCAGAGGTAGGAGGATCGCCATGAGTTCGAGGCCACCCTGAGACTACATAGTGAATTCCAGGTCAGCCTGGGCGAGAGTGAAACCCTACCTTGAAAAACCAAAAATAAATAAATAAATAAATAAATAAATAAATAAATAAATAAAAGATTGCATGGTCACTAATCAATGATGGTGACTCAGTGATTATGCACAAATTCACACTCAGCACCCATTCTGGTGTTCTCTTTCAGTTCAGAATTCATCATCTCCAGGAGATATTCAGCACTATTATCATGAAAGGCTTGGTGTTGGGTGATTTTTTCCCAGCCGTAGGCTAATGTAAATGTTTTGAAAACATTTAAGGTAGCCTAGGATAAGCTATGAGGTTCACAAGCTTAAATATAGTCACACCTTACAATATTTTCAATTTATGTTTGTTTTATTGGGATGTAACCTCATACATTTAGAAACATCTGCAATTAAGTACATTATAGTATAAGCATTGAAAAATCCTCTATCTCCCCAGCCCATAAACACTACCTCTTGATTAGAGAATGCTCAAGTATTTTTTTGGCCAAAAAGAATCAAATGTCCACAGTATTTGCAGCCTCCATAATTAAGAATTAATAGCAGATTAAAAAGTAATTCAATCTGAGCCGGGCGTGGTGGCACACACCTTTAATCCCAGCACTTGGGAGGCAAAGGCAGGAGGGTCACCATGATTTCAAGGCCACCCTGAGACTACATAGTGAATTCCAGGTCAGCCTGGACCAGAGTGAGACTCTACCTTGAAACACCAAAATAAATAAATAAATAAATAATTAAAAAGTAATTCAATCTGGATGTGATGGTGCACACCATTAATCCCAGCACTCAGGAGGCAGAGGTAGGAGGATCACTGTGAGTTTGAGGTCACCCTGAGACTACAGAGTTCCATATCAGCCTGGGATAGAGTGAGACCCCACCTCAAAAAAAAATAAAGTAATTTAACAACAACCAAAAAGTTTAGTTGCACATATTGGTCTCATAGCAACATATGTGTTAATAAGC
This sequence comes from Dipus sagitta, assembly GCA_036346955.1. NCBI lineage: Eukaryota > Metazoa > Chordata > Mammalia > Rodentia > Dipodidae > Dipus > Dipus sagitta. Next base: position 166,813,138 of record CM070773.1, read on the forward strand.
CTGTGCAGGTGAAGGTGTTGACTAGGTAAGAAGGGAGGGCAAGTATTTTCACTATTTGCTAATTTGAGGATGAAACTGCAAACTAAAATAAAAAGTCTTCAGAAAACAAATTACTTGCTTTCCTCCTACGCAATGTTTTAAATAAATTAGAATCAATATTTAATCCCAGACAACCTTAATAAAGTGCTACAATGATCATCACAATTATGGCTGTGTTGTTGCATTTCCCAGGGAACTTTCTGGAACCCTAAAAACTCCCACATCCAAGCTCCTCTCACCCACAAATTCTGGTGAAAATGTTTGAGGATAAAAAAGTTACTTGTTTGTGCATTACTATCTTGTTCAGCTCTCCTTAACTTCAATAAACAATGGACCCTCCCTGAACCCAAGACCTTGGAACATCAAGATTTTCTCGCTTTTCTGTGGAGTTCCAGGTACAGCTTGGATTCTGACTCAATATTTTATTCTCTGTGATCAACTGAACACAGATTTACTTAGTTGGACCCTAATAAACTATCCTAGATTTGTGTTAAATTCTTCTGTTGAGAGCCTGCAAGATGCTGGCACCTGGGATAGAAAATGGTCTGAAGTTTGTCTGCCCTATATACACATTGATGGCCAAAGCAATGGAAGTTAAGTACCCACCTTTCTGAATCAGGAAGATTTTTATCCTCAGACCAAAGCTAACCCTTCTATTGAAAATAGTAAATAAAACACGGCACACATCATAGTTAACAGGATCCATCTTCAGTCTATGGAAATTTTTCTATTTGGCTACCTAATGCACTGGAATCCAACCTAGGACTTTGGGTTTACTGGGCAAGCAGTTCATGGTTAAACTATGTCCCCAGCTCATTACTGTTTCTGACTCAACTCTCCAAGCATTTGAAATTGTCCCCTTAGTATAGTTCAAGCTCAGCTATAATTTTGTAACTGAAGATTCTGAGTTCCAGGATCTTGGAGGGGGAGGGGTCATTCTACTATATGTGGTAGCAAATGCAAATATTTCTTATTATTTTCCTCTGGAACCCTTGAGGAAGGATTAACTAGCCTCATTTTATAAATGATGGAACTGAGTATCACTTGTCCTTAGGCACACATAGCTGATAAATTATGGAGCTATTAGTTTGACCCGCAAACCTAAGTTCCCATGATTCTAAATCCAGGACTCTGCAACATCTTCCTCAGAAATTCTTGCTGCCTGTGATCACTGATGCTTCTTGCCTTTCTTTCTTCCTCACCTCTCTTTTCCCCAGCATCCCATTTATGTCTGCATCGGTACATACCCACATTTCCTGGCTCCTCCCTCACCTCACATTGTCCTATTCTGCCCCAGAACTACCATCTATTACTCCATGTCGTAGCAACATCAGTTATAACATAACTAATTCTGCAGCGGGAAAGTTCCAGTTACAAACCATGCAATTGGAAAGAGTGGTGTTCATCACCGTGGTCATGGGATTGGAGGTCACTGGAGCCATCCCATTTGTTAGACACTTTCCTGTTACTCTCAGCCATGGCTTCATCACTGTCCCTTACAGACCCCAGTGGACTGGCTGGGACATTTCACAAGTCATCAAATACATGCATTAAGGATTCTTAATAGCAGCCAAGGAGCAGAAATGATTATATGAGAATAAAGTACACTGTATAAAATGAAATTTCAAAGTAATAGAACGTAAAAGCTATGATCCCCTCCCACCCCAAGCCATCCAATAAACCAAGAGCTAGGCCCAGGTAGAGTACCCTTCTTGAACAGAAGAAATTATCTACATCGTATCAACTTAAAAATATGTAAGAGGAGGTCTGTTGCTTTGCTCCTTGAGCCAATACGCTCATGTTGCCCACTGATTTTCCTTTGTATCTCTCTGAAGATGGCTGCTAATCTCTCTCACACACACATAAACACACACACATTGATACAGGGTCTCATGTAGTCCAGATTAGCCTCAAACTCACTACATAGCAGAAGATGACCTTGACTGACTCATCTTCCTGTCTCACCCTCCCGAGTGCTAGGAGAACATGCATGCACCACCATGACCAACTCCATAGAAATCAATGGTTTGCTATGACATCAACTGCCTATGTCAGGTTGTGAGGACAAATAAAGGAGCCCAGTCCTTATTATTAAACCAGCCCATTTGGTTTATGTTTAGTTAGGCTGTGTGCTTCCCACTACAAAAGGAAAGATATAAGCAATGAAGGGAAGCCTAGAATCTTAGGAGAGCTTAGAATAGAACTTTGGCGACAGTGTGTGTAGTCTAAGATCTCACCCTAGGTACCTGCCTGTCAGATCTAACTCACAGTTTATTTCTAACATACACAGGTATAAGTTGCTAACCAAAATTAAAAATCAGGGGATCCCTGCTCTGGAGGGTGTGGGTACAGTGAGTAGACCAGAGCTCCCTGTCCTTCCCCACCTCCTAGTTCCCTGGTCTGATACCCCTGCTACTGGCTTGGGGTGGTCTGATCCCTGCATGTATGCTGACTAAGCAGGTCTTTTGCTCTGGCTTCCTGATTACTGGCCCTTGGGTCCCCAAATCCCTATTCCCCTGAGCCAGAGGGTGCTTGGACCACTGTAGGAGCTGGCATCTTGCCCCTGGCTCCCCCACTTCCCACCTCCTATTTCCCCATCCCCTGATTTCCTTGTGTTGGAGAGTGTCACCAAGTGGAGTAGGCCTGAGCTCCCAGTTACCCAGGTACTTTTTATGTACTTGCAACCTCTACAATCTGTGCATTTGTTGTTATAACCCCATCCTGCACCAATCTGCTTCACATTTAAAACAGAACACTCAGCAAAGATCCTACAAGGACAAATACTTGCTTCCTCCTCAAAAAAATAAGACTTTTCCCTGATATGGTTAGACCACAATGCAGAAAAACCAACCGAGAGATCTCCACCAAGGATGCCTAGTCCCACAATGGAAGTCTCCAATGAAATCATAAAGAAATCAACAGAAATTGAATCCCAAAATGAAAATACATCAATGTAACCCTGATCAAAAGAATTGCTAAAGTGGAAGCAAGCCATTAAAATACCAACAGTTGAGCAGAATTGTTTCTTAGAGCACTCAGCTTTTGTCACTAGGCCTCACTTAAATGAAGATAGAGACACTTCAAAAGAGAAATAAATGAATTGAAGGTGAGTCAACATATAGAGGATCTCAATAACCAGCTGAATAAACTTAATGAAGACATGATTAAATGCCAGATTGAATTTCAGGAAGTATCAAGAAAATCAGACCCTAGAACTGAAATCATACCTCAAAAAAGAAATGGACTTGATACAAATAATTCAACATAAAACAAATATCAATTAGAGCTCTTAAAACATCTCTAGAACCCCTCACTAATAGTTACTCATAGAACCTCTGAGCTGGAAGACAAGATAGAAGAAATTGATTGGGAGTCAAAAACTTTGCTAAGTTCAAAAAATCACGAGAACAGAATATGAAGCAAGTGTGGGATACCCTAAAATGACCAAACATCTTGATCATGGGTATACCAGAAGGGGAAGAAACCAAGGCAAGAGGCATAGAAAACATATACAACCAAATTATTGAAGAAAAATTTCCCAATCTCACAAAAGAGAGCCCATCCAGCTATAAGAAGTTCACAGAACACCAAACAGGACCAAAGAAGAAACTCTCCAAGGCACATCATAGTTAAAATTATTAACAATGAAAATAAAGAGAGAGGGCTAAAAGTAATGAGAGAAACATCTCATTACATACAAAGGCAATCCATCAGAATTGCCTCAGATTTCTCAATGGAAACCCTGAAAGCCAAAGGGTCTGGAATGGAACACTTCAAAGTCTAAACAGCTATGGCTTCCAGCTCAAACTACTCTACCCAGCAAAAGTATCCTTCATAACAGATGGTGAAAGGAAAACTTTCCATGAAAAAAGGTCAGCTCTACGATTATATGAACATAAAGCCAAACCCACAGAGAATACTTCAGGGAATACTCCACACAGGAGAGTCAAACAACCAATCTCAGGAACCTACAAGAAGAAGATCACAATAACCAAAACCAGAGCTGGCTCAAAAAAGTACAAAGCCCAGGAGAGCACCAAACCCCATAAAGCACCCCATCATGGCAGGGATTAAATCAAACCTCACAGTTATAACCTTAAATATTAATAGTCTTAGCTCACCCATCAAAAGCCACGTTAACAGAGTGGATCAGTAAAACAGACTATCTGCTGTCTTTAAGAAACCCACCTCACCACTAAAGACATATATACCTCCTCAAGGTGAGAGGATGAAAAATGATATTCCAAGCAAATGAAAATAAGAAACAAGCAGGTTTTGCTATATTAATATCTGATGAAATAGACTTCAAACAAAAAGTAATCAAAAAGGACAAAGAAGACCATGTCTTATTCATCAAGGGAATGATCCAAAATGAGGACATCACAATCGTAAATCTATATGTACTAAACATAAGTGCACCACAGTTTCTTAAACAAAACCTACTTGACAACAAAACAGAAATAAACACCAATACATTATAGTTGGGGACTTCACTACTCCACTATCATAAATAGACAGATCATCCAAGCAGAAAACCAATAGGGAAATAATAGAGCTCAACAACATCATAGATCAACTAGACCTAACAGATTTCTACAGAACTTTCCATCCCAACTCTACAGAATACACATTCTTCTCAGCAGCTCATGGAAACTTCTCCAAAATAGACCATATATTAGGCCATAAAGTATGACTCCATAAATTCAAGAAAATTGATGTAACCTCCTACATCATATCAGATCACAAAGCTTTAAGACTAGAAATTAACAAGAGATTCATCAGGAATTCTACCAGCTCCTGGAGACGGAACTACACACTTTTAAACAATGAATGGGTTGTGGAAGAAATTGAAAAAGAAATTGTAAAATTTCTTTTGTTTTAAGGATTTTTTTTAAAGATTTATTTTTATTTATTTATTTATTAGAGACAGAGGGAAGGAGAGAGAGAATGGGAGCACCAGGGCCTCTAGCCACTGCAAACAAACTCCAGACACACATACCACCATTTGCATCTGGCTTATGTGAGACCTGGAGAATCAAACTGGGACCTTTAGGCTTCGCAGACATGCGCCTTAACTGCTAAGCCATTCATCCAGCCCTAAAGATTTTTTAAATTTTCATTTATTTATTACAGTCAGAGAGAGTGAGAATGGGTGCACCAGGGCCTCCAGCCACTGCAAACAAACTCCAGACACATGTGCTACTATATGCATCTGGCTTATATGAGAACTGGAGAATCAAACCTGGGTCCTTAGGCTTTGCAGGCATGTGCCTTAGCTGCTAAGCCATCTCTCCAGCCCAAAATTGTAATTTTTCTAAAATTGAATAATAATGAAAACACAACCTACCAAAACTCATGGGACACAATGAAGGCAGTCCTAAGCGGAAAAGTCATAGCACTAAAGGCCTTCATAACAAATATGGAGAGATCCCAAATTAATAACCTAACCATCCACCTAAAGGTATTGGAAAAACAAGAAGAATCCAAACCTAGGTGGAAAGAAATTATCAAGATCAGAACAGAGAGGCTGGGCTTGGTGGTGCATGCCTTTAATCCCAGCATGTGGAAGGCAGAGGTAGGAGAATTGCTGTGAGTTCAAGGCCACCCTGAGACTATATAGTGAATGCCAGAACAGCCTGGGCTAGAGGGAGACCCTACCTTGAAAAAACAAACAAAAAAAAAATGTCAGAGCAGAAATTATTGAATTGGAAACTAAGAAAACAATTTTAAAATTGGGTTGGGGAGATGGCTTAGCAGCAGTTAAGGTGTTTGCCTGCAAAGCCAAAGGACCCAGGTTTGATTCCCCAAGACCCGCATAAGCCAGAGGCACAAGGGGGTGCATGCGTCTGGAGTTTGTTTGCAGTAGCTGGATGCCCTGGTGTGACCATTCGCTCTCCCTTTTTCCCTGTTGCTCTCTATCTCTCTCTCTAAATAAATAAATAAAATAAAATAAACATTAAAAATAAAGAAATCAATTTTTAAAATTGATGGAATTAAGAATGGGTTCTTTGAAAAAAATAAAAAGAATGATAAACCCTTGAACAATTTGATCAAACAAAAAAAGGAGAAGCCTCAAATTAACAAAATCAGAAATGAAAAGGGAAAGGTCACAACACACATCAATGAAATCTGAAGAATCATCAAGACATACTTTCAAAACCTCTACTCCACAAAATTGGAAAATCTGGAAGAAATGGATGGATTCCTAGACAAAGACCACCTACCAAAACTAAACTCAGAGCAGATTAATCTCCAAAACAAACCTATCACATTTATCAAGATTGAAAAAGTAATCAAAACCTCCCCAAAAAGATAAAGTCCAGAACTGGATGGCTTCTCACCTGAATTCTATCAAATTTTGAAGAACTGAAACCAATCTTTCTCAAACTGTTTCACATAATCAGAGAACAGAGAATCTTCCCCAACTCCTTTTGTGAAGTTAGCATCATCCTAATACCAAAACCACACAGAGATTCAATAAGGAAAGAAAACTATAGGCCTATATTCCTGATGAACTTAGATGCAAAGATACTGAGCAAGATCCTCGCAAACCAAATTCAACAACACATCAAAAGCATTATCCACTTTGATCAAGTAGGCTTCAACCCAGGGATGCAGGGGTGGTTCAACCTATGGAAATTGGTCAATGTAATATACCACATAAATAAACTCAATCATAAAAACCACATGATCATTTCAATAGATGCAGAAAAGGCCTTTGACAAAATACAACATCATTTTATGATCAAAACACTGGAGAGAATGGGCATGGATGATTTATATCTCAACACAATAAAGGCTATATATAAAGCACTTAAAGTCCAAATAATGCTTAATGGGGAAAGACTCAATGAGTTCCCATTGAGATCAGGAACAAGAAGGGTACCCACTCTCACCACTGCTCTTTAATATAGTACTAGAAGTCTTAGCCTAATCAATAAGATTGTAGAGTGGAGAAATGACAGCATCTTCAACAAATGGTGCTGGACAAATTGGAGAACCACATGTAGAAAAATGAAACTAGACACACTCATTTCACTACTCAAAAATCAACCCCAAATGGATTAAAGACCTGAAACTCTTCAACTACTAGAAGAAAAAGTAAGTGCTAACCACCTTGAGCTATTGATCAGAGAGACCTACAAGGTCCCCAAAGTAAGACAGGCTTCTGTCAAAGCACTTGATTACCCGCGTGAGGTAAAAGGTAAGATCCTATTCCTGATGACACCATATGCTGCTGGCACAGAACACGGAGAGACCTGGCTGGAATCCAGAAGAGAGCCAGTCCCCAGACAGTTAGCACATCTAGTTCTGGAAAGCACTACATGAGCTATTGGGGGGAAAGTGGCCAACAACAGTGTGAGCAAGCAGGGGTCTAAGCTACTCAGAAGCAAACACCCTGGCAAGGTGTACACACCAGTGCAATGATGGTGCACAGCCTTGGTGGATAGCCAGTGGCCTTCTGATTGGCTAAGAGATCCACTCAGTGGAAAGGAACCCACATCTGGAACTGGAAGCCAGGTCTGAATCCTATGGAGACAAAGGTTATGCTCTCCAGTGTCAAGCTCCCACTAGTCTTTGGCTAAAAAAGGGGCTACATCCATCTAACTCTCCCCAAACTAATAACACTTATCCAATTTAACCTATTCTGACTTTACTCTCCATTGGAGAACCTGTTTTTGTTTTACAGAAGGTACCCATGTAAAGCCAGATACAAAGCAGTGCATATGCTTTGCACTAATTTACAGTTGCAAGAGACCCTGGCACACCCACACAAGAAAGAAAGAAAGAAAGAAAGAAAGAAAGAAAGAAAGAAAGAAAGAAAGAAAGAAAGAAAGAAAGAAAGAAAGGAGGAAGGAAGGAAGGAAGGAAGGAAGGAAGGAAGGAAGGAAGGAAGGAGAAAGAAAATTAAGCCATATGTAGTACCACATGCCTTTAATCCCAGCACTTGGGAGACAGAGGTAGAAGGATAGCCATGAGTTCCAGGCCAGCCTGGGCTACAGAGTGAATTCCAGGTCAGCCTTGCCAAAAGGGAGATCCTGACACAAATAAAATAAAATAAAATAAAAAATTGTCCATGGCTGCCCCTCAGACACAGAAGGACTGCTACTCTGTGCCATTCTAGACCCAGCATCGCCTGCTGCCTCAGGCAGAGAGACTGCTGCCTGCCTCATCCATTCACATTTTTTGCACACTCATTCAATTCACCAAACAGATTGAGACAGATTCTGCCAGGCACTGTTCCAGGCACCAGAGAGAGATGTCAATGCATGAAACAAGCCAAAATTCTGGCCCCATGGGGTTTACAGAGCAGGGAAGACATGGCAAACAAAATCAAGAGAATATATCCCTTGGTCAGTGGAGACATGTACAATGGGGAAAAGGTGTGAAGGAAGTGCTAAGAAATTACAATTTTAAACATAAAAAGTGTAATGGTTGATTTCCATTGTCCACTTGACTGGATCTAGAATCACCCAGAAGCTAAACCTCTGGGCATATCTGTGAGGGAGTTTCTAGATTCCATGAAGTAGAAATACCAACTCTAACCGTGGGCAACATTGTTCCATAAGCTACATTGTTCCATGGGCTGGGATCTTCTACTGACTAAGGAGAAAGTGATCTGAGCACCACCATTCGTCAGGTCTCTGCTTCCTGACTCTAGATGTAATGTGACCAGCTGCCTCGTGCTCTTGCCACCTCACCACCATGATAGGCTGTATCACCTCAGGCTATGAGCCAGTCCTTCCTTTCTTAAGTTGCTTTTGTCGGGCGTTTTGTCACAGCAATGAGAAAAGTAATACGGAAGGTAAGTGGCACTTGAGAACATGTGTTCAGAGTTCAGAGAGAAGGAGCATCTGCCTCTATAGAGGCAGAACATTCCAGGCATCTGGCTAAGGATAGCACATTAGCGCAGGACTGGGCGTTAGACTACGGCTGGGCTGAGCAGTCCTTCTAATTAGACATGACACTGCTGACCACTAACCCTGGGCAGAAGTTCCAGGATATATTCTTCCCTGTCATCTGCTTTCCCATGGAAACCTAAATCACCCAAGTCTGGGAAAATTCAGATTTATGCCAAAGACATAAAGGAGAAGGATTATTCCTTTACTCAAGGCTTCACAATAGGAGCCTTTCATTCTGGAAACTCCCTGGCACATGTAAAATGGATTTAGAGATGTGATTCTCACCGTTTTCCAGAAATCCATTCACTGCACAAAGCAAGAAAGTCCTGTAGAGCTGTGCCTTCAGCCCACTCCAGCCACATTCCCTCACTGAGGGCTCCTTCTCCCTTGACAGGTGGCCTTTAAGCTGCCCAGCTAAGGTTAGGAGCATGACCCTCTGCCAAGGCACACCAGCGGGGCTAGACTCAGAGTCACATGCTGCTGTTACAAAAGGCACGAGCACTGGCCCCTGGCCATTGAATATGTCCTCTGAGAGCCACCCTGGCTCCCTCCCATTTTCCCGAGCCCAAGGGGCTGCATGCAAAGTTGTGCTTTTGTCTCTTTGTTTTTATTAACATTTATTGTTTTACTGTTCAAGGAAAATACCCGCTTTGGAGGAGTCAGAAAAAAACACACAGAAGAACAAAGAACTGCTTGACACTTCCATACTCCTCCCACCAGAGAAAACCACTGGTGACCACTCCGGCTGGCTGCTCGTTACTGAAGTCTCCCTGACCTGCAGCGCTCCTCTTGCATGCCTCTCTTGTGGGGCATCGTCCTCTGCGTGAAGTGGCCATTGGCTTCTTGAACTGCCAGCAGTTGTGATCACCCACAGAGACCTGCATGATACTGGACCCATTAACTTTCTGTCATGGAAGGGGAAAGGATCACAAGGCCCTGCCCCTTCCCAAGGATATATAGACCATTAAAGGCTGCAGGGGGAGAGGTTTTCTTCAGTGGTGTAGCCATAAATTGCCATATGCCTGTAAAGAATCCCAGTAAAACCCATTGCTTCACCAATTATACCTAGGTGAAATCATTTTGTTTGCCTATCACTGGTGCTCTATCTGGTGTGAGTACACATCTGTTCATTTCTCCAGGAAAGGCTCACACATCAGTCTCCAAGAAGCTTCTCTGCTTCTTCAATATTGTTCCCCTCAAGATTACTAGCAGCCAAGGTCTGGGGTGGGGGCAGGTAGTGAGGCAGGAAGGGTGGAAGTCAATTGAAGTTTGCTTATTTAACCTGAGTTATGAATAGGCCTGGCAATTCTCAAACACACGCATGGTGAATCTAGGATGAGGTGCTGGCTGCATGTGCAGATTCCTCCCCAGAAACCTGACCTCCGGCAGGTGCCCGGATTCCCGCCCCTCCTTCCGCCCTGCTACCCTGGGAAGAGCGCAGGAGGATGCCTGCAGTATGCTGCCAGATAGAAAAAACCTTGCTCCCCCCCTCCCCCTCAGGGCCCAGGTGTGAGCAGGAACCAGGGCAGTGGTGCACTCAACCTGAGCCCCTGGGGCTCTAATCCCTTCTGGTGCTGCTGGTAGCCCCGCATGGCAACGTCACCCTCACAGCAGAGACAGAGACATGACAAGAAGCTGTGGACATAAGCAGTGCAGAGGCAGGATAGAGCAGCTGGATGCGTCTACAGCAGGCTGCCTGATAAGCCATTCCAAACTAGAGTGACATGGTCTAAAGTGACAATCAATTCATGGTATTCAGGCATCATAGGCTCTCTGTTATCAGCTGATCTAAATTGGGTCTAGTTGGTTTATTTACACTGTTTTCATTGCTGGGACAAAAGCAATGTAAGAAAGGGCTTATTTTGGCTCATGGTGTGAGAATAAATAATTTCCACCATGGTCGGAAAGCTTGGCAACAAGAGAATGAGGCAGCTGGTCATGTTGTGTCCCCAGCCTGGAAGCAGACAGAGATGAATGCTGGTGCTCAGCTTAGTTTCTCCTTTTTATTCAGCCTAGGACACAAGGCCATGGAATGATATTGCCCCCTTAGGGTTAGATATTCCCACCTCTACTAATTTAATCAAGAAAACCCCTCACAGACATGGCCAGAGGTATCTAGGTAAATGTAGAACCTGTCAAGTTGACAATCAAGATTAGCCATTATAGTTACTGTTACATAATCGGAGGAACTTAAATCCATTGTGCCAAGGCACTCAGATCCTCAAGGACTGTGAGACCATGAGCACCCAGTCCACACTGGTCAGCAAGCCCATGCCCACAGGCAGGGTCTCCACGGGCCATGTTGCTCTCTGCCATAGAAGGGATAAAGGCCTTTGTCATTATTGGTAGCACAGGTACCCAGAGTCTTCCTCCTTAGTACACCACCAACAGATGTCTTCTGATAATCCCGGGGAAAAGAAATGCAGGGCTCCCCCTTCTGCCAGCCCTGTCTTTCTCCTTTTAGCTCTGCAGAAGCTCTTGGCTCTCTTAGATCCTCCTCATCTCTTTCAAACTGCTTTCCTCTTTGTCCTCTTGTCCTCCTGGAGGCAATGCTCGGTGACTTCTACAAGAGTTTCTACAAGCGACACCGGGTGCCCCCTGGCATCACAGGCCCCATAGGTGAGAACATGTCAGTGCAGACTAGTCCTCTTAGAAGAAGGGGTAAAGGATGAAAGAGCGCACAACATTGGAGGAGCTAAATGTTCATGAGACACATGCAAAGTGCTAATACGGTGCTAGCTACACACCTGACGAGACATATAAATGCTTATCAACAGCCATGAGCTCACACTGCCTCTGATGATTGTTGCATTGGTATGCTCACTATACATATGTCTGACTCACTGACATATCCTCAAGGCCCTGGACCCTGACAGGCATCTAGCAGCTTGTGCAAATTTGGAGACAGGTTACATAAGAGAATAACAGTGTTTGGTCGGGGGGAAGCAGACAGAGAAAATACAATCATTTCTGTGGCTGACACCTCCCTTCCCTGGCTCCCTATCCCACCCCGTACTTTTTGTTTTGCTTAGAAGTTTGCTTTCACTTCTCTGAAATAATGTCCTGGGACTTCCAGGGGTTTCTCACAAATTCCTAGGCCTGAGATCCAAGACCTAACCACAGCTACAGCTGACCAAGTTTCCCTGTGTTCTGGGAGCCATCTAGAGATTCTTCTCCCAGCAGTTTCTGAGAAGAACCAAGGCCTGTGTTCGGCTCCCCCAGCTCAACTGGCTATCTGCTGCATTTCAGCAGCCTACAGGTTAACTGACCACTGACAGAGATGGAGAGCAAGCTGCATCCCTTCCATTGATCTGCTTGTGGTGGCATCTACTGTGCTTCCCACCCATTCTCATGTTTAAACAGAGATTGTAAGAGACAAGTGAAGGACCCAGTCATAAAAAAGAGAAATAGTTTCCAATTAGCTACTCATCCATAAGTCTGCCTTTTTTCTTATCCTCCCTGCCTTCCCTCCCTCTCTGAGGAAACACACACATTCATCAGCCACTGCCGTGGCCTTGGAGCCACTGGCGAGTTAATCAGTGCTCTGTAACTTTGTCATCCAAGGAACCATAGTGTTTGGTTTCTTGGTTCCTCTTTGCCTGTGTGAATGCTTGTTCCTTTTCTGAGAAGTGCTAGCTAAGGGTTTTGTCCATTTGCTTTTCTTTCTCATTGTTTATATGCCTACGTATATGTGGTATGTATGCATGTGTGTATGTGTTCACATGTATGTTCACACGTGTGTGCAAATACACATGCATGTGAATATGCACATGCATGTGGTGGCCAGATGTCAACATTAGGTGTCTTCTTCAGTCATTCTCTTTCTTAACTTTTGGAGACAGGGTCTCTAACTGAACTTGCAGTTCACCAATTTGACTCGATTAATTGACCAGCAAATACCAGCGATCCATTTGTCTCCACCTCCCCAGAGTTGGGACTCCAGGAGTGTGCTGATTCTCTCTGCTTACATGGGTACTAGGGTTACGAACTCAGTTCTTTTTTTTTTTTTTTTTTTTTTTTGGTTTTTCGAGGTAGGGTTTCACTCTAGCCCAGGCTGACCTGGAATTCACTATGGAGTCTCAGGGTGGCCTCGAACTCACGGCGATCCTCCTACCTCTGCCTCCCGAGTGCTGGGATTAAAGGCGTGCGCCACCACGCCCGGCACGAACTCAGTTCTTCATGCTTGCATGTCAAACTCTTTACTGACTGAGCTGGCTCCACAGCACCACTTCTTCTTGTTTTTTTTTAAGCACATTCAGGGGCTAGAGAGATGGCTTAGTGGTTAAGGTGCTTGCCTGCAAAGCCAAAGGACCCAAGTTCAATTCCCCAGGACCCATGTTAGCCAGATGCACAAGGGACGCATGCATCTGGAGTTCGTTTGCAGTGGCTGGAGGCCCTGGCGTGCCCATTCTCTCTCTCTCTCTCTCTCTCTCTCTCTCTCTCTCTCCCTGCCTATTTCTGTATCTCTCTTTCTCTCTAATAAATAAATAAATAATAAAATATTTTTTTAGAAAGCACATTTAGAATCCCCCCCCCAGACTCCTCAAATAATGACCAGACAACTGATTCTAATACATTGTTTCATCATATTCAAATATTGACTGCCCAGGTTGAAATCTATATTTTCTCTCATACTTAAGAACCTATTTCCCCTGAGTAATGTCTGCCCTGTTATTTTACTCTAGGTAATATTGATCTTCCTACTCTCCTCCAAAGCCCGTTGCAGAGTGATAATAGTTTTGTAATAAAACCTTTTATTAATGGACTTTGCACTGCCACATTTTGTTTAGGTTAATTTTTTTTAAAGGTTGGGGAGATGCCTCAGCAATTAAAGGTGTTTGTTTGCAAAGCCTGCAGGCCCAGGATTTGATTCCCCAGTACCCATGTAAAGCCAATGTACAAACTGGTTCTATCTAGAATTCATTTGCAATGGCAAGAGGCCTTAGTGTGCCCATACTTTCTCTCTATCTACTCATAAATAAAGAAAATCATTTTTAAAAAGAAAAATGGCTCCACATTGAAAGAAGAAGAAAAAGAAAGAAAAAAGGAAGAGCAACAATTGACAAGATTTTAATTGCTCCCAAAGGCCCTGTGTGGCATGGTTTGCTAGGAGTCGGGGGTGCGCAGTGAGAGGGCAGACAGAACTTCAGCCTGCTGCTGTGGAGCTCTGAGCCCCCCACAGCAAGCAGAGCATCCCACTAAGCTACAGACTGCTTGATGACACCCAAAGACAGGTGGCCCCAAGCCCAGACATAACCAGGGCCTAAGCCAACCAGACATCTTTTAGCTGGTGTACCAGTGACACTGAAAGGCCCCAACTGAGAAAGCTCAGGATGCACCAGAATACATGTCCTAGATGCTTGACGTGAGAAGTAGTATATTTTATCCCAAGATCAGCCTTTACACCAAGAGATTAAATCAGTCTCACCCAGAGGAACCTGTGTTCCCATGCTGACCTAGGTCTGTGATCAGCTGTCAAAAGTTCCTCAGAGTGGAGCTAATCAGAATGAAAGTGATGATAGGAAAGGCTGTGCCCACAGTCCCAATGGCCCAACCACAGGGGAGGCTACTGCTGGAGCCCTCCCCTGAGAGATCAGCAGCTAGCTCCAGGGAAGGTGTTGCGTACCTGCTCTAAACCCAGTCCTCCTGGCTGTGCAGTAAGGCCACTGTTGCCACGGACTCAAGTTATTCCACACTCGGTGACAACAGTGGCTAGGCAGGAGTGACTGTGCACTGAGAAGGACCATCTTCAGATTTGCTTTTATCCTGGCACTGTAGACTTAAGTTAGCTAACATCTAACCAAGTAAAGAACACAAGGTAGCTAATCTACCATATGTTTTCCCTAAACAGCTATTCCTTTTAGCCTGTACTTGCTTCAGAAATTCATCAGCTGATAAATGTTCATCCATTTAAGGCCATTGAAGTAAATTAGCTCACATGGATGGATGAAGGGATAAATGGGTAAATGGGTGGATGGATGGATTGATGGATGGGTGGATGGGTAGACAGGTGGCTGAATAAATGGATTGATGGGTGGGTGTATAGATGACCAGGTGGGTGGATGGGGTGGGTGGATGGATGGGTGATTGGATATACAATGATATGAATAAGGAGATGAAAGATTGGTAGAGATTACTCTGGCTTCTCCCTCGCTTATGTGTGACAATGTAGGCCAGCATCCTGTTCCTGCCATACTTTCACCACCATAATGAAATTCCCTCTTGAAACTGTAACCCATTTAAAAAAAAAGAATAAATAGGTGGATGAAGCTATGGAAAAATGAAGGACTGGAAAGAAGGCAGGTCTGAATTCCAGAAAATGTAGAATAAAAAAGTAAAACACAGGGGTCTGGAGTGTAGACTATTGGTAGACTGCCTCACATGCTCAAAAACCTCAACACTGCAAAAAAAAAGAAAAAAAAAGAAAAAAGAAAAAAGAAAAAAAAAGAAAGAAAGAAAATGTAGGATATATTCCGAGTAGGGAAAAGAAAAGTGAGAAGAAGAAAAACTGGGAGGATGAGAAATTGCCAAAGAGAACACATGTGGGAGGGAAAAGAGTGGACACTAACATGATACTTGGAGAGAATGGCAAAGAGAAGAAAATCCTGGATGAGCAAGAAGAAATTACATGTTACCTCTCCTCCATGACTTTGACAAAGTGTCTTTTATAGTCAGAACAGCTGCTGTGCATAGTCTTATATCATCAATCAGTATCATGTCACTGAGCCATCCATTCAGCTACTCACTAATTCCTTCCCTTCCCCAACTCATGGAATGTGAAGAGAAAGGACTCCAAGAGATCTTTGTAGTCACAAGTAGACCTCAGTTTCCTCAAGAGCTATGTAGGGCATGGGAAAGCCTTTTCCTTCTACAGTGGGAAGACCTGTATTCTCTGAGCTTGTAAATGTCCATTAACAGCCCTGGAATACAGCACTCCTCTCTTCCTGCCTCTCACCAAGTCCTTCACTGCACACATCAATGTTCTATTAAACGCATTTAAAACTTCCTACCATTGTTCTACTTGCTGACAGTAAAAAGGTTAAACATTTGGCTAGCGATGGTCAAGTGTGAATTTACTTCTGGGAGCCCCAACTCTGAGCAGACAGTCTAGGGAGATCTTGCAGTGGATAAAGAACTTGCCATGTCAGTACCAGAGTTCGGGTCCCCAAAACCCACATAAAGCTGGACACAGTTGCTTCCAACTGTAATCCCAGCCCACCTATATCAAGAAGACAGTGCAGAGGCAGAACTCCCCAGTAGCTCACAGGCCAGCTATCCTGGTTAGCTGTGAGAGACCCTGCCTCAGACAAGATAGGGGGCAAGGCCTAGTACAAGAAGTTGCCTTCTGACCATAAACATCATGACAATTGACCACCCTGCCCCCATTCACACATGAACACAAATACATACACACACAAAAGTGGACAGTGTTCCTGAGGAGTGACACCCAAGGCTGTCCTCTGGCCTCCATATGCACATGTACACTTGTGCACATGCACCCTCTCACACACACATAAAGAGTAAAAAATAAAATTAAAATAAAAGGAGCCCCTGGATTTTAACTAGCACATATCCAAGGTAAAGACTACATCTCATAGCCATCATGTAGCCACATGTCTAAGTCCATGTGTGCCACTTCTGGGTTAACACCTTAGGAGGGAAGGTGTTAGGATCCTCTTACCACTTCCCTTCCTTGCTGGACACTATAAGACTGAGAGTTGCTATCCTACACCAGAAATAGGAGCTGAGATGTCAGTGAGATGACTCAGGTGGTATCGTGCTTACCGTACAAGCATGGGAACCTGAATTTGGATCACAGTATCCCTATAAAATGCTGAGCATACTGGTGTGTACCTGCAATCTCAGTACTCAGGAGGTGGAGATAGGGGTTCCCTGGGGCTGGCTGGTTAGCTAATCTAGCTGAATTGGTGAGTTCCAAGTAGAATGAGAGGCCCTGTCTCAAAGAATAAAGTAAAGAGCAACTGAGGAAGACCCTAACATCAACCTCTGGCCTCCACAAGCACACACACCTGCACACACATGTGCCCACACACGTGAGCACACACACACACACACACACATACACACACACCATGTATACACACATAAAGAAGGAAGGAAGGAAGGAAGGAAGGAAGGAAGGAAGGAAGGAGGGGAAGGAAGGAAGGAGGGGAAAGAAAGAGGGGAACTAGGGTGCAAACAAGGGTTATCATGCTTTTGGCTAGGGGCAACTGAAAAATGGCCTGCTTAACCTTCTTGGTTAAATCAATCTATTTCAGGGGGAAGAGTATTATTGTATTTTGGGCTTAATTCTCAGCAACTTTATCAGTATTCTATTATTAGTTTAAAACTTTGCTTGGCCAAGTTACTAACATTTAGGCACCAAGATGAGGAAATAACTTGAACCACCTAACAGTCATAATTATAAATTAAACTCTTTCTCAATGCTACTATGATTCTTTTTTCATATAAAACGGGCCCCATCTAAATGTAAAATACTAGGGAAGTTAACTCATGAAGGGTGCAACACAGGTATCCTCAGGCCTTTCCACTTCAAAGTTCTACCTTTCTGCTTTTCTGTTTGTAAATGCACATGTGTGAGCATGCTTCTGTGTGTATGAATACAAAGCTGCACATGCACATGGCGAGCAGAGACAACCTTAGGTGTCATTCCTCAAATGCTGTCCTTTGTTTTTGAGGCAAGGTCTCTCAGTGGCCTGTGGCTTATCAATTAGGCTAGATTGGCTAGGCAACAAGCCCAAGAGATCTGTTGGTCTCTTAAGTGCTAGGATTATAAGCATGTGCCACCACCCCTGACATTTTTACATGGGTTCTGGGGATTCAGCTTAGGTCCTCATGCTTGCTACTGACAGAGCCATCTCCCCAGTCACCCTGTCTAGGTTTCTTTGCCTGAGGCCTTTCTCTGTCCTCACGATAGGCTGAAAATGTAAGGGAATCTAAACCTCCTGCCATCATCACGCCTCAACCAATGTTCACACAAGTCAGTGTAGACACAACAAACTTTAGAAACTTCTACCCCTCTTTACTGGAGATAACAACACTGAGATGATCAATAACTTGACCATGGTAAAAATGGAATTCAAAACTTGTCTCCGGCCACTTTTCTACCATAGTACATGAAGGTAGTAAGTAGGAGATAGATAAACCATGCTGGAGGGCGTGAAGGTTGTCCCAGAAATAGCAGAGACACTAGGAACAAGTTGAGAGGCATGGACATTCAATGAAACTTAGCTATATTCAAAATGGAGAGCTTAACTCCTGATCCAGCTATTGTCCCATAAAGCTGTTGTTCCCAGTAATCACATGTGTAATAAACAGGTTCAGAACTCAATATACCTTGCATTCTGGTAAGTGGACGCTAGGGAAATTCTTCTAGAAAGATCTTCTGCCAAAATCCATTTTCTGAGGATAGAGTCTCTCTCTACTTTAACAGCCCTGCAAGGGTCCCCATGAGAAAGCAGGGCTGCCTCCTCCCAGCTGAGTCTGACTGTGTGTAAGTTTGCCCTTCTCAAGCTGGTTTCATGCCAATGGGCAGCAAGCATGCTGCTTGTGTTCATCTCCAGCTCAGTTCTTTCTGTTGAGTTCTTTCTGCTCAAGCACATCTCCTCTCTCGCAATTTGTGGCTGGGGAAGGAAACACGTCAGAGAGAGAAAGCAGAGCTCTCCGGCCTCTATTGGTCCTCCAGTCTTTGAGCTCAGATTCTGAGCTGCTGATAAGTGGAAGCTGGGCCTCTGCGTACGGCAGACAGACCAAACCAAGCACCGAATCAGCACAGGCAGCTGTCTCTTAGTGCCAAATCCCACCACACTCCTATTTGGAGATCTGGGGAACTGTGCTCAACACATCCTACCTGAAAAGTCCATTTTAAGGGCCTAAAGAGAACCAGCAAGTAGGTAAGGGAAATCCACTTAGGAACTGAAGCTCAGTGCTTTCTTTTAAGCAAAAAGAAATAAAAGAATGACACAGTACAGACATCTCCCGCCTTTCTTTAATAGCCACATCAGAAAAAGATGGTCCGCACACAGCTAGCTGCATATTTGATCTGAAGGGGCCAACTTTACAGAATTGCACCTTGGACTTTCCCTACTGCCTTAATACATTTTTTTTTCCTTTTAAGTAACATGGTCATCTAGTCAACCAATTTCATCTTCAGATGCCTAAAGTCCAGGATTTTAAAAGGTGGCAAAAAAATAGAAATGATGGGTGAATGGATAGGTAAAATGTGCTGTTAGTATATAATGAAATAAAGTTTTTTTGTTCATTTTTATTTATTTATTTGAGAGTGACACAGAGAGAGAAAGAGGCAGATAGAGAGAGACAGAGAATGGGCGCACCAGGGCTTCCAGCCACTGCAAACAAACTCCAGAGGCGTGTACCCCCTTGTGCATCTGGCTAACGTGGGTCTGGGGCATCGAGCCTTGAACCGGAGTCCTTAGGCTTCACAGGCAAGTGCTTAACCGCTAAGCCATCTCTCCAGCCCGAAATAAAGGTTTTTTTTAAGTTTTTATTATTTATTCATTTGCAAGCAGAGAGAGAAAGGACATAAACAGAGAGAGAATGGGCATGCCAGGGCCTCTAGCCACTGCAAACAAACTCCAGATGCATGCGCCCCCTTGTGCATCTGGCTTATGTGGGTACTGGGAATTGAACTTGGGTCCTTTGGCTTTGCAGGCAAGTGCCTTAACCGCTAAGCCATCTCTCCGGTCCTGAAATAAAGATTTTAAATAAAGTTTTGATGCATGCTTCAACATAGATGAAACTTAGAAAATAAAATGATATAATATTGCTAAATAATAATAAGAGAAAAAGTCACATGATTGCATTTATATAACATATCCAGAGAGATAGAAAGCAGATGGGTATGGGCTGAAGAGCTGGCTCAATGGCTAAGATGCTTGCCTGCAAAGCCAAAAGACTCAGGCTCAGTTCCCTAGGGTTCATATAAGCAAGATGCACATGGTGGCGTATGTGTCTGGAGTTTGTAGCAGCTGAAGGACCTGGTGTACCCATTCTCTCTCTCTCTCACTCTCTCTCTCTCTCTCTCTCTCTCCCTCTCTCTCTCTCAAATAAATAAAATAAAGAGAAAAAAATAAAAGAAAGTAGACAGGTGATAATTGGGTGACCACAGGGGATTAAAATGGAGAATGAAAGCTTATTGGATATAGGGCTGTGGGGGGGGGTGTATGGGTGAGTGGGTGTGTTTTGAAATGTGTGTAAGAGGGCTGGAGAAATGGCTTAGTGGTTAAGGTGCTTGCCTGTGAAATCTAGAGTTTGATTACAATGGCTGGAGGCCCTGGTGCACCAATTCTCTCTCTCTTTCTCTTTCTCTCTCTCTCTCTCTCTCTCTTTCTCTCTCACTCTCTCTTTCTCTCTCATAAAAGGCCCATTTGTTGGGCTTGTCTTTAAAAAAATGTGTGGGGGGAGCTAGAGAGATGGTTCAGTGGTTAAGGTGCTTACCTGCAAAGCCTAACAACCCAGGTTCAAAACCCCAGTACACATATAAAGCCAGATGCACAAAATGGCACATGCATCTAGAGTATCTGGAGTTCATTTCCTTTGCAGCTTCTATTCTCTCTGTGTGTCTGTCTCTCCTCTCTCTCTCTCTCTCTCTATCTATCTCTATCTCTCCCGCTCTTGCTCTCACTCTCCTTGCAAATGAATAAATAAAAACATATTTAAAAATATGTGTGGCATGCATGTGTGTTTGCATGCGTGTTCATACGAGGGTTTGTGAGCTCCTGAGTATGTGTGCACATAGTGTACAGACCAGAGGGTCACAGCAAGTATCTTCCTCAATCGTTCACCATATTTATTAAGAAAAGGTAACTCACTTAAACCAGAGCTCACTGATTTAGCTAATCTAACTAGCCAGCTTGCCCCAGGGATTCTGTATCTGCCTCCTAAATTCTGGGGTTACAGGCACACGCCACTGCACTCAGATTTAATGTGGGTGCTGATGGTTGAAAGTCCTCACACTTGCATGCCAAGTGCTTTACCACTGAGCCAGCTCTCCAGCCCTGCCTGTAGATTTTCTTTTGGGATAATAAAAACCTTTGAACCTAGATAGAAGTTATACATTGTGAGATCTAAATGTCATTAAATGGTACACTTTAATTTTGTGTTATATGGATCCACATCAGTTTAAAAAAATAAAAGCCAAAAAAAAATAGATGTGGGGTGGGAGTGGTTCACACCATTATTCCCAGCATTTGAGAAGCTGAAGTAGGAGGATTGCTATGAGTTCGTAGCCTAGGGCTACTGAGTGAGTTCCAGGTCCC
The DNA here is from genome assembly GCA_036346955.1 of Dipus sagitta. Classification (NCBI taxonomy): domain Eukaryota; kingdom Metazoa; phylum Chordata; class Mammalia; order Rodentia; family Dipodidae; genus Dipus; species Dipus sagitta. The sequence continues at coordinate 166,834,379 of CM070773.1, forward strand.
CTAGAGTGTGACCCTACCTTGAAAAAAAAGAAAATTAAACATAACTTAAATTAGTGCTATCAGTGGGTAGCCACTTGTGATCATACAAACAATCCTAATTTAACTAATGGGTTAGAACAACAGGCAGAAGATACAATGGTGATGAACGGAGAGAAGGTGCTAATGGGAAGGGAGGGGGTGAGAGAGTAATTTGGAGAACAAGAGAAAAATATACATGTATGAAAATGTCAAAATGGAAAAACTAAATTAAAAAATAAGATAAATGTTTTAAAAATAGAGTGACAAATCAGGCAGCTGCTTCTCTACCCACAGACAAGCTAGACTCGCCTGAATCCCCTCAAAATAATTGAGGAAAATTCCCACAGCAACTTATCATCCACCATAAGAAATGGAGGCCCAGACAAACTTCTGCAAATGCCTGACCTGAAACCTCAGACAGGTCCAGGGTGGCCAGGATCGTTAATGTGGCGTGTTTCAACTCTTGACCCAGAACTGAAACTTCCCTGAGAAGGAGTGTCAGGGTGTGAGCCACGGAGGTCTTTGAGTCAGTCCTTCCCCCCAGGGTGCTCCTTTCCGAAGCACTGGCAGGTCAGGTCTGGTTTGTGGGCTGACCCCATCCTGTTAGGCCTAGTTAGCACGACCTGAAAGAGTTACCTGCTGATGACTTCTAAGGACAGTGACTCTGGTGGAAGTGTGACTTGAGAAGGGAAGAGGGAAAAGGGGGTTGTGGACAGGACATGAGCCACACAATGGACATCTTGCTCGAATTGTTTCTGATCGTTAGCAAGTACTATTCTAGCAAGTTCCACCTCCCTGAATGCACCAGTAGGGTGTTAGCAGTTGGATTGGCCCACCACCTGGACACTACCCCTTGCTCCTCCCAGTCTCCTCTTGGCTCAGAGGCTGCTACTGTATGGGCTTCCCCACCATTCCTATGTTCCTGCCTAAAGAAGACGACGCATGAACATCTCTAGCGGAGGGTCACCACACTCCTGTCCACTCTGTGTCTCTACTTCTTATGGAATCATTATCTCCCCATCTCACCCCAATAAGCTTTATCAGCTCAAGGCATCAGTCTACCCCTAAAATTAGGATTTCAAGCTTCGTCATAGAGATTGGACTTTTAATCAGCCACCACTCGGACCTGACCACTGGGCTTCTCTGCCTGCCTCAGAGAGCAGAACCTGGGTATTATAAAGTGATGTTTTTCTCACTATGTCTGGCACATAACAGAGCCACAAGATCACTGCTAGATGACTAAATGAGTGGAACCCAGCAGTTGAGTTCATATTAAGCACTGGAAAAGGCATTCAAAGTACAACTAAGAAGAAACCCCGAGCTATGAGAAAGGCCCAAAAGTGCTATTGTGCCAGGTGACAAGTGCTAGGCACAGCTTGTGTCTTATCTGGGGACCAGCTAAGAGGGGAAGGGCCCTGAGAATGCTGAGCCTTGGAGAGCCAGGAAAGGTGGGAGGAGAAGGCAGTGGAGGTCTGCAGGGCAGTCACGGAGCACAGAGGCAGAGGGTGGGTGACTAGGACATCATCCCAGGTTAGCATTCGCTGCTTCAGTCCAGTCCTTTGGGTAATTGGCTTTCCACTTATCTCTGCCTCCTCTCTGGTTCTTCCTCCTTCCTTCCCCCTCCTTCTCTTCTTCCTCCTCCTATTGTTGCTCTTGTTCCTTCTCCTCCTCTGATTACTACTCAAGCTTCTCTTTCTCCTGTGATCACTCTTCCTCCTGTCATTACTCTTTGTCCTCCTGTTACTACTCTTGCTCCTCCTAGTGTTGCTCTTCCTCTTCATCCTGCTCCTATTAGTCTTGCTCCTCCTCTTTCTCCTCCTCCTACTTTTCTTATTCTTTCCTTTTTCCTTTTATACTTTTTCTTTCCTTTCTGATATTCGTGACCTTCTCCAATGAATATTTTATTATCCCAATGGTTTAAAAGTTTAGAAAAAATAAAAAGAAAGAAAATTAAGTGAGATTTTCTTTCTAGCTATTAAAAATAAAAAAGAGGCACAGGCTGTGGACAAAGCCCAGTTGGTAGAGTGCTTGCCTAGCATGCACAAAGCCCTGGGTTCAATCTCTAGCACCACACAAATTAGGCATTGTAAGGCATGCCTGTAATCCCAGCAGTTAAGAGGTACAAGCGGGAGGGTCAGAAATTCAAGTTCATCCTTTGCTACAAAGTGAATGTGAGGCTAACTTGGGCTCCATCTATATGATATACACAATGATCTGAATTTTATACTTTATTCCAATATCAGCTGAACAAATGCAACTCAAAGTGACATCTCATGAGCCCTCATCTCAGCTCATGTTATTCTGCCCAATGCCAAGGCAACATCCATGTGCAGGACAGAACTCCCTGACCATACCTCGGCTAGCTCACCAGGGCTCTCTGGCTTTCTGCACCCCCATGTGGGAAGGTATGCATTTCTAAAATATGCAGAAGTGTGGGAATATAAGGAGTTAACACCTCATGGGGCCAACCCTTGGCTAATAGAGAGAGACAGTGGGCACAGTGGATAAATATGCCTCTCTTGTGTCTCCTAAGTAGGACTTCCTAAGACACAGACTACACTCAGATCCCACTGGGATCAAGCCCAAGTTTCCCAAAGGAACAACCAGCTTCATAACTTAATGACTATCCTCTTGGGTTGACTTATTTCTTTTTTTTTTCTTTCTTTCTTTCTTTCTTTTTTTTTTTTCTGAGATGGGACCTCATGAACCCAGGGCTGGCCGTGAACTCACTATGTAGCCAAGGATGAATTTGAACTTCTGATCTTCCCTGCCTCCACCTCACAAGTGTTGGAATTACAAGTTTGTACCACCACACCCTGTTTATATGGTCCTGGGGATCTAACCCAGGATTTATGTATGCTATGCCAGCACTCTACCATATGAACCATAATCCCAAACCCTGGTCCACAGAAATTCTTAGATAAGCCTTGTTTATAAATATTGCATTTAATCTCACCATTACTATTAACTCTAATTGATGTATCTATTGATTTAAGATGAAAATATCTTCGAGTCACTCTAAATGAACATATACCTATTAAAATATATTTTCCTAATTTAAATTTGTAATGGTCTTATGTGAAATGGACTAATATCCTTTACTTAGCCCATCTAAGGACTATGATATCTATTCAGTGAAAGTTCTTCCAATGGCCAAACCATCTCAGAAAGTCTGTTTTTTATTATTTTATATATAGAGAGAAAAAATGGCCATGCCAGGGTCTCTAGCCACTGCAAAAGAATTCCAGGTGCATGTGGCACCTTGTGCATCTGGCTTCCATGGGTCCTGGGACTCGAACCTGAGTCCTTTGGCTTTTCAGGCAAGTGCTTTAACTGCTAAGCTATCTCTCCAGCCTGCCCCCCCCCACCCTAAAGTCTCAATACTATATATCGCTGAATATAAATTCAAGTCCCTGGGCTTTAGCTCAACTTTGAACTGTTTAATCTAGGAAGAACGATAGGGTTTGCTTTATATTATCATAAATCATCTTCAATAGATCATTTCCTAGTTCTCTCAGGAGCAATAGACAGTTGGAAACATACTCATTTACAAAGGGATTATGAAAATTTGATAGTTTAAAATTTAATAGGCCAACCGCCAAACTGACAGACTTGTCAGAGAGGAATGATGCTCCAAGGGCATAAAATGATGACAGGCATTTGGTGAAGATGCGGAACTGAAGACCTGTTTCCGAATGCATGTAGGAGGATGGTGGTGTTTTCTTCGGGTGGCTCCTTAAGAGAGAAGAGATCAATACTCTAACTCAACTGTGGAACTCACAATAGGCCTGGAAGATCCCATCAGAAGCTCCGCTCTAACCAAGAACTCAGGTTGCAGGGCAGAGCAAATGACCCCTTCTCTTCTGTCGGATTTCACAGCACAGCCTCCACAGCAGTGCTGAGACACAGCAGCCGCTTTCACAAACACACCACGAGGGGAAAGGAGAAAAAGACAGTAGATGACTTAGCACATCTGCGTGTGCAGACAGTGGAAGGGTGGCATGTCTCAGTGCCCTCTGCATTGTTTTTATGTCAGTGTATTTCCTTCCTGTCTCTAGATCTTCTATGCAAAATCTGACCTTAAGCTGGGCTAGTCAGTACCAGCTGGAACACTGAGGGTTTTCTTGAATGTTGTGCATCAGTTTTGAAAGTTAAGAAAGAAAACAGGATGAATCTGAGGTTTTTGAGTACTTGAAACATGTCTTGAGGTCTTCTGTAGAGGTGAAGAGTCTGATCCCAGGAACTTCATCACGTAACCATTCCCAAACACTGAGTCAGACGTGTGGCTTCCCTGTTCCAATCCCTGCAGTCAGCAGATTCCCCAGCTTCAAGCCTGAGTTCTTCATCATTAGTGTATGCCGTCACCTCTGCCCCCGAGCCCCGGGGATCTGTTTATGAGGCCATCTGCCTAGTCTCTGCAGGTCACAGTTCTGCACAGGAGACAAGAGCTCTTTCCTTTCATTTCTTTCTCCTTTCAGTTTTTCTTTCTTCCTTTCATTCTTTTTTCCATCCTTCTTTCCCTCTCCCTCTCTCTTCCTTTCTTTCTCTTTCTTCCTTGCTTTTTTTTTCCTTTATTTTTCTGCTCTTTTACTGAAACAAGCAAAGGCCAGTTACTTCTTTAGAGGATAAGAAGTTAATGATAAATTAAAACAAGTAAAGATTTTTTTCTCTAAATTCTCCTCCATTCAGATTTTAAAAACTAAAATCCAGGCTGGAAAGATGGCTTAGCAGTTAAAGTGCTTGTGTGTGAAGCCTAAGGAGCCATGTTTGACTCTCCAATCCCACGTAAGCTGGATGCACAAGGTGACGCAAGTGCAGGATGCACATGGGCACAAGGTGATGCACTTGTCTATAGTTCAACTACAGTGGCTGGAGGCCCTGGCACACCAGTTCTCTCTCTCTCTCTCTCTCTCTTTCTCTCTCTCAAAGAAAAAAAAAAAAAAAAAAAAAAGGCTACTCTGTTGGGCTTGCCTCAAAAAAAAAAAAAAGAAAAGAAAAGAAAAGAAAAGAAAAAACTACAATCCTCCTTTATGTCAGTGTTAATTGCAGTAATCTTTTAGAGAAAGTTGTGAACCTGCCGGGGAGGCCATCAAATCTTTGGTGGGTGGGTGTTTAAATATTTTTATTTATTCAAGAGAAAAAGAGAGAATGGGTGAACAAAAGCTCTAGCCACTGCAAACAAACTCCAGATGTACGTGCCATCTTGTGCATCTGGCTTTACTTAGGTACTGGGAATTGAACCTGGATAGTTAGGTTTTGAAGACAAGCATCTTAAGCACTGAGCAATCTCCCCATGCCCCTTTGGTGTGTTTTTTGAAGCCATGAAATGCATAGTGGATTCCCCTTTGCACATAATTCTGCTAAATTTTAGAAGCCAGAGCTGTACACAAGCTTTGAGAATGTATCTCAAAAATCCTGGCAGAGCTTTCAAATAAAACATCATGTGCAAAATATGAGTGTTTTGTCAGTGTTTACATTTCAGAGGGGGAGGCTGTAAAGTAATGCCAGAGAGGGAAGGAGAGACACGGGGCTCTCCTGGGTCCAGACTTGAACTTTCTGGGGTTGCTACTTTCAGTGTCCTCCTGGTGAAACCAGCCACCAACACAGAGTCAGAACAGATTTGACAAAAGTTCACCATGTATCTTGGGGAACTTCTGTGGCCACTAACAGTTGATTGAAAATGTTTGTCTGAGGTTTTTCATGTCCTGCCAGGAGACCTGCAGCTTGAACATCTTGGGGAATGCACAGCAGTGGTTGCTGCTCTGTGGAGGGGCCGTGGGGATTTCCAGCACTGAGTGGTGGCTACGTGGTACTCCTGATGATACTCCCCCTGTTGCTCAGGAGCACAGAATTTCTGTTGAGCAGAGCTCCACTGCAGCATCAGTACAGATGCCGGGTTCCTGCACACATCCATCTCCTGCCAGAGATTGAAATAGGAAGGGAAGAACAGAGAAAACCTTTTTTAATGGGAAGGTGCCACTGAGTTGATGGATCCTGAACCTTAACAGGCTCACCTTTATAATGGAATAGTAATCCCTACATAGCCATTTTTGAGAAGAAATTAGAGATGTTATTACGGTGATCAATCTACGCAAACTACTGGTCTGACCTAAATGACTATAAATGCAACTACTAAAGACCTTTCTGAACCTACACATAAACCAGATGTAGTGGGGCCTATATGTAATCTCAGCACTGGGGAGGTGGATGCAGGAGAGTCAGGAGTTCAAGGTCATCTTCAGCTACACAGCCAGCTCAAGGCTAGCCTGTCATATGTGAGACCTTTTCAAGAGGGAAAGGGGGTGGGAGGGAAGGAGAGAGAGAGGGAAAGAAGAAGAGAGAGAAAGAAAGACTGAATCATATATTAAAAGTCAAGAATTTAGCCGGGCGTGGTGGCGCACGCCTTTAATCCCAGCACTCGGGAGGCAGAGTTAGGAGGATCGCTGTGAGTTCGAGGCCACCCTGAGACTCCATAGTGAATTGCAGGTCAGCCTGAGCTAGAGTGAGACCCTACCTCAAAAAAAACAAAAAAAAAAAAAAGTCAAGAACTTAAGTTTGACTAAATACTGCTTAACTCACCAGTGTTTTCTCTGCCTGCTTGCCTGGAGTTAGCCCTTCCAGCTCTCATTCCCACCCCATCTCACCTTTCCCAGTTTGGGAGACTGATGTCTACTTTGGAATTTTTCCGCAAAGAGCCCTTCTAAAAGGGATAGACCTTTGTTTTGACTATTCTAGTTGATTAGTTTTCTGTTTGTTGGAGGAAAGTTGTACAACCTTTGGGACAGTTCAGTGCAGTCCAAGAGACCATCTTTCTCAGTTGTTGAGTCCCACAGCTAATCTTCTTATAAGTCTGACCTCATCTTCCTCCTCAACATGACTTAAGCAGCCAATATCTGCTTCTCTTGGAAAAGGCAGGCATATCCAATGTCCCTTTTAGAGTACTTCTACTAGAGTTGACTATTATAACTGAACCTATGCCCCAAATACAAGTGGCTCCATAGAAAAAGGAATTTCCAGTTTTAGAAACAAGAAAATAAGCCCAGCATGGTGGTTCACACCCTTAATCCAAACACTGGGAAGGCAGAGACAGGAGGATCACTGTGAGCTCAAGGCCACCCTGAGATTATATAGTGTACATAGTGAATTCCAGGTCACCCTGGACTAGAGTGAGACCATCCCTCAAAAAAAAAAAAAAAAGAAAAAAAGATGGGCCGTAGAGATGGCTTAGTGGTTAAGCATTTGCCAGTGAAGCCTAAGGACCCCTGTTGGAGGCTCTATTCCTCAGGACCCACGTTAGCCAGATGCACAAGGAGGTGCACGCGTCTGGAGTTCATTTGCAGTGGCTAGAGGCCCTGGCGTGCCCATTCTCTCTCTCTCTCTCTCTCTCTATCTGTCTATCTATCTCTGCCTCTTTCTCTCTGTCTGTCACTCTCAAATAAATAAATAAAAATAAACAAAAATATCTTAAAAAAAAAAAAAAAGAAAGAAAGAAAGAAAGTTAAAGTGGACCAGATGCAGATGTTCATGGGGCCAACCCTAAAGCAGAGCAAGGGGCGGCAGTGCTCAAGAAGGGAAGGGGTGATATCACTCCCCTGAACGTATTCACTCACCATCCCTATGCCTCTGCTCTCGCTAGGCCTGACCTTCCCTTCCAGAATCTCCTGCTCTGTTCAGTTCTTCAGTTGGTCATGCAGCAAATATCTCTTGGGCACATTTAGTGGTGGAGCAATGACAAAATCATGATGAAAGCCACTTAAGGAAAGGGCTCATTTGGCTCACAATTTTAGGGCACAGTTCATCATGGCAGGGAGGGCATGGGAGCAGAAGCATGAGGCATCTGGCCACATTCATCCAGTCAGGAAGTACAGCAATGAATGGCAGTGCTCAGCTTGCTTTCTCCCTTTTTTTCAGTCCAAGATCCCCAGTCCATTGAATGGTGCTGTCCACACATAGGGTGGGTCTTCCTACCTCAATTAACATAATCTAGAAATTTGTTTACAGGTATGTCCAGAAACTTGTCTCCTAGGTGGTTCTAGATACTGTCAAGTGGACAATTGAGATTACCTACCACAGTGAATTTGTGGAACTGTAAAGACAAATGTATCATTAATGTTCTCAAGAGGCTTAGTCTCTGGTGAGAGAGGAGGCGTGTGCCCAAGGCTGTCTATTGCAAATATCTTATAGGATGAATGCCTGATGGAGTGGCCAGGGAAGCACAAGGCAAGGAGAGTTCCCTTGTGACTGCGAGGACTGAGAAGAGTAAGGAGGCGGTGGTCACAGTGTCAGTCTCGTGTAGGGTTTCAAGTGACTGAGAGTGGCATGAGATGATATGGAGACAAGGAGTGGCTGAGCTGAGCTGCTAAAGGGGGGAACAACCACTGAGCACAGACTATGTGTGTGGGGGGACATTTTCATGTAACCTTTACCACTTCCCTCAAAAGGTTTCATTACTCCTACTGTTTGGGAGGAAAACCAGAATGTCAACGATATCATGACCTGGGTTAGGTCTCAACAGTTAGTGTGTGACAGTCCCAGACTTTTCCGCCCAACCTGCCCAGCTCTAAGGCTGTCCACTTCCTTAACACTAAGCTCCCTCCCTAGATCTAAGAGAGGTTATGTATAGTATAGTCATATTCTCAAATGCTAAAGAGATTGGAACTGTCCCTACTCTTTACCTACTTAAAGCCTTCTGAATCTTTCCCTGTAGGCCTTTCCCAAACATTCCACGCCCTGTCATAGCCCCAGATACTGCTGACAGGATCCCATAGCCCTTCACTTCTTTGCATGCTCATGGGAGCCCATCAAGAAGCCCCAATAAAGATGCAAGTTCTTGAAGGAAAGGAACAAATCTTGCGTTTCTTCCTGAAGCCTGAACAAAGAATTGTAGAATTCACTATATTGTGGGGAAGCATGTAGGAATCAGCCCGAGTTGCCCTCTCCCAGGTGGGGCCTGTCTACTCTAATGTTAGAGGGACAGGCTCTCCCCAGTTCCCTAAGACCTGGACACAAACATCCATCTTTGTTGGAGCTTCTATACAAGAAGACCGTATGGAAATGTGCCCATCTCTACCCACAGCGGTAAACTCAGCCAGAAACTGGAACATAATTGCCCATACTTAGTCCTGCACCCTGGAAATGAGTTATGGAAGTTGTACTGGGCAGAGCAAAAGGGCAGCATCTCCCTTCCTGCCCCCTTCCTTTGTGTGTAAGCAGACACTCTCGGCCTGGAAGAAGATCCTGCACAGGTGCGTGGGTGGCTCCAGCTCCTGTGCTTGAAGTTCTTCAGATGGTTCCAAGTGTGGCCTGAGGATTCATCCTACGATCCTCAAGTGGGGCATCCACAAATGTGTCAAAGGGAGGAAGCAGCCTTGCCTGCCCATTGGTGTGCATTTGATAGCACAGATCATTTCCAGACCATTTAACACTTCTACTCATGTAATGGCCGATTTTCCAGGCCACAAATTTCATGGGCACACTTACCACTTACAGGAGAACTATTGATCATTTAATTGCAAGGAATTCACCATAGAGAAGATGGGAAAAATCACATGGTAAACAATTATAGCCTAATTGCCTGATTATCTTTGAATCATCCTGATTACCAGTCATTTGTTTTCAAACTTAAATTCAGTCCTAGAGGGCTGAGGATATTGCTCAGTGGTTAAAGGCATTTGCTTGAAAAGCCTGCCAGCCTTGGTTCAATTCCCCAGTAGTTCATTTATTCCAATGTGCCCATTCTCTCCCTCTCTCTTTTTCTCTCTCCCTCCCTCCCTTCCTTCCTCCATTATTTCATTGCTCCTTCCCTCCCTCTCCTTCTCCAATAAGTAAATAAATTTTAATTTAGTTCTAAGAAAATCCCCATGGGTAAAACTTGAGTCCAGGCTACTGTACTGGACCTCTCCCAGCTCGTGAGCTCTTCTACTTTATTTTCACTTTCTTTTCTAAAACGCTCTTGTAAAAACAAAGCAAAACAAAACAAACTTGTGCCCTTTTAAATTCTTAACATCAGCAGTATACTAATTATATTCTTATCTTTCAACTCTAACATGGCCATTTTCTCTTTGTGGTTTACCTCTCGGTGGGTCATAAGAGGCTCAACATTAGAGGTGTAGAAGTCTAATAAAACATCCTGGCCTATCACTAACAAATGATGATGCCTTGGGCGAGAATCTTAAAGCCTCTAAGCACCAGCTTTTAAATCCGTCAGATAAGATATAAGTTCAAATATATGGGGATCCTCTCAGCAGTAAATAAGATAATGTGTGCAATGGTTCTGATCCATTGAAATCATCACCGTAAGTACTCATAAGCCTGATCCATGCACACCAATGCTTTCAGTACTTTGTGCACTAACTCAATCTTCACAACCCCATGAAGGAGCCATAATGAAGACAGGAGCTGAGACATAGAAGTCAGTAACTTGACTAAAACCAACATTTAGCAAGTAGCAATGTTTAGACCCAAACTCAGCAGACATGCTACAGGGTCTCTACACTAAACTGGCCCATGGGAAAGAAACCATTTGTCTACAGTTGGAAGGTGATGTGTGAGAGGATTAGATGTTAGGTTTGGAGGTTGCAGGGGGCAGATTCCAAAATAGTCCTTGTTACAGGCAGGTTCTCATTGCTGGTAGAAATCACCCAACCAAGAGCAGCTTGTGGGAAAAAGAGTTTTATTTTGGCTTATAGGCTCGAAGAGAAGCTCCATGATGGCAGGGGAAAACGATGGCATGAGCAGATGAGCATCATCCCTTGGCCAACATCAGGTGGACAATAGCAACAGGAGAGTGTGCCAAACACTGGCAAGAGGAAACTGGCCGTAACACCCATAAGCCTGCCCCCAACAATACACTCCCTCCAGGAGGCGTTAATTGCTAAATCTCCATCAGCTGGGAACCTAACATTCAGAACACCTAAGTTTATGGGGGACACCTGAATCAAACCACCACAGTCTCCAAAGGTCCTTCCTCTCTATCTATGATTTTGCTTAGCTCTTTTCCCTTGAGTGTGAGCTAGGCCTAGTGACTCAAATCTGAAACTCAGAGCATAACAAAACTGATGAAATGCCACTACCAAGACAGACTGCAAAGTGACTGAGGTGCCCACTGTGGCGGGCCTCTCTCACACTCCATGGCTCCCTGAGGAGGAGATCCAGCTGCCGTGCTATGCACTGTTCCATGAGAGGTCCATGTGACCAGCAGCTTAAAGCAAGAACCTGAGTTTAACCAACAGTTGCTTCAGTGAGCTCTCAAGTGACGCTCCCTGGTCAGAGCCAAGAAGACTGTAGTCAACATTACCCATACCATCACACTCAGGCCTCTGTCAAAACCCAACAAGGTAAGCAAACAAGTGGCTTCAGCAGTCAAATACTTCACCAGCATAACCACCAAAGAGAAATTCATCAAAAAGATCAACTGCTAATAGGCTAACTTGTTGTTTTATTTTATCTGATGTGTATGAATGTGCATGTAGGCATACATGTTCATATGATGTGTGCACATGCATGTGTGTGTGTGAATCTGTAAAGAGTTCAGAAGTCAACATGGGACGTCTTCCTCACTTGCTCTCCACCTGAGCTTTTGAAACAGGGTTTCTCACTGAACCAGGACTCACCAATTCAGCCAGACTAGCTAGCCAGCATGTCCCAGGGATGTTCCTGTCTCCACCCATCCAGTGCTGGGATTACAGGTACACACTGTTTAGCTTAACTTTTACATGAGTGCAAGAATGCAAACTCAGGCCTCATGCTCACACAGCGAGCACTTCACTCACTGAGCCAGCTCCCTAGCGTCAGTGCCTCTACCATCCATATCCTTCATAGAATGGAGAAATGTGGCTGGAACTCTACCTACATCAGAAGGAATAAGACCTGGACCCAGTGTTATCTCTGCCTTACTCTTCTCCCTGACTCTGTACCAGTAGCTATAGAGTTTTTTGGAAGTCTTTGAACCTCGATTGTCCCAGCTATAAAACAAAGAAATACTTGGTCTATCTAAGACAGCAAGGGGACTCAACCAAGAAACCTAGCAAAAAGTCCTTCCTGTTGTGAACACTACAGCTCTGTGAACACTGTGATTCTCATCCAACCATCTAACAACTCTATCACCATGGCTCTTAACCTACTTGGTTTCAGGACTTCTTTCCCACAAAAGATCAAAAACAGCTTTAGTTTATAGTGTACATCAGCAACTTTGATTCCCCAGACAAAATACCTGAGCTGAGTTAGCTTATAGAAGAAATGACTTACTGCAGCTTACAATTTGAGGTTATAGTCCATCATGGCAGAAAAACTAGGAGGCAGAGCTCAAGACAGCTGGTCACATTCAGTCTACAGAGAGGAGGTATAGAGATGAATACTGGTACTCTGCTAACTCTCCATGGAATGGTATGCCCACAGTTAGGGTGGGTCTTCACACCTCACTTAACCTAATCAAGACAATCCCTCACAGAGATACCTAGAGGATTGTTTCCTAGGCAACTCCAGGTCCTTTCAAGTTGACAATCAATCTAAACCATAACACAGTGGGATAGATATAGATATCAGTCTTTATGTGTTAGAAACTAAAGTGTAGGTATTTGACATATGTATTATGTAATTCATTCAAAATTAGTAAGACTATTATAGGTTAACAAAGAAATATAATTTGTAGAAAGTAGTCACATTTTAAAAATTGAGAAGAGAACCATTGTTTTACATTTTTGCACATCTCTTTACTGCCATCTTCACAGAAGGCAGATAATTTCTCCTGTCTTTCTGCATTCATTGTGGCGAAATACCACATGCCATGAGACATGCTTCTAGAGACAAGGGTCCACAATGTGCTGCTGAAAGTGAGAGGAGAAAGGAAAAATAATGCCTTAGAATTAGTAATTATTTTTAAGTAGCTTTGACCTTGTATACCCCCTAAAAAGCACTTTCATGGTGCCCCAGAATACACCTTGAAAATTATTCACAATATTACTTCTTATTGGAAGTATGATTTCTTCTCAAACCTTCTGCCTATCCATTATTAACAAAATACAAACACCCACCAGGTGTGGTGGCACATGCCTTTAATCCCAGCGCTCAGCAGGCAGAGGTAGGAGGATCGCCATTTGAGGCCACCCTGAGACTACATAGTAAATTCCAGGTCAGCCTGGGCTACAGCGAGACCCTACCTCAAAAAACAAAAAATAAAATAAAATGCAAACACCCAATGGCAATTTCCATACTCCATTTTCCTAAAGTTTCTCTATCTAAAACAGCAAATCATAACATAAGCTCTGTAAAGGCCCTGTGAGGGACCATCCCTGGTCATATTTCCAAATGACCTATTTCTGCTACCAACTCAGAACCCCACAAAGGTAACAAATGGCTTACTGAGGATGTGTACCTGGCTTCTCCAACCAAATGAAGCCTGAGGAATTTCAAATGTTGCTTGTCTTTGCTGCTTTGGTTTTAAAAACAAATATGGAGAGGATATCAGCAACAGACAAGATTGCTAACAATACTCCCACCCCATCTAACAAAACAACAGGGACTGGCTAAGCCCTGAGTCAGCCAATCAGAATCAGTCCAAAGCAGGAGGGGTCCGTGGAGAACAAAGCTACCAGTGAGAGGAGGGTGTGAAGACGTTTTACAAAGAGCTAAGTGGAAGGACAGCTCCCTCGACCTGTCCACACTAGGCAGTTGGGTTTGGACTGCAGTGAATCCAACATAAAGAGCTTCAGTTCTGGCTCTGCCACCAGCTCTGAAAATAACAAATGCACCAGATGAGCTCTGAGGTCCCTCCAGCATTGTCACACACTGCTTTCATCATTAATGCGCACAGATCCATGGCTATGTGCCTAAACCTCATCTCACTCAGGCTCAAGGTACCCAGGTCTATCATTGCCTCAACAATTACCATGAACACAGTCTTGTTCTAACACTGAAGTACAGTTATGGAAAAGCATTGACAATTCTCACCTTTATGGATTTATATCCTAGTAAGAGAGACAGGCTAAGGAAATATATGTCAGTGGTAATAAGCATTATGGAAAAATAAAAAGAAAGAGGAATATGGAGGGCCAGGTTAAATGTATTTTCACTCTAGGTTGATCAGTATAGACAAACTTCACATCCCTGGAAATTGGAAATATAACTGTGCTTGAATTTGGTAATTCATTCTTCCTGTTAGTCAGTCAGTTAGCAAACATTTAATCATACTCTTGAAGAATTCACAATTTGGGGATGTAAGAAGCCCCTGTAGGAGGCCAGCTTCTGAAGAGATGACATAGGTAGCAGTTAGCCAGAGGGGACCAAATTCAGACTGCCTGCCTTCCAGCTAGGAGATCACAGGCAACTTTCTGATGCTGGCTGTTCTCTTGTCGCACCATCAGCAAAGTGAGAAAAATACAAAGCCTTCCTTGAAGGCTTGTTATGAGAGAAGCATCGTTCACACTAGTCACTGGGCCTAAATCCACTAAAATAGCACTTGCTTAGCGTTTGCAAAGCCCTATGTTCTATCCCCAGAATTAAAAAGAAACCATAGTCACCCAAATAGAAATCAGAAGAGATGATCTAGGGAGATAACTCCATTTGTAAAGAGCTTGCCCCACAAGCATGGGCACTGAGTTCAATCCCCAGAACTCATGTTAATAAAATAAAAAAGCTGGGCATGGTGCTATTCTCTTGTAATCTCAGCACTGGGGAGGCAGAGATAGGCAGATACCTGGAGCTCACTGGCCAAGCACTCTAGTATAATAGAAGAGCTCCAGGCCAGTGAGAGACCCACTCTGAAGAGACTAACACTTGAGATTGTCCTCTGGCCTCCATGTATATGCACACACAAACACACTTGCATTTGAAGAAAAGAAATCAGAACAGATGACCAGGACGGAACTATTTATGGACACAACAAGAGACTCCCTTTGGGAGGCCCAGAAACAAATGGGGTCCAGTGAGACTTAAGGCTTATTTGGAATGCCATTTGGGATAAAACCGATGATGTTATACTTTTTCAGTAGATTCTGCTAACACAGAAAACAGATCCCAATGATTAACTCTATTGCCCCATGGAACTGCCTACAGAGGGAGCCATCCAAACAAGAGAGACTGATTTTATTAAAGATGGCAGGGGCTTTCCATGATATGAAGGATTGTTTCACAAGTGTCCAGTCTTTGCCACGCACCTTGTCTGAGTGCAAACTGACTCCAGTTGGGATAACAACATCCTACTCCTGCCCACAGAACAAATTATTTTAGCCTGTCCTACTCGTTTGCATAAGAATCCTGCTCCATCTGTTAGAAGAAGCAATATCCTCGCATGCTAATCTGATTGCGTCCATCACTTGTATTAAAAAGCATGGAGTCTACCACAAGCTTTGCTCTGACCCTTGATTTTCCAATATCGCATCTGGGGTAAGCACTTCCTTTTAATCTCTATGGACAATAGGAAAAATTTCACCAGGGAACTGAGATAGAGGTGGAGATCATAGAGCATGTGTCCATGACCCCAGGTTAGAAGATTATAATGCTGCTTAGGCTCTTCTAATAAAGAATATGCTGAACAGCCTCCAAAGTGTGTGCGAAAGTCTAATTGCTGTTAACATGTCACTCTCATCACAGAGAAGCAACAATGTCCTGACGGCTTGTCAAATCCAGAATTGATTCTGAAATTGCTTTAATGAGGTGGTGAATAAGGTGGCAGGGGCCTGGCCATCTGAGAGGCCTCTGCAGCTCAGCAGCCATCACCTGCAGTGTCTTTGTTGACTGGTCCTAAATGAGGAGGAGGTGCTCAGAGGGTTGCTGTCTGCTCACTGAGGATTTGAAAGCTCCAAGCTCTGCATTCAGTCCCTGTCTCTACCTCTGTAAGTCCCTTGTCATTCAAGGTGTGTGTGTGTGTGTGTGTGTGTGTGTGTGTGTGTGTGTGTGTGTGCGCGCGCGCAGCGCGTGTGTTCCTTCCAGTTGCATTC
Source organism: Dipus sagitta (assembly GCA_036346955.1). Taxonomy (NCBI): domain Eukaryota; kingdom Metazoa; phylum Chordata; class Mammalia; order Rodentia; family Dipodidae; genus Dipus; species Dipus sagitta. The sequence goes on from CM070773.1 coordinate 166,850,332, forward strand.
CTCCCTATAAATGCCTCCAACTGAAAAACCTGGACAGGGTTTTCTCAAAAGCACAAGGAAAGATTACAAGTTCCTTCTTGTTCTATGTTCCTAGCCAGTACATGTGTCCTAAGAGCAATGGGTCTCCATGTTTTACAGTTTACTTTGCCAGTGAAGATTGATTAGTAGAGCTGAGAGTTCATTCAGCGGGTAACAGGCTTATTGTACAGCCATAGGGACCTGTATTCAGATCCCAACACCCATGTAAAAGCCAGGCAGGGTGGTATATACCTATAATCCCAGCACTGGAGAGACAGAGACAAAAAGATCCCTGGGGCTTGCTGGCCAGCCAGTCTAGCAAAATAGGTGAGCTCCAGGTTCGATGAGACCCTGCCTCAGAGTAAAGTTGGACTGGGGACAGCAGAAAGACATCTGAGGTTACCTACCCCCTGACCTGAACACATATGCACATCCACAAATGCACATAGATACACACAATATACACATATTCACATATACCACACATGTATACATACAGAAAAATAAGTATTTTTTAAAAAACTTATTAGTGAAGAGATGAAAGGGCACATAGAAGGAATGCTCTTGGTGATGGAGTTAAACCACCTCCACTTGTCTCCAAAATCACTCCCCTTTTGTTTGCCTTGAAGAAAAAGTGAGTGAAGCTCTCTAGACTGGCAGAGGCTAACATCACAGCCTGTCAGTCCCTAGACAACTGTAACCTAATATGGCTGCTACAAACCTCGTCTAGGACATCACACCCTTGTAGCCACTTTGTCAGGTATTCCCACCTTGCCAGGCAAGTGGGGAAAATACCAGGTCACCTTCCAAATGCAAATCTAAGGCAGCAAGTGCGGGCTAATTCCAGCTCCCAAAGTGGTTTTGAATGCACAACGAGGAAACGGTGTTTCGCTGGCCAAGAGTGAGCTGTCCTGCTTCCCTGTAACCAGCACCAGCACTTGGACAATGAAGACAAATGTATGCCCAGCCCACAGTAAAAATGAAAGCCTGCCAGCAACACCTCACAATTACAGCTTTCATTACCTGCCTCCCCAGCCTGGAACAGTATTTCATTCAGAGCCAAGGTAGCGAGCCAAATTGCCCTATTTCCAAAGGATGCGAGCTTTAGGAAAGCATCTGTGAGCCTTACATTCTGTGGGGCAGTGCCTCATCTCCACAGCCCTCGCATTGGTGAGCGCATGACCGGCATCCTCATCAGTACAGACAGATGCTTTCAAGAAACTGATTGCTACAGGGTCCATACATCACTGTTGTGATGATGCATTTTTCATGAAATCTGTAAATAAGGTCAGTGGGATAGGGGTACCTTAGATGACAAAATCTTTAATAGCTTTTGAGGAATGACCTGGTTCCCTGTAATAGTCAATTTGCTTATCTTTTTTTTTTTTTTCCTTAACTCTTGCTCATTAAGAAATCTGATCTGGCTACTTTGGTGAAAATTAAGCCCCACACCCACTTCACCACCCACAGCCTATTGAGAGGAGGTAGTTACTTTTCTATAAACCAGTGAGAAAAAAAATATAAGTTGTTAGCATGAAAGGAATAGATAATTGGCACCTTGGGGGTTTCTGATGTTTTATCCTATCATCTTAAGCCTTACCTCAAGCACAAAGAACAGGTGATATGGTCTTCAAAGAAGTGAGTGACAATAAAGGCAGAATGACATGCCCAGAGTCATGAATGCTAAGGTTTAAGGTTCAATATGGCATTTCTATAATCTCAGTGAAATTGGAAAGTGAACTCAGCTTCTTCCCAGCCCTGCATGCCTCCTGGGCACCTAACCTACATCAGCATCGGCTGTTGTGGGGAGTGTGTGATCAGCTCTGACCCATCCAGCAGTGCTTCAAGCTGACTCAGGCGCCCCAGCATGGCTCCCAGGTCCTCCTACCCCACTGATGACCGAAGCAACTAGGGGCAGAGGGGAGCCACACAGCTTCTGTGAAAGTGAGAGCAGCGAGCAGAACTGGCTGCTGTGGTTTACTACATTTCTCACAGCGCTCATCCCTAGAGCTGCAGAAGGGCGGTAACTCCCTCTACAGACGTGGTTATGAAGAATTAAGTGTTATAGCTTCAAAGAATTAATAACAAGCCAGCTCTGTGGAGGCATAAATATCCTCAAACTATGCACCCTAATCTCACCACCGTATATGTATGTGACTATGTAGATAGCATATATTTATATGTTGCCCAATAAGATTATATGTAATATAATGCATGCAATTGCATATAATACATGTTAGAGAAGATGAATTTTAAAGATGATAATGGGACTAGGGAGACGGTTCAATGAGTAAAGAGTTTGTTGTGCAAGCATAGGAGCTGAGTTCAGACCCCCGGCACTCACATAAAGGCGGGGCATGCTAGCACGCTTCTATCGTCTTAGAACGGGGACAGCAGTGCACAAGGATCTACCACCACTTTAGCCTAATCAGTAAGTTCCAAGTTTGCTGAGAGACCTTGTCTCACAAAAATGAGGGCCCTTGCCGGGCATGGTGGCGCACGCCTTTAATCCCAGCACTTGGGAGGCAGAGGCAGGAGGATCGCCTTGAGTTCAAGGCCACCCTGAGACTACATAGTGAATTCCAGGTCAGCCTGGGCTAGAGCGAGACCCTACCTTGAAAACCAAAAAAAAAAAAAAAAAAAGGGCCCCACTGAAGGAAAGGAACTACAGGATACATTCAGAGGGTAAAATTGATAGCACTTAGATTTACAGTGATTTTTCAAACTAAGGACAGATATGAAGTCTTACAGTAACTTTGACAACAGACCAAGGGTCATTATATATAAATCTTATTAAACAAAAGAGAAGGCAGTGTCTCATTTCTGTAATACTTTTTGTGTGAAGAAAAACAAAAGACTTATTTTTATAAATACTTAAAATCTTTATGTATCTGTCTCTACTAGATAAGTTCTTATCTAATACTTAAACGAAGCCTACATTACAAAATAAATTAAATATATGTAAAAAAAATAAGGAGGAAGGAGTGATTAAAAAGGCACGTGACACCAAGTTCAGACCTCTGCACGCATGCAAACACTTGCACCTGCACCCCACACGCAATCCACCCACACACATATGAACCTGCCTGCATGCACATACAGATACAAAAAGTGACAATAACAGCAACTTTTAAACAAGTGAAAGGAAAAGAAAACATCCTGTATTAAACACATTCTTTTTTTCCCTTAAACAAAGTCTCCTGTACCTCAGGCTGGCCTTGAACCTCTGATCTTCCTGGCTCCACCTCCTTCCCAAGTGCAAGGATTACAGCTGTACACCACCCCACCCACTTTTATCCTTATTATTAACACAACAGTGTAGACAGCCTCTTCTGGATCAATAAACACCCCTCAGGCCTAAGCACGAGAGCAAAGATGATCCTGAGTGACAGAGTCTGAAACGTCACTCACTCCTGGCACCTGCTCTCTGGGTCAACTGTATTGCTGGGTGTAATTACCAGCCTCATCCCTGCCTCCTTACTTCCTCTCTCCCTGTGTCTAATTGATGGCCTTGACACCAGTGTGGGGTCAGCCCCCTGAGAAATGCCGTGGGCCCAAATGACTCCTGTCGCCAGCAGATGCTACTCCCTGAGAAGGCAGGCTTGACCACAGCCAGGACTCCACAGTGGCTTCTGTTTGTCAAATGATAGAGCAAAGCATGAGATTTCAGATTGCTCCAGACAGGGAAGTTGCCCTGGTCTTGGCTTCAGCATGCACTCCATTAATTAGATTATTTGCTGGCCCTCTTCCAGGTAAAGGACACCTGGGCTTCCATTTCTTGCCTTTCTTTTAGGTCTCCTTTGCTCCCCTCTGAAATTACACACAGATGGTGAAATTGCTACCTCATCAAATGCTGAACTAGTGTAAGGGAGTCATAGCAATGGGTGGCTCACATCATTATCAGCTACAAAGACAGCCCTAGAAATGATACCATAAGTCACCAGCCTCAGTCTGGGCCTCAATGCCAAGAGGTCCTCCCTAGAGCCACCCTTGTACCAGGGGAACTTGGGGAAACTGGTCTCCCGCTCATCTCTGAGTGAATAGAGAATAAAAGTCCTTGCTTGCTTACTCCTAGAAGTATGTCTTTTTTTTTTCTCCCACCAGGAGACATAGATACTCTCTGACATATCGATTTTCATTCCAGATGCTTCTCTATTTCCCCTTGTTATGATGGCCCAGATATTACAGGAAAAGGAGCTTCACCTTAAAAATGGGAGAACATCACACCAAAACCTCAGGCAACAAAAGCAAAAATAAACAAGTAGGCCTGCATCAAACTGAAGGTCATCAGATCAATCAAATGAAATAGCAGCCTATGATCAGGAGAGCATATTTAAACTATATATCAGGTAGCAGTTTAATATCCAAATTTATTTACAAATCATACAACTCAATGGTAGAAAAATAACATGATTTAAAATGGATACAGCAAAGGCCAGAGGCAGCAAAACTGTGAAGCAGGAGTTTGAAGTTAAAAAATGATCAGCACTCTTTCCATTCTTACCTCATTCCCATGCAGCCTGCATGGGCTGCACAGGATTGTGGGACATGTTCCCACAACTTGGCACACATCCTAACAGCCATAAAAAAGAGGTAAACATGGGCCTTCCATCCCCCTCAGAGCCACAATCACTGAAAGATGGTTCCCCAAACACCAGACAAGGTTGTAATTTCAGATGGGAGGCCTCAGCCTGGGGAATCCTGTCAGAAAATGGACTTAAGTCACAGAATCCTTGTCATCTAGAAAGACACACTGAATTAACTTGCTTGAATTACTGAGACTAAACTGGGAGTCCCCCTCTCCACATGTGGGGACCGAAATAAAAAACAAGGCCAAGGAAAGAAGAAATCAAACACTCCCAATTAGGAAGAAAAGCTAGGAAGAAATGCTAACAGGTTATAATACCTTCTTCTGTTTTATTTTATTTTTATTTATTATTTATTTTACCTTGTTTTAGTGTCTTCAGTTTAGTACTTTAATTGTTCACTTGTGTTTTAACTTATATCACCCAGGGAAAGGCTTTTATGGAAATCCTTTCTTCCCCCTACACTTACTGTATATTATTTGCTTTTTTTCTCCTTTCTTTTCTTAGAACTTTTTATTGACAACTTACATAATTATAGACAATAACAATAAACCATGACAATTCCCTCCCCTCACCCGCTTTCCCCTTTATAAGTCAACCCTCCATTATATCCCCTCTCCTTCTCAATTATTCTCTCTTTTATTTTGATGTCATCAACTTTTCCTCCTATTATGAAGGTACTGTATAGGTACTATCAAGCATTGCAAAGGCCATGGATATCCAGACCATTTTGTGTCTGGAAGCAAGTGTCCTTAGCTATAAAAAAGCTTTTTAATTTCATGAGGTTCCAGTAGTTTTATTTCCTGAGCAACTGGGGTTATATTCAGAAAGTCATTGCCCATGCCAATATGTTGAAGGGTTTCCCCTACTTTTTCCTCTAGCAGTTTCAGAGTTTCTGGTCTGATATTAAGGACTGTGATCCATTTGGACTTGATTTGTATGCATGGAGAGAGATAAGGATCTATTTTCATCCTTCTACATATAGATATCCAGTTTTCCAAGCACCATTTGTTAAAGAGGCTATCTTTTCTCCAATTAATAGTTTTGGCTTTTTTTTTTTTCAAAAATCAGACGACTGTAGCTTCCAAGACTTACATCTCTATTCTGTTCCATTGATCTACTTGTCTATTTTGTGCCAGTACCATGCTGTTTTTGTTACTATGGCTCTGTAATATAGGTTAAACTCAGGTATGGTGATACAATCAGCCTTATTTTGGTTGTCAAAATAGTTTTGGCTATTCAAGGATTTTCATGCTTTCAAATGAATTTTAGGATTTTTTTCCTATTTCCTTGAAGAATGCCATTGGAATTTTGATGGGGATTGCAATAAATGTGTAGATTGCTTTTGGTAAGATTGGCATTTTCACAATATTGATTCTTCCAATCCAAGAACATGAGATGTCTTTCCATTTCCAAGTGTCTTCTGCAACTTCTCTCTTAAGTGATTTAAAGTTTTCATTGTAGAGATCCTTCACTTCCTTGGTTAGGTTTATTCCAAGGTACCTTTTTTTATAAGGCAATTGTGAATGAGAGTGATTCCATGATTTCATCCTCAGCATGCTTGTTGTTAGTATACAGGCAGGCTACTGATTTCCGTGTGTTTATTTTGTATTCTGCTATGTTGCTGAAAGTGTTTATCAGCTCTAACAGTTAGCTGGTAGAATATTTTGGGTCCTTTATGTATAGAATATCATCTACAAATAATGATAATTTGATCTCTTCCTTTCCAATTTGTATCCCTTTTATGTGTGTCTCTTGCCTTAGTGTTATAGCTAAGACTTCCAGTACTATATTAAATAAAAGTGGGGACAGTAAACACCCTTATCTTGTTCCTGATTTTAGTGGAAGAGCTTCAGGTTTTTCCCCATTTAGTATTATGTTGACTGTAGGTTTGTCATAAATAACCTTTGTTATGTTGAGATATGTTACTTCTATTCCCAGTTTCTTTAGGACTTTCACCATGAAGGAATGTTGGATTTTATTAAATACCTTTTCTGCCTCTGTTTTATTTATATCCCATTTATCTGGTGCTAACTTTACTCTCCCTTGAAGAATCTGCTTCTCTTTTTTAGATAGATGTGGATCCTAAGTAGAGAACCACCCCATCATACCTCAAAGGTGTAGGCTCTCTTGTAGCCCATGATTGGTGGTAGCTTGATAATGAAGAGTGGGCTTATGTTTGGATATGGTTCTGACATGTTTCCCAGCTCCAGCTACAGGTCGCATACCACTGAGCAGATCAGTTAGCCAAATCAAGAGCAGTTGGTTTCCCACCATGGCTGTGCACCATTATTGCACTTGTCTGAGCATCCCAACAGGTTATTTGCTGCTAAGTAGGTTAGACCATGAGTTGCTTGGACAGATATTGATCATTTTCCCCCAGTCGCCCATGTAGCACCTTCTGGCACTAGACGTACTGACTGTCTGGGGACTGACTGTCTTCCAGCTTCCAGCCATGTCATTCCATTTTACGTGTCAACCACATATGGTGTCTTCATCAGTAGGGTCTTACCACTAACCTTTGATGGGTCATCAAGTACTCTGACAGAAATCTGTCTTTCTTTTAAGAAACCTTGTAAGTCTCTCTGATCAAAAGCTCATTGTGGATGATAGACACCTGCTGGTACTGGGAGTTACAGGTCAGTGTCCACTAAGAAAAGGAAGAAAAAAATAACTAATATAAAAGAGTTAGAGAGAAGAGAGAGAGAGAGAGAGAGAGAGAGAGAGAAGCTGTAGAAGATTAAGGTCAGTCTTCATCATACTCTCTCCAATGCCTTGTGACTCAGCTGTTCCCTCTAATGGCCTGGTGAAGGTTCAGCCATTTGGTCTGCCTTTTAGGATGTAGAATTTTATTGTACCATTGCCATTTGGGTCTAGATTTGTGTCCTCCACCCCCTCCCTTGCCTCCCCTCCCTCCCCACTCACTCTATTGTCTAGTCCTGGAGATGCTTGCTTGCTAGGTATGTTGGCATCTTGGGTAGATTCAGGTTAGGTGCTGTAAATGAATGAGACTATGTGGTGATTATCTTTCCGTGATTGGGTAAGTTCACTGAAAATGATCTGTTCCGGGTTCAACCATTTTTCTGCAATCATGTGATTTTTGTCTTTTCATCCATTTATATGGTGTATTACATTTATCAATTTGTGTATGTTGAACCATCCCTGCATCTCTGGGATAAAACCTACTTGTTCTGGACTAATGATCTTTTTGATATATTCTTGTATTCTGTTTGACAATATTTTATTGAGAATTTTTGCATCTATGTTCATGAGGGAGATTGGCCTATGTTTTTCTTATTTTATTCTGTCTTTATCTGGTTTTGGGATCAGGGTGATTCTGGCTTCATAGAAGGAGTTTGGAAGTATTCCATTCTTCCCTGTTTTATAGAAAAACTTGGGAAGCACTGGTGTTAGTTCTTCCATGAAGGACTAGTAAAATTCACCTGTGAATCCATCTGGACCTGGATTTTTTTAGTTGGGAGATTTTTTTACAACTGTTTTGATCTCCATGCTTGTTATAGGTATGTTTAAATGGTTTATCTCCTCTTGATTTAGCTTTGGTAGGTCATATAAATCAAGGAAATCAATCATTTCTTTCTGATTTTCAAACTAAGTGGAGTTTATGTTCTTAAGCTATGTCCTCATGAATTTCTGAATTTCATTGATATCTACTGTAATTGTGCCTTTTTCAACTCTAATTTTATTGATTTGTGTCTCTTCTCCCTTTCTTTTGCTCAGATTTGCTAAGGATTTATCAATCTTGTTTATCCTTTCAAAGAACTAACTCTTTGTTTCACTGACTTTTTGTATTGTTTGTTTTATTTCTATTTCATGAATTTCTACCCTAATCTTTATTATTTCTTCCCACCTACTTACTTTGGTTTGCCTTGTTCTTTTTCCAAGGCCTCAAGGTGAAACATTAAGTTGTTTATCTATGCCCTTTCTAATTTCTTAATATAGGCACTTAAAGCCATATATTGCCCTCTTAGGACTATCTTTATTGTGTCCCAAAAGTTTTGGTATGTTGTGTTCTCATTATCATTTGGTTTTATGAATTTTTTTATTTCTTTCTTGATTTCTTCATTGACCCATTCATCATTTAGTAGTGTATTGTTTAGTTTCCATGATTTTGTGTATGCTCTGTAGCTTTTATTGCTGTTGATTTGTAGTGGAATCCCACTGTGATCAGATAGAATACAAGGAATTATTTCAATTTTCCTGTATTTGTTAAGGTTTGCTTTGTAGCCTAATATATGGTCTATTGCAGAGAATGTTCCATGTACTGCTAAAAAGAATTTATGTTCTGAAGCATTTGAGTGGAATTTTCTGCAGATATCTGTTAGGTCCATTTGTTTTATGATCTCATCTAATCCAGATTCATCTTTGTTTATTTTCTGCTGGAATGACCTGTCAATTGGTGAGAGTAGGATGCTGAAGTCACCCACTACAACTGTGTTGGGTGTTACCTGTGACTGTAAGTTTAATAGTGTTTGTTTAATGAAATTGGGAGCCCCCATGTTAGGTGCATATATGTTTTGAATTGTAATGTCCTCCTTTAATGTGTTCCTTTAATCAATATAAAGTGACCTTCTTTATCTTTCCTAACTAATGTTGGTTTGAAGTCAATCCTGTTAGATACTAGGATACCAATACCTGCTTGTTTTCTAGGCCCATTTGCTTCAAATGCCATTTTCCTTTCACCCTAAGATAGTGTCCATCTTTATGGAAAGGTGAGTCTCTTGGAGGCAACAAATAGAAGGATCCTGCTTTTCAACCCAGTCTTCAAACCTGTATCTTTTGTTTGGGGCATTGAGGCCATTAATATTAAGTTATTATTAAAAGGTGTGCATTTATTCTTGCCATTCTTCTTGTTTTGTAGTGCTTCTTGTTTTTCCTTTACTCTCTTGTATTAGCTATTATTTAAGTGTGGTTTATTTTTTCCTATTTCCTTATGTGTGTGTGTGCTTTTCTTTCTCTTTAGCATGAAGGATCCTTTGAAGTATTTTCTGTAGAGCTGGTTTAGTGGTCATATATCCCTTTAGCCTATTTTTGTTGTGGAATGTCCTTATTTCTCTGTCAATTTGAGTGGATAGTTTTGCTGCATAAAGTAATCTTGGTTGACAGTTGTTATCTTTCAGAACTTGGAATACATCATTTCAAGCCCTTCTGACTTTGGAAGTTTGGAATTAAGTAATCTGCTGTTATTCTGATGGGCTTGCCTTTATCTGTGACTTGATTTTTCTCTCTAACTGTTTTCAATATATTTTATTTGGTTTGTGTGTTTTGTAGTTTAACTATAATATGGCAGTGAGAGGTTATTTCCTGATTTTGTCTGTTTGGCATTCTAAAGCCTTCCTGCATCTGCATTGGCATCACTTTCCCTATTTGGGGGAATTTTGGGTGTGAGTGGAAAATCCCTTCACCTGACTTCTGCTCCTGCAGCTCTGCACTGGGCTGGGTGGGTGGGCACATGGACCAGGGCCACTTGGGTCTCAGTGGGATTCTGGCTACTTTCTTGTTTGCTGGAAGCTCTGGGCCTCTCCTGCTTCTTTGCTGTGGTTGCTAGTTCCTGATATACCTTCACTTTTCAGTGCAAGTGTATTTTGCTGTTTTTCTGTTTATTTCTCTCCCTGGGCTGCTTTGGTATGGCTACTATACCACCATCTTACCCAGAAGTCCCACTGTATATTAGTTTCTTTACCATTTCTCTTATTTTTCCTTCTCATCCTTTCTTTACATACTCATTTCCACTTTCTAATTCCCTCATCATTTCACTACTTAATTATTAATACCTTTAGCTTTAAAAAAAAAAAACACAGGCTGGAGGGATGGCTTAGTGATTAAGGTTCTTGCTACAAAGCCAAAGGACCGAGGTTCAATTCCCCAGGACCCATGTAAGCCAGATGCACAAGGTGGTGTATGTCTCTGGAGTTCATTTGTGGTGGCTTGAGGCCCTGGCACCCCCATTCTCTCTCAAATAAATAAATAAATAAACAAATAAATAAAATTTTTAATTTTTTTGTTTGTTTTTGGTTTTTCTCAGGAGGGTCTTACTCTAGTTGAGGCTGACCTGGGATTCACTATGTAGTCTCAGAGTGGCCTTCAATTCACAGTGATCCTCCTACCTCTTCCTCCCAAGTTCTGGGAGTAAAAGTGTTCACCACCACACCCAGAAAAATTTTAAAAAGCACACAGATATACATGTAAAAAGAAAAATATAGGGTGTGGAGAAAAGGAACTCCTACACACTGTTAGTAGGAAAGCAGATTAGTATAGCTACTATGGAAAACAGTGGGGAGCTAAGCATAGTACTGATATTTGATCTAGCAATCCCCTTTTATACATACAGCTGAAGGAAATGAAAGTGCCACATTATAAAAATACTAGAACTCACATTTTCATTACAGATATCACCCACTGTTGCCAAGATATGGAAACAAGCTAAGTGTTTATCAGTGGATGACTGTGTAAAGAAATTGTGGTACATATGCATAGTGAATTAGTATATGCTACACATGGATGAACCTAGAGAACATGATAGTAAATGAAAAGGGAAGTAAGCCAAACACAAAAGAAAAATATTGGGGCTGTGGAGATAGCTCAGTTGGTAAACCATTTGCCACACAAGCATGAGGACCTAAATTTGGATCCTTAGCACTCAGATAAAAGTTGGACATGTGTGTAGCAGTAAACTTATTCCTGGGACAAACACCCATCAAGACGTAGCTTATGAGTAGAAATACTTTATTTCAGGCTTATTGTTTTGAGGGAAAGCTTCATCATCATGGAGGAAGCTGGTTCACTGCATCATACATCCACAGCAGAGAGAAAGCAGCAAGGCTCTGAACACACAGTGGGCTAGACTAATCAACCCCAAGGCTTGCCCCCAGCAACACACCTCCTCCAGCAAGGCTCCACCTTCCAAAGGCTACACCAGCAGGGGATGAGGGAGGAAGCCTAATCACAAACACTTGAGGTTATGGGGGACATTTCAAGCCACCATACTGTGCATTCCTAGTGTGCTAGGCTGTGTAATTCTAGTGTTAGGAAGACAGAAGCAAGTGGGTCCCCAGGGCAAGATGGCTAGCCAGACTAGCAAAATCCCTATTTTCTGGGTTCAGAGGAGACCCTATCTCAAAGAATAAGGCTGAGAATGACAGAGAAAGAACCTCTAGCCTCCAAATGCACACATACACAGGTATACATGTAAATGCATACAGGTGTGCCTACACATGTACACATGTGCACAACACACATGTACACAGAAAAGAAATATATATACTTAAATCCCTCACATATATAGAATCTAAAATTTTAAATTAAGTCCACAGAGATAGAAAATTAAACAGTACTTACCAAGGCTGGGACTATAGAAAAGAGAGGAAATGAGGAGATATAGACCAAAGGATATAAGGTAGTACATTTAAGATGACCAAGTCTAGGGATCTAATATGTAACATGAACACTACAGTTAACCAAAGAGTATGGTATTCAGGATTCATGGTAAATTAACAGATTTTAGCTGCTCTTAATGCTGAAACAAACCAAAAGACAAAAATGGGTAGCAACATGAGATGAGGGAAGTGTCAGTTTGCTTCACTACTATAACCATTATATGACCTGCATTTCTACCCACAACATCATGCTAGTTACCTCAAATATACACAAAAACATTTTTTGAGGCAAGCCCAACAGACTGGCCTTTCTTATGTGAGAGACTAAGAGTGAAAGAGAGAGAAAGAGAGAGAGAGAGTGAGAGAGGAGGAACTGGCATGCCAGGACCTCAGCCACTGCAATTGAACCTCAGACACATGGGACTCCTTGTGCACATGTGTGACCTTTCATGCTTATATCACTGTGTGTCTCACTTATGTGAGACCTGGAGAGGCAAACATGAGTCCTTAGGCTTCTCAGGCAACTGCCTTAACTGCTAAGCCATCTCTCCAGCCTCACAATAACATTTTTAAATGAGAGGGCAACTTGGAGCTTCTGCTCATTGAAAGCTTTTGTGTAAACTCTCACACTAAGACCTCATGCCGCCCATTAACCTGAAGCTGAAGAAACACAACTGAACAGCAGGTGTTGTACATAAGGACAAGTCACAATGAGAGTTTTGAAGACAAGTGGGATGGGCTTGATAATTTTCATATCTAATTTATTTGTTTCTATCACTGAATTCAGACCAGCAAATCTGACAGGATGAATACGACAGGTTGCCTATTTATGTAAATAAAGTTTTATTTATTGAACCAACCTTGCATCCCTGGAGTGAAAGCAACTTGGTTGTGGTGTATGATCTTAAGATGCTCTTGAATTCATTTTGTCAAAATTGTATTGATATTCTTTGCATCTTTGCAAATCATGGAAATTGGTCTATAGTTTTCTTTCTTTGTTGCATTCTTATCTAGTTTTGGATCAGGGTAATTCTGTCTTCTTTCTTTTTTATGGAAAGTTCCAGGAGTGTTGGTGTCAGCCTTTCTTGGAAGGTTTGGTAGAAATTAGCAGTTAATCCATCTGATCCTGGGCTTTTCTTTCTTGGGAAAATTTTTACTACTTCAATCTAGAAAAGTCTAAGGCAGTCCAAGAGTGATCTTTCTCAGCTCTAGCCCCAATCCATGTCTATATCCACCACTTCGATCAAGTCCGAGGGATATCAGTCAAATTCTGTCTACAGGGCTATGGTTTGAGCAAGCTTAACATATTTCAGTTTAAAAAAAAAAACTCAGCTATATATCTTAGAAAATACACCAGTTAGAACTCTGCGGGGACCTTGTCTCACTTCATACCAGACTCTGTGAGAAGGACTACCAGTGTCTTCTAAATGTCCCACAGGTGTGGGTAGAATTGGAAAGCAAGCTAGAGTTATAGTTATATAGTTCATGGAAAAACAAATACTCATTTATTTGTTCTGAACTTTGAATGCAGTCCTACATAAGGATTCTTTGTGAAGAATTGCTTAACAGTTGGTTTTTGACCAAATGAAGCAAACCTGGGTCCCTTTGAATAAATCCCTAGAGCAATTTCTTTCATTTTCTTATCTGAAAAACATACTTCAACAACATCTTTTCATTTTTATTTCACAGAGCAGAGTTCTTTTATCTCTACTTTCTCCCTGATCTTGAAGCATTTACTCAATAATCAGCATGGGTTCATTTAAATAGACAACTCTTGTCATTGTTCTAAAAAAATAATTGGATCAGTTGGCGTATGTGCAGTTGAGAACTCGTTTCCACTTACAACCAGAATATAGTGTGCAACTGTATCAGTTACTTTCCTGATGGGTGAATCGCTGTCAGCATCTCTATATGGTAGGGTAGGCATAGTCAGAGAGGCAGCATGTTCCCATGTTTCTCTCTCTCTCTCTCTCTCTCACACACACACACACACACAGAGAGAGAGAGAGAGAGAGAGAGAGAGAGAAAGAGAGAGAGAAACAGACAGGAAGGGAAAGCCTGTTTTCTTTTCTTTTGTTTTGTTTTTGCAATTACAAGTCACATCTACAATTGAAGGGCAGAAGAACTTTCTCAGAGAAAAAAATAAGTGTTACAAATGGCATCCCTTCTTCATTCAAAGCTCATCTTCCCATAGGATGTGAAGGGATCTTCTATGTGTCTTCTACACAATTTTCTTTATAAGAGACAAGGTCTCATGTAGCCCAGGCTGACCTTAAATTCACTATGTGTCCTAGAATGACCCTGAATTTATGATACTCTTGCCTCCACCTCTGAGAGGGGTGCTAGGACTACAGGCATACACCATCATGCCCAATTTATGTGATTCTAAGTTGAACACAAGGTTTTGTGCATGCTAGGCCATCATTGTATCAAATGCGCTATATCCCCGGCCCTTACACAAATTTCTAATTAAAATGTGTGTTATTCCTCTGTGCATCCCAGCATCTTGCATACGTCATAGCAAGTGGGTGCTCAATAAACACTTTGCATGTGTTCATTCATTAAATCAATAATCGTACATTGAATACCTACCAAGTGACAACCATTTTGCTAAGTAGAATAAAATAAAGATGTGACTAGAACATGATCTCTCTCTAATGTGTCCTAAATCTAGAAGGAGGAAGGATAAAAATATCAATATAATATGGTGTGTCTGAGTAGTCGTCATGACTCCCAGAGTTGAGTACTATGTTTATTTCTATTGTGAGCATCCGGGAAACAAACCCCTAGGCATGTCTCTGATGAAGTTTCTAGATTAGGTTAATTGAGGCAGGAAGACCTAACTGTGTATGGCACGCTCCCACGCGACCAGCCGCCTCACAGTGCTGCTGTCAAGACTTCTCTGCCTTGATGCACTGTACCCTCAAACTGTGCACTAAAATAAACCCTTCCTTAGGTTCCTGGAGCTTTGTCTTGCTTTAGGCATGTGGCAGTTACAAACAAACAAAGAAGAAAAGAAGGCTGGAGAGATGGTTAAAGGCGCTTGCTTCCAAAGCCTGACAGCCCAAGTTTGATTCCCTAGTACCCATATAAAGCCAGATGCATCCAGAGTTTGTTTGCAATGGCAGGAGGCCTAGGAATACCCATACATTCTGTATTTGCTTCTTTCTTTGTGTGTGTGTGTGTGTGTCTCAAATAAATAAATAAACACTATTGTTTTAAAAAGAAAAGAAAAAAATCAGGGCTGGAGAGATGGCTTAGCAGTTAAGGGCTTGCCTGTGAAGCCTAAGGACCCCAGTTCAAGGCTCCTTTCCCCAGGACCCACATAACCCCGATGCACAAGGTGGCACATGCATCTGGAGTTCATTTGCAGTGGCTAGAGGCCTTGGCGCACCCATTCTCTCTCTCCTTATCTGCCTCTTTCTCTGTCTGTTGCTCTCAAATAAATAAATAAAAATAAACAAAAAAATTAAAAAGAAAAATAAAAAACACTAGCTAACAAGGGAGAGTCAGGGGATCATCAGATATTAGATATTGGAGAATGTAAAAAAATATTTAAATGACTAGACTCTATTTTTAAACTGAAAAAGACTGATTTTAATCTACATTAGAGACATTTTGATAGACATAAAGCAATTTTGTAAGCAAGCACCTTTAACCGTTCTTTCTATAATTTAACATAAAGCAATATTTATGATTATTATAATATACAAAGCTTAGGCAAGGAATACCAACATTATTTATGCATAGCAGGTTCTCTGAGGACATGGGGAGTTCCTTTAGCTCTTTTTATTTATTTATTTATTTTAATTATTTTTGGATGTTTTTATTAATTACTTTTGTACTCAGCAAATACAGTCAATTTGGTACCATTGTTAGGCTCATCCATGTCCTACCCCCTCCCCCTGGCCCCTCCTTGTTGAGGTATATGGGTCATGCATTCTGGAGTTAGCCCACAGTTATGGGTAAGATAAATGTTTCTGCATATCATGGCCCAACATGTGGCTCTGACATTCTCTCCGCCCCCTCTTCTGCAAAATTTCCCTGAGCCAGACTCGACTATATTTGATAGCAGATGATGAGTGTGACCAGGCTTGCTCTACTGTCCCATTGATGAAGTGACTGCTGGGTCATTGGGACTTTGCCATGAGGGTGTATTGCACAGGAAGACTCAACACTGGGCAGTGATTTGATAAGTGTGTGTGAATGAATGAAGGCACACACCACAGGGTATGTGGAAGAAAAGGCTTAATCTATGAACTCAAACAATATAGCCACATGACCTTCTACATCATCCATCACATCTGGTTGTGCTCTGGACACAGCGGAGAAGGCAGAGGAAAGGAAAGTGTTCCTCAGCTCTAATAACAGTGAGTCTCCACACAAGGAGGTGCGCTAGCAGCTGTGGAATAAGGAAGTCAAAATATATGAGCAGGAGCTAGAGAGATGGCTCAGAGGTTAAAGGGGCTTGCTTGCTTTAAGTACCCACATAAAGCCAGATGCACAAAGTGGCGTATGCTTCTGGAGTTCATTTGTAGTGGCAGGAGTCCCTGGCATACCCATTCTCTCTCTCTTCTTATCGCTCGCTCTCTTCTCTCTGTGTCTCTGTCTTATAAATAAATATTTTTTAAAATATATATGAGCAGGTGTCCAAACTAAGCCATCAGGAAGAATATAAATCAACATATTAACAAGGAAACTAAAGAGATGGCTCAGCACTTAAGTGTACTTCCTGCTCAAGAATGAGAGCCTGGTGGGGTCTGAGACCAGGAGAGTTCAAATCTCCAGACCCTGTGTAAATAGCTGGGCATGGCCACACAGACTGTACCCTAACCCCACAGAAGCTCAGAGACACCAGAATTGTCTAAGCCTCACAAGCTCTGGAATCAAGAAAGAGACTCTGGCTCAAAACAAGACCACGTGAAAGAGCAATGGAGCAGGACACTGGAGGTTCTGCTCTGGCCACTGTTTAGTGAGTCCCTCAACCCCCAGATCGCAGGTGCAATATGAGGTTGCCATAGCCCCACAGACACACAAAAATGAACAAGGGGTGTGGTGTGCTCACTAGTTAGAGTACTTGCCTAACATGTATGAGACTCTGATCCCATCATCATGGAAGAGAGAGAGAGAGAGGAGGAGGGAGAGAGGGCAGGATGGATGGAAAGAAGAATGAGTCAGTTTTTTCACTGCTGTAGCAAGTTCCCCTGAGAAGCACTTAAAAGGAGGGAGATTGCTTTAACTCACAGTTTCAGAGGTTTCAGTTCAAGGTCAGCTGAATTCACTGCTTTGGGTCTCAGGTGAAACATATTACCATGGCAGCAGGAACCTGTAGCATAGAGTGCTAACCTCATTGTGGATAACTGAAGCAGAGAAATAGAAAAGTGTAGGGCTAAAATACACCCTCACAAATGCACCCCCAGTGACCCGCTTCCTCCAAGGAGGCCCCTTCCACAGTTCTATCGCTGCCCAAATATCTATTCAAAACTTGAATCCAGAGGTGGAGTAATCCATTCTTGAAGTCAGACCCCTCATAATACAGTCACTTCCCCCAAATCCCACCTCCAAACACTTCTTGCTTCAAGGATTAAGCATTCACTAAATGAGCCTTTTGTGGGGCCTTTCTATCCTAACCATAAAAGAAAGAACACTGGGTTTTAAAATGTTCAGCCTCTGCGGACAGCAAACACTCCTAAAATTAAGAAATGGTTTCCAAGTAAACATCAAACCCAGGGCATTTCTAATAAAATATGGAGTTAAATGAATGAATGTAAAACCTTTTGCTAAGACTTCAAAAGATCAAAGATGTTGCCTCAGAGTGCACACAGTCACATAAAAGGACATGGAGGAAAAGGGATTAAGGGTGTGCCTCAGAAACACTGATCAAATAATAATGCCTCTAGAAAGTTAAGGGTCATAGATGTTTGCAATCTCAGCAACCACCCAAGGGAGAAATAGGTTTACCTCAAAGAAATTTGGGGTGTGAAATTTTGCATTATGAAGTAAAAACCAAGAGACCTAACACTAACTTTCTCCTTTCCTTTCTTCCTTCTTCCTTCTTTCCTTTCTTCCTTCTTCATTCTTTCCTTTCTTCCTTCATTCTTGATTCTTTTCTTTCTTTCAGTTTTAAAAAGACAGGGTCTCATGTATCCCAAGTTGGCTTCAAACTCACTATATAGCCAAGGAAGACCTTGAACTTCTGATCTTCCTGCCAAACCTTCCAAGTGCTGGGATTACAAGCATGTGCCACCCCTCCTGGTTTATGTGGTCCTGGGAATCAAACCCAAGGCTTTGTGCAAGCTAGGCAAGAACTCTACAAATTGAGCTCTATCTCTAGCATGGACAAAGAGACAGAACAGTATGGAATGAAGAGATACCCTTGGTCCCCAAAAGTTCCCATGGCTGAGAGTACTGCTCAGCTGCAAACATGTCACTGCCTTCCATGAGAATAGACAACTCAAGAGCTTACCAGTGAGTCTTTCCCAGTGGAGCCTGGGGACCTCTGCCACTCAGGTGACAATGCCCTCACAGCTTCAGAAGAGACCCAAAGTCAAAGGTTCCAGATAAGTTGTTCTGAAATCCCAGATGTTGAGAGACTGAAATAATGTTTATTGTTCTCAGTTGGTAGATTTGTGGGTAAATTATTTGTCAGGTAATAACTAATACAGATTTTATCCTGTCTCACATATTTTATTTCCTAAGGTGATAAACAAAATCTTAATGGGACCTTTAAAAATATTAAGTAGTGGGGGGTTTTTTGTTTGTTTTATTTTTTTGTGGTAGGATCTCACTCTAGCACAGGCTGACCTGAAATTCACTATGTATTCTCAGGGTAACCTTAAACTCATGGCGACCCTCCAATCTCTGCCTCCGGAGTGCTCGGATTAAAGGCGTGTGCCATCACGCCTGGCTTAAGAAGTGTTTTAATTTGACTTATAATGACATAATTTATTACATTGTAAACAGCCTATCTTAGGGCCATTTAATTAAGACAATTTCTTGTTAGATTCTGTGCAATGTTGTAGCTAGGATCTGAGTATATCAAAATTCATGTTGAAAGTTTCATCTCCCAGGTGGTAATACTAGGAATGTGGGGCTCTGTGGGTTGGGAAGGTCACTGGGGTGGAACCCTCATTATAGGGTTAGCAGCCTTATAAAAAGAGACCTTAGAGAGGTCATCATCCCATCTGCCAAGTGGGGTTAGTGTGAGAAAAGACATGCAAACAAGAGAATGGATCCACCTCAAACAATAAATCTTCTAGCACCATGACTCTGGTCTTTTAAGACTCCAGAACTATGAGAAATGAATGTCTGCTTCTTATAAGCCTCCAAGTGTGTAGTGTTTTGTACAGCAGACCAAATAAGCTGAACACGTATAGACATGTATGCGGTGTGGAAATGAAAAGAAAGTGGAAAGGAAGAAGCCAAGTGCCACGGTTTTCCTGAGCAAGATATTCCTTTGGGAGGTGGGCACATTACTATGACAGGGTTGCTCAGACCCAATGAAGACAAGCAGAAAGGAAAGCAGAAACACAGGAAGAAGTCCTGGGGAGGTGTCGGGGAGGTGGTCCTGAGAGCATGTGTGACTCAAGATACCATGACAAAAATAAAACGTTGGCTGGAGAGATGGCTTAGCGGTTAAGCTTGCCTGTGAAGCCTAATGACCCCGGTTCATGGCTCAATTCCCCAGGACCCACGTTAGCCAGATGCACAAGGGGGCACACGTGTCTGGAGTTCATTTGCAGTGGTTGGAAGCCCTGGCGCGCCCATTCTTTCTCTCTCTCTCTCTTCTCTCTCCCTCCCTCTTTCTCTCTCTGTTGCTCTCAAATACATAAATAAAAATAAAAACAAAAACATATTTAATAAAATAAAATGTCTAGCTGGCTTAAGCTCCACAATGAAAGAGTCTGGCCATGGCTCCCAGGAAGGTTGAATTCAAAGATGAGTTGAGCTGCCAGGCATCAGAGTGATCAACACAGCAAGCCCCAGGTGAGGCCGACAAGCTGAGGGAACAGCTCAGCAGCCGAGGACATGGCTTGCGTGGGTAGTGCACACACCCCTTTCCTAATAATACCCCAAGCTACCTGTTGTCAGCCTGGGGCCCCCACCTACATGAAACTGCACAGACACTCCACTCCAAACAATGTACTAAGTCTCTCTCCCCTAGACATACCTTCTGTGGTCAGTTTCTATTCGAATGTTCCAAGGTGTATCTGGCATGGACTGGTTTTGGGTGTGCGCACAGTAAGGCAAACTGTCCTCTAAGTGAACTTTTGGGGATAATCCTATATTTACCATCTTATATTTATGCATAATTGGCCACTAATATGATTAAAATCATGGGAAGAGATATGTGCAATATAGTGAAAGGTTATATAACTCAAACCCATCACTCAAACCAGACAGCCCCAAACTATACCCTTGCAGCCAGGACCTCCTTCCCTAAAGTTCCATGAAGAAAAGCCCCAGACGGCGTCCAGGGGCCTGCAGTGCACTCCCACTCTGGTGGTCCTCTTGGCAGTGCACTGCTGACCGGCTCTTAATGAAGGCTCTTGCTGCTTTACTTCCTCTGGGTGTCGTTCCCAGTGCTTTCGACAAGGCACCAAGAACCTGGAAACACTCAGAGACCATCAGTCACACAAGAAAAGTGACAAGCCTTTACATCCTGGAATGGCCTAGGCAAAATACTACCTGGGAGAAAGTCTTGGCTTCCCAGGGTTCACTGTTCCCAGGAGACCGGCACAGGAAGTAAGGAGGATCAGCATAGGAGAGGGGATGGACTCACCTGAACGAAGACTCCTGCCTTATGTGCATCTGAGGTGGGAATGGGGTCCAAAGGTAGCAAGTCCCTGCTGCTGAGTCAGGAGAGGTGTCCTGATAAGAGGGGCCTGGAAGGCCCTGGCCCTGTGTGGGCCCCTAGAGGAAGACACTCGACCATGCAATACAGACATGTACAATCATGCCAGCAAGGGCTGAGCCATGGGTTTCAGCACCCCCACGCCTGACACACACGATCCCTACCCACTGGCCATGGAGCATTCCCAGTGGAGACTTACTTTCCCCAGATGGCCAGTCAGGGAGACCCTCTGCCGTCACCACAGCTGAAGGGTCAATCACACGGGGTTTTTGTCTGACTTTCTTTTTTTCTTTTTTTTCCAGCTTTTTTGACTATGGCTCTTTTCTTTCTGGGGCTAAGATGCTATCAGCAGCTCAGGCTTCCATCCTATTCTTCACAGAAACAGTGGGAAGAGGCCATTGTGTCTGAAGAGTTCAGCAGAAACTCTGAGACTGCCTCCAGTTACAGTAGCCTGCGTCTTCACCCATCCCTGAACCACAGCATGGCCAAGGGGAAGGAGGTAACCAGTCAGCCAGGATCACATCTCCACACCCGTCCCTGTGGCTTATAGCAAGACCTTGCCAAACTATATAAACAAGGCATGAGGATAGAGCTCATTTTTTCTAAAAACAGGAGTGAATCTCAAGCACAACAGATGCCCATGATCTAGTTACTGAATTAAAGTGAAAAGTGTGTGTGTGTGTATGTGTGTGTGTGTGTGTGTGTTAATTCATTCATAAGTACTTACTGAATACTGTGTGCTGGGCACTAATGTGGGCTATGGAGAGAGGACACAGAGCAAAAACATTAGCTTAAACCCTCTTGAAGATGCGATAAGATGTACAACAGTAGGCAAAATATATAGCCTACTATAGGGGTAAGGGAAAATGTGTGTGTGTGGTGAAAATATAGCCCTAAATGGATCATAAAACAAAAATTAAAACCGGAAAGTATGAAGTAGAAGCCTATGGGGTTAGGGTGTGCAGAAAGGCCTTGCGAGAGGCAATCAGAGAATAAGGACCTCAGACCCTCAGGAAAAGATGCTCAAGGAGCAGGGCCTGCAAGTACAAGAGGCAGCAGCAACCTTGGGTGTTCAATAGACAGAGTGAAGGTTCCCAGACAGAATATGGATGCCCAGTCAAATTTGAATTTCAAATAAACAACAAATATTTTTATATAATAACTATATCCCAAATATTAACAGGGCATACACTGAAAAAGTATTCTATGGAACATTTGATACATATTTATACTAAAAATATTTGTTGTTTATCTAAAGTTCAAGTTTAACTTAGTGTCCTATATTTTTGTCTATCAATTACAGGTCAATTTGACTGAAGCAGAATAAAAGACAAGAGATATTATGGGCTGAATTATGGAAACTTTACTTGGAAGTAAAGGTTAGCACAGATACAATTATCTAGGTTGAGGTGATTCCAAGTAGAGTGACAGCAAATTCAATATGACCAGTGTCCTTTCAAAGAGAGACCAAGTGAAAACATGTGGGGGGAAGACTACATGAAAGAGACTGGAAGGAGATGCGAGAAAGGCCTTCCTCCAGTGGGAATAGAACAGCGCAGCCATGCCAGCACCTGGTTTCACAGTTTTCTCCCTCAAAACTATAAGGCTTTCTGTTATTTAATTTATCCAGTGTGTCCTAGGAAACACAGAGTCACAGTTGAAGAGAAGCAGGGTGTGAGGCCTGAGAGTTAAGGGAGGCTGTAGACAGACCATGCAGAACCTCATATCACTTGAGGACTTGGATTGTATACTCAGATGGAGTTTCTTGAGAGTTGAGCAAAGGAGTCAACTTGGGTAAAGGCGAGAATGGAATGATCCAGGGCAGGAAGTGGCATGGGTTGCCCCAGGAACTGCAACGTGGCCTGCTGGATGAGGCAAGAGCAATGCAAATAGAGGCTGGAAAGGTGAGCATGTCCAGATCTTGAAATATTTTGGTGACTTAAGAAGTAGAGATATGCATCCCCCTGTAGGCCATTGGGAACCAATGGAAAACTAAGCAGGAAATGTATATCCCAGCTGGTCTTACTATTTAGTGCCAAAGAGTTTAGGGACATTGGAACAATGATGGAATTCCAAGTGACATGATTGGGAGAGAAAGAGGTTGGCTAGTTCATTAGACAGAGAACCCTCAACTCACACGACTGAGACAGCCACATTCCTACACACCTTCAAGGAGAGTTGGGGAAGCCTGGGGTTTCTCTGAAGCATCCTTGATTCGGGACCATTCTGGATCCTAAAGTCCGTGAATGTGCTTCACGGGGACATGCAGAGCAGCATGAGGGGAACAGGCAGGTGCTCTGGGAGAGACGGCAGTAGAACTGGTCCTATGTGTCTGAGCCCAGCATCCAGAGGCCTAGCACCCAGCTCCCAAAAGAAACCTAGGACACTTGGGAGATGGCTCAGTCAGTAAAGTGTTTGACTTATAAGCATGAGGACTTGACTTTAGCCCTCCAGCATCCACATTAAAAGAAAAGAAAAGCTAGTTGCATTGGGACTGGTACATGCATGTAATCCTAACACTGGAGAGACAGAGATGAGAGGGTCTCTGGGGCTTGCTGGCTAGCAACTCTAGCCTCATCGGTGAGTTCTAGATTCCATGATACCCTGTCTCAAAAATAAGGTAGAGACTGAGAAAGACACTCAGTGCTCCCCTCTGGCCTCCACATGCACACACATGCTTTCACATACATTAACATGTACAAACCCCTACACCACATCCCCTGACACGTACACAACAGGGAGCTTCTAAAATGCAGCAGCATCCTGGGCCCTGTCCTGCATATCTTGCATATATATGTGTGGTCCTGGTTCCACACTATGAGAAACCCTGCTCTGGTGAGGGGCTTGCAGATGCTCATGCAGAGTGGTAAAGGATGGGAAAGAAAATAAAAAGTATAGAGGGATAGAGGGAGTAGTGGGATTGTGGTACAGAAAGGGGTTGTTACATCCATTCTTAGAAGATGGATTAGCAACTACCAACAGATTCTTCTTTTTGAAAAGAAACTTTGAATGACAATTTTCTTACATATACATAATGGACTTTGGTCATAATGCCTTCATATTACCTCCTCCTGTTCCCCTCCACCATCCTCCTTTAATGAGCCCTTTCTTCTTTCCAACTAGTCTGACTTCTATTTTGATGTCTTTTTTTTTTGGCCTTGTCCTCTTCTGTCATGCACAATGGAATGTTATGGGCCCAATATTGTGAAGGTCTTATGCAAGTAACAATAGCTACTGTGAAGTCACAAATGTGATAGCCACTTCATGTCCGGAAGATAGCATTCCAACATTCCTCCTCATCCTCTGCAATGTTCCCTGAGGCTTGGGGTGGGTGATGATGATTCGCTTAGCACTGAGAATCAACAGTCACTCATTCTCAGTACTTCGATGAGTTTTGAGTTTCCCCAGTCATCACAACCATCAGCAAAGAAAAGCTCTGACCGAAGGTGAAAACAACCCTAATTACAGTCATAAAAAATATATTTAGAGGATAATTTGATAAGCACAGCATATTCATTTAGCCATACAGTGTAATAGCTTCTAACTTAGGGCCTGTGACCTTCCCAGCCATAGGTTTTTGACTAGGTTTACAGTATCAGACATGAATTCCCTCCTGTGAAGCAGGCCTCAAATCCAATCAGACAGCAGTTGGTTACTCACATAACAGACATGCCACTGTTGCACTTGTGGGCACATCTTGCCTGACTGGTCAGTTGTATAGCTCTCAGGGTCCACTGCTGGCTATGACTGTTGATGACTTTTCCTCCCCCAGAAGACTGCATGGAAACATTCCAACACTGTACAGCTGGCCAGCAGGGAGGAGGAGCCCAGGCCCAGCTTGGTCTCTCAGTGTCCTACAACTGCAGCATATGGTATCTTCAGCAATGGGGGCTCTTACTTCCTGACAATTCTTAAAGAGATTCTGAATGAAATAAGGACTAAGAATCACAACAAGTACAAAACAAAAAAATGAAGTTTAGAATCTACTTGTATTTCAATCAGTCTTAATACTTTGGCTATAAGCAGGGGTTCTCAGCTCTGGCTGCACTTAGAATTCTCTTGAGAGACTCAAGAAATGCTAGTATCTGGGTCTTATTGCAGGCTGGTTAAATAGTCTGGGAGTGTGATCTGGGAAACTGAGATACTAAAGCTCCCAAGACTCCAAGTGCAGAAGAGGTGAGAATGGTGGCTTCAGATAAGACTTGCCTTGTATTGATGCTTGCTGTTTACCTATCAGGAGGCAGACTCTGGAGGAGCGTGGGCTGGCTCAAGACCCGAGGTCAGATTCTTCATTCCCAATCCAGTGATTTGATCACCATGGGGTCATGGAGAAGCAGCTCAGAGGTCTTAATAAAGCCTGGAAGACTGAAGGTAGACTCCTGCAGTAGACTTCAAGTAAGAAGGGTTTAATATCAAGCATGCAGAGTGATGGGGACAGCAGGTGGGGGGTGTACTACCATTAGAGTGACCAGGAGAAGGAAGACAGTCTTCTGAAAATGAGGTGGAGAGCTGATCAAGGCAGTGTTACCTAGCAGGCCAGTGAGAAGCAAGAACTCCAATACTATGTTCAGCAACCCGGCTGGCTGCAGCGGAACACAGTAACAACAATGAAGAAAACCCTGTCTGAAACACAGAGCTTCATGACCTCAGGGAATCCCACTCCTTCCTTGTTCCTTAATTTCAGGCAGGACTCAAGATGGGGGGAGGAAAATCAGAACAAAGTCACTAGCCAAAATGCTAATGTTTGTATCAGCTCCACAAAAGCCTACAATGTCTTTGGCTGGAACAAAGCATTCCATTGTCTGAATGATAATTAATAAGGACTTCAAAGTAAATGTCCCAGGAGAGACATAATCTCAGGTAGAAAGCTCAAGAATTTGGTGTATAAAGTCTTTTAAACAGAACCTTTTTGACAAAAAAAACCCACTTTATGTGTTGTTTATATATGCTTCCTACTACACAATATATATGATATATTACATGTGTGAGGCAAATAGTGTATATACTATATTATATATTGTATAAATTATTTTTGATAGATATTTTTTGAGACAAGGTCTCATGTAACCCAGGTAGGCCTTAAACTTGATATATAGCCAAGCCTTGAACTTCTGATCCTACTGTCTCCATGTCCATAAGGCTGGGATTACAGGCGTGTCACACCACATCTGTTTTATGAGGTGCTGAGAATTGAACCCACGGTTTGATGCATGCTAGAAAACCACTCTACCATTAGCTACAAGCCCACTCCCCTAGATACAGAACAGATAGAAGTAAAGGTTCTACGGGAAAAGCAGGTGCCAGGGCCTGAGTGGTGGGAGGCAAGCAGTGGGGAGTATAGTGCCCCTCTCTAGCCCCCTCTTGCCCACTGCTTTGTTCCTTCCACCAAGCTGGTTGTCCCTAATCCCCTCCAGCAAACCTTAGAATGTTAGAGATAACTTTAGGAGGAATTCACTAATTCACAGAACATACACCAAGAGTCTACTACCGTGTGTACTTGGCAGAGTGCTAGACAACAGGGCCACAGTGGAGTGATAAAGGACCCTTCCTTTGACAACCTTACTGTGTCTTGTGGGGGGTGGGGAGTCATAACAACAAAGGGGTGATTTAGCAAACTGGGATAGGAACCCACTAGAAGTTGTTGCAGAGCATTTGGAATGTAACGGGTCCCGGAGGAAGGGTGCCTGATTTGGGATGGGGTGGGGTGGGGTGGGGTAGGAACTATCAGGAAAGATCTTAGAAGAATGCTGAAAGTTGGTTTCATTCCCAGAACAGATTTTCATAAGGCCAATGGAAGAGGGAGCAGGACAACTTTGGGGATAGAAAGATGAATGGGAAGAAACAGACAAAGGAAATACAGGACATCACAGGAGCCAGGAATTAGGCTGGCCTGGTGGCCCCAGGGGCAGGATTCTGGCTTTCCCAACAAGCATACAAAAGCAGAGGCTACAGGGTCCTTTCAGACCCACATCCCAAAGGGGCAGGCCTAGGGCCACCAAACTGGGACTGGAGTGTGAGAAGAATTACCTTTGAAGTGAAAAGATCAAAATGGCTTTTGAGAAATCAGATCTCCTTGGCTGTATTTCAGCCCTGAAAGCTTTGCAAAAGCCAGAGAGCAGAAAGTCGTAAAGCTCTGAGCTAGCAGGGAGCCACGTGCAGCGGCACTGCTCTGAGCAGGCCCTTCCCTACAGACGCCCGGCGCAGACATGCAGAAGGAAGTCCACCAACCGGAAAACGTGGGTAAGACTGCACATGACTTCACAAACTTCGCTTCTAGAGTGCCAGTGGGAGCAAAGGGGTGGCTGGTGGGTGCTTCAGAGTGCCCTCTGCCACCGAAAGAAAGCAATGCACAGGGAGGGCTTTACTTCTGCCTTCCCCCATGATCTCTTGTCTACTGTTCCAAACCCTGCTTTTCTTCTTCAGTTCCTTGACCCCCTCCTCTGGACCTCTCTTTTCTCCCATGACACTATGACAAAGAAAGATCTCCACAAGAACTTCATCAATCAGGGCAAGCAGCTTTTATCTTCTTTTTTAAATGCATGTGTGTGTACATGTATGTGTACATTTATGCACATATGTCTGTGTGTGCAAGTGCATGTGTATGTGCCTCATGCATGCAGGTGTGTGCATCTAGAAGCTAAATGTCACCCTCGTGTGTCATTCCTCAAGAACTCTGTCCACCTGACTTAGAGTGGCAGCAAGTGAGCCCCAGGAACTACAAGTGCACACTGCCACACCCGGTATTTTTACGTGGTTCTGGGGATTGATCGTAGGTCCTCATGCTTGTGGGGCAAGCTCTTTACTGGCTGAGCTACTGCCCAACTCCTGTCTTGTTGTATCTTGCCCCAGTAGAGCCCAGTGAGGCTTTATTGGACCTGAATTACTTCCTCCAGGAAGACAAGCCCCTCAGTCCCCAGAGCACCAGCACCCTAGGACAGATTTCCAGGTGGATGAATGTACTACGTCTGTACGTGTACAGCAGACAGGGGACCCCGCTCAAGCAGCAAAGGAAGTGGCAGCCCAGTGCACTCCTCCCGGCCAGCCACCTGGGAGGGGGGTCTGGGATGCCCTAGTTCTCAGACACCCATCTCCATTTCTGCGCCAGGGGATTTTTCAATGAGACTAAAAGGCTGATAAAACTGGCTCTGTTCACAGGATAGGAAACCAAGGCTAGGGGACTTCCTGGTGCCCCAGCCCAGGCTGTGACCAGATTCAGACATAAGGGTCCCCTGCTGGGCTTCTTGCCCATGCTGTCACGACTCCCCTAAGAAGAGAGTAGCAGGTTTTATGATACTCTCGACATAGAAAGCTACATTTAAACAGCATGAGGAAAACAAAGGGGAGGATAGTATCCCAACAAGGTCAGAGTAGAACCCCCTTTCTCCATCCCATTGCCTCTCTTTGCAGCCAGGCCCCGGCAGGAAGTCTCTTCTACAGGTAGAGCTGGCTGTCAAAACTGCCATTCACAGTAGAGAGCAAGCATCAAGCACCTCAAAGGGCAGGTGTTACCAGTAAGCTTCTACCTGTGACTCTAGAGTGCAAACCTGTGAGAAGCCAAAAGATTAAAGGAGCAGGAAGCAGAGCCTCAGATTATCTTGACTAGATAAGCAGAGTGCGTTGAAAAGTAACAAGAACTCCTAATAATCATGGCTTTCACTGAGTCATTTTCTTTATTTAACCTCACAGCATCCCATGAGGTGGACACAGAGAGGTTGGGGATTTTACCAATAGTAAACCAGTTTAAAAAAAAAATAGGTACAGGTTGGATTTAAACTCAGGCAGACTAACACTGAAGCCCCCCTTTTCAAAATTTATTTGCAAGAAGGGAGAAATAGAGAGAACAGAAAAAGAAAGAAAGAATAGGCACATCAGGATCTCCAGCCACTGCAAATGAACTCCAGACTCATGTGCCACTTTGTGCATCTGGCTTTATGTGGGTAGTGGGGAATTGAATCCAGGTCATTAGGCTTTATAGGCAAGCACCTTAACTGCTGAGCAATCCCTCCAGCCCTGAAGCCCATTTTTAGCTAAGCTATTCTGCAAAGCTTTAGGCTTTCTGGCAAAGAATAGGAAATAGTAACTAAATTCTCCACCATCTAAAGCTGTTTTCCATCCAGAACAAATGGAGTACATTCAGTGATGCCAGGTAACCTTCCAGAAGGGAGACTGTGTAGCCTCTGAGGACAAGGGCCAGATTGGATTTTCTTTGTATCTTCACCACCTACTACAGCGCTTGGATCAAAGAAGATGCTCAAAAACTGATGCCGACTCCGCTAGGTCACATGGCCAGGCTGTGCAGCTCAAGGCAACTACCTAAGCTTCACTGGGTTCCAGTTCCCTAGTCTGTAAAGTTGATGTGATCATTCAGCCCTCCCAGTATAGCTAAATGACTAAAATCTGGGGCCAGGGAAATTGCTCAGCGGGCAAGCATGAGGACCTAAGTTCAGATCCCCAGAACCCATGTAAAGTGCCCGTCATGGTAGCCCATGCCTGCAATCCCAGCACTTGGGAGGTGGAGACAGAAGGATCCCTGGGGCTTGCTAGCTAGTTTTTCTAGCTAACTCTGTGAGCTCCAGGTTTAGTAAGGAACCATGTCTCAAAGGAAGGTGGAGAGCCACTGAAGAAGGCACCCATCATCAACCTCTGGCTGCACACACACAAGCACACAGTGCATGTGAACACACACGTGCACCCACATACATATGAACAGGTATAAACACATGCACACACATCATCCTCACAAACACATGCAAACAATGAATTAAAAAGGGGGGAAAGAAATGTTATATGTTCATCTCTTTCCACTCTACCTGGCTCATCAGTAAACAATGGCCGCCATTGCTTCCTTCAAAGCCATGATGCCACAGATTAGGCAGCATGAGACAAACCTCTAGTTCTTGTTTTGTATATGTTAAGGCCAGCATTCAATCACATACAAAATGTAAGATGCCAAAAGTCTCCAGCACATGTTCGTAGAATGCACTGCACAAGGCAGAGTTGGCAATTGTGACCCAGGGCTAAAACTTATATTCTTATTGTCCTCAAGCTATAAATGGCTTTTACACTTATTTTTGGGCTTCTTTTTAAATATTTATTTATTTAGAGAGAGAGGCAGAGAGAGAGAGAGGGAATGGGCACTCCAGGGCCTCCAGCCACTGCAAAGGAACTCCGGATGCATGTGCCACCTTGTGCATCTGGCTTACGTGGGTCCTGAGGAATTGAACTGTGGTCCTTTAGCTTTGCAGGCAAGTGCCTTAACCGCTAAGCCATTTCTCCAGCCCCTATTTTTGGCTTTTACATCTTTATCAGGCAACTTCAAAGACAACAAAGGCTATGAGGCAGAGAAGATTGGGGCTTGCAAAACCTAAAACATTTACTTTCTGGCCCTTGACAGAAAGTGTTTCCCAGTGTTTGGAATAGAGTGTCAAGTCCAGTGACCAGAAAAGTGGCCCTGAGTCATCACGGTTTCCTTGAGGAGCTGCCATGCTGAATGCCCTTGGCTACTAGAAGCTAATCTCAAAGTTTCTCTCCTGATTGATCCAGGCACTCTGGGTATGAAAGCAAATAGTTCATGGACCCAAAATTTGGGCTTCTCTTTATTCCTGTCTATTCAGCCCCCACCCTACCTCCCAATCTCCCCAAGGAAATCATTACCAGCATTCCAAAACCCCTAAGTCAGGCCTTCCAACAAAGGATTAGCAAAGCACACAGCCCTCCAGACACGCACCTCCTGCTCTAGATGAGCTGAGCAGATGGGAGAAGAAAGCAGGCCAGAATGCTATGAGGTCTAGGTCACCCTCCAGCTCTTCTTGCAGAGGAACCCCTGGTGGGAGTCTGCAGGTCTTCCGACCCTGCACTATGCACTCTGGATTCCTACCCTGGCCAGAAGCCATGCCACAGTCCATGCTTGGGACAAGGCTCTATTCTACAGACCTTATCACCCATGAACAGAAACTGTAAAGAGAGCCAACAAATTCTTAATTCAATTCAAACAATGTAAGTTTGAAGTCTTCCAGCTGGCTCCTATTTCAGGCAGCAACTGACAGAGGAAGCTATTGTATCAGCTTGGAGAAGATGGTTTTTATAATCAATGCAGCTCATTATATTTGGACACCCAATTCCTGCCAATGCACAATTTAAATAATCACTTCAAAGCAATTTGCTATATAATGATGGAGTCTTATGTAATTATGACTCCCTCCCCTGAAGAAACAAACCACTTGGAGGGGTGGGCAGTTTCCAGACGCAGCTGGCAAGAAGACCTTTGGTGGCCAGGCCACCTGGCCACAGGCAACAGCAGCACCAGACAGCGATGGGAGCTGCTTGCGGAGTGCCTGACTTCCTTGGGCTATTCTGCCTCGTTGGCTTAATGAGTCCACAAGTAATCTAACTGCATATTGACAGAGGTATTTACTTCTGGTTGAATATTAGCATTTGAGGGATGTCTGTTCCAAATAGTAATGAGAACGTCTTTTATAGTGGAAAAAATCTTACAAATTTCTTAAAGAGAAATAAATATGTTTTTTTTTTTTTTGGTGAGATATCCAAAATGAACCTTGCTGAAGGTGAGACAATTTTCAAGTCACAGCAAAGGACAGAGGACAAGGCCAGGGAAGGAATGGCCTCACTGCTTAGCTAGACTCCATGAAAGGTTCTCATGCCCTTGAACCACAGGGGAACTGTGGTGGTTTGAATAAAATAGATGGCCCCCAATATATTCAATTGTTTATTTGTTTGTAGTTTGCATCTTTAGCCACCTGGCTGGAGGCAATGTCATTGTGTGGATCTTAAGGTGTGGTGGTGGGTTTCAGATTTCAATCTAAAGATATGCAAAGTGTGCCTAGCAAGAGTTCCTGAAGTTTGCTATGCTGTGTGGCTTTTTGGCTTTAGGCTTGTGCTTCTCTCTTTCTGCTTGGGCCTGTGAAGGCAGGCCAGCTTCTTCTGCCATTATGAAACTTCCCCTGGATCTGTAAGCTTCAATAAATCCCTTCCTCCATAGTTGTGCCTGGTCTAAAAGTTCATCTCAGTGAACGTGAATCTGTCTACAACAGGAATTAATTCTCTTTTTTAGCATAATCCCCTCTGACTACCATCCTTTACCTCTCCCCTTTCCTCTTCCACTGAACCACCACTTCTTTCCTACCATTCCCTCTTGTATTGATGTATTTATTTGTTTGCTTGTTTTGCCCTTCTCCAACATCCATGACTGTTGGTCTCATCTGTTGGTGAGCCCAATATTATGCAGAAATGACAGTCACAGTCACTATGAGATCATGAACACAACATCCACTTTGTGTCGGGGAGACAGCATTCCCAAGCATTCCTCCCTATCCATTGGCTCTTATATTCTTTTTGCCACCTCTTTTACCACAGTCCCTGAGCCATCAGAAGGAGTAATAGAGATGTCTCATTAAATGCTGAATATTTAAATGTCACTTCTCAGCACTTTGACATGTTTTCAGTCATTGCCATCTGAAAAGAGACTTTTCTAACCAAAAGTGAAAACATTAATATATATAATATACTATATATATATACACATAGGCACAAACATAAGTATCTAAAGTGCGGTTTGTTGGGCATAATATATTCATGTAACCAAACAATGGTAGTAACTTCCCCTGCTAGGGTTTATGACCTTCCCAGCCACAGGCTTTTGACTGGGTTTTCAGTATTAGGCATGAATTCCATCGCATGGAGTGGGCCTCAAATCCAATTAGGGAGCAGTTGGTTACCCCATAGCAAACATGCCAATACTACACTAGTGGGAAGAGAACTAATTCTGGAAGACTCCTTTAGGATACAGTAGCATAGGAGAGATACTTCTTTGTACCTTTGTGGAAAAGGAAAAAAATATATTTTTTGGAAGAGGAAAACTTTTGTCAGAAGAATCAGATGGCTGTAAGAGCCAACCAGGTAACATAGATGAAGCAGGTGGACAGGGACATGTGAGTAGAAAGTTCTGGGGACTGACAAATTGGAGAATGCTTCTGTCTATAGAGAGCACCCATAGCTTAATACTAATAGTCCCTTGTGCTTGAATAAAAGGCCAATGCTACAAGATCACCTCATTATCTAATAGAAGTTAGAGATACAGATCTTAAGTATGATATCCTAGTTTTTGTATATTGATTCATTTTATGGCCATTTGTCTATGTGTGTGCACAGGCATGCGTGTGCAGATGTGTGGCACATGTGTGTATATATGTGGAGGACAGAGGTCAACATCAGGTGTCCACCTCAATCACTCTCCAATTTGGTGAAGTTTTGTTTTCATTTTTATTTTCATTTTTATTTTTGTTTCTTTGTGTGTGTGTAGTATGTGTGATGTGTGGTATGGTGTATATATGTACAGTGTGTGCACAATTTTATATATCCTATGTGCATATGTGCAGAGATCAGAGGAAAATATAGGGTGATCTCTATTCCTCTTTCATGGTGTTTCTTAGAGACAGAGTCTCTTTCTTTCTCTGAACCTGGTGCTTCACTTTTCTGTCAGACTGGCTGATCAGCAAACCTCAGCAAGTCTCCTATCTCTGACATACACAGAAAGGGCATTAAAGGGTTGTGTGGCCACATGGGTGCTGGGGATAGAACTAAAACCCTCTCACACCCTCTTGCTTTACAAGCCCTCTTACCCACTGAGCCATCTCCACCTTGTTTTTGAAACAGAGTCTCTCACTGGACCTGAACCTCGCCGATTCAGCTAGACTAGCTAGCCAGCAAGGCCCAAGGATCCTCTTGTCTTTGCCTCCCCAACACTGGGATTACAGGTGTGTGGTACCACACCCAGATTTTTTTTTACATGGATGTTGGGAGTCCCGGCGATCAGAACTCAGGTCCTCATGCTTCCTGGAAAGCACTTTAGCCACTGAGCCATCTCTCTAGCTCCTTGATTGGTTTTTTCAAAAACATTACACAGGCCAATCAAAATATGTCAGTGGACCTCTGTCTGGACCCTCTTGGCTGTGTAATCTGACAGTGATCTCTGTCAAATAGAAAGGAACAGAGAGGCTGCTGTCATAGACTAGATCCTCTGGAAGCAGATCTGGGATCATATAAAGTAACAATGCTCACTAGAGCCCCATGCAAATGGGAGGAATGGGGTAGATGCAGGATCAGGTAAAAGTGAAAGTAAATACAATGTAGAGCTGCCAAATCTACCAACCTGGCAGCAAGTTCAACATCAAAGAGCTGCCCTAGGTTGAACCAAGAAGGCTGAGATGTCAAACTCTACCCTGTTTAATCACCTGACATAGTCTTTCTTTAGGATGGATTTGCCCTTGGGTAAGGCAGCACTGAAATCTACCCTCTAAGAAACTTAAGTAGACGGTATTACTAATTATCCATACTATGGTAAATAAATCATCAATAGAGCATATATATCTTGCATAACTGAAATGCTTGACCCTTTAAATCACCCTCCCCCACTAGCCCCTGACAATCAACATTCCACTTTGTTTCTTAGTTTTTGTATTTTAGACTTTATATATGGTAATGTTATACAATATTTGTCATTCTGTGCCTGGCTTATTTCACTGAAGTCTGTATGTAGCTTATTTCAGAGTCTTCTATTTTGTTGAAAAATGGCAGGATTTCTTGCTTCTTAGGGCTGCATAGTATTCCACTGTGTACATGTACCACAATTTCCTTAACCATCCATATACCTGTGGACATTTATACCACATCCAGGTCTTGGTCAGCATGTACAATACAATGAAGGTGAGGAAAAGCTCTTCTAGATTCTGCTTTTAATCCCTTCGGATACATAACTTCTTATCTTTGAATGGCAGCCCTGCTAAAATGTGAGGTGATGCATCACGGTGGTTTCAGTTGGCACTTCCTGTCTGTACCTCCTATTCGGATCCTTAGCCTATTTTTTAATCTGCTTATCTGTTATTATATAGCTCTACACGTTCTTATACAGTTTGATATTAATCCCTTACCAGAAATTCCATTTGAAAACATTTTTCCCATTTCACAGTTTATTTTGTAAATTTTGTGAATTGTTTCTTTGGCTATTCAGAAGGTTTTGTTAATTTGATGCAGCATCACTGAAGCATTGTTGTTGCCTGTGCTTTTGGTATCACATTTAAAAAACAAAACAGAACATTGCCGGGCATGGTGGCACATGCCTTTAATCCCAGCACTCAGGAGGCAGAGGTAGGAGGATCACTGTGACTTCAAGGCCTGGGCTTGAATGAGACAATTTCTTGGGGGGAGGGGGGAACAACACTGCTGGGACCAATGTCAAGGAGATTTTTCCAATGTCTTCATCCAAGATTTTTACAGTTCCAGGCATTATATTTAAGTCTTTAATCCATGGAATTGGTTTTTGTATACAGGATAAGGGTCCAACTTCACAGATAAAGGTCTTTTCCTCTCAAATGTAGTCTATTCTCTAACAATGAAGAATCTGAAAAGAAATTAGGAAACAGTTCCATTCACAATAACATCAAAAAGACAAAGAGAAAAAAATGTAATCAAGGAGGTAAAAGAGGTGTGTACTGAAAACTATAAAATATTGATGAGAGAAATTAAAATATACAGAAATAAAGGGGAAAAGGTTCATGGATTAGTAGAACTAACATTATTGATATTATTATTAAGGAGTGTCCATACTACCCAAAATGATGTACAGATTTGGCACAATCCGTATTAAATTTCCAGTCATTTTCTTTTTCAATTTTATTTATTTATTTGAGATAGAAAGAAAGAGAGAGACAGGGAGAGAGAGAATGGGTGTGCCAGGGACTCCAGACACTGCAAACAAACTCCAGATGCATGTGCCACCTTGTGCATCTGTCTTACATGGGTCCTGGGGAATCAAACCTGGGTCCTTAGGCTTCGCAGGTGAGTGCATTAACCACTAATCCATCCCTCCAGCCCCATAGTCATTTTTATAAAAAGTTTTAAAAAAACAGTCTTAAATCTCATAAGGAGCCACAAAAGGCCTTGAATAGGCAAGATGATCTTGAGCAAGAACAAAACTGAAAGTGGCAAGCTTCCTAATTTTAAAGCTCTAGTAATCAAAACAGCACAGTACTGCATGAGAACAGACACTCTGGCTGTGGATTCTGGGATCACCGAGACCTTTTCCATGGCTATATCTGCTGCATTCTTCCAGTTGTCTCTTAAGGGCTAGACTTACATTTGTTTGACTTCTCTCAATCCCATAAATTCGGCAAGTTTGAATGTAGGCTAGACAAGTGTGGGGCACCACCCTCAACAGGGGCCCAGTTCCTAGAGGCAGATGTGGGCTGGCTGAGAAGCCCTCAGGCAAACTGTTTTGTGGGACTTATGGGCAAACTTCTTTTTTAATCCATGGTTGCCAAGTACTGTGTGCTGGTTGCTATGCACTCCCTCCTCTTCACCACATAATTCAGTCATGCCAGTCCCTCTATGGAATGTTCTGGGAGGGATGAAACAGAAAGGGAATGCCTGTGCACCATCCTTCAGGACTGAGGAGACCTGGCATTTACCTTGTTCTCAGTTCTGCAGTGGCAGGAATCACAGGCAAAGGAAGCCTCTTCCAGCACTGAGTGCCACCTGGGAGGGATGACTTGGGTACAGCAGAACTGATATTCTTACCCCATCAATGTGCTTACTCTCAGATTTCTTTGCTCCACCAATGTACTGGAAAGTCAGATAGACTCTGAACCACCCACAAAGGTATTCTTGTCTGTGATGGGTTGCTAGGTCAGTGTTTCTGTGGGAAGGAAACACGTGCACGCACACATTCCTCTTGTCCCCATTACTGTACTGACGTCACTCTAAGAGTAGATAGATACTCTTGCCTTGCAAGCATGAGAACCAGATTCTGATGTCCAGAACCCACATAAATATTGAGTATGGTGGCACACACTTACAGTCCTAGCACTGTGGAAATAGAGACAGACAGATCCTTGGGGTTTTATAGCCAGTCAGTCTAGCCTATTTGGTGAGTTCCAGGCCAATTAGAGACCCTGCCTAAAAGGAGGTAGATAGAGTTCCTGAGGATACCCTATGTTGTCCTCAGGCCTCCATGCATACTCTCATATGTGAATACACACACACACACACACACACACACACACACACACACACACACAGTTACTCTTAGCCGACCCCAAGACAGTGCTTCTTTGATGAAAAATTCCCAACAGATCCTTAGTTCTAAACTGACCAGGTTTTTGATCTCCATTCAATGTTCTTTTGGATATAGATGACAAGAATGTCTCAGCCCTTTTGTTTGGACTAAGACATCGTTAAGACTTCTACTGTGGCTTTGAAGGGTTAAAGATTACCCCTAGATCCCATAAATACTGAAGCATAAATGTGCATTGTCATCCCATCCTCAGCTGTATAGCAAGCTTGAGAGCAGCCTGGACTACATGAGACCCTATCTCTCTTTCTCTCTCTCTCTCTCCTTTCTCTCTCTCCCTTTAAATTAACTGGGCCAGCAATCTGAACTAGGCTCTTGTATAGCTCCTCCCTCAACTCTACCAGGGACCACACTCAGATAGCTGTAGCCATCTGGAGACTTCATTTAGACTAGACAACCTATGATGCCCCCAAACAGCCTCACTTCCTTGTCTGTCGGTTGATTCTGGCTGACTACTGGAAGGTCCAGGAAGCAGGTTGGCTCCTCTTGCTGCATGAGGCCTTACCTTCTCCAGTGAGCTAGCGCAGGCTGTCACAAGGCAGCCTGGCAGCATTACAGAAGGCAATTGCCAAGGCCTCTAAGAATTAGCCTCCAAAGTTGCACAACTTCCACTGTATTCTCTATATAAAGGCAAACCACCAGGGATGTTGTGCAGATTTGAGCAGACAATAGATTTCATCTGTTCATTCAAGGACTAGGTCACCAAAATTGACATTAAATTTTTTGTAACTTATCCAGATATTA
This sequence comes from Dipus sagitta, assembly GCA_036346955.1. Lineage (NCBI taxonomy): Eukaryota > Metazoa > Chordata > Mammalia > Rodentia > Dipodidae > Dipus > Dipus sagitta. The sequence goes on from CM070773.1 coordinate 166,888,072, forward strand.
TTTGCTCACTTATCTCCACAGCTCATTGATCACTAATGCGAAAGTATTCCTATCTTTTTCATTGAAAACCCATTCTCACGATGAGAGCAAAATGTTCTAAATACAATCATGGAATTTGTTTTAGAAAATTACCCTCTCCTTTCTTATATGTGAAGCAAAAATGTAAATATAGTTCAATTCCTCATTTATACCACATTTGAATCAAAACCTTCTCTACCAAAGTATTTCAAACCAAACAACCAGTTACTTTTCTCTGCAGTTATGGAAGTGAAGTCCAAAATACTTTGCCTGCAATATTACAAACTATCGAAAGGTGAAAGGGAGAATTGAGGATAATGCATTAAAAGGCCAGGTGTAGTCACAGTTCCTGAACAAATATGCCAAAATATCACATTACAAGTAAGTCACCTGTAGTCTTGTCAAGGGGTCTGTCTGTTACTGACCACATTCCTGAGGACTTTATCACTTTACAGCCCCTGAGTAACTGCAGGCAGTAATCCAAGCAGCAACCATAGATCCAGCTGCTCAATAGTTCACAGTTCTGAATAAAAGTATAAATCAAAATTGACAAGTAGCAACTCACTTGTGTGGTAAAAATCCAGCTCCCAGGTGGATGGATTGCATGACCAATAGGCGAGAACCTCACCTTGACACACACCATGAGCAGCCAGGGCACTCTTGTTACCACCTTTGAAAATCACACTGGGACAGCCTGGCCAAGATCAGGACCAAGACCAAGACCTGCCACTGACTTTTCACAAAAAAGGGTGCGTGGCTGGAGGGATGGTTTAGCAGTTAAGGCATTTGCCTGCAAAGCCAAAGGACCGTGGTTCAATTCCCCAGGACCCACGTTAGCCAGATGCACCAGGGGGCACACGCGTCTGGAGCTCGTTTACAGTGGCTGGAGGCCCTAGTCTGCCCATTTTCTCTCTCTCTCTCTCTCTCTCTCTCTTTCTCTCTCTCTCTCTCCTTCTTTCTCTGTCAAATAAATAAATATAAAATATTTTTTAAATGCTGCAGGTTCCTCAGCTGCTAGAGAGAATACATAGAAAGGAAATGAACACAGGTTCAATTGAAATGTACCACTTCCTCAAAATTTACTCATATTATCACCAAGGTAACGTCTCTTTCTAATGTTTGGAATTTCTCATTCTATCAATTGAGGAGTGTTCCTTGGAGTTAAAACAAAAAGAAAAGCCAGTCTTGCCTTCAAGGAGGAAGAAGTAAGGCTATGACTGTGAGCTCCACATTTTCACATAGGCTTCCTTGTTAATTCCTGACATTACCCTATGACATGGGCATCTGTATTAGTTACTTTCCTTGTTGCCATGACAATAAGTAACTTAACAGAGGAAGGGTCTGTTTCACTCACAGCCCATCATGGCAAGGCACGAAGGCAAGGCAGCAGAAGTGATAGTCACATTGCATCAGCTGTCAGGAAGCAGAGAGGTGAAAGTTGCTGCCAGCAGTCCTTCTCCTCCTCACTGCCCATGTCCCCGGTCCATGGAATGTGCCATCTGCAGGTGTGGAGGTCTGATTCAGGTGTCCCCATAAACTCAGGTGTTCTGAATGCGAAGTTCCCAGCTGATGGAGATTTGGGAATTATGACCTCCTGGAGGCAGTGTATTGTTGGGGGTGGGCTTATGGGTGTTTATAGCCACTTTCCCCTTGCCAATATTTGGCATACTCTCCTGTTGCTATTGCCCACCTGACGCTGGCCAGGAGGTGATGTCCACCCTGATCATGCCATCATTTTTTCTGCCATCATGGAGCTTCTCCCTCAAGCCTGTAAGTCAAAATAAACCTCTTTTTTCCCCACAAGGTGCTTTTGATTGGGTGATTTCTACCAGCAATGCAAACCTGACTGTAACAACAGTTAAGGTGGGCGTCCTTATCTCACCCTAACCTAGAAATTCCCTCACAGAAATACCCAGAGATTTGTCTCCTAGGTGATTCTTCTACATCTTGTCAAGTTGACAATGTTAACCATCATAGGTCTTATCATCCTCATTTGAAGGATGGAAAAACTGAGGCCTCCATTAGTATGCAACAAACCAAGAATAAAATTCAGGTGGAAAAAAAAAACAGAGTTGCAAGAGCAAATGGAATACTCCCGGTAAAGTTCTGTCTAACAAGAAAGAACTTTGCAAATGCTGCTGGTGATAGAAATGGTAAGAATGAGATAGAAATCAAATAAGTGGAGACTCGCAGTTCTGTCAGTGCAGAGCTGGAACCTTGGTGGAAAGCTGACCAGAAAGCAGAGTGTAGCTGGACATGGTGGCACTCGCTTTTAATCCTCGCACTAGGGAGGCAGAGGCAGGAGGATTGCTGTGAGTTAGAGGCCTGCCTGGAAATACAGAATAAGTTCCAGGTCAGCCTGGGATACAGTGAGAGCCTGCCTTGACCCCCCCCCCAAAAAAAAATCCAAAAAACATAAGAAAGCAAAAAACGTAGAAAGTGCCAAGGACCAGTCCTATATGAGCCAAGGATAGGTGGAGGGGAAGATGCAAGTCAGAAAGAGCTTGAGGAAGGTAGGAGGTTCTGAAGCGTCCATCAGCACAGAGGGAAAGGGCCAGGTACAGCCCAGGGGTGAGCAGAACGAGGCCCAGAAGAAGTCACTGAGTTTGGGAAAGTAGGCAGTTACTGAGGTCTGATAGGAGACTGAGGGTAGAAGAGAGCTTGAGGGTTGGAGAGCAAGTATGTGCAAGGGTATTTGAGCCCTGAGGAGGGGAGGACATGAGTGTAGATTCCCCTTCAGCTTCTGAGGGAAAGTAGGAGCAAAATGCAAGGATAGTTTGGGAGATATTCAGATCAAAGGAGGAATGAGGGGGCTAAGCATGTGGTCCTGGCTCCCCTGTGGAAGAGCACTCACTCACTTGGGTTTGATCCCCAGTACCTGAAAGAAAGGGAAGGGAAGGAAGGGGAGGGGAGAGAGAAATAAAGACCTCCTATATCCAGGAGGAAGAAGGTGGTGTAGAAATTGCCACTCCAAGTTTCATTACCTGTCTATCATTGCTGCGGTACCTATTTAGAAACAATTTCCTTCCTGTTTCATCCCACCATCAATTCTTCCCATTCAGCATCTCTTGGATTTACCTTTCCTGTGCTGCCACAGTGTCAGAGAGCAGGCCTAGAACTGTGTACCCCCTCCTAGCTAACTCCACAAGCCGCTCAGGCCTTCAATCCTAACTAGATTCAGCTGTAACAAAAGCTAGTTTGCAAACACAAAAGGTATCATGGAGAGAAAGAATCGAAAATGCTTTGGTTCAAGTGTCAAGCACCTGTCCAGAAACAGAAGTTCTTCCATTAGCAATCTCCACATTTCAAAGCCAGCCTTTCTTCTCACCCCCCATGCGACTCCAGTGCCTGACACTATCCTTAACCCTAATCACACAGTACAGTCATAGCCAAGTTTTGAAAGCACTTGAGACCCAGGCCCATTCCAGAAGATTCTTATCATTTAGTCTGCAGTGGTGTTGTGTGAGCATTTTCTGAGGAGATGTGAGCAAACCTCTGTTCACCCCAGATAAGGCATCAAGGACAGAAACAAACTATTCCACCCAAGTATAGTCGGTGACCCAGTGAGTTAAACTGTGCTTGCTCACAGGAGCTTGGACAACTTAGGTGGGGGCTGCATCAGGGAAGAAAATATCTTTCTCCCAGCAACTACTAACGTGTGTGTGTGTGTCCGTCCATCTGTCCGTCCATCCCCAGGGAGGGCAGGGTCTCATGCACTCCTTTCCCAAAGCGACACTTAATGCCGCCGGGAGAAGTGTGGCCCCTGAGCCCCTCCCCTCCATTACAGGACATGAATGGGTCCAGCCTCCTGCAGGTAGTCACAGCTACTGAGAGACCAAGACGACAGTGCCCATGGTATGAGCTACAAGTGGGCAGAGGCATGGGTATAGTTTAAAGGCTCTCTTCTGGCTTCTTTTCTACTCCTCTGCTCTGCTCATGTCCTCACAAACCCCACTCCAAGTCAGTGCTGGGGAGGCAATGACAGGTGGACCCTGGGTTCCTAGATGGCTCACTGCTCAGCCAGCCTAGCCTACTTAGCAAATTCCAGGCCTTGAGAGACCCTATCTCTACAAAGGTGGACAATAACTAAGGAGCAGCACCTGAATTTGTCCTCTAGTTTTCACATACACACGTGTGTGTGTGCCCACATGCAGATGACCCACATACACACATGTACTCACAACATATGAACACACACACATGAAACACACACACAAATAAAATGCACTTATGTAAGCAAGAAAAACCCAGTAGTTTTGTGTTCTGCCTGGAAAGGTCTATATAAACAGCAGGAAGGTAAGAATGTGGAGAAAGGAAAACCTTAAGGTTAGAGGTTGTAAGGATCTGCCCTGACTTCTGGGAAGAGAGTGTGGGATGTCAATCAAGTCACAAGGGCAAGGAAGACTCCCCCCATGGTCTAGGGAGGACGTGTGTCCATCAGGACTTTTGCCTGAAGCACAGCACTGGTTCTGGGTCCTTTCAGAGGACAGTTAGACAGGAGTAAACAGTAGCAAACAGGTAGGAGTGAAAAGGTCCTCTACTAGAAAGAGCAATAGAAGCCACAGAAAGCCAAGTCAGGACTGGTGGTTTGCAGACGTGGGTCTCACCAGCTACTGCCCAGCAGCTCCTGGGTGTTTTAAGCATAAGTAAACTCCCACTTAAGATGCCAGGTCATGGAGAGAGCAGGACGGGCCAAGCTGATGTCACCTGCCTGCCTCTCTGCAAACAGATCTGTGAGAGGAGCTTTTCACTTGTAGTGAAGGGTGGTGGTATTAGACCAACCAAATCAACATCTGACCATGATGGAGGAGAGGCAAATCTCTAAAAGGGAGCTGGGGTGCTACTGAAAAGTAAGAACAGTCATTGGACTGTCAGTATCCATAACACAACCTGAGGGCCTTTGACCCCAAGACCACTTAGCCACTTCTAATCTACCTTCCACGATAGGCACAAAAGACTTTACCCTGAGAGTGGGTAAATTCTTTCCAAGGAAATATAGGTTCCTACCTAAGCTAAGAAGATTGCAAATCACATAAGACTGTTTCTCTCAAGGCAGGCCTTAGAAGGTGGGTCTTGGTACACACAAATTTGAGCATCCAGCTCTGACAGTCAGCTGTTATCTCCCTCTCCCCCCACAAGCTCCACATAGTACCGTACCCCTCTAAACCACAGAAATGCTAGTCTGACATAGCCAGCTTGGACCAGACATCTGTCATGACCTTGACTTTCTTTACATGGTTTCTGTGTTTCAACTTTCATATGACAGGGGAGATGACTCAGTAATAAAGTGCTTGCCTTACAGGCATGAGGACCTGAGTTCCATCCCCCAAATCAGGTAAAAATGCCAGGCATCATGGGTTACACACACACACACACACACACACACACACACACCCCTACCTGTAATCCCAGTGCTGGGGACCTGAAGGCAGGTGGATCCCTGGGGCTCACTGGCCAGCCAGTGAAGCATATTTGGTGAGATACAGGCCAATGAGAGATGCTGCCTCAAAACAAAAGTGGACAGTGTACCTGAGGATGACATGCAAGGTTGTTCTCTGGCCTCCAACAAACAGCATGTACAAACACATGCACCCATTCACACACAAATGCATACACACATAATAAAAAAATTAATCTAGATATAAATTCTTCATTGGATAATAATGTGAACCTTTTCTAATCATTCCTGCACCATCTCTTGCTACCCGAGCACTCTGTACACTCTAGTGGTGATTGGCTTCTGGTTCCATCATTAGCTATAAGCTTGAAATTATTCCTACAATATGGTTCTCAGGCATGAGTCACTGCTCCACTGGCCACAGGGCATCCTTTTGGTACACAAAAGTTTCCATAATGATATCCAGCCTTTGGATCATAGTACTGGGAGATCTTTGACAAATACTTTGTTTGATTTCTTGTCATTTGTTCTTATAGGGTCTCATATATCTCAGGCTGGACTCAAACTCACTAGATAATCAAGGGTGATCTTGAACTTCTGATCCTCCTGCCTTCACCTCCTGACTGTGAGCTTATAGACATGCCACACCATGCCACGTCTATGTTAGGGATTAAACCCAGAGCTTCATGCATGCTAGATAAGCACTCTGTCAACTGAGCCCTAATTTCCTTATTTTCCAGATGAGGAAAGTGGCATCCAGAGAGGGGAAGTAACTTGTTCAACAACACACAGATCATAAGTAGAACAACAAGTTAAACCTTGGGAATCATTCATCTTTTCCATGATGTCATCACACTGCCTTGAAAAATGACAAATTGCATAAATTCCCAAGCCTTAAAACTCAAGTGAATGTCCTCATCACCTTTCAGTTGAAAGTCACTCTGACCCTTTGTGCCGAAATACCAGAGGCTGACACGCCCTGGCTTCAGTGTGGTCCTCAGTAGAAAGCTGATAACAAAGAGCTCAAGAAGCATGTAGTAGACTGAGAATTTGAGTTCTGAATTTCAGCTGAGCAAGATCGTTTTTACAAACACATCATTGAAAATGTTTCTGAATACTGTGTGTGTGTGAGAGAGAGAGAGAGAGAGAGAGACGACAGAGACAGAGACAGAGAGAAAGTCAGTGAAGCTCCACCTCAGTAGCATCAGCAGCTCCAAGTTCACCTCTGAAGTCAGGACACCCTCATATCACATTTTTGCTGCATCACCTTGAGTAAGTTCCTTAACTTATTTGAAGGTCAGTTTCCTCTTCTATGAAGCAAATAAGCTACCTCACCATGTCTTAATTAAGTAATATACAGAAAACATTTGGTACAGCATCTGGCCAACAGCAAACCCTCAAGTGGTCTTGAGTTATTGTTGACAAAATGAAATCTTTTGTTTGATCTTTTTCACTGGACCCTAAGTATACCCACCCAGTATTTCACGGCATAGACAACTCTGGTTCTCCAACACCCTGAAGAATTCTATGAACGGTGCTGATGCCAGACTGGGGAGAAGGCTCAGTTGGTAAAGTGCTGCTGCTCAAACATGAGCATCTGAGTGCAGCTCCTTGGCACCTACACAGAGCCAGTCACCACAGGGCATGCCTGGGACTGAGCACTGGGAGGGGGCAGGAGGACCCATGTGGTTTGCCAGCCAGTTAGTCTTGCCAAGTAGGTGAGCTTCAGGTTCAGTGAGAGACCCTGTCTCAAAAAAAGAAGAAAAAAAAAAAAAAACAAGGTGGAGAGCAATTGAGGAAGACATCAAACATGGACCTCTGTCTTCCACAGGTATAAATACAAACACACACACACACACACACACACACACACACACACACGTGCAGATGCCTGGGTCTCACTTATAAGATTCTGGTTCAGTTGGTCTGAAATACACTCATTGCATCAAGCTGTCAGGGGACCCTCTGTAAAGTCTCAGAACCACTGACCTACTGGCAGGGGGCCAAGAGGACAAGGATTGTCAAGTGACCAAACTTATAGCCACTGTAGCGTCTCCCCCTCTCCCACTGCGCTGAGAGCGCCTGAGGAAGACACTGTGGCCTAGTCCTCTCACTCCATCCAGTCACCTCATCCTCACAGGCCTCCTGCCCACTGAGATTCCAAAGCGTTTAGAATTAAAGGCATTAGGCTAAAATGGAACTGCTTCAAAATTTTACTCTAGCAACCACTGTGGTTTTTTGCTTTTTCCAATGGTTTTTTGCCATTTCTTTTTAAAAGAAGGAACTCTTGGAGAATGTGGGGTCAGGGTATGGATGGGGAAGACCCAAGCTTACCAAAATAATAGAGCTGATGGGCCTGGGAATTAGAGAAATCAATGTTTTATTAAATCATTTTTGTATATATGTATTGTGTATATGTGCTTGTATGTGAGCATGAATGTGTGTACATGTGTACATGTGTGCATGTATGTGGAAGCCAGAGGTTGATGTTGGGTGTCTTCCTCAATTGTTCTCAGACTTACCTTTTTGGGGGGAGGGAGGCTTTGGGGAAATTTATTTTTTTATTTTTATTTATTTATTTTTTTTTTAGAGAGAGAGAGAATTGGCACACCAGGGTCTCAGCCACTGCAGTGAACTCCAGATGCTTGCACCAACTAGTGGGCATGTCTGACCTTGTGCTTGCCTCACCTTTGTGCACCAGGCTGATGTGGGATCTGGAGAGTCGAACATAGGTCTTTAGGCTTCACAGGTAAGCACCTTAACCACTAAGCCATCTCTCCAGCCCGGTTTTGGAGAACTTTAAAGGGAGAGGACCCTGGGAGGTCTGGCCTCTCTAGGCAAGCCCTTCTGTGCCTACACTTTCTCAGGCACTTCCACAGTGGCCCATGAACAAATTTTCCTCAATGTGCCCCCACCCCAAGGAGCTGACTGCCAACTGTGCAGCGTGGAAGCAGAGTGCTTCCAACCAATGGTCCTAGGGTTAGGCCTGGGCCCACGTGCTCAGCACTGTGCATTCAGACTGATGTCCCCTACACTTCAGCTTCTGGGTCCACATGTCAGGGAAGAGAAGAAAGCATCAAAGAGGCTGCAGACCCAGGTGTGGGGACACATGCCTGCCAGCCTAGCTGCTTAGAGGCAGGAGCGTTGTTGTGAGTTTGAGTCCAGCATGGGCTACAGAGTGACACTGTATGTCAAAACCCAACAAAACAAAAACCCATGGAGAGCTGACAGACATTCATTTGTAATAGCAAAAGACACTGGCATGCCATATACACGTGCAAAAAGAAAAGAAAAGGAAAGATCTATGGGAAAATGGCACACTCAGGTGTGGTTTCCTTCCTCACCCCTGTGTGCACAGCCAGGGAGCCCATGGACCAACTCACGTTCTCGGCCTCCCTGAAACGTTACGTGGATTGTCTTGTGGATGTACTTAGCCAGACCCAAGATGCACTCCCTCTTCTTCTCCTTGTCCCCCATTTTGCCACTGCGGGCCACTCTGCTTACCTTTTGAAACAGGGTCTCTCTGAACCTGGAGGTAAAGTAGCCGGCCACCAAGCCCCAGGGATCCTCCTGCCTCGGCCTCCCCAACATGAGAGGTACAGACCCAAGCTTCCAAGAGTGCAGGGGGTCCAAATTTGGGTCCTCATGCTTGCCCAGCAAGCACTTTACCCACTGACATAGCTCCCCAACTCCACAAAATCAGTTTTATTTGCATGGTAGAGTGATGAGTTCTCCTGTGCACCTATTTTTTCCTAGCTGTTAGTCGGACCCTGAGTGTGGCTACATTTTTAAGGACACAGAGAATCAGAGGTCAGTATTTTGGTGTTGGTCTTTCTTTTCCAGGCTGACTGGGGCAGAGGAGAGAAGAGCATGTGACCGCCATCTGCAAGTGATTCCTGGAAAAGGGAACACCCTGGAAGGTCCCTCTAAGTCACTAGGTCGGATTCTGCCCCTCTGCTGATCTGGTCTTAGAGATCCCAGGGTCCCACCACCAGTCTCCTGCAGCTGCACATGTGCCTGCATTTGGGGAAGTGAAGCCTGAGAAACAGAACACAGGGCAAACTTCACCCCCACCTCAAGGGAATTTTGCCATGAGAGCCTGGCTTCCTCCTCCCTACACAGGCTGGCTCTGGCCCCTCACACCCCAGCCTTTCCAAAGAGGAAGGCCTGAGAGTTGGCTCCAACCTCTCAGCTTCCTCTTTCTTCCCTAGTCCCCCAGCCCCTGCCACAAGACTGCCTGGAGCCCTGATTCTCAGCAGCTGTGAGATCTAGTTTAGTGGGAATCTTGAGGATGGGAGAGCAGAACTGGGTTTATGGGCAGCCTGAGATTTGATTTCTCTTAAAGTGACTGTTCATTTCTTTGAGTCACACCGAGGGAGGTATCAGTGCTGAGACATCCCTGTCAAGGCAGGTGTTTACACAAGACCATAGCAGATTCTGAAACCACAAGATGACCAGATGTTCTCAAAAGACCTTGCCTGAAAGTGTATGTCTATGAATCTCCAAGCTAGTACACATTATCCAGGACAAAATTGTTTTCTTTTTTCTTTTACTCCCCCCCCCAAGGTAGGGTCTCGCTCTAGCCCAGGCAGACCTGGAATTCACTATATAGTCTCAGGGTGGCCTCAAACTCACTGCATTCCATCAACCTCTGCCTCCTGAGTGCTGGGATTAAAGGCGTGTGCCACCATGCCCGGCTCAAAATTGTTTTCTTACATTTGAAGTATGTGGACAAGGGAGATGGCTCAATGGGTAAAATGCTTGTAGTCCAACTGTGAGGACCTAAGGTTGGATCCCCAGAAATGACATAAATGCCAGCCTGCCTGTAATCCCAGCACTAGAGTGTTGGAGATAGGATCCCCAAGGCAAGCTGGCTACCCAGACCACTGGAATCAGCAAGATCTGGGTTCAAGTGAGAAAACCTGTTTCAATAAGTAATGTAAAAGCAATTGAGGAAGACACCTCTGCCCCTCACGGAAAGTACACACATGTACACGTGTGCCCACCCAGATGTAAACATGTATGTACATGCAAAATTTTTAAAAAATTTAAAAATTAAAAATTAAAACAAGATAAAATGTGTCATTTGACAGTTCAATTATACTAAGATAATAACATATTACACTTCTATAATAATGATCACTACACTTCTATAAGTCTATCACCAAGATTTCACATATTTTGATACTGGCTTCAGATCTCTCTTCCCACCCCCTTTCCCTCCTCCCTTTTATAAAAATAAGAATGTCCAGTGCAAGTAAAGCTCCGTTTCCTTTTTGCTTTTTAAAAAATATTGTATTTATTTATTTATTTATAGAGAGGGGGGAAGAGGCAGATAGAGAGAATGGGCACACCAGGGCTTCCAGCCACTGCAAATGAACTCCAGATGCATGTGCCCCCTTGTGCATCTGGCTTACGTGGGTCCTGGGGAATTGAACCTGGGTCCTTCGGCTTTGCAGGCAAGCACCTTAACCGCTAAGCCATTTCCTCAGCTCCCATTTCTTTTTTAATATGTTTAGTTTATCTTTCCACAGGTACATAAAAGTTATACATACTATTGGGCTGCTATGTGGTGCTTCAGAATAGGCACACATTTATACCAGGTTAAGCATATCTAAGTTCCCAAACATTCATCATTTCCTTGTGATGAAAACATTCAGGATGCCAGGCGTGGTGGCGCATGCCTTTAATCCCAGCACTCGCGAGGCAGAGGTAGGAGGATTGCCATGAGTTCGAGGCCACCTTGAGATTACATAGTGAATTCCAGGTCAGCCTGAACTAGAGTGAAACCCTACCTCGAAAAACCTAAAAACAAACAAACAAAAAAAAAAAAACATTCAGAAAACTTACATCTACATTCCTCAAACATTCAGTATATGACTGTTGCCCATAGTTGCCATGCTGGGCAAGATCTCACAGAACTTCTTGCTGTCATCTCACTCAGTGCTACTAATCAACCTATCCCTGCCTCTCTCTCCACTAACACTGTATTTCCCTTTTCTTCATCTCCTCATGGATATATTACTTTTTAAGATAAATATGAACATATCAATAAAAATCATGTTTACATATTAACATAAATTACATCTATATATATTATGCATGAATATGTAATGTACATATATCTTTTGCAACTTGATTTTTAAATTCAACACTGTTTTAAAATTTGCATGTGTATAAAAAATTGGTTGAGTATATTTATATTGACTTCTATATAGTTTAGTATTCAATTCCATTACCATATCCTAAAAACCCTAACTCTGTACTATATAATCAGCCCTCTTTTGTGTCCATTCACATGTATACAGAAGTGCCTGTGTTCATACATTTGTGTATATGGATTGTGTATATACATACACAAGTACAAATCTGCACATGTACATAATATTTTCTCCAGGCTACATATACAGGAAGAGAATTACTATCTCATAACAAGAATGTGTTTTTGATTTCAATAAATATTGTCAAATTGCTTTCCAAAGTGACTGTACCAATTCGCCCTGCCACCAGAGTTCCTTTGTGTTTACATCTCACTATCCTTATTGCCACCAGACTTAATTAACATTTGCCAATCTGGAAGAAGTGAACGGTATTTCATCATTTCAATTTGCATTCCCTTATCATTGGAAACCAGTTACAATTTTTTAGGCCAAACAAAGAATCTACCCTCCTTGTCCCCTGTGCACTCCTTGGAGACAGTAAGAAGTACAGAGACTAGACACCAGCCCCAAAGTTGAGGTTCAAAAACCCCAAGACTGGAGCAGGGAAATTGTACCTTGTTGATGGAGCATAAGTTAGAGTTTGATCCCAGAAGAAGGCAAACTACTTGCTAAAGATGTGCAACCAAAGGCAGGTAGAGAAACAGCCTGGGTCTACTCGGAACTCGGAACAAGAAGAGGGAGAAGTGCAGTGGCATTGAAGTCGATGAGAAAGGGTCAGAGCTTCTGCCTGAAAAATAGAGGCAGCTGTTTGCAGCTAGCAGCTGGAGAGAGCATAAGATCGAGACTGGGAAATCCAGGTGAGGAGAGAATAAGTAGCAATGACCCAGAAACTGAGCCTGTTGCCATCACCCACTGGCCCACCATTGCTCTACACTGTGGCACACTCTCAGTAGCTCTGCCCATTTCCTTCCAAACAAAACCCCTCGGGTGACACAACCATGAAACATGGGCCATGCCTGGGCCTGAGAGTGTGGAGCTTTCATTTTGTAAGAGCAAGCAACAAGTAGAGTGCTGCAACAGAAGTGACATGTTTTTGGTAAATTGTTTCTTCTACTGGAGATTTTTAAAAATGTGTTTTGGAACTGTTTAACAGTCCTTCCCATAGCACTGCTTCTCAGAGAAATTAAACAAACCTAGATGGATGGAGTGACTTCAAGACATGGACACTAAAATATCCCCCCCATATTAACGACACTGGACCTTCTGGGAATAATTCATTCCTTTGGGGGCTATGGAGGGTGTGGGAATCCCACATAACTCCATGCTCTTTCACCGGGCAGACTCTGAGAGTAGTCATCGATCAATATGTATGACAGTTATGGCTCTTCTTAATGGGGACAGGAAACCACTGTAACCTCAGTGAGTCCACAGTTTCAGAGCCAACTTTCCCTTCAGTTCACTTGGCTTCAGTTATGGCCAAATGCTAAGGATAGCAATCATGAGGGTCTCCAAAGAGAGGAACGTAGAAGGTGTCATTTCTGCACGATGGCATGATGAGGGGCTAATAATCCACAACCCTTAAATCTCATTGTCCTTATTTGACACGCCTTCTGCAAGTACAAGAGATGAAGACCACAGTGTGAAATGGACAAATTAATGAAGCCTTAGAAACATGAACAAGTATCCGGAATTATTCAGCAAACCCAAGCTGTGGTGAGGGTCTGCTCTCACTATTGTTATGATCTTTTCATGATTACATGTGACCAAGAAGTATTGATTTCTAACAGATCTTGAATAGCAAGGCCATGCATGATGATGCATGGCCACTTGTAATTCCTCATAACTTTAGAATATATCTCAGAATACCTCCATCTTTGAAGCAAACTCTATTTTATTTCAGTATATGTATGTGTGTGTGGTGGATATGCATGTATGTATGCATGATTGCATGTGTGTGGGTACATGTGTGTATTGGTGTGCATGCAAACACATGCACATGCATAAGGAGACCAAAGGACAATCTCAGGTGTCATCTTCAGGAACACCATCCTTTTGAGACAGGGTGTCATTGGTCTGGAGCTCACCAATTAGCTGGCCAGTGAGCCCTGGGGATCCTCCTGTCACCACCTCTCTGCTGCTGGGATTACAGGCACACACCACCGTGCCTGGCAAGATGTCCAGGGACTAGTCACCTGTGGGAAGCTACGGGAAGGAACTCGTGTCACTAGAGCTCAGGTAAAGCTGGAGACCTGAAGGACAGTTTCCCAGTTAGAATGTCCACAATTGAAAGACACAGTAACTGGCAGGGGAAAAAAAAAAAAAAAGAACAACACTCCAACCTCTCTATCCTCTCTCCCTTGAGTATCCTGCCTTGTTCTCCCATTTGTTAAACCTACCAAAAGCCATCTGTGGATACAACCCTTGGAGTCAGCCCTCCATTAGGCATGGAACAGGATGGGGAGGAGAAGAGAGTGGGTTGGGAGCTGGAGGGTGTCTCAGTGGCTCCCCCTCCATCCTAGTGCTTACTGTTTAAATTGCTGCAGCCCGCAGTCACAAGGCGCATGGAGCACACAGCACAAATCCTCTGGCGCTGTTGATCAAACACTTCATAAATCCTCCTGAACCCGGTCAGTCTCTATTTCTTAAGGGAAAGTCCAATCCAGTCACTTGACCCAGGAATCAACTGAACAGGAGTTTCCCCCATAATTTGAATAGGGCTATATTGGAGCAGCAAATTGCTTGTTACCACAATGACTTGCTACTGGTTTTCTGCAACAGAACAAGACTCTCTGTTGCTCTAGAGGAACAGCATCAGGCAAGGGACAAGTTCTCAGTGGTGGGATGGTGGCCAGGGCTCACTTAGTCCTGAGTATGTAAAGACCACGGGGAAAGGCAGCTGAGGAGACAGCTCAGGTGGTCAAGCATTTGCCTCGCAAGCTTCAGGTTCTGAGGTGGTTTGTTTGTTTGTTTGGTTTTTAAAGGTAGGGTCTCACTCTAGCCCAGGCTAACCTAGAATTCACTCTGTAGTCTCAGGGTGGCCTCAAACACATGGCGATCCTCCTACCTCTGCCTCCCGAGTGCTGGGATTAAAGGTGTGTGCCACCACACCCAGTGAGGACAACATTTTTGATGAGACTTGAGATTCTAGATTCAGAAGTGTTTCCTATGATGTAATGCTATATAACTGCACAGGAATGAATGTATTTTCTCATACACACAAGTGCTCTCTCACACACACACACACATACACACACACACACACACATACACACACACACACACACACACACACACACAATCAAGCATACATATACATGGAAGCCCCATACATGACAAGCTTAGTTGCACTAATGACTCATGCTTCTATCCTGATTCCATAACTGATCCCAGGAGAGTGTTGTAGGGGATAAAATGGCAGAGATAACAAATGAAGACTTGGGATGAGAACCCTTTTGGAAAATAACAGTCATTAAGGGCCTTGGGAGCTGATCAATGCCTACCTTGCTTGGAATTTAGTAGGTAGTTCTTTTAAACTTGTAGATTGGTGCTCAAACTGTCCATGTTTGCAGGTATCTGCTAAGGGTCTTGGAACATACAGGCTGCATATAAGGGAAGACATTTACTTTTGCATAATTGCCACTCTCCATTATAATATTTATTCATTATTACTTGTTTATTACTGGGAGTGCTAAGTTAATATCTCTCTGAAAAGAAAAACATTTTGACTTATTGAAAAAAATTTAGATGTCCAATTAACTTGGTCCCAACCACAGATGGACCAAGCATATTACTTCCTCATAAAGGGCTTATCTAAAATGGCAAGGCCAACAAAATTCCAATTTGGAGTTCTCCAATAAGCCATTACCAGCCTGTATACTATGGGAATAGATTTCAGACTTGTTCTCAAATTATCAAGCCCCAACAGAAACACACACCCAGAGTCCTAATCATATGCCTGTCTGATGGTGTAAAATCACCCATGCATTAAGAATGCCCCCCCCTCAGACAACTCTGATGCATATAAAAGATTGATAACAAATGGTGTTAAGTGGCTTGAAGAAGAGCTTGCCCCATACCCTCAGGCTATCTACCAGGTGAACCTGAAAATAGCAGATCCCAGGGATGAGCAGAGCCTCGCAAGTCACCACTGGCCCATGATTAAGAGACAGCAGAAGGGTGAGTGACCACCCAAAGGGCATTTCCAACTGAGTTTCTAAAGAAGCATCTCTCTGATTTGTTTCTTGCAAAAACTTTAGTAGACCTACTCCAGTATGAGTTTTGCACACATGACATATCCACTGGGCAACTATGAAGTATGCTGCCCAGTAAGGAAGAGGTGGAGTGGACCTTAATTTAGAAGATAAATGAGAGCAGTTCTGGATAAGGCAGTTGAATGAGCCAGAGGGCTCTCACCTGCAGAAATTCTCCTTTTGGCTTCTTAATGTTGAAATAATCAATTTTTACATGAGAATGTGAGTGTGGCATGTATGCACGGATGTGTTTGTATATTTGTAAGTATATATATGTGTGTGGGTGCACAAGCATTTTTGTGCATGTGCATGTGGAGGCCAGAGGTCAACATCAGGAATATTCCTCAATCACTCTCCTTTTTTTTTTTTTTTTCTTTTCTTTTTGGTTTTTCAAGGTAGGGTCTCACTCTAGCCCAGGCTGACCTGGAATTCACTCTGTAGTCTCAGGGTGGCCTCAAACTCACCGTGATCCTCCTACCTCTGCCTCCCCAGTGCTGGGATTAAAGGCATGCACCACCACACCTGGTTCACGCTCTAATTTTTAATGTGTATGTACATGTGTGTGTGCAGATGCATGCACCCTACATGTACATGTATGGAAGCCAGAGGAAGACGTCATGAGGTGCCCTCCTCTATGACTCTTCTGCCTCATTTCCTGAGACAGAGTCTCTCATTGATCCTGGAGCTTGCTTGGACTGGCTGACTAAGGAGCTTCAGTATTCTTTCTGCCTCTGCCACTACTCAAAGCTAGGGTTACAGACATGTGTGCCCATGCCCAGCTTTTTACATGAGTGCTGGGGATCAAGCTCAGATGCTCCTACTTGCACAGCAAGTGCTCTTACCACTGAGCCTTCTCCGTGGCCCCTGAGGTTTTGAGACAGAGCCTTTCACTGAACCCAGATATCATTGACTGGGCTAGACTAGCCAGCCAGCAAGCCCCAGGGATCCTGCTGTGTCTGCCTCCCCAGAACTGGAATAGGAGGAACATACTAACATGCCCAGCTTTTACATGGGTGCTGGGGATCCAAACTCAGATCCTCATACTTGAGCAGCAGGCACTTTACTGACTGACCTATTGCTCCAGCCCACGAGGTAACAAGTTTTAAGATAAGCTTTCATTTTGGAAGTTTTAGTCCATGATCCATTGGTCCTATTGCTTTGAGACCTGTGGCAGCTCATCACAGCAGTAGCTTGTGGTGGGAGCACATGGAAAAGCAAAGTTACTCACCTCATGACTGGGAAATAAGAGAAAGAAGAAAGGGCTGAATCTCACTGTCCCTCAAGGACACATGCTCAGTGACCTTAAGGCCTTCCACTAGGCCCCACCTCTTCAAGGTTCCACCACCTCCCAATAGATCCCACCCTAGGGAGCCAGCCTTTACCTCATGGAAACTTTGAGGAGCACTTACAATTCAAATCAAGCAGTGCACTCTGTATGTTGCTTCAACAGTGTTCAGACAGAACAGACCAGGAGACTTCCAACTGCCTTCCAGTCTCTTCAGTCACAACCTCCAGGACCATCTCCTCACCGTCTGCACCTTCCAGGACCAGCCAGAACCTTCTAACTCCTTATTTCCAGATCAGCCATGACCTCCCAGATTCATCAGAATTGTTCCACTGAGATGGAGGCTGCTGTCAACAGCCTGGTCAACTTGCACCTGCAGACTCCTCCACCTCGCTCTCTCTGAGCCACTCTTTCAACCTGGACGATGTGGCTCCACAGGGTGTGGACCACTTCTTCGGAGAGTTGGCAGAGGAGAAGCACGAGGGTGCGGAGTGGCTACTCAAGATGCAAAACAGGCGCAGAGGCCGGCTGAGCGCTCTTCCAGGATGTGCAGAAGCCTTCTCAAGACCTGTGAGGGAAAGCCCAGGAGGCCATGGAAGCCGCCTTGGTGCTGCAGAAGAACCTGAACCAGGCTCTTTGGATCTCCACATGCTGGGTTCTACCCGCACAGACCCCCACCCTCTGTGACTTCCTAGAGAACCACTTCTTGGATGAGGAGGGGAAGCCCTCGGCCAAGCCTGGGCGACTATCTGCTCCAGCCGCTCCCCCTGAAGCATGACTAGATCCTGCTCAGCCTTCTGGGGACTCCTGCTCTGCCTTAGCCACCCTCAGGACCTCCTACACCCAGCCTCCCCAGCCACTAGGCAGCTTTGTAACGCCCAGAGCCCCTCCCCCAAGCCTTGGACCAAATGAAATAAAAGTCTTATGCAGCACAATTAAAAAAAAATTCACATCATAATGCCACATCTACATAGCACCTAAACCCACACTTCTGGCCACCTGTGACCACTGGAACCCTGAAAAGTAGTTGGGGCATAGCTGTAGGTATGACCAAGATATAAAATACAAAGCAAATTTTGACACTTTATTATTCACACATGCATATACAATTTCTCAATAATTTTCTAGGAATTACATACAGAAATGATATTTTAGATATACTAAATTACATAAAATCTTTATTACTAAAATTGTTTCCACGTGTTTGTTTTTTTCACTGTGACTAACAGAATTTTGTTTTGTTTTGTTTTGTTTTGTTTTTTTCGAGGTAGGGTCTCACTCTAGCCCAGGCTGACCTGGAATTCACTTTGTTCTCTCAGGGTGGCCTCGAACTCACGGTGATCTTCCTACCTCTGCCTCCCAAGTGCTGGGATTAAAGGCGTGCACCACCACGCCAGGCAACTAACAGAAATTTTTAAGTTGTGCCTAAGCTTAACATTTTTATCTCCCATTGTTAACCTACAATAGCATTCAGCTGACATTTTTCTTTATATTTGACTCTTTTTTTTTTTTTTAGTTAAGTAAACTTAGCCTTATCTCAGGCAACAACAATTATGATATCACAGGTACAATGGGCCAGTTACATATTGAAATAAGTACATTAAAGAGCTTGGTCACACACTACCTAAACTCAGCTTCTGTTTGTCCATGGTGTTTAAAACAACACCATGGAAAATGTGGGTCTACTCAAAATCTTATGGCACTGAGAAGAGAGAAGATGAGCAATACACAATTTAGTACTGTGACCAGAGGCCAAAGCCAGGCTGCTCTTATGTTCAGTGGGTCTGAGGTTGGACTAGCCTGGGGTATCTGGGCGTGGGAATGACCCACACACAAACAAGCTCCCATGTCACTCACAGGCCAGAACCACACAGTACACGAGTCTTAGCACGGAAGGTGTGGTGTCTGGGTTTCCATTCTGCTCTGAAATTTCACAAAGCTGGTGCCTTTCTTAAAGGGCCAGAAGGAAGTACAGCCAGTGCCTTTGAGTAATTGTGGGCAGGCAATGTCCTTCACAACTTCTGCCACCCCAACAGGCTGTCTGGCCACGTTTGTCCTGTTCCTCACCTCTCCACCCGCCAGCCCTGCCTCTTGTGGCAATAACCAGTGTTTGTGAGTCAAGACCTCACTTGGATCCACTGCACTGCTCCAACTGTCCACCTTATCTCAGGCAAGATGGTCTTTTGAGAATATTGCTTTGTCCAAAGGTAAAGACCCTCCAGGAAAGAAGAGAGGTCAGGCCAACTGTTCCTGTCCTGCAGCTTTTGACATCTTACCCAGCATATAGTTAGTAAATGCTGAAGAGCCAGGCTGTGCACAACAATGCTACTCTCACCATCTAGAAACCTAGACTCTCAGAGGCTGGAAGACAGATCAGCTGGTAAAGTAAGTGCTTTGTATGCATGAGGACCTGAGTTCCATCCCCCAGCATCCACATGCAAGCTGAGTGTACTGCCATACCTGTAATCCCAGCACTGGGGACACAGAGATGGAAGGGCCCTGGAACTTGCCGGCCAGTCAGTCTAGCCTAATTGATGATCTCCAGATTTAGTGAGAGACCCTGTCTCAAAAAAAAGACAGTGAGTGCCGGGCGTGGTGGTGCACGCCTTTAATCCCAGCACTCGGGAGGCAGAGGTAGGAGGATCGCCGGGAGTTCGAGGCCACCCTGAGACTCCATAGTGAATTCCAGGTCAGCCTGGGCTAGAGTGAGACCCTACCTCGAAAAAAAAAAAAAAAACAGTGAGAGCGATGAAGACATCCTATGGCAACCTCCTGTCTACACATGCACACACGTCTGATTACACACATATACATACTACATACACACAAAATATGAAGAGAATGCCAACAAGAACTCAAACTGGTTGGGGTCCCAACCTAAGAACATGATAACAGTTGTGGTTGGTCACTGAGCAATTCCCACACATCAGGCTTAAGGGTGCATCGGGTCCTGCACTCTTCAACATATCCTGAAGAAGCAGAGCCAGAGACATTGAGAAACCTCCCAAGATCACACAGCTTCTAGGTGGTAATGCCAGATTGCATCCTTAACCTGCTCCATGCATCTCCCCCTTCCACATTCCCTATAGGGATGGCAGAAAGCAAGAGAGGCTGTCAGGAGTGCATAGGGTGAAACAGATTCAGTGCAGCTGCCCACATGTCCCTCGAGAATCAACACAAAGGGCTGGTGTGGACTAGCACAACGGTGACTTGCCCAGGTGGCTTCTTCTCATTTGTCCCTCTTATCACTACAACCCCACACTCAGCAGAGCCTCCTCAAGGTTATCCTCTGCATGCCTGTCCCCAGGGGTCTGTGACAGGCTTTCAGGGTCTGTGCGGTTGACAGCTTAAATCTGACAAGATCAGTGCTGAAAACGGAGCCCCTTAACTGAGCCTCAGAAAAATGCCCATGACCCTCCTAGGGGACCCCATGATGGATGGGCCTCTCTCTGAAGGTCTCAGAGGACAGCAAGAAAAGGCTGAGGTCTGCAAGACCCCACCACAGCTACCAGAGGTCAAATGCTGTTTTAATGACTACCCTGTGCCAGCCGCTGCCTGTCTTGGGCAGATTCCACACTTCTAGAGGGCAAAGGGCCCTATGCCAGACTCTCCTCTATCCTAGCACGACTCATCTTCTAGCACCATTTCTCCTCACAGGCCAGGGCCCGCAGCAGGGCACTGGATAGCAACACTGAGAAGACTCTTACCTTAGTGTGGTGTTTCCTGGCTCCTCCTACACAGGGTATCATGAAACAAGCTGGCAGGCACAGCACACATCTGAAGTGGATCCAAGCAGAGGGAAAAGGAGAGAGGGAGAGAGAAAGGGTCAGGGAAGAGAAGCATGGATGGATGGATGGGTGGATGGATGGATTCAACAAATACTTGCTGGTTGCCTACCCAGTACCAGTCCCTTCCATAAGCCTTGGGGAAATAGATACAGCTCTGAAACAGTTTTATACACAGGGGCTCCTAGAAAGAAATGTTGCAGGGTGTTCAGACTTGAAAACATTTGTGCACCCCCACACACATATATGCACACACAAGAAAACATCATGGAGTCTGTGATTGTCATAATAATCTACAGGAAGTTCATTGGAAGTTCACCGGAATTTCACATAGGATTAGGAACATGAGAATGTATCCAGCAGGATACGATGAGAGCTTCCATGTACTGAGCATTTATTAGGTACCATAGTACCCTTGGAAACAAACACAAGGGCTGGAGAGATGGCTTAGCAGTTAAGACACTTGCCTGCAAAAGCTAACAACCTGTTTGATTCCCCAGTACCCATGTAAAGCCAGATGCACAAAGTGGTGTATGCATCTGGAGTTTGTCTACAGCAGCTGGAGGCCCTGGTGCGCCCATTCTTTCTGTCTGTCTCTCTTCTATCTCTCTCTCTCTCTCTCTCTCTCTCTGCTTGCACATAAATAAAATTAAATTCAAAAACAAAGAAACACACAAAACACTCACTTTACAGGTAAACCATGGTGACATGAAAGTCATTAGGTAGGTAAAAATGACTGAGCCAGGGCACATCATCACCATCACACCTTGTCCTCACATCCTGTGCTGTAGATTCCCACCAAAGGAATCATGTCCAGGTGAAAAAAGCTTCTTGAGCTTATGGTGACATCTCCTCAATAATATTGGAATAAGGTTTGAGTGATGGAAGAAGGATCAGGGGACAGAGGCAGAGTTCAGCCAAGTGTGCTACTGTCCCTCTCAGAGCCCATGAAGACACACCAAAAGCCCTGGTACTGTTCACACAGTTTCAGAGATAGGGCATCAAAGTTCACCTTCCACACAGAAGCAAGAACTAGAGAGATTCTAGAATTATCTTTTGCTGAGACGCAGGCATCTGCCCCTCCCATGGTCTTGGTAGCTTTGTAAAGGCCCCTTTGCTCTGGATGACTTCCCTGGCACATCCAGTCACATGGAACCTTTTGTCTGTCTGAGTGAAAGGCTGCTGGTCCTTTGGTTGCCTGGATTGGTTTCTTCTGTCAGCTGTGTTAATTTCTTTTCTCATTGCTGTGACCGAATACCTAAATAGAAGCAACTTAAGGGAGGAAGGGCTTAGTATGGCTTATAGTTTGAGGGGATGTCTTCCAACATTGTTGGAAAAGTATGGCAGCAGGAGAGTGAGGCAGCTGGTCACATGGTGTCTCAAGTCAGGATGAAGAAAGAAAGGACAGGAAGTGGAGCTAGGCTACCAAACCTCAAAACCTGCTCCCAGTGACCCACTTCCTCCACTGAGGCACCACAACTTTCCAAAACTGTCACTAGCTGGTGACCATGTGTGCAAACACATGTGCTATGGGGTCAGGGGTGGGGGCATTTCACATACAAATACAAGCTAAGAAAAAAAGAAGCTAAGTGGGATCTGGAAACCTACTGACATTGCTCTGGTTCCTGTGCTGTCCCCATCTGAATCCTCCTATCTATCAATGGTGTCAGTCCTCTCTCAACCTCATGGCACAGTTTTGGAAGAACTGAAGTAATTCAAAGCATTGTAAAGAAACAAGGCAGGGCTTGGGAGTTGGGATTTTGTTGAATCTTTTCTGTTTTAAGTCGTAACAGAAGAATATTGTATTTGCCAGTGGCCCTCACTTTGGACTGAGGACCAAACAAGGATAAGATTCATTCATCATGGTGTTGAGTGTGAGCATTTCACACTTGCTCACACAGGCAGGTTTCCATGATGAGCCACAAGGACACTCACTCTTCATGGACCAGGTAGAAGATGGTTGTAAGGATAATTCAAAGACAAGTGGATTTCCCTCACTCTGGGGCCAGCGTTAGCTGAAATGCTGGAGGCCCAAATCATCTACTCAGCTTGGGCCCCTCAGCCTGAGGGAAAAGCAGAAACATGGAACATGAAGAGCTGGGGAGATAGTTCGGTCAGTAAAGTGCTTGCTGTGCAAGCATGGGACCGGAGTTCAGAGCCCCATTGCCCACGTAAATGCCAGCTGTGGCAGCACACATCGCAATCCCAGCTCTGCAGAGAGGGGGACGTGTGGAGCCCTGGGGGCTAAGGAGGACATCTGACTTCGACTTCTGGCCTCCATACATGCACTTGCACCTACACATACATGGGCTGACATACATACAAACATGCATACACACACATACCACATATATAACACTAAAAAGAAGAAAAGAAAAAAAAACTTCCCTCCCCAAAGACCAGGACACTGAAGGAGTGAACTCATAGCTACTCTGTTCCTGGGGCCAGCGGGGCTCCATCCCTTCCCTCTGCAGGGAGGCCATCTGTGGGAAGGAAGGGTAAGTGAAGTGAGAAGAAGAAAGTGTGCTCTTAGCAGTTTGACTGCTGGTCCGACAGCACTGCATTGGAGAAGTGGAGAGGAAGGGGCGAGCAAAGAGCCTCCCTCCCAAAGTGTAGAAAAAAGAGCCTGGGGAATGGCTGAGCTGGTCAGGTCTGCAGCAACCGGTTTCCAAGAGAGCCAGACAGACCCATGAGAAGTGGGGAGCTATGGCCCCAGGGGACACAGAGCCACTGCTGCATTGTTGGTTGAGGTGGGGACCGTGGTCACATAGTCACACCACGTCCACACCAGACAGAGAAAGTCCCTGTGTCTGAAAAACAAACACTTATAAATAGGGAAGTGTCTGAGGCTGAGAAAAGTCAGCAGACACCTGACAGCTTTCCTTACGCAAATCGCAATTAGTATACCAAAACAAGTGACTAAAGCTAGCATCACTTATGAAGAAGTTGACAGTCAGATGGCTGGAGTCAGAGGCTTAGAAAACAGGAAGCAACAGATGTAATATCAAATGACCCAGACAGTGAAAAGCAAGGCAAAAAAAAAAAAATACTATATTGGAAGACAGGAAGTCACGACCATGCCACAAACATTACAGATATTTGTCTGAGATATGCTTGGCTGGGTGCCCTGTCACAGCCAGCAAATATAGGGGCATAATCAACATGGAGACTTGCAGAGGCAAGGCCTTCAGCAATGTCGAAGTGGGGACATGGCACAGTGGTAGAATACATGTCTAGCATACACAAGGCCCTAGGTTCAATCGCTAACACCATGAGAGATAGAAAAAAAAAGTAGTTAAACCAAGAACCTTCTGAAAAATCCCATGCCTGAAGCTGAAGTGAATGAAAGAGGTCATGTTACTAGGGCATAAGCACTGGCTGAATCACGAAGAACCTGGGATACAGCTCCCCAGCCTCCCTCAAGCCCACCTCTCGCGAGCTAAGAACTGTGACACATTGTTTTGGGAAATGCTTTCTCCTGCAGGCCACCCCTCCACTCGGGTACCCATACACGTGCTCTCCCCTGGCCACACTGGCTCCTTCAGGTGTCGCCTTCTTCAAGCTCATGAACATGAGCCCTGGGCTTCTGCAGGAACCGCTGGGGAAAAGAATAACTTTATCAACAGTTCCCAATCTGGCAGGATAAAATCTTATAGCAGGGGCTGGAGAGAGACTGGGCGGGGGAACGTTTGCTATGCAAGCATGAAGAACTGAGTTTGGATCCCAAGTAGCCATGTAAAAATGCCAGGGATGGTGACACACACCTGTAATCCCAGCAGTGGGGAGGCAGAGACAAAAGAATCCCCAGGGTTTGCCAGTTAGCTAATATAGCCAAATTGGTGATTCAATGAGATTCAGTGAGAAACCTTGCACTGATAAATAAGGTAGAGAGCAATTAAGAAGAAAAGTGAAATGGAAAGCTCTTGAGGAAGACACCCAGTGTCTCCTCCAGCCTCCGTCTGCACACACATGCACCCACACACATATGAACGCGTACACACTTACATATACACCACACAAACTCAAAAGCAAATCTTACAGTTCTCAAAGCCACTGTGTGGATAGAACCTGCTAGAGAATGAAGACTTGCCTGAAGGAATGCAATGCAGTTAATACAGAGAAAGGAGACTATGTCTGCATAAGGTATTTACGATGTCCTCACCTGAAACTGGACCCGGTCCTGTGCTTTCAACTGGGAGACCGGTAACACTCTCTTCACTGCTTCACTTCAGAGTCTACTTTACGCTCAGTAGATAAAGTACTTTCTTAGCAAGCATAAGGGCTTGCGCTTGGCCCAGCACCCACAAAAATGTTGGGTGGGCACCTGACATCAGCCTCCACATTCACACAAACATGCCCCTTCCCCCAGGCATACATGCATGCACAACACACACTATCCCTTACCGGACTGACTGAGAATATGGCTCCATAGTAGAAAGGTAACTAGCGTGGACAAGGTCTGGGTTTGATCCCCAGTACCACAAAACACAAACAAACAAGAGTCTGTCACTCACAATAAAAGACATCTAGTAATGTCATAATGCTATAAACTTGATGAGGCATTCGGGGGACTCTCCTCTACTTTCTTTGTCCTACAGCAGCCTGCCACTGTCTTAGCCAAGAGAGCTTCATAAAGCTGCTTTTTCTAAATCTTCCCAACCCAGCAAGTACCAAGAACTCCCCATATTGTCCTAAAGTGTTTCAAAGCCCTGAAAGCAATGGTCAGGACACATTTGGCCTTCCATTGCAGCAGGTGACTTCAGCAATGTTACAGAGCACAAGAAACCTCAACTAAATGTCTCCTGGGGCTCTGTAAGCCCAGAGAGCCGAAAGGTTTCACAGATGTGAGAGTCCTACCCTTTCTTGCCAGGCAAAATGTCTGTCGTCCCTGGAGGAGCAGCAGCCTGCTGATGGGTCAGACAAGATGCAAAGTCCTGGCCATCAAGAAATAAGCTTAGTGGTAGAGAAGATGCCTTAGTGGATAAAGAGCTTGCCATGCACACATGAGAACCTGAGTTCAGTTCTCAGAACCTATGTTTAAAAAACAGGCATAGCCAGGCATGGTGGTGCACGCCTTTAATCCCAGCACTCAGGAGGCAGAAGTAGGAGAATTGCCATGAATTCAATATTACCCTGAGACTACATAATGAATTCCATGTCAGCCAGGGCTAGAGCAAGACCCTACACTGAACAAAACAAAACAAACAAACAAACAAAAAGGCATAGTAGTACACACTTGTAATCCCAGAATTTGGGAGAAAGAGATCGGAAGATCTCTGAATTTCACTAGTCAGCCAGTCTAGACTAATTAGTGAGCTCTGGGCCCATGAGAAACACTGTCTCAAAAAAGGTAGATAGCATTCCTGAAGGTGACACCCAAGGTTGTCCTCTGGCCTCCACATATGAAGGCACACATGTGCCTGTGCAAACATGCACCCACACATACGAGCACACATTCACACACATAACATAACATACACACATACAAATAAAAAACAGAAGTATTTATAAATTGAATTATGCAACTTTTGGTGATTATTTAGGTTGCAAGTAACAGAAGTGGCAGCTCAAAGAGGCCCAAACAAGCAGAAAAAGACACTTTACTTGGCTCTTGTAACAATAATAAATCCACATTCTATCTTCAGGCATAGTTGGACCAAGACCCCCCAAATGACGTCTTTCGGAAGATTCTTCTCTGTCTCTGGTGCTGCTCTTTTCTCTCGATGAGCTCTTCACGCTTCCTCACTTGGCTGTCTACCAGCAGTTCCAAGGTAGCAACCCAGGGAACAAGAGAGAGCACTTCTTTACCACTGCGCAAGATGTCCATCTGGGTTGGCTTCTGTGTGACTTCTTCTGAAGCAAGCAAACCTGTACACACACACACACACACACACACACACATACATACTTGCCATTGGGGTGAGGTCAGTTCCATGTGGCTCCATGAACCAGGAAAGAGAGGGGGGGATTGGGGGGAGAACCAAAGGCAACTTAGAATCTAATTGGAGAAGAAGGGGAGACAGATGGGTGACAGGAAGAAACTAACACCCTAACAGTTTTGAGACACATGAAATGAATCCAACCTTGGGGTAGCATGTTTCCTTCTATAAGGAGAAGCAACTATTCTTTTCTCGCGCCCTACAGAAGGGTGGTAAAGAGGACACAGGAGCTCAGCTCCCTGGGCTGGTACTGAGGCTCAACCCAGGCATATGGTCCATCTGGACCTTTTCAGAGTTTAGAAAGTACCAGCTAATGGGAAGGACGTGGTCCCTAGGAGGACCTTAATGTTCCCGAAGCTGTGCCTGAGCTACGTTTGGTCTTTCCCCAGGGTGCAGTCTGCCTAGGGTGCAGGGCACTATGACTGTACACGTACTGCAGGTCTAGCCAGCGCAATGTGGCGGCAGTACCAGCACCCACAACAGGACTGTCACAGGATGGCTCCTCCACTGTGAATAAGAGACGACCTACAGAGTGGGAGAAAAGCTTTGCCAGCTATACATCTGACAGAGGATTAATATCCAGGATATACAAAGAACACAAAAAAACAAAACAATGAGAAATCAAACAACCCAATTAAAAAATGGGCTCTGGAACTAAATAAAGTTATCAAAAGAAGAAACACAGATGGCATATAAACATCTAAAAAAGTATTCTACAATCTTAGCCATCAGGAAAATTCAGATTAAAACTACTTTGAGATTCCATCTCACTCCTGTCAGAATGGCTACCATCAAGAAAACAAATGACAATAAGTGTTGGCAAGGGTATGGAAAAAGAGGAACCCTTCTGCACTGTTGGTGGGAATGTAATCTGGTACAGCCATTGTGGAAATGAGTGTGGAGGTTCTTGAGGTAGCTAAAAGTAGATTTACCATATGATCCTGCTATAGCACTCCTAGGCATACATCCTAATGACTCCTCTCACTACCTTAGAGATACTTGCACAACCATGTTTATTGCTGCTCTATTCACAATAGCTAGGGAATGGATCCAGCCTAGATGTCCCTCAACAGATGAATGGATAATAAAGATGTGGTACATTTCCACAATGGTGTTCTATTCAGCGGTAAAGAAAAATGAAATAATAGAATTTGCAAGGAAATGGATGGATCTGGCAAGGATTATACTAAATGAGGTAACCCAGGCCCAGAAAGCCAAACATTACATGTTCTCTCTCATATGTGGATCTTAGCTACAAATGTTTAGATTTGTGTGAGAGCTGAAACCAAAAATTGGTAGCAGAGGCCAGTAAGCTAGAAAAAAAGCTATAAGGGAGGGAGGAGAGGGAAGGACTTAAGGGGATGGTATTGCATATATGTAAGTAGGAGAACAGATTATAGGAAAGGGAATGACCTAAGCAAGACCAGGGGAAGAGATTGAGCAAAAGAAGGGTGGGGGAGGGTCAATCAAAAGTCAAGATATTCTGAATAAAACATGTGAAAACTTACTTTTTTGGATAATGGCACATCAAGAAGCCATAGGTTGTTACTAGTAAATGTTCAGTGCTAGGGATGGGATACTTTCCAGTGAGTTGTTGGCCAGGAAGTTCCCTGTTGTCTCCAAAACATCACAGGCTATTGCCAAGGCCCTTGGTTTCCCACAAGAAACAGATGGTAAGAGCCTACTACTGAAGACTTCACATGCCTGTGTGGCAAGGTTACTGAGAAATCAAGCTGGTGCTGAGCAGAAAACATTTTCCCTGCAGACCAGCCGATTGTAAGCTGGAAAAAGCTGCACTGCATGCAGCCCTAAGGGAGACAGATGTCATCAGCGGTGAAAACAGTGGACACTGGAAGCCTCAAGTTTGGCCAGACTGGCCAAATGACTGAACAGATGCAATAGGGGCATGTCTGCACTGAGGGAAACCAATTGCTCTCTAATTAGACTGGAGGCCCACTCTATTGGAGGGAATACATGCCTGCTACAGAAAACCTAATCAGAAGCCTAAGGCAGGGGAGGTCATGAGTCTTAGGGGTATAAAGCCTGCTCTTGCCTGGCTAAATGCATATATTATGCTCACCAAACTGCCCCGTAAGCACTACACTTAATGTTCCATTCATATATCAATGCTACTCTCACTTGTGGTTAGAGAAGCTTCTCTTTTCAGATAGCAACCACTGGGATGACCCAAAAGGCAACATAGTGCTGAGAAGAAGGGACAGAGGAGTGTCCAGCACTGAAACATCTCTATCACACCCTCCAAACCTCAGGGTCCAGTGCAGAAGAGGTGGCAGAAAGACTGTAAGAGTCAAAGGAAGGGTACGACTCTTTACAATGCAACTGTCCAGACAGATATTGACCTTTCAGTGCCTAGTAATACCTACACAAGACCCTCATAATAGGAGAAAAAGATGATGACATCAAATTAAAACAGAGACTAATGGAGAGAGGGAGGGGATATGTGGGAGAGCAGAGTTATGAATGGGAGAATGGGGAGGGGAAATAACATGGTTTATTGTCTGTAAGTATAGAAGTTGTCAATAAAAAATGAAAATAAAAAGCAGAATGGGTCCTTTTTGTACAACATCCAGTTCTGTTCTACCAGCATCAAGTTGGAGCACAGTAGACCAAAACAAACAAATAAAAAAACAATAGCTGGAGATGGCTCAGAGGGTAAATGTACTTGCTACACAAGTATGAGGACCTGGGTTTGATCCCCAGCACCCACGTAAAGAGCTGGGCATGGCTGCATATGTCTTTAACCCCATGCTGACATGGGCAAAGAAAGGAGGGTGCTGAGTCCCTCTGTCAACCATTCTGGCCTATAAATTAGTTCCAGGTTCAGTAAGAGAATCTGTCTTGAGCAAATAAGGCAGAAGAATGACAGAGGAAGAGATGCAGCATCCTTCTCTGGCCCCTCCACACATGCAACAGGCATACCTCCTGCCTCCCCACCCCCCCGCCCCGACACACACAAGTAAACTTAAAAACAACAGCTGGATCTAGCTTCCATGTGTACCTGACTCACAGTGAGTCACATCCTCAGGGGACCAGCTCAGCTTTGCCATTGTTATAAATGAAAGAGTTACGTATGTCCTGCACATATGAATGCCGGGTGGTAGTCAGTCAGCTAGGGGATGTTGTTGTCTTTTGACCTGGAATGCAAATCCCTAGTAAGAAGTCCTCTGATCTTGGTGTTAGCATAATGTGCCACCCAGAGGTCATCTCAGTTAGTAAGAAGTGATGACATCCAAGGGCTAAGATTCTCAAGCATGGGGGATCTTTATTTGATTCATTGTCAGTCCTGGCTCAGTACTAGTCATTCCTAAACCTCACGAACTTACAAAGACTGGCCTTTGAGGAGGCTAAGCAGAAATTGCTCTAGTGTCCATCAAATCTCCTGCCCCTTTTTTTTAATTTATTTTTTTATCAACACCCATAATTGTAGACAATAACCCATAGTAACTCCCTCCCTTCCCCCACTTTCCCCTTTGAAACTCCACTCTCCATCATATCCTCTCCCCCTCTCAATCAGTCTTTTATTTTGATGTCATGATCTTTTCCCCCTATTATGAGGGTCTTGTGTAGGTAATGTCAGGCACTGTGAGGTCATGGATATCCAGAACATTTTGTGTCTGGAGGAGCACTTTGTAAGGAGTCCTACCCTTCCTTTGGCTCTTACATTCTTTCAGCTACCTCTTCCACAACAGATGCTGAGCCTTGGAAGGTGTGATAGAGATATTTCAGTGCTGAGCACTCCTCTGTCACTTCTTCTCAGCACCGTGGTGCCTTCTGAGTCATCCCAAGGTCACTACCATCTGAAAAGAGAAGCTTCTCTAACCAAAAGTGAGAGTAGCATTAATATATGGGTATGAACATGAAGAGAAGTGCTTACTGGACAGTTTGGTAAGCATAGCATATACATTTAGCCAGATACCAGCAGATGTTACACTCCTAGGGCCTATGACTACCTCTGTTGTAGGTTTTCAGTATCAAGCATGTATTCCCTCCCATGGAGTGGGCCTCCAGTCCAATTAGAGAGGGGTTGGTTTCTCACATAACAGATTTGCAACTATTGCCCCCATTGGCTCATTTGGCCTGGATGGCCAAATTCAAGGCTTGCAGTGTCCACTGTTGAGTATCTCCACTGGTGATTTCTTTCTCTCCCACAGAACTGCATGCAGCATAGCTTTCTCCAGCTTTCTGTCAGCTGGTCTACATGGAGGAGGTTTTCAGCTCAGCTCCAGCAGGATTTCTCAGTGGCCTTGCAGCCCGAGTATGCGGAGTCTTCAGCAATAGGGTCTTACCATCTATTCCTCGTGGGAAACCAAGAGACTCAGCAATGGCCTGTAATGTTTTGGGGGTATCAGTGACCTCTATGGCCAACAACTCACTGGAAGGTATCCCATCCCTTGTGCTGAAAATTTTCCAGTAATAATCTATGGCTTCTGGGTGTTCCATTGCCCAAAAGAGTAGGTTTCCATATGACTTGTTTATATCCTCTTAGATTTTGATTAACCCTCCCTGCACCTTTCCTGTACTTATTCTCTTACCCTGGACTTCTATGTGAGTAGAAACAAAGCTCAGTAGCAGAAGTCAGCAGGGTAGAAAGGGGATATAGAGGAGTAGAAAGGGAGGGGGCTTCATAGGATGGTATAGTGTATATGTAAGTAGAAGAACAGACTATGGGGGTGAAAGCTGCCCTTCTTTACAGCATGGGGTACCTGGCTACCACCACTCACATACCACTTTGTCCCCCACATTTTTTCTCTCCACTCCAGGAAGCCAGACTGATGGCCATGGTACATGCTAATCAAAGAAATGCACTAAGTACAGATCAGAGTGTTCATATGTACATATGTGTGTCTTCTGCTGTGTAAGATAAATGAACTAACCCCCAAGCTTAGAGGGATGGCAAACAAGCATCATGGCTGGAGAATCTGCCAATGTCAATGTCTCACAGAAGCTCTATAGAGCTGAGGGGTGGGGTTGGAATGGAGCTTTCCAGTAAAGACCTTACTGAAGCATTCTCAGGGTTAAGCTACCCCCATGGAAGCATGGAGTTATGAGTCATGTGCAGTTGCTTTTAATATGTGGTGTTTTAAAAGTACTACTATTTTCAGCATACTGGCAGAACAAGTATTCATCCTAATTTGAATATAGCAGTTGTTTGTTAGGCTTATGCAATAGACCAGACATTATGATAAACACTTTATCCTCAAAACAAGTCTGTGAGAAGGGGCTGCCATTATCCCCATTTTGCAGATAAGAAAATTGAGTCTCAAGATTTGTAGCCAGGAATCAACCCCAGCACCATCACCCTGAGCCCATTCCAGTGTGTGAGAAGGCTTGGTGGCCCAGGGAGTTCACTTCACCTCTTCCCCTCAAAGCCACCTCAGGGTTTCCCCATCCCTGCCAGCTTCAAGGCTCCTTCTCAGTCCTGCGCTAAGCCTGACTCACCCCAACGTCTCTACCCTCACTTCAAGAGTTCCACTCTAGACTGTGCGTTTGTTCTGTGTTTCTGTTTGCCATTCATTTCCCAGCCACACCTAAGCACCACAGGGGAAACTTCCTCCCATACCCACATTTGTCTGCAAGCTGCTTCTGCACTTGGAGAGCCTGCCTCCTCTTCTGAGTCAAGTACCATCTCAAAACATCACCATGTTCCACAGCTCACTCTGTTAAAAGCTGCACAATCCATCCAATGTTATTCATCCATTCAAGGCTTAGACACTGCCTCGGGTTCGTTCGTGTTGGATACACACAAATCACCAGCTCCGGTAGAATACAAACCACACACATCCTGCTACCTCTGACTCACTTTCACATCTAGCATAGGGCCTAGCCACATCACCCAGCTCAGCCCCCAAGAGGGCACAGTCAAGATAACTCAGCACCTTCTGGCTGATAGGACACTAGGATATGAAACTGTCCACGGAACTGTTGGCCTTTGCTTATTACCATAGCACAGCTAAAATCAGTCCCTGAAAGGGACAGCCCACAGGACACTCAAGGCCCAGCCACCTCCCACATCAACATGGCCCAGGCTAGAGGCAGCCTAAAGAAGAGCCAACTGTTCCAGCACCTTGGAAAAGGAGGCAGAGGATGATACAATGGGCTTCAGGACAGAAATCCATGCAGTACACCTCTCAGGTTTCTGACCCGAGAAGTAGATAAAGATATGAGAGAGAAGAATATATAGGTAGTTGAAAACAAGAAAGATAATAATAGATAGATCAGATAGATGATAGATAGATAGATAGATAGATAGATAGATAGATAGATAGATAGATAGATAGTAGATAGATAGTAGATAGATAGAATATACATAAATAGATTTTATTTTTCTGATTCTCTAAAATGATACCTATTCATGGTTAAGAATGGAAACTCCAAGCTGGGTGTGGTGGCGCACGTCTTTAGTCCCAGCACACCGGAGGCAGAGGTAGGAAGATCAACGTGAGTTAGAGGCCAGCCTGAGACTACATAGTGAATTTCAGGTCAGCCTGGGCTAGAGTGAGATATTGCCTTGAAAAAAAATGGAGGGCTGGAGAGATGGCTTAGTGATTAAGGTGCTTGCCTGTGAAGCCTAAGGACCCACGTTCGATTCCCCAGTACCCATGTAAGCCAGATGCACATGTAGGCACATGCATCTAGAGTTCATTTGCAGTTGCTAGAGGCCCTGGAATGCCCATTCTCTCCCTCCCTCTCTCACTCAAGTAAATAAATAAAAATAAAATAATAAGAAAAAATGGAAACTCTGAAAAGTATAACACATTTTATTATTACTCAGTGCCTCATCTTTTTAATATATGTTCTTCCAGTTATATTTTATTATTTTTAATTTTTTGAATGTGTATGCATGTGTTGTGTGTGCATGTATGTATATTCATATTTTTGTGGGTGCATGTGTGTGTGCATGCATGTGGAGGCCAGAAGTCTAAGCCTTCTCCTCAACCCCCTCCTTAGAGCTATTTGGCTCTTGTATCCTGCCTGGCACTGAGCTAACAAACATGAGGACTCATTCCAGCCCTCAAGTCTCTTGTAGCTCAAAAAGGGAAGAACACAAGGTAACAGGGAAGAGCCATGCAGTATAAAGCCCAGCCAAAAAAAGGAGTGTGGAGAAGCCCTGGAAGGTTCTACACAGTGAGCCAGAATTGGGAAAGGGCAGGCACTGGGCTCCCTATGCATGGTTCCTGAGACCTTGAATAAGGCAGGGGGTGAGGAGCCAAGGGGACCTGGAGCTGCATGCAACTGCTTGGGACCTTTAGATATTTTCCTGCAGTACTCACTATACCTCATGTTCTGTAGCCACAAGATTCTGAAGAAGGCTTTATGCAAATAAGGCCATGAGATAAAAAGTATACACTGTTCACCTGCATGGGTTGTTCTTTTATGGGTTTAACCAACCATAGTTCAAAATGTTTAGTGGGAAATTGTAACTGTACTAAATACAAGAAGTTTTTAGTCAGTATTCCATAAACAACACAGTACAGCAACTCTTTACGTAGTATTTATGTTGTATTTAGTAGTATCGGTCATCTAGGGATGGTGAGGAGAGAGTATATGCAAATACTATATACCATTTTCTTATCACCTAACCATGGATTTTGGTTTCCTCAAGGGGTCCTAGACCTAATTTGATGGCTATAGAGTGATGTATGCGTGTACATAGAAACACATGTATCTTCATATTTTCCCCACACACAGACTCTGTTGACACACAAAATGAATCATATTTTATTGACAAGACAAACTCTATGATAATGGGGGACATCGTGGAAAAGTTGAGTCATATAGTTTGTTCACCATGTGAAGCAACATGCTCTTTCTCAACCTTGCACTTGAGCAGTCAGTGAAATGCTGTTGTACATTCTCCAGAGTCAGAGTATCTGGAAACAGAACTGGTCCATTCATCCTCCAATCAAGAGAGGATAAAAACTAAACAGTCGTGTGGGAGGACTTCATTTCTCCCACACAGAGCTTTTAACCAGGAAATCAAGAGGCCATGACCATCAGCAAGCAGGACCATTTCTAGCTATTTTGCTCTTCCTACCTGAAAAATACCTTTTTTGTGGGGGTGCATGTTCATGCCATGTGTGTGATGGTGAGCACATGCATGCCACAACACATGTGTGGAGGCCATGGGATAACTTTCAGGTGCTGATCATAGCCTCCCATCTTGTTTGAGTCAAGGTCTCTCATTTTTCACCTCTGCATATGCCATGCTAGCTGGACTGAAAACTGGGACTTCTATCTCTACTTCCCTTCTCACCATAGGCATTCTAGTATTACAGCTACAGCATCTGACTTTTATATGGATTCTAGGAGTGCAAACTCAGGCACTCATGCGTACACAGATTTCATTCCCCTAGCCATTCAGCCCTGAAGCTACCTTTGAGAACTTAGGTTATGGAAGTGGCTACAAAGAGACCCAAAAACTCATCAAACTGCTGAGAGTAAGCGATTACTGAGTGCTCAGAACTAAACGAGGCATTTATATCACCTTCCAAGGCTTGAGACATTGCGGAAGAGGAGCAGGAAGAAGGGGAGAAGTACTTTGGAACATTGCCTTCCATACATGCGGTGGTCTTCCCATTCACAACCTCACAGCAACTGCTGTGACCTGCACAATACTAGGCCCAATTAACATTTCATCATGGTTGATGGAGGAGAGCAAAATAAAGAGATGAGACAGTAAAGTGGAACAGGGACCTAGTTGGAAAGAAGAAAGGATTCAAGGGACGGGGCATAGGAAAGGAGACAAGAGTAGGTAACTGGAGGAGTTATAATCATAATACATCATATACATGTGTGAAAATTGTCAATAAAAAGTTCATAAGTAGAGTTTGGGCCATAGAGGAATAAGGGGGCAAACAAGTTATAATTTTTAATCAGCAAAGTAACAAAATGAAGTACAGACAAAAATCACCTTAACCCCAGAATCCCAGGAGTGGTGAGTCCAGGGCTCAGCCTATCCTGACAAGGAGTGGGTAAAGGCAGGTCTGGTGCTTAGAACAACAACTAGATGATGGCCACAGGCCTGCAGGGCACAGTTAAAATAAATTTGATTCCATCACAGCACCCGCACAAAGGTGTCAAAGGAGTTCAGGGCACAGCAGACTCTGTGGAGTAGCCAGTTTTAGGTAAGGTTCAAAAATGAACACTTTTCTGCCTGCTAATATCGGAAATTCAACTTGTACTCTCAGTGTCCAGGAAGATAAATCAACCAAATAAGTTAACAATAATATAATAACTGTAATAATGGGGGTTAGGGAGATGGCTTGGTCAATAAAATATTAAGCATGAAAACCTGAATTTGAGCCCCACAACCCATGTAAAAAGCTGAGTATGGTGGCATGGGCGGGTAAGTCCAGCACTGAGGAGGCAGAGACAGGAAGGTCCCTGGGCTCACTGGCCACGGTCTAGCCTGCTTGGTAGGCACTAGTTCAATCAGAGACTCTGTCTCAAAAAAAAAAGAAAAAAAAAGGATGGACAGCCGGGCATGGTGCACATGCCTGGAGTCCCAGTACTTGGGAGGCAGAAGTAGGAAGATCACCATGAGTTCAAGGCCACCCTGAGACTACATAGTGAATTCCAGGTCAGCCTGGGCTAGAGCAAGATCATACTTCCAAAAAAAAAAAAAAAAGTGGACAGAAATCCTGAGGATAGCTCCCAAGGGTACCTCTAGCCTCTACATGCATACACACACATGCACATATACCTCTACGTAAACCAAAAACATACACCTGCACATAAATGAACACGCACATATATGCTTTTAAATTAAATTAAAAATTTTAAATTGAAAAACAGTGAAGACAGTGTGATTCCCATTATGTGACAATCATTGATCAGAACACCTATCACAACTGTATATCACTGAAAGTAGAAGCGGACATATTTGAGGAAGGGGACAGCAGCAGGAAGGAAGGACAAGAAGGGAGAAGACATGACCAGAGAACATAATGTGCCTGTAGGAAATGTCATAATGAAACCTGCTACTCTATACAATTCGTAATGCTAATGAAGAAGACATCTCAAAAATTGCATGTTACCTAGTAGATCATGGGGAATGTACAGAAAATAAAAATTATACAACAAGCTTTATGAAAATGACTAAAAGACCTCCCAGCTCACAAAAATGCTGGTCACTCTTTTTGTAGGGGGCAGACTATGTTTGCTCTCTCCCATTCTCTTCCCATGATTACTTTCTTAAGAAACCAGTTAAGGCATATGACAAGTGGTTCCCACAAGATGGCCTTCAGCAGTGAGAATCCCCAGCATACAAGTCCCTCCACTCTCGAACTAGGAGCTGGACGGATGGCTGGTTCTCAGCCGCTCTCACTGACCATCCAACCCACGGAGCCTCTGCTTTGCTTCACTGCATGTGCTCTTTTCCACACATCACTAGTCCCAACTTTCTTCTCCCTAGACTCCCTTCATCTCATCTGCCTCCTCTATTACTTTCTGAGTCTGTTTGCTTTCTTTTGCAGCCTTCATTAATTTCAGCAAATATATATTAAGCACCCACTCTTGCAAGATGGTACATCACTTTATCTCTCTTTGTAACACTCCAATACCCAGTTTCCTTAATCAGCAAAGCATCCCTCTTCATTCTTAATATGGTCTGTGTATTTGGGAAGGGCGAGTTCTCATGAAGTAAGTTCAGGCTGACCAAGAAAATCTACAAAGAGTAATAGAACCAAATACCTGTATACCTGTCAACTGCCCATCTGAAAGAACGAAATATTCATCCAATTGCCATCCTGGGTCCCTATGTCCCCTCTTTGTTCATGTACCCCTCCCTGTCATCCCCAAAATAACCACTGCCTTTTTTTATTCTCATGCATTTTAAGGTACTTTATCAGGTTTGTATGTATTCAAGCACAACTAGATATGTAATATGCACCATTGCTTAATACTTTCTTAAACTTTGTATGTATAATTTGGTGCCACATAATGCTTTGGTTTGGGGTGTGTGTGGTGGTGTAAGGGTGCATATATGCCAAGACATACATTGAGAAGTCAGAGGACAACCTTACAGCCTTGGGGTATCAATACTCACCTTCCGGGCTGAAGAGATGGCTTAGCAGGTTAGGGCTCTTGCCTGCAAAGCCTAAGGACCCATGTTAAACTCTCCAGATCCCAGGTAAGCCTGACGCAGACCCATAAAGGTGAGGCAAGTACAAGGTTGCACAGACCCACTAGGTGGCGCAAGTGTCTGTATTTCAATTGCAGTGGCTGAGGCCCAGGAGTGCCAATTCTCTCTCTCAAACATAATCTTAAAAAGTTAAAACTATTCACTTGTTCAGACAGAGTAATGTAGTTTGCTGCTAAGAGCACCAGTCTAGCTGGCCAGAAAGCTGTAGAATTCTCCTGACTCCAGTTCCCATTACCATAGGCTCCCTGGGACCACACACATGTGCACTGCTTGCATCCTGCTTCAGGTGAATTCTAAGAATCTGAACTCTGGTCTTCGGTCTTGCTTAGCACACTATATAACTGAAAATCATCTAGTCTAGATTATTCTGATAATACTCCATTGCATAAATTCACTCCCAATTCATTTTCTAGTCCCTTCCTTTTTTGTTCTGTTTTCATTTGTGTGTGTTGTGCATGTGAATATGTGTGTTTGATGTGTGTTTGTATGTGTGTGGGCACACATGAATGTTCATGTATGTGAGGTCAGAGGACAACCTCAGGTGTCAAGCTCCATTCACCTTTTTTTTTTTAATACAAGGTCTCTCATCAGCCTGGGACTCACTAATTAGGCCAGATTGGCTGGTCATGAGCTCAAGAATCCTGTCTCCACTTCTCAGCACTGGTATTACAGATGTGCATTACCACACCAGGCATTCCACATGAGTTCTGAGAATTGAACTTAGGTTCATACGCATGTAAGGCAAGCACTTTATCCACTGAGCTATCTTCCCAGTCTCTTCTTTTATTATATTTTTTATTTTGTTTATTTTATGAGAGAAAGAATTGGTGCACCAGGGCCTCTAGCACTGCAATCAAACTCCAGACATGTATGCATGTGTGACCTTGTGTGCATGCATTACCTTGTGCATCTGGTTTACGTGGTTTCTGGGGAATTGAACCTGGGTTGTTAGGCTTCACAGGCAAGCGCCTTAACCGATAAGCCATCTCTCCAGCCCCCACCCCCAGTCTCTTCTTGGTCAATTCCACTGTGAGTGTTATTATAAATAGGACACTGGGAACATTCTCATAGAAAACTCCTTGCATGAATTCACAGTATCCTTTTCAGTTTCCCCTGTTCATGGACAGGAGGATTGGTGTTCCTTATGCTGCTGGCGAAACTCCTGAGACCCAGCAATTCTTCCGTTAGCCTGAACTCTGGCCCTCGTCCATCTCATCTGTGACTTGAAAGAACAGCGCCAAGCCACTTTGATCAGTGATGCTTAAATCAGACTTCAATAGATGCCACCCCCAGGCTTCCTGGTCTTCTGCTCTGTGTCTCCTCTGTGGAACTGGGAGATTGCTTCCATACACTGTGTCTTGGTGCAGAATCAATCCATGGCTTTTGGATTTTTGTACGTCTCTGACTCACTGTTTGTTCCCTTAAACAAAAGAGTCAATGCCCTCCTGAGAAATTAATTTAAGCTTCCATTACACTTTATGTGGCAAAACAAAACTGAACATCTCCTCCTGGGTGGTCTACTTCCTGGCTAATTTTTACTAAATCCTTGTCCCCACAAGTGTGCTGACTGAACCATGATCCACTCTTCCTCCGGGTCTGGGGTGTCGTGTCCCAGGTTTGTTCAGTTCACTTGGTCTCTTTCTTTTCCTTTATCATTTATCTTTTCTGTGCTTTCAGATGTCATTAAATAATTCCCTAGATATGCTTTTAGGATTCACTACAAAGATAATGTAGAAAAGTGTCTGTCAAGAGCCAGCCTAGTAAGAATAAATGGGAAATATTTGGTACAATAGAACAGATTTGCCATCCTGTAACAATTACACGAGGACAAAATAGTTTCCAACTGAAGACAGGCCCTCTTCTCCAGTCTTCTTATTATAATATTAATATATTTCCTGAACTTTCTGTCTGGTTTTCATCCTTCCTTTCCTTCTTTTTTAGATAAGGGTTTATGTAGCTCAGGCTAGCCTCAAAATCCCTATGTAGCCGAGGCTGACCTTGAACTTTGGTACTTCCTGCCTCTACCTCCCAAATGCTGAGATTACAGGTAGACACGTGGTTCTGGGGATCAAACTCAGGGCTTTATGCATGTTAGTCAAGAATACTGACTGAACCACATCCTTTTTCTTGAACTTTCTAAAACTCTTTTTTCATTTGCCTGAATACTAGGTGTTTATTTAATGAATTTATATGAGATGTGTCTGAATGAAACTGTGATAGGAATAAGGATACTTGAGAAATAAAAACATTGTGAAGAAATTCTCAATAACTAAGTTTAGTAAATTGTTGATAGCAATGATCTTGACATGCCAAGCACAAATGGCAGAATATTTTTTTAATTTTTATTTATTTATTTGAGAGCAACAGACAGAGAGAGAAAGAGGCAGTTAGAGAGAGAGAATGGGCACGACAGGGCCTCCAGCCACTGAAAACGAACTCCAGACGCATGCACCCCCTTGTGCATCTGGCTAACGTGGGTCCTGGGGAATCGAGCCTCAAACAGGGGTCCTTAGGTTTCACAGGCAAGTGCTTAACCACTAAGCCATCTCTCCAGCCCACAAATGGCAGAATTCCTTACAAAGAATGGTACCAACCAAGACTACAGA
Organism: Dipus sagitta; assembly: GCA_036346955.1. NCBI lineage: Eukaryota > Metazoa > Chordata > Mammalia > Rodentia > Dipodidae > Dipus > Dipus sagitta. The sequence goes on from CM070773.1 coordinate 166,928,678, forward strand.
AGATCTACTACCACTCATAGTAAAGGCCACATATGGTATGCAAATGAAACCAACATTCCCTAGTGCTTTATATATTACACAAGCAGTGTGAAGAAGGAAGGTAAGACTTAAAATGCTCACTAGAGAATCTCATGAGGTAGAGATCAAAGGGCACAGAGGGTCACTTATCCCATGCAGTACCACACACATCTGCACATAGGTTCAGGAAGCATGCATGCACACAATATGTGCCTGGAGCTCCAAAGTGCACTGCATTTTTGTGATTCAAAAACGTGGAAACATTCCAGGGTGTTTTGTCTTCATTTATGGACCAATTATGCAACTGCATTTTATCGAGTGAGCCTTTCCCAGGATCACACACCATGCCGGTTCCTTTTATGAAGATTTAATACAGTCCCAGACCAAGGACAAGCACTTTGCATGTGTTATATCCCTTGCTCCTCACAGGAGGGCCTTCTCGTCATCACTTCTCTGATGAGGAAACTGCAGCTCAGTGGGTACAGAACCCATGGCAGTCCTGTGCGAGAATAAAGAGCAGGACTATAAATCCAAGACCGTCAGTGAGACAGTCTAAGAAATCTATCACACCCTAACCTGGGTCCATATAAAAGAAAACTGTGGTAATTACAACCTTTTAGTCCTCATAGCACCCTGAACATAGCATGTACAAAGGGATGGATGGATGGACAGGGAAACAAATGGGTAGAGACTAAGTAGTTTCAAATCTCAGTGAAGAGGGACTGGAGTGTAGTTCAGTGGTAGAGCATTTGCCTGACAAGTGTGAGGTCCTGAGTTTGACTGCCAGCACTGTGAAGAAGGACTCTTAATGGGGAGATATGGAGTGAAAGCGTTTACTTTTTTCCTTGAAAAGGTTTACTTAAAAACATTTTCCTGAAAATGGAAACTTTCTATTATTATTATATTATTATATTATATTATATATTATTATTATATATTATATTATATATTATTATATTATTATTATTATAAACAGATAGATGATAGATAGATAGATACATACATACATACATACATACATAGATGATAGATAAATGATAGACACACTGAACTCCTAATGTCCTAATGGTCCCTTCCTTTTCCTGGTCCATCCATCTGTTACCCAGCTGCACAGGCCAGATCTCTGGGTTAAAAGTAATGTGAGTCTTAGGAGCAGTAGTAAGAAACCATATAAAATGTTTATAGCCACCATCCAGTTTCCTCCGTGCACAGGGTCCTGGCGCTTCCTACATCCAGGAGCATTTGGCTTTGGGATTTCTCCAAGACTATTCAAAATGCACTATGTATTAGTTACTTTTCTCATTGCTGGGACAAAATACCTGAGCAGAGCAGCTTGAGGAGCACAGGGCTTATTCTGGCTTACAGTTAGAGGGTCCAGGCCATCGTGATGGGAAGCATGGCAGCAGGAGTACGAGGAGGCTGGTCACATTGTATCCACATTCAGGAAGCGGGTGATGGAGACTGGTGCTCAGCTCCCTCACTCCTTTGTACTTAGTCCAGGGCTCCAGGCCATGCGCTGTCCACTGTTAGGACAGGCCTTTCCACCTCAATCACCCAACCTGGACAATCCCTCACAGACATGCCCAAAGGATTATTTCCACTCTAAATCCCATCAAATTGAAAATCAAGGTTAATCACCACACACAGGCAATGGGCGAGCAGGAAAGTGGCCCGTGTGATCCATTTTATGTGCAAGGGGTGATGGCCCTAGAGATGTAGGTCCAGTGAAAGAGATGGGAGTCAGTCTCTGGTGTGGTGCGGAGCATGCTGATGCATGCTCTAGGGCATCTGGAGCAGAGCCCAGCCACTTCCCAGAGGAGGTCTACACTACTCACTCCCACTCCCTGAGAAAAGAGTGAGAGCAGTATCTAGCAAGCCCACTGAATGGCCAGTTCTTTAGATGTTGCTCCTGGGCACCTGTGGGGCTCAGCATCAGTGCCTGTTTGCCATTCAAGTCTTGCCTAGTCTTCCAAGACAGGTCATGCAGACTAACTTAACAGGCCCCTCTCCAAACTGAATTCAGGTTTCCCTTCATCCCCTCTTCTATCTGTCTACAGCACATCACCATAAGCTAGAGTTGTGGCCTGAGTGTATTTCTCTCTCTCTCTCTCTCTCTCTCTCTCTCTGTGTGTGTGTGTGTGTGTGTGTGTGTACACGTGTGCATGCGCGTGGTGTATTATGCAGAGCTGCACATGCTTGGTGCACACATAACTGGGCACAGATGTGTGTGCATGATGTGCATGCATGTGTGTGGAGGCCAAAGGTTGGTGTTGGATGTCTTCCTCATTTGCTGTCCACCTTATTGAGAGAGGGCCTGTCACTTGAACCCAGAAGTGGCCAATTCCACAAGTCTAGGTGTCTAGCTTGCCCTAGGTATCCTTTGTCTGTGCCTCCTGTGCACTGGGATTATAGGTGCACCATCGTGTCTGCCTGGCATTTATGTGGGTATTAGGGTTCTGAACTCAGCTCCTCATGCTTGCATGGTAAGCACTTTACCCACTGGGCTATCTCTGCAACCCCCAGCTACATTTCTCAATTCTGTCCATCACAGAGGACACATCAAATTTCTGTGCATTGCAACTGTGAAGACAGACAACCAACCAGCCCTCAGCTATAAACCACAGCTCAGACCCTCCAGGAAGAAGTTAAATAGGAAGTCTCAGCAAGATTGACATTCAGGATCTACACTTTGACGCCACAGAGGTCCAAAGGCCTCTCGCCCTGGTGTTCTGTCAAGCCCTGTTTCACTAAAAGAGAGAGAGAAGAATTGTTCTACCAGGTCAAGCAAATGTTTCCAAGGCATTGTGGGGTTCCCAGCCACACACTGTGAGTCAAACAGAGACCTGGAAGGTGGAAGCATGAGAAAGAATCAACATGAGGTCAAGGAAAGCTAACGGGAAACAATGAGAAAATAACCCCTACTGATGCCTAAAGACCAAAAATAAACAAACACACACCCAGGGTCCTTGGAAGTCACATGATGGACCTCCTGCCAGGGAGGGCTGGCGCAGAGCTTCCCCTCCCTGCCATCTGTCTGAACCTGCCTCTCAGAATTCTGGACAGAGACAGGGGCTCCCTCATAGCCAAACCGTAAGAAAAACAATCTACATTCTAGCACAGGGAAAGGTGAGACTTCAAGAACCAATTTGATAGCAAGGAGGTTAAGAGAGAGTGTGTGCAACGTGGAAAGACTCCCACATAGCATCAGCTAGCCTCATGTTTAAGCCTAATGGGAAATCAAAAGAAGCAAGTGACACAGCCCCAGAGGAGCAGTGTGTGTGTGTGTGTGTGTGTGTGTGTGTGTGTGTGTGTGTGTTATGTATGTGGTGGGGGGGTGCGAGGGGGCACATGCCACAGGACACATGTAGATGTCAGAGGACAATCTCGGGGTATAGATCCTCACCATTCACCTTGTTTGAAACAGTTGCTCTTGCTGCTTACTATGGTAAATACCAGACTAGTTTAGGACTCTCCTGACTCTGCCTCCCATTGCTGTTGGTACATTGGGATTACGGACACCTGCATTGCTTACATCTGGCTTTATATGGATTCTGAGAATCCAAACTCCATTCATGAGGGTTGTGGAGGTTTGATTCAGGTGTCCCCATAAACTTAGGTGTTCTGAATGCTAGGTTCCCAGCTGATGGAGATTTGGGAATTAACATTTCCTGGAGACAGTGTGTATTGTTGGGGGCGGGTTTGTGGGTGTTATAGCCAGTTTCCCCTTGCTAGTATTTGGCACACTCTCCTGTTGCTATGGTCCACCTTAGATTGGCTAGGGGCTGATGTTCACCCTCTGCTCATGCCATTGTTTTCCCTGCCATCATGGAGCTTCCCCCTCGAGCCTATAAGCCAAAATAAACCTCTTTTTTTCCCCACAAGCTGCTCTTTGTTGGGTGATTTCTACCAGCAATGTGAACCGGACTGCAACAAGGTTTATGCAAGCCATCTCCTAGGCTCCAGAGGAGCATTCGTTTTGTTTGTTTGTTTGGTTGGTTGGTTGGTTGTTTTGTGGGGAGAGGTTTCTTTTTCAAGTGAGGGTCTCACTCTAGCCCAGGCTGACTTGGAATTTATATGTAGTCTCAGGGTGGCCACACACTCATGACAATCCTCCTACCTCTGCTGAGATTAAAGGCATGCTAGAGGAGCATTCTTTGAAATATTTTTATGTATTTATTTGTATAGGAGAAAGAGTGAGAGAGACAATGGGCATACCAGGGCCTCCAGTATGCTCCACTGCAAACAAACTCCAGATGCATGTGCCACCTTGTGCATCTGGCTTACGTGAGTCCTAGGAAATCGAACCTGGGTCTTTAGGCTTCGCAGAAAATCATCTCAACTGCCAAGCCATCTCTCTAGCCCTAGAGAAGCATTCTTAATTTAAAAAAAAAACACAACGTAGAATGTATTGCCACCTATCATAAACATGCATTCTTTTATGCTTCTTAGAGTCCGTAAAGGTATTTCTAACTAGTGCTGGAACGAGCTCAGTTGGCAAAGTGCTTGCCTTGCAAGCATGGAGACCTGAGTTCAATCCCCAGTACCCATTTAGAAACGCCTGCCATAGTGACAACCCTGTGACCCTCGCTCTGGGGAAGCAGAGACAGGCATGCAGATCTCCAGGTTCACTAACTGGCCAGTACAGGCATGCAGATCTCTGGGGTTCACTAACTGGCCAGTACAGGCATGCAGATCTCCAGGGTTCACTGACTGGCCAGTTCAGCATGACTGGTGAGTTCCAGACCAATGAGAGACCCTGTCTCGAGAAAAGATGGATAGGATAGGGCCTGAGGAATGACACCCAATGTTGTCCTCTTACTCCAAAGTGCACACAGATGCACATGCACCCCACGCACATGTGCAGCCACACACAGGAACATGGACATACACATGTATGCATAGAAACACCAAAGTTAAATAAATAATTAAAACTCCATTAAGTGACCATGGTGAAGAGGCGGTGGGAAGACTGTAAGAGCCACAAAGTAAGTAGGAATATGCTAAGGCACAGCCCCCCAACACAGAGGCTGACTGAGGCCTTAACTACCCAACAGTGAACACCAATAACCCCGCTGGGGAGAGCCCTCAGGCAAAGTGGGACTGGGAAGAGGAGATATCAGACTATAACCTTTGTAAAAAAGAATAATACTGGGGCTGGAGGGATGGTTTGGCATTTAAGGCATTTGCTTGCAAAGCCAAAGGATCCAGGTTTGATTTCCTAGGACCCACAATATCCAGATGCACAAGGGGGTACACACATCTGGATTTTGTTTGCAGTGGCTGGAGGTCATAGTGCACCCATATTCTCTCTCTCTCTCTCTCTCTCTCCCTCTTTCTCTGTCAAATAAATAAATTAAAATTAAATATCAAAAATAACAATACTAATAAAACACTATGAAATAGAGATTGTTATCACCAAATGCTATCTATGCCTTACCCCAGGCCACATAGTGAGTACAGAACTGGGACCCAACCCTTTGAACATGTAGTAAGTAGTTCATCAGTTCACCCCAGCAGAGATATCTAGAGTTACTGCCTGAATTCTAACTTTTTCAGAATCTTTGATAGCTATAAAGAATTGTGTGTGGGCTAGAGAGATGGCTTAGTGGTTAAGCACTTGCCTATGAAGCCTAAGGACCCCGGTTAAAGGCTCGATTCCCGAGGACCCATGTTAGCCAGATGCACAAGGGGGTGCACTGGAGTTCGTTTGCAGTGGCTGGAAGCCCTGGCGCGCCCATTCTCTCTCTCTCTTTCTCTCTCCCTCAAATAAATAAATAAAAATAAACAAAAAATTAAAAGAAAAAAGAATCGTGTGCAAGTCCAGCGAGGTAGGGCAATTTCCTGCAGAGCACCAGCTAGAGCCAGCTCAGTATATGCCTCATCTATGCTCTGCAAGCATGGATAATCCCCCCCCCCAAGCCCTAGGCATTCCTCTGGGTTCTAGGAACAGAAAGGCACTGAGGAAATAGTCCCAGCCCTGCAGTCTCACAGAGCAGGGCAGATGAAGAATGAACACTGCACAGTAGACCTAGGAAAGAGGGCAAGGCACAATGGCATCATTTGCCAATGTTTATTTGGGTCCTACATTAGACTATACCTTGGGGACTAGGAAAATTAAGAGGTCCTCATATTTGAAGAGCTCTCTAGCCAAGGGAAGCAGGTTAACTCAACATAATGTGATCAGTAAGTATGTGCTTTAGTCAACATTTGACTAAAGATGAAAGGAGTTGGGACCAGATTCTAAGTTGCTGGACATTCACTGGGTAATGCCAACCTAGGCTCACCATCAGCCTGCCCCACAGCTAACCTCTACTCTGTAGTGTTGCCATTGGCAAGCAGTTTCTTCCCTAGCTCAAAAGATTTTATCTTGTGGGTAGAGAGCTCTGTCTTCCATCTTTGACTCCAGATATGGTAGAATCATCACTACAATTTAGGGGTTCACTTCCCCTCAAAGCAGTTTTCCTCATTGTTGTCATTACTGTTGTTCTTGTGAACTCGTCCTTTAGTATTTCTTGCTTCCTTATTGTTTCCTCCACAGAGTCTAGCAGGGTCTCAGAGAAAACCATTCAGAGGAGCCCTCCTCCCCCGGGAGCCCATCAAAGAGCTCCTGTGCATAAAAGGCACCACAAGCGGAGGGCAGCTGTAAGAACCGCACCAGCTGCTCTCCGGGGTCAACGGGTCAAGCCTGACAGAAAGCCAGGCTCAAATTTCTGACCCTGAGTGTCTCAATAAACTTCAGAGGCAATTTTAGGTATTGAGGTGACATTTGAAAAAAAAATCTAGAAATGGGGGTCTCTCCACTGTGTGATAGAAAAGTAGGACCTAAGATGGCTGACTAGAAGCCATCTTTGAATCAAGCGAGTACAATGGAAATGTACCAGAAAAAGAAACAAACAAACAAAAAAAAAAAACCCTCCAGAGAGGCTGAGAATGGATGTGCATGGATTCCAAACAGATCCTGCAACACAAGGAGCCGGCTCGAGTTTAGCAGTGGCACATAAATCAAAAGGGGTCTGGGTCCTCAGGCACCCGGCAGACAGGCAGGAAGAGCAGCACCGGAGCACTGGCAAGCCCTCCACCTGACGGCAGTGAACGTGTCTGACAGTTTGCTTCCTTAAACTGAGCACATGCCTTGCTAAGGTAGATCCCAGCAAGCATGTCATGTATGCGTGTGTGTGCTGAGGTACACGTATTTGTGCCGGTGCATGCATATTCGTGTGCACGTGCATGTGGAGACCAGAGGCCAGCTTCAGGTTGCATTTCTCAGGTGCTGTCCATCCTGCTTCATAGCAATCTGGAGCTCAGCCAGCAGGCTAGACTGGCTGGCCAGTGCGCCCAGGGATCTGCCTGTCTCCACTCCCAGAGCACCAGCATCACAGGCACTCGGCCAGCCTCTTCCACAAGAGTTCTAGGGATGGAACTCTGCTCCTGCTGCTTGAGGACAACCATTTTACCAACGGAGCCCTCTGCATTCTCGAATGGATATTCAAGTATGACTATATCCATTGCAAAAACGTTGTCATCACAAGTATGGGGAGGTACACTGGAGTGTCCTACGTAACTTAGCTATTTTTATAAAGGTTAAAAAATTAGAAACACCGAAGTCAGGAGTCAAACCCTATGAGGAAGACCCCAACCAATGACTCTTCTTTCTTCCTTTCCTTCTTTCGTTTGCTTGCTTTCTTTTTCCCTTTCTTTCTTTCTTTCTTTCTTCCTTCCTTCCTTCCTTCCTTCCTTCCTTCCTCTCCCCCTCTCTCTTCCTCTCTCCCTTTTTTTCTCTTGAGTGACAGAAAACCCCAAATCATCTAGTCTGTGGCAAAGGCTGTGAGGATACAAAAGGCCCATCTGGGAGTAGAGAGATGGCTCAGTGGAAAAAGGCACTTGCTTACAAAACATGATGGCCTAGGCTCAATTCCCCAGTACTCACATAAAGCCAAATGGACAATGTGGCATGTGCATCTGGAGTTTATTTGCAGCTTTCTCTCTCTCTCCTCTCTCTCTCTCTCTCTCTCCTCTCTCTCTCTCTCTCTCCTCTGTAGTGCTCTAACAAATAAATAAATATTAAGAATAAATAAATAAACAGAAGTGAAAATTACATGGAATTTCATGATAAAGTCCTTTTTTAATAAAAAGGAAAGGCCCATGTGGGAAAGTAACCCAGCAAACCCAGCAGAAGGGAACTTGTCTCTGGTTGCTTCATGCCTCACTCTACTGACCCCAAATACTCAATTTTGGAAATCACTGTATGCAAGAGAGCTAGGTAGATCATTATAGCAAATCAAAGTGAGGACCAGGAGAGGAAACAGTTTAGTAAAACTCTAGTACCTTTGATTAATCCTGTTCTACAGGGATAAGGTGAGGGAAAAAGCAGTGATGTCATGAGCCATCAACCATGATGTAGTTTGCCATTCATTCTCTTCCTCTCTGGCCTGATTGCCTCTAAAACATCATAGCTAGCCTGCTAAATCCTCCCCAGAAAACTCCCAAGTCAACTTCGTTATGTTAGTTACCTTTCTCCTTGTTGAGACCAAATACCTGGCAAAAGCAACTTCAGGGAGAAAGGTTTGTTTTGCCTCACAGTTCGATAGTGACCCACCGTGGTGGGGAAGGCATGGAGTGCGAGGCAGCTGATCACACTGCATCCGCAGTTAGCAAGCAGAAAAAGATGAGTGCTGGGGCCCACCGTGCATTCTCCTTTTTATGCAGTCCAGGATCTGAGTCTTGGATCCACTTGGATCCACTTGGACAGGGGAGTAACCAATTGCTTGGACAGGGGAGTAACCAATTGCTCGGAGAAAGCAGACAAAGCGGAGAGCAGGAGGATGCACTATAAACAGACAGTTGATCCTTTTCTGCCAAGTGTGCTAACAAACGAGATGTCTAAGTATCCTCTGATTTGGGGGTGGGTTATGTGTGTATGTGGATACTTTTCTACTGGGAGTACATAACTATCATCAGAATCTGAATTAGAAGCTTCCTCCTCTCCTCGTCATCACCTCCACAAATGCACAAGTGTGTGTGCACACACAGAGTCACTCTCACAACTGCTTCAGAACCAACAGACTTCCTAGGGAACTAGGTCAAATGTGAAACAATACACAGTGAAGTAATTGTCCCCTGTCTCCAAGCACAAGTGTGCAGGGATTCTTGGCCCTGTGGCTTTATTTGTATCCTTAACTGCCCTCCTACCCCAACAACTGAGAGTCGAGAACTCTTTCTAAATCTTTTGTTCATACAGTGTGAAAAGTACATCCAGATTTGCAAAGCCCTAGCACATATATCTCCCTCAAGGAAAACCACCTTTTCTCACCCTTTCAGTCCTGAAAGAGGGAGGTTTGAATCTCCAAAACTGCAGTTGGTTAAGACTACAATTAGCAACTTGTTGAGAACTGAACAAGTTCAAACTTTTAAAATTTGAATAATTTTGGTTGTGGTTATTCAGATAATGAAATACTAAAGTTCTTTCTCACCATGAGTCCAGGTGATCTGAGCTACAGGGACCGCTTCCCTCAGAAGGCTCATTGTTCTGGATATAGTCTACCTTTCTGACCCACAGAGACAATTTTTAACTTATTGTAGGGTCTAAGCTAGGAATGCACCAGATAATCATCTAAAACAACTGCCCCTTTCCCCTGCAAAAAAAAAAAAAAAAAAAAACAAAAAAAAACCTGCATTTGAAACAAATGTCTAGTTCTAGCATAAGGACTCCAGTGAGAACCAGTGAGGGCTGCTGGGAGGATTAAATGAGACTCTTTTTTGTTTTGTTTTGTTTTGTTTTTTGAGGTAGGGTTTCACTCTAGCCCAGGCTGATCTGGAATTCACTATGTAGTCTCAAGGTAGCCTCGAATTCACGATGATCCTCCTACCTCTGCCTCCTGAGTGCTGGGGTTAAAGGCATGCGCCACCCGGCACATACCCAGCAAAACGAGACTCTTAAAACACCTCATAGTGTAATGTATTATATTGATGATATGATGGTCTCCATTGTCGACTCCACAGAACCTAGAATCACCTAGGAAACAAATCTCTGCAATGTCTGGTAGGGAGGGTCGAGATTAGGTTAATGGAGGTGGGCAGCACCATCCTCTGAGCTAGGGTCACAGAGTGAATGAAGGAAAAGGTGAGCTGAGCACCAGCATCATCTCTCTCTTCTTCCTCTTCATCCTCACTTTGCATTGACCAGCTGCTTCATGTGCCTGCTGCCTTTCCCACCATGATGGACTATGTCACCTCAAACTGTAAGCAAAATTAAACCTTCCACCTTTAAGTTGCTTCTTGTCCGGTATTTTGTCCCAGCAACTAGAAAGGTAATTAATACAGACAGACTCCTGCTCAGTTCTAGTAAGGTTGGGTAGACTACGGAATTTGGAGAGCACTGGACAGACTAGAATATCTACCCTTTTTGTCACCACAGCTTCCAAGAGAAGGAAACGTTTTCAGAGGAGAAGCAAGATGCCAAATGAGAGAGCAGGTAGAATCAAGTAACCCAGGAAAATGGACGTGGGTGGTTCAAACATAGGGCAGGGTAGTGGTGCTAGAAGTCTCAAAGATGGCCGGATACTGCCCGGGATTTAAAGAGAACAAGAACGTAGATGCTACAAACAGACCCAAATCCAGTAGTAATCCTGGGTAAGAGTTGAGAACTGATTGCAATAACAAATTTTAATGTGCGTGAGTGCTTGTGTCATGTGCTGGGTTCTATGATGAGTATCTTCCTTGCATTAATCCACTTATACTTTATAAGAACTCAGGGATAAGACAGTAGTGCACATATAGTTCCTTTGTATTTTTTTGTGGTTCTGGTTTTGTGGATCAAACCCAGGACCTCGTACATATTAGGCAAAACTCTACCACTGACTTACCTCCCTCAGCTCTTTTATTTAGTGTACATATGTGTGGTATGTGCATGCATGTATGAGTATACATGTGCACATGCATGTAAAGGCCAGAGGTCAATGTTGGGTGACTTTCTCTACCACTCCACATCTTACTTTTGAAACAGGGTCTCACAATAAACCTAAAGCTCACCAATGGGCTAGACTAACTGGCCACAAGCCCTGGGACTCCTCCTATCTCCACCTTCCTCCTGCTGAAATTACAGGTGTACACTGCAACCCTGTCTTTCATGTGAGTGGGGGCTGGGGGCTGGGGGCTGAGTTCAGGTCCTCATGCTTGCATAGCCATCACTGTCTGCACTGGGCATCTTCCAGGCCGCCACAGTTTTCAGAACAGTGTCAGAACATAACAAGCACTGACACACTCACAGTGCTGCTATTAGCCCCCTTTTATAGACATGGAAACTAATAGCAGAGACGAGCTGATTGATCTACCCATACACAGTGTGTTTAACTGGTAGAGCTGAGCTGCCTGATTAAAGGAACAGAGAGAAAATATATTCAAGGGTCCTTCTAAAGTCAAATGTTTATCATTCTTTCAAGAACAAGTTCAATTCAGCAAGCATTTTTTTGTGTGTGTGCATGCATGTGGGGGGGAGAAATTGTGGTGTGGTGTGGTATGTGAGATGTGTGTATGGTATATGTACATGTATGTATGTGCTCATGTACTTAGCTGTGTGCAGAGTGCTGGGTGTGCTTACCTGTAATAGCCAGAACAGAATGTCAGATGTCCTCCACCATCCTTCTGTCTACTCTTCCCCCCCCTCCCTTTTTTTTTTTTTTTTTAAGAGCTGAAATCTCTTACTGATCCCAGGAGTTGCTATTTTGTTCATGAGCTCTGGCAATTCCTAGATCTCTGCTCCCCATGGGACTGGGATTACAGACACACCCAGCTGTTTATATGGGTACTGCAGGTTGAATTTAAGCAGTCTCTCAGGCCTCAGGACAGTATAAGTGTTCTTAACCACTGAGCATCTCCCCAGCCCTCAGCAAACATTTCTAAGTATCTACTCTGGATAAAAGACACTAAGTTCCAGGAAATGAGAAAAGGAACCTGGGTTATATCAGTTAACTGGCTGTTCTGGGCATTTGGGAGAGTTAGAATTTTAAAGCATGGCTCTGCAGATGCCCATAGGCCTGTGGAAAAGCTGTGTGTCTGAATAACCTACTACTGCCTAAGTGAGATGTGAGTGCTCAAAGGGCATGTTGGGGTCATGGGGGAGACTCAAAACCACAGGGAGAGATGATCAGAGCTAGGTGCTCCCTAGTGTGTCAACGTCAGAAGCTCTGAAGCTCAGGCAGGGAGGGAAGGGGGAGGTGTCCTCCTGGCATAATTAAACCAGAGTTATTCATCTGCTAGAAATAAGGTGAAGGTCACGTTAATAGGAAGAATATGAATTTCTCCAGCTGACCAGATGGGGGCTATTGGAAAGGGAATGGTCCCAGGGGTCCCCAACTATATTTGAATTCTTACACTTTGGGAGAAATGCAGCCCATCGTAGAGATAAAGCCCCACTGCACAACTCCCCTAACTCCCCTCCCCCAAATCTTCTGTTGTCACCTTTATATGACTGCAGAGAGTGAGGTACCTAGACCAGGAGTATAAGCCCCTGCCTCCTCCTCCACCACTTCTCCACCTCTCCATCTTTCCACTTGAAAAAAAGAGAGCTTCAAGAGAATGACATAACACACCCTCCCAGTAATGCCTTCTTAAACCCTTAATGACCGTAACATAACAGTCCAATCAGAAAAACCTACCTTTCCCAAAGCTTTTAAAAATACTTTTCTTTTTTATTGTGTGTGTGTGTGTGTGTGTGTGTGCTTGTGTGTGTATATGTATGTGAGTGTTCACTTGTGTGTAGGTGCACATGTATCTCTGTCTCCCCAACAATAGGATGGCAAGCATGCACCACCATGTCCAGTTTTTTTTACATGGGTTCTAGGAGTTAAACTCAGGTGGTCCTCATGCTTGTGAGGCAAATTCTTTATGAACTGAGTTATTTCCCTAGTCCTTCAAAGTACTTTTTTATAGATTGTAATGGCCACATGAAAGTTATGGCCTTTGATAACACATGTGGAAGTTTAGGCAGGATGTAAAAGGAAGCTTCTAAATGGAAGGGGAGGCATTCTCAGCTGACACACACCCTCCTGTCCTTCTGTCCTGCATCCTTTCCCATTCTCCTTGCTGACTCAGTAGCTGGAGAGATGACCATCTTTTCGCATCTCAGAGCTCTCATGTTAAAACCCTCTATCCACCAAGTCAATATCACCAACTGACTCCCTAGGGATTTCTCCTTACATCAGAAAAACGAGGGACTACAGAGATGGTTCCGTGTATGAAATGCTTCTTGGACAAGCATGAGGTCCTGAGTTCAGATGCCCAGCTGGGTGCAGTGTAACATGCCTACAAGCCCAGTCTTGGGAAGGTGGAGACAGGGCATCCCTGGGACTCACTAGCTAGCTAATAATCTAGCTTAATCAGTGAGCTACAGGCTTGGTGAGAGACCCCATCCAAAAAATAAATAAAATAAAATAAAATAAAAGAGGAAGGTAGAAAGTAATAGAGGAACACACATAGCCTCAACCTTTGGCCTGTACATGCATGTGCACACACGTGTACTTACATACATGAACATGCAAAAATATGCACACACCATACACATGCAAAAAGGGAAGAAAAATGATTTGCTATTGTACTCAAGCATTACTAGTTTCAATTATCCAAAACTGAATCAAAACTCAAAGTGGCCACTAAGTAGAAGAAAAGTGATGAGATACAGGCCAGAAAGCTTGGAAATCAGACACAAATTGCAGCCCTGGTTCACTTTACCGTGGTTGTTCCAACAGCCAAGCTAAATAAGAGCTTTTTGGGGAAAGGAATTCATTTGGAAGGTGACCATAGGAAGCCTGAGAGAAGGGGGTGGGGGAGAGAACAGCAATAAGGAGTGTGCTATTGAGCTGGGCCCAAAGGTGTGCAAGTCTGTTTCAATCCCCTGGTGACCTTCCTTCTGCAAGTATGGTCACTGACTCAGCCACCAGAAGCAACATTGCCTGGGAGCAGATTAGAAAAGAAAAATCTGATCTTCACCCTGACCCTTGTTTGCATTTTAATGAGATGCCCACATGGTCCCTGTGCACATTCAAATTTGAGCTGTCCTGTAGTAGAATCCACTATGTGTTGAGCCTTGGAAAGACAAGAGGCTCTTGGCCCTCTCTGGTCAAGGAAGAAATTGCAATTTTTTTAAAGACAGGGTCATGTGTACCTTAGGCTGGCCTTGAACTCCCCATGTAGCCCAAGGATGGCCTTGAACGTTCTGATATTCCTGCCTAGGATTACAAATGTGCAGCACGACCCTCAGCTTATGTGCTGCTGGAGTTCAGTCCAGTGCCTGCTAGCATTCTACTAACTGAGCTCCAGCCCCAGCCTGAGTTTGATCTTCTGCATTTCCTATAGCGTAGGGAAAACCTCAAAGAAGGCAAGCTGGGAAACTCAACAAGCTTTAGAGATGGGAAGCCTTCATGAGGGGAAACTGGTCACCCAGGGTGTGTGTGTATGTACACGTGTGTGTAACAATGCCTAGTTCTTATGGACAATGGGGGCATTAAACAAGCTTCTACATGTAATAGGATTGCTGATCAATGACACATTGACATCACTATCAGAGCAAAACCAACCAAAATCATTTGGAAAGTTACAGTGGAAAGAAAATGAGAATAGCTAACGTAGTTTCTACATTTCTAGTCCCCAAGATAAAGCCAAAGTACAGGCCAGACCTCAAAGGACTTACAACTTGATGGAGAGATAAAACTCGGGGACATGAAGCAATACAAGACCAGAGCAGGTGAGTTATGTAATATCACACTCACATCAGTATTAGCAAGAGAAAACGATACCTATGTATCTTACTATGTGCTGGACACTCTTCTAAGGTGGGGGGTGCATGTGAACAATCCTTATAAGAACCTGATAGGATAGGTATGATTACCATTACAGCTGTTTTACAGATGAAGAGACTGAGGCACAAGAGGACAAGTGAGGACAGCTCCCCCTTTCTGGTGTAAATTCCTATGGCTGAGTGACCTGGCTAAATCCTCTAGTCTTGTGATAACCTCCCAGGAAAACTGTGACAGTAGTTTTCCTAATCTCATTTGCTATAATACTCTTTCAACCAAATTTTTAAATATTGATCATTTAAGAAACCACAAAATCCCAGAGGACATACACCTAGCCTGCACATTACCATTAACCCTAACCCAGCTCCACTCTGGCCCTGCACTTGCAGGAAACCCACAACTATGATCTTAGAAGTGTCCTCTTTCCAGGGTTCACCCTCTTCCAGGTGGGCAAGTCGGGCTAATGCTGTTTCCTTTGGATAGATGGTGTGGGAACTGAGTTCAACGGGATTGCAATGCAGAGCAAAATAGTGGCCAGGTTACCTAAACCTCAGAGGACCTGAGAATGGCTGAGCTCTTTGCCACCAAGAGGGCAGGGCAATGAGTGGACAGTGTCCAGAGAAGCAGGAAGGCTAAGACAAGTCCTACCAAGAGCTAGAGGCTTAAATAGCCATTTGGCCATTTGGGCTAATTGTTCTTATTGCTTAACCAAAAGCATAAGCCATTCCCCAGCTCTCCCTTTCTGGTGTAAATTCCTGCAGATGAGTGACCCGGCTAAGCCCTCTAGTCTTGTGTTAAACTCCCAGGAAAACTATGAAAGTAGAGTTTTCCTAATCACATTTATTATAATGCCTTTCCAACCAAAGATTTAAGTATTGATCATCTAAGAAATAACAAGTCAGAGTCCTACATAATGATATCAAAGTATTCTATAGATGTCACCTCCCATCTCATATCAGGTGTTTTGTGCTTTTACACAAAGCAGCTACACTTGGTCATTCCTTAGGTCTTTTTTTTCTTTACGTGTGTTTTTTTAAATATTTTATTTTTTATTTATTTATGTATTCATTAGAGACACAGAGCAGGAGAAAGAGAGAGAGAGAATGGGCATACAAGGGCCTCTAGCCACTGCAAACAAATTCCAGACGCAGGTCCCCACCATGTGGGACCTGGAGAATCCAACCTGGGTCTTTAGGCTTCACAAGCATGCACCTTAACCTCTAAGCCATCTCTCCAGCCTTCGTGTGTACTTTATGTGTGCAGGTACATATGTGTGCATGTGGAGGCTAGGGAACAACTTTAGGTGACATCCTCAGGTACCGTCCACCTTTTCTCAGACAGGCTCGCTCATTGGCCCTGAGACCACCAGGTAAGCCACAGTGGCTGGCCAGTGAAGTCAAGGGGTCTTGCCAGCACTGGGATTACAGACATGTACCACCACCCCTGCCACTTTTACATGGGTTCTGAGGATGTGACTCAAATCTTCATGTTTTCAAGACAAGCACTCCAGTCACTACCTCCCCAGCCCACCCCCACCTTTTCTTATTATGTTTGCCACTTACTGGAGTGATGCAATCTTTGTACCAGCACAAAAATTTTTAAATGGATGAAAGACCAGAGCCTATTTCCTGAACCACCACCCTCTGTGTTCCAATTTTGCAAAAATCCGTCCTTTGAAAATACCAGTTAGACAACTTCATTACAAATGGAAAAATGCCACTCTTCAGACTCCAGGCAAAGTGTTTATAAAGGTGTCCCGTTCGGTCAGCCCTCCCTTTGTCCACACACAATCTCCTCCGCCCTCAAGGGAGGGTCTTGTGAACTGGAAGGAGGCCCAGGCTGGGCTCTGAGAACAAGCCCAGGAGGGGAGTGTGAATGGCACATTGTTGCCCTCCACCAGGTACCCTGACTCAAGAACCACAGGTTAATTTCCTAACCTTCCCTTTACACTCCCCTTTCTATTTTTACTTGAAAGCAAGCAAGTCACCATCAGACCTTGTGAAGCAATTCACATGGATGTCCTTTAAGCATCTGTCACTCTGAAGGATACAGTGTCCGTGAAATGCCAAGAGCAGTAGAGACACAAATGGCAACTCCCTCAGATAAAAGACACACAGTCCTTGACCCAAGGTACTTACAACCTTGATAGGGCGATAAGGCTTGGGGACATAAAGCAACTTAAGACTGGTGCCGTGCATTATGTAATAGCATGTTCACACAGTCTTAGCAAGTTTCCACATGCGGAATTTCCTCTCCTCTCTTCTTTGGTGCTTTCAGAGCCTTCTCTTGAACTGAATGTTTTTGTGCCCAGTTAAAAGAACAGCAGAGCCAAGGACCTGACTTTTCAGACCCACTAGAAAACCAACAGAAGGGAGTTACAACAATGGACTGAGTGCTCCACAAGACATTTGATAAGACAGTGTTCAGGTCATGGTTTTCATTGACATGAAAGTGGAATGGGAGTCACTGAAGGGAAAGAGACCAACAGGAGAAAGGTAGGGGCATGAGGGAGGGGATGAAGGGAAGGTCAATAAATGTATGAAACGTGTGTATGTATGAAAACACCATAATGAAATGCATGAAAACACCATAATAAAGCCCATTACCTTGTATGCTAATTAAAAAAAAATAAATTAGAGGGGCTGGAGAAATATTGCAGCAGTTAAGGAGCTTGCCTGCAAAGCGTAGTAACCTGGGTTCGACTCCCTAGTACCCATGTAAATCCAGATGCACAAAGTGGTGCATGCATGTGAAGTTCCTTTGCAGTGGCTGGAGGCCCTGGCACACCCATTCTCTCAGTCTCTCTCTCTCTCTCTCTCTCTCCCTCTCTCTCTCTCTGCTTGCAAATAAGTAAATTAAAATATTTTATAAAAACAAATTACCCAAGCAATTTATAATATGTTCATGTATTAAAGTTCCTAATAAAAATTGTTTTAAAATCAATTTTAAAAAAACAAATTAGGGATGGAAAGTTGTTCAACGGTTAAGCTCACTTCCTGTGCAAGCAAGAAGGCCTGGGGGTCCTGAGACCACCCGAGGTCAGCTCTCCAGATCACATGTAAATAGTTGGGCATGGCTACGTGCACTGGAACCCCAGTCCTCCAGGGGAGCAGAGACTCCAGGATGAAGACACCTCGGACAACAGTAACAAGATTTCAGCTGCAACAAAGCGGGACACTCGGTGCTCCACTCTGGCTACTGCAGTGAGCAATGGGGAAGCCACAAGGACACGTACACATGCATAAACCAACACACCACACAGTATATACACACATGCAAGCAAAAATTTTAAAAATGAAGGCTGGGGAGATAGCTCAGCGGTTAAAGCACTGGCTGTACAAGTGTAAGAACCTGAGCTCAGATTTCCAGACCACACATAAAAGCCACTGTGGTGGGCATTTGCAAGCCCAGTGCTCCTACTGCAAGGAGGGAGGTGGCATTGGAAAACTCCCAGCAAGTTCATGGTCAGCTAGCAGAGAGAACACAGTGGTGAATAAGAGAACCTTCCTCAAACAAAATAAAACAAAAATCCAACCATGGATTTCAGAATAAATGTAAGCATTTATTGACTTCAGTGTAAGAGAATAAAAAGGGAAGTTTCCTGCCCTGGAGGGTCTTTGGGACATGCATCAGTTGCTAGGGCACAACTCATTTTCTCAAAACGTGTGCCATCGCTTCCCCTCCCATACCCACAGTAGACATCTCTAATCAGTGAACAGCACTCTTTCCTGCTCAGTTCTATTTTTTAATTTCTTTGGTGGCTGTGGTGGTACAGAGGATCCAACACATCTATCACAGAGCTGGGCATGTGCACGTGCCAGGCAAGCACTCTACCACTGAGCTACATCCACCCTTGCCCTTTTCTTATTTTTTTTTTGTTTTGAGATAGGGGTCTAGCTAAATTACTTAAGCTAGCCTTGAACTCACTCTGTAGTCCAGGCAATCCTGTCCCAGCCTGAAGAATGGCAAGGAGGACAGGCCTGTGCCCCCAGGCTGGTCTCAGCATTCTGTCTCAGTGTTGTTCGCAGCATGGTATCCACACAGCCCCTATTAGTTGATCAGTCATCCCATGAGATAAACCCTCCTCGGTTGCAGTATGTGACAAGGGACGGGGACAGATGGCTCTTCTCTCAGGTCTCCTCATCTTCCTACAAACAGAACATGCTCATTCACACCCCCAAGTCATCACACATCAGGAATTGGTACTTGAATGCTCTGCCTTCTGTGTTTTCAAAGTGGAGTCATCTTCCAAGGTCTAGCAGCCACCTGATCCCCTCTCCCCACACCTCCCCATGGCTGCCTTTGCACAATGGGCCTCTATCCTGTGACCTTTACATTCTTATTTATCTTTCTTCCTCTGCTACCCTGTAAGCCTCCACTGCATTTCAAAGAAGAAATCACAGAAGGATATTGAGCATATCGTAGAGCACCCACTGAAAAAATAATTTGTTAGGCTGGGTATGGTAGTGCCCATCCAGCACTGGGGAGTCAGAGACAGAAGACTGTTGCAAGTCTTGAGAGCAGCCTGATTGCAAGTCGCTAGTTGCAGACCAACCAGAACGACACAGCTCCGCTTTCATAGATCTGGCCATGCAGCAGGCCCCTGCCCTCCTTAGCAACTCCCCAGCTGAGTCCTAGCATCTAGGGTTGTCCTGTGCATCTTTCCTTCCCCTTCTCTGTACCCCCATATCCTTTCCAGCACTGATGAAAACCTTCCTTCCACAAGGTATTTCCTTCCCTTTACCTCCTCCTCAAACCTTCTTCTCTTGTTCCTTTATAGTAAGCATGGAGGCCCATCAGATGCTGAACTCAAGAAAGGGGACAATCCTGCCTCACATCTGCCCTGCAGGTTAGGGACATTTTCACACCATCACAGAAAAGGGAAGTACAAAGCCTTTCATTTATTTGTTGGTTTGGATATGGGATGAGCTGCTACAGTTAGATCAAAATTTGAGAGGCTAAAGTAAGATTCTCTCTCTCCTCCCTCCCTATTTTCTCTCCCTTCCCCATTCTCCCTGCCTCTTTCTGACTAACTTCCTCCTTCCCTCTCTCTTTTCCTTCCTCTCCTCCTCCCTTTTTACTCTCTCCTCTCCCCTCTATCTCCTTCTTGGCTGTCAAGAGGTGAACAGCTTTCCTCTATCAGGTCCTTCTGCCAGGAGGCTCTCCCTCATCCCAGACCCAGAAACACAAGTGCAACCATGAACAAAAATAAATAAATAATAAATTATTCCTCTTTCATGTTGATTTGCTCAGATATTGTATCACAAAGACAAAAGGCTGACCAACACAGCCTAGGTCCTAGGAAGAAAATAATTATTTAAGTGAATAAAGCAGAGAGAAACTGTTCTTCCATGTCACTGAAGGGTGGCTTTTAGCCAGTCACCTCACCACTGGGGATGCCCACTTGTTGCAGTCAGGGTTGCATTGCTGGTAGAAATCACCCAACCAAGAGCAGCTTGTGGGAAAAAAGAGGTTTGTTATGGTTTACAGGCTCGAGGGCAAAGCTCCACAATGGCAAGGAAAACGATGACATGAGCAGAGGGTGGACATCACCCCCTCACCAACATCAGGTGGACGACAACAATAGGACAGTGTGCCAAACACTGGCCTGGGGAAACTGGCTATAACACCCATAAGCCCGCCCCCAACAAAACACTACCTCCAGGAGGCTTGAATTTCCAATTGCCATCAGCTGGGGAGACTAGCATTCAGAATACCCAAGTTTATGGGGTACACTTGAATCAAACCACCACATTCCACCCCTAACCCCCATAAACTGATATTCATACATGATATAAAAGACAATGCATTCAGTATGACTCTAAGAGTCCCCATAGTTTTTATCTTAATGATGTTCAAACATTCCCGTAATCCAAGGTCCTTTAACTGAGCCATAATACCAAAAGATACCCCAAAGACCCATAATGGCACAGAATACACATTCACACTGCAGAAGATGGCACTGGGCATAGCAAAGAAATGTCCAACCAATACAATATTTAAAATAACCAAGGCAAGCATCAAACTCTGTAGTTTCAAGGCCAACAACTCTAGTCAGTGACAAGTCTCCAAGTCCAATAATTCTAACCAGCAACAAGTCTCTGGAGTTCCAACTCCACCCCTCCAGCTAGGCTACTCACAGTCCTGGAAAACTTCATTGGGGCTGGTAGCTGTCCTCAGCTGCCATCTCGTGGTCCCGGCATCTCCACTGGGTCTCCACTGCAATCCACGGTTCATCCTCACAACTCCATGGGGTCTCCATGCAGGCATCCAGCAAACCTGCTTCACACTGCCCATGGCCGTTTCCAAAACACAAGACCATGTTGCAAACTCAATGAACCTCTCTTTCCTGCATTTCTTATACTCCACAATACCAGGTAGGGTGCCAGTTTGGTTTTTGTTTGTTTGTTTGTATTTTAAATTATTTTATTTTTGTTTATTTATTTGAGAGAGAGAGATACATTAATAGGCAGGTAGAGAGAGAAAGAGAATGGGTGCACCAGGTCCTCCAGCCATTGCAAATGAACTCCAGATACGTGTGCCCCCTTGTGCATCTGGCTTACATGGGCCCTGGGGAGTTGAACCTGGGTCCTTTGGCTTTGCAGACAAGTGCCTTAGCCACTAGGCCATCTCTCCAGCCCCTAATATTTTATTTTATTTTATTTTATTGATTAGCTTATTTATTTATTTATTTATTTTGTTTTTTTTTTCTTTATTAGTTAGTTTTGTATTCAGCAAATACAGTCAGTTTGGTACCATTATTAGGCTCATCCGTGACCTACCCCCTCCCCTTGGCCCCTCCTTGTTGAGGTATACGGGTCATGCATTGTGGAGTTAGCCCACAGTTATGGGTAAGCTAAATGTCTCTGCATATCATGACCCAACATGTGGCTCTGACATTCTTTCCGCCCCCTCTTCCGCAAAATTTCCCTGAGCCATGTTGGGTTCATTTTTGGTCTGCTTCAGTGATGAGGTGTTGGGGGCCTCTGAGGCTCTGGCTCTCTGATTTGGTAGGAGTTGATTTTTCTCTGTGCTGATCTCCTTTCCCCTTCTGCTGGTATCCGGTTCATCAGGAAAACAGCCCCCTTGCTTGTTTCTCCAATTTTTCTTAGTTTCAGCCGGGGCCCTTTTGAGATATGATGGGGTGGCTCTCTCCTTAGGATCTACATCTATCTGAAAAAGAGAAGCAATTTGGCTAACTGATCCCCTCACTGGTATGGGACCCATAGCTGGAGCTGGGAAACAAGTCAGAACCGTATCCAAACATAAGCCCACTCTCCAATATCAAGCTACCATCAATTGTGGGCTACAAGAGGGCCTACACCTATTAAATTCTCTAAAAAAAAAAAATTAAGGGTTATCTCATTTGTCCTGGTGCTAACTTACTCTCTCAAACAATTTGCAGGTAAACAGGCAGCAGTTTAGGCCCAAAGATTTCATTTTTTTCTGTGCCATATCCCTGTGCTCACACCAGTCCATTTCTACAAAATGCAACCCTGTACAACTTCTGAGGACATGGACATAACAGCAAGCCTCTCAAACTGCTTCTAGCCCACTCCAAGCAAAGCTCTTTCTCTCTCTCATAAGGCAAACCTCACAATCCATAATTCTTTCTGCATTCAGGACTTTCAACTCTAACCAGAATAGTCCATCAAGCTGCACTTACAGTACTGCAAGGCATCTCTTGGGCCAAGGTTTCAACTCCTTCCACATTCCTCTTGAAAATCAGCTCCAAAAGGCCAAAGCCACACAGTCAGGTGTCTAGCAACAACTCCACTCTTGGTACCACTTGAATGCTGCAGGCAGGTTCACATTGCTGGTAGAAATCACCCAACTAAGAGCAGCTTGTGGGAAAAAAAAAAGAGGTTTATTTTGGCTTACAGGCTCAAAGGGGAAGCTCCACAATGGCAGGGAAAATGACGATATGAGCAGAGGGTGGACATCACCCCCTTGCCAACATCAAGTGGACAATAGCAATAGGAGAGTGTCGAACACCGGCCTGGGGAAACTGGCTGTAACACTCATAAGCCTAACCCCAACAACACACCACCTCCAGGAGGCTTGAATTTCCAATTGCCATCAGCTGGGGAGACTAGCATTCAGAATACCTAAGTTTATGGGGAATACTTGAATCAAACCACCACACTACTTATTATTATAAACATGAAAAACAAAAACTGGGTCCTTAATAAAGGCTGGATCACATACTAAAGACATTCAGGTCTCAAGTTACTTCACAAACAATATATTAAACCTCAGGCCTCTCTCCTGGTGTTACAGGTGTGTGCTAAGAAGTTCAGCAACTAAAACATCATAAGAAGATAAGAATTAAGTTCAATTTCCTCTCCAAGCCCTCCTGAACAAAGTCATTTCCTGATGTATTGCAAGACAATGTCCATCATCCCCATCCCACTAAGTCTACTTGTTTTCACTGCATGTTCTTAATCCAGTTGAACATAGACAAAATATCAGATTTATTTCCCACGAGTTCCACCTCTTATTTTAATAAGTATTTTCTCTGCCTGTTTTCTCTGGCTTGCCTTTCATTTTCTCCTTCCTAATCCTTCTTATGATCTTGGAGATCAGAGCTGTAGCAATGCCCACTCTTACCCAGGCCGCCAGCTCCCTGTTGCACCCCACTGGTTCCCAGTAGGAGTCTGGTCTTGGGGTCAGCACACAGGAACTACAGAAGAGAATTTTCAAGCAGGAGCACTGGGCTATGGCAAACTCCCTCAACCCCTGCTTTAATCTCCTCTGTAACAACATTTTAAAGCAGGTGTAAAAAGTTGTCCCAAGCCCATCTTTCCAAAGCAGGTCAAAAGGACAACAATCAAGGGCTTGGCGTTCTTGTTCCTTGTCTCCTGCTCCCAGGCAGAAGAGTCCAGGGAGAAATTAGCTTCAGAATTACAGTCTAAGCACCTTGGCCTTCTCTGAAATGAATGCTTCAGAAATGCTCAGTAGGCAATTATTAAAACTTCCCTGAGTGTGGTTACAGGAAGGCCAGGGGAAGACACAAATCTTACCACAGAGGCACAGTGTTTATCCAGCCAGCATTTTCCACCGTGAGCTGAGGGCTGGTGAAGGATTTAGCAAAGCAGCTCTTTCAGGTTTTCCACTGTGCAAAATGCCTGTGGCCGATGGGCTCACCTTGAGCACGCCAAGTATCTTCTCTGAGCCTCAGTTTCCTCATCTGGAAATGTTGTGTGGAAATGATTTCAGTGGCTCCCTTGATTGAATCCAAGGGGTCTTATTTCACTCCAGATTAACAGCCTTGGGAAAACTGGCTAACAGTCCCTGAACTCAAACTAACTGATGACTGAAAGGTCATTTTTCCTGGCCATCTAAGCAACTGGAAAAGACCTCTTGGATGTCTGTCTGCCCCTCTTGCCACAATCCCCTTTTCTCCCTCAAAGCAATTCACTCTGGTGAACTTTTGGCAGCCAGGTTAGTATCCACACCTCCTCTGATGATTGGACTCACTGTAGACATGTGACCCACTAAGAGCCAATCAGGTGTAAGGTGTATGGGGCCATCCTGAGTGCATTGGTGACTTTTCTCATTGTTGCGGCAAGCACCTGACAAAAGCAACAAGGAAGAAGGAGTTTGTTGAAGCTACAGTTCAAGGGGCAAAGTCCATGGGGCAGATAGGCATGGCTTACAGTAAGAAACAGCTGGTAACATTGCATGGGCGGTCAGGACGCAGAAAGAGGTGAACGCTGGACTCAGCTCACTTTCACCTTTTTATTCAGTCAGGGCTGGGCATGGTGTCACCCATATGCAGGGTATGTCTCTTCACCACAATTAATCTAGAAAACCCTTCACAGACACACCCAGAGATTTGTTTCCATGGTGATTATAAACCCCATCAAGTTGACAAGGGAGATTAACCATCGCATTGACTTAAGATAGAAAATGCATGCTGACTTCCCACCCCCTTCACTCTTTCTTATCTTTGAACTTCAAATGTGATTTTTCTTTCATATAGAGCCTCAATTACTTATGTGTGCCTGCCCTACAAAACGTTTCCCATTTTTGGTGACACACAGAAGGGTCAGGATGGGGGTGAGATGAGTAGAACTTCGTCCCTGATGGTTTACCTGCATTTAGGAAGTGTCCACACATAGAGCAGTCTGGAAGATAACTTCCCAAACTGGTGATTCTGAGCTAGAAAGCCCACACCATTTCATTAGCTCCCTGTGTGCTCACCTCTGCGGCATTTGAATAATATGATTTGGGGTGCTCCTCACAAGTTGGGGATCCAGTGAAACTCATCTCCAGAGCATTTGCACAGTCAGTGGAGGCCAGCAGGTACTGAGGTCAGGGGAAAGTGGTAGAGGGACTGTGTGATAGGATGACATGTCAGCCAAACAGATCAAAGAGGAAATGTTGCTCTGTTCCTGAGAAGAGGGGCCTAGCTGGGCCTTCTGTCCACCTTTCTTGAGACAAGATCTCTCACTGACTTGGAGCATGCCAATTAAGCTAGACTGGATGGCCGGTGAGCACCAAGGGTCCGCCTGTCTCCACCTCCCCAGTGCTGGGTTGTAAATGTATGCCATTATGCTCAGCTTTTTCACTTGGGTTCTAGAGATAGGATTCAGGTCCTCATGTTTGCAAGGCAGTTTACCAACTGACTCATCCGCCCCCCCCCCCAGGCCCAGAAGAGTGTTTTCATGTCATTCAAATCCAAGTTGGTGGCTGGGGAGATGACTCAGTATGTAAAAGAGCTTGCAGCTTGAGCACAAGGTGCCTACCTAGGAAGGCCTGAGTCTGCCTAGGTTTGATTCCCCAACATTCACTGAGCTGAGTGAGACTTAAGGACATACATGGATGAGTAACAGAAGCAGGCATCTGAAATTCTCTAACCTTTATAGTCACACACAGGGCACGCACATCTGCTCACACATGTGCATATGCCATGCGCACACCACATTACACACCATAACACACACACACCCCAAAGCTGAAGGCTCCAGGAGCAGAGGGTCTGAAGGAGGCTGTGAGTCATGTCCTGCAAGCTGCTGCTCTGTTTCTGCAGCAGTGCGCAGACATCTGAGCCACAGCCGGTCCCAGCTGCCTTTTCTGTGCTCCAAGCAGCCTTTCACTTCGTCACATGACATCGAGATTGCTATTACTAACCTCCCTCTGTGGCTTTGGGACAGAACTGTTAAAGGGGTCCTCACATGTGCCCTGGTACCCAAAGCAGTGAAGCACAGAATTAGCCTGGCAGACTAGCGGGAAACCAGGACTCGGGCTTGAAGGAGTGGTAGCCGGATGAGCAGGGCAGTCTTAGGACCGCCCCTTAACCTGACATTCAGTTAGCCCCTCTGCAAGAGAAAGGGGTTTGAGAGTTCTATATAACCCTATGGCCAGATAGTACGGTCTCCCTTCCCGCATTTCCTTCCCCAGGGCTAAAACAGCTACTAGACTCACTCCCCAGAAAGGTGTTTGCTCTTCCCACATCAGTCCTGTGTGATTTTCTCAGGGGCCAGCTCTGACTGGGATCCACCCCCACCCTTTTTCTTCCCTCTGTCACCAGAAACTCTCATTTGAATGGATGTGTCCAGGATAGCCAAGCAGAGTTGCTAAGGACAGTTGGCTTTATTGGAAGTGAAGACCAGGCTTTCATTCACGCCAGGCTGGGTCCTCAGATCCGCACGATCGCATGCGCAGCGGCAAGCACCTGCACTCCAGCAGCGCTGCCTGCACGCGCCGCCCAGCCAGCCCCAGCTGTTACAAGCTGCCTGTTTAAACAAGGCCTGCTGGAAGCCTAGTGTGGCTGCAGAGGCAAAACTGCCCAGGCGAAACTGCATGTTAGTGGTTGAAGTTACTGCCACAAAGGGACTCCTCACTGTTGGCCAGGCCAGTCTAGGCTGCTGTTAGGGACAGCTGGTGAGGTTGTGCACTACCAAGGAGCCTCTTCCTTGGAGACTGGGGCATTAACTAAGACCCGTTCAGACTGTGTGCTTATCCAGCTTTAGCCTTGGGTCCTGGGATGCTCAGCTTCCCAGGTAAGGAGGACTCTCTGGGCTTCAGGCTTCCCCTAAGGGAGGAGTGTGCATGCAAAAGCCTCACCTTGTTAAGGGCTGAGGGTAAAGTGCTTGCCTAACAAGCATGAAGACCTGAGTAAAAATGCATGATGTGGGACTGGAGAGATGGCTTAGCCGTCAAGACGCTTGCCTGCAAAGCCTAAGGACCCAGGTTTGGTCCCGTAAAGCCCACATAAGCCAGGTGCACAAGGTGGCACATGCATTTGGAGTTTGTTGGCAGTGGCTGGAGGCCCTGGCGTGTTCATTCTCTCAGTCTCTCAAATAAATAAAATATTTTTTTAAACGGCTCAGTGTGGTGAAGCACACTTGCAATCCCAGCAGTGGGGAGACAGAGACAGGTGGATCCCTGAGGCTGTCTAGCTGGGGAGTCTAGCCTAAGGGTGAGCTCCAAGCCAATGTGAGCCCCTGTCTAAAAAGAAAAAAATTCTGGGCTGCAGAGATGGCTTAGTGGTTAAGGCGCTTGTCTGTGAAGCCTAAGGACACAGGTTCAATTCCCCAGGACCCACGTAAGCCAGATTCACATGCTGGCACATGCATCTAGAGTTTGTTTGTAGTGGCTAGAGGCCCTGATGTGCCCATTCTCTCTATCTGCCTCTCCCTCTCTCTCAAATAAATAAATAAAAATTTTAAAAAGCTGACAGGCTGAGGAGATGGCTCAATGTATAAGAGTGCTTACTGCCTAAGCACGAGGGCCTAACTTCAGACCTCTTGCATAAGTGTAACCAGCCAGACATGGCCCTGCTTGCATGTAACCCTGGCACTAAAGATGGGCAGAGGCAAAAGGGTCAGTGGGGCTCTCTGCTCAGCTGGTCTAACCTTAAAAGGGAAAGCTCCCAGTTCAGTGAGAGAGTCTGTCTTGGGGAAATGAGGCAGCAGGGTAGCAGAGGAGGACACACAACATTTTCCTCTGGCCTCTGCACACATATGCATAGAGCACACATCTGCACATGCATGTGTATACACCACACACACTACACACACAAAGACACCAAAAATAAATAAATAAACAAACAGGTGGAATGTGCCTGAGGAATGTCACCTGCAGTTGTCCACTAGATTCCACACCCCCCACACACACACAAATGCAACTGCACACACATGAACATGTACACGCACAAAAGACGTCACGCTGTCAGACAACTCACCTTACTTAGTTTAGGTCCCACATCACACACAGTGGCTATGGAATCCCAAGCCTGTCACACCCTCCATTTCCTCAGCTGTAATTGGGAATGATAATACTTCCTGCTTCACTGGATTGCTCAGGATCAAATGAATTAATACTCGTTAAGCACTTAGGACAGGGCCCAGAACATATTCAATGCTCAATAAATCTTAGCCATTATTGTTGTCATTACTTTAGCCAAAAAAAAATCAAGTGTTCAAAGTGCCTGGAAAGAGACAATTTAAGTTCATCATTGAAAAGCAATCATCAGACTTAAGTGCCAAAATGTTCCTTACAACCAAGATGGAATTACTTAACTGTGACAACAGGAACTAGAAAATGGAATGAATTTCTCATGAAATTTTACATCACAATTCACTATTTAACATGCAAGTTGAGGAAAGGAGGGAAGATGGGGGAATAAGATCCACCCTGTAACTGGAGTTTGTAGACTGCCCCTCGTGCTTTCCAGCCCCCTACCCAAGGGTGTTTTCTTTCACCTCTGAGCAAGAGGTGAGATTAAAGAATTGTTTTGCTGGGTTGAGGAGATGGCTCAGTCAGTAAAGCATTTTCCTTGAAACCATGAGAACCCGAGTTTGATTCCCAGAACCCGTGTTGAAATGCCAGGCATGGTGAAACGTGCCTGTAAGCCCGGCACTGGGGAGGTGGGAGCCAAGCAATGCAGCCTAACCAGTGAGCCCCGGGCAATGAGAGACCTGTCTGACAAAAGAGGCAGCTGGCACCTGAGCAATGACAGCTGGGGTTATCCTCTGGTCTCCAAGTACAGGCTCACACACATGCACGTGCACCTGTACACACAAAACTTACTCTTTCTGCCTTTTTACATGGCTAAGCACTGGGCCTGGCAGTCACTGGAGGAGACACATAAAATACGGCCCAAATCTAGAGTAACGACAGTGTGACAGAAGCATCTAATGTTGCACACAAGGGCTGGGGCGTAGCTGAAAACTCTTCTGGTAATCAAGAGAGAAAAAGAGTAAGGGAAAAGAAAAACTACCAAGTCCAAACAAAGGATCCAGTATTCAATAATTAGGAGTCCTAGGAAAAGAGAGAATGGAAGAGAGAAATTTATCAAAGAAAAATCTCAGGCTGATGATGCCGCTCCATTGGTAGATAGACTGCTTGCCTAGCATACAAGAAGCCCTGGGCTCCATCCCCAGCACTTCAGAAACCAGATGTGGCGCTGCATACCTGTAATCCCAGCACTCAGGAGGGGCAGGCAGGATGATCAGGTGGTTAAGGTCATCTTCAATTTCATGGTAAGCTCAAGGCCAAAACAGAAAGAAATAAAGAGTGAGGGAAGAAGAGAGACAGAGAGGGCAGGAAGAGGGAAAGGGAGAGAAAAGAGGGAAGGAGAAGAGAAAGAAAAGAATAGTCCCCTAGACCTGAAGCCCATGAACTTCCTACATGAAAACCATCTGCTGAGATCATAGAACAGTGAGCGAGAATCTGTCATCATGAAATGTCATGCTATCAGGGACAACAAGAAGCTTCTAAGAATGGAACTGCAGCTCTAACAAGTAAAACATAAAACTTAAAAAACATATGAGGGAGCATCCTCTGAGTGGAAGCTCTTCCCCACCTAGACTTCAGCATCTAGACAATATAAATTGAATACGGAGTAAAAATGGACGTTTTCAGAGCATTCACTTCCCATGTACCCTGTCTCAGGAAGCTATTGGAAGACAGGCTCCACCAACGTAGGTGTCTGTAGCCATCTTAGCAGCTCCAACTCTAAAGAGCCAAGATGGGAATATTGATATGACAAGATCAGCCAACTCTACACACCGAGATTTTTGGACTTCCGCCTTCCCCGAGCCCCAGGGAGCTGTTAAATGCTCACTAGTACACACACCACTAGAATAAAGCAAGAAAGAGAAAGGTTTGGGTTCTACTATGGTCTGACTATTTAGGTCCCTCTACCATTCATAAACCTAATCCCCACTGTGGGGACAGGAGGATGACTCAGTGGGTGAAGCACTTACTTAGCTTGTAAGCATGAGGACCTGAGTCCCGGCCGAAAATTCTCATAAAATATCAAGTATAGTATCATGGCCTATAACCCCAGCACTGGGAAGATGGAAATAGGAGGATCCCTGGTTCCTCAGTGACCTCCATATGCACATGCACATATGTGTAAGAGTGCGTGCGCACACACACACACCTATACATGCATGAATAATAATCTCCTCTGTGTTGTTGAGATTAAAAGATGAGCCTTCAGGGCTGGAGGGATGATATAGCGGTTAAGGTACTAGCCTGCAAAGCTAAAAGGCCCATGTTTGGTTCACCAGGACCCACATAAGCCAGATGCACAAGGTGGCACATGCTTCTAGAGTTCATCTGCAGTGGCTGAAGGCCCTGGCATGCCCATTCTCTCCCTCTCCCTCTCCCTCTCTCTCTCTCTCTCTCTCGTGATTTGATTCAGGTGTCTCCCATAAATTTAGGTGTTCCAAATGCTAGGTTCCTAGCTGATGGAGATTTGGGAACTAATGCCTCTTGGAGGCAGTGTATTGTTGGGGGCAGGCTTATGGGTATTATAGCCAGTTTCCCCTTGCCAGTGTTTGGCACACTCTCCTGTTGCTATTGTCCATCTGATATTGGTGAGAAGGTGATGTCCACCCTCTGCTGTGCCATCATTCTCCCCTGCCATCATGGAGCTTCCCCTTGAGCCTGTAAGTCAAAATAAACCTTTTTTTCCCCACAATCTGTTCTTGGTTGGGTGGTTTCTGCCACCAATACAAACCTAACTGCAACTCACTCTCTCTCTCTCTCAAATATAAATAAAAATAAAATATTAAGCTGGGCGTGGTGGCGCACGCCTTTAATCCCAGCACTCGGGAGGCAGAGGTAGGAGGATCGCTGTGAGTTCGAGGCCACCCTGAGACTCCATAGTGAATTCCAGGTCAGCCTGGGCTAGAGTGAGACCCTACCTCGAAAAACCAAAAAAAAAATAAAATAAAATAAAATAAAATATTAAAACAATTTAAAGATGAGCCTTTGGAAAGTGACTATGTCAGGAGGGTGGGAGCCCTGAGAGCAAAATTAGTGCCTATGGTGGTTTGATTCAGGTGTCCCCCATAAACTTAGGCATTCTGAATGCTAGGTTCCCAGCTGATGGAGATTTGGGAATTAATGCCTCCTGGAGGGAGTGTATTGTTGGGGGCGGGCTTATGGATGTTACAGCCAGTTTCCCCTTGCCAGTGTTTGGCACACTCTCCTGTTGCTATTGTCCACCTTACGTTGGCCAGGGGGTGATGTCCACCCTCTGCTTATGCTGTCATTTTCCCCTGCCATCATGGAGCTTCCCCTTGAGCCTGTAAGCCAAAATAAACCTCCTTTCCCCCACAAGCTGCTCTTCACTTGGTGATTTCTACCAGCAATGTGAACCTGACTGCAAGAGTAAAGTGGTACTGAGGAGTGGGATTGCTGCTAGACACCTGACTGTGTGGCTTTGGCCTTTTGGAGCTGATTTTCAAGAGGAATGTGGAAGGATTTGAAACCTTGGCCTAAGAGATGCCTTGCAGTGCTGTAAGTACGGCTTGATGGACTATTCTGGTCAGAGCTGCAAGACCTGAATGCAGTAAGAACTGTGAACTATGACATTTGGCTTATGAGGGTGAGAAAGAGCTTTGCTTGGACTGGGCTAGCAGTCTGTGTGAGAAGCTTGCTGTTATGTCCATGTCCTGAGAAGTTGTGCAGGGTTGCTTTGCATAGAAATGAATGGGTATGAACAGAGGGATATGGCACAGAAAGAAAAATCTTTGGGTGAACTGTTGCCCATTCAGCTGCAATTGAGAGATTACAACCTTTCAGATTGGGCCAGCTGACCTGCACTGGGGCAACAGGAAGAATGTAGACTCTTTTGAAGGGGCCTGAGTGCTCAAGAAGTGTCCTGTTCTTCAAAGTCTGCTTTATTCCCCCCTGGATTAACAAATTGGCACCCTACCTGGTATTGTGGAGTAATAAGAAATGCAAGAAAGAGAGGGTCATTGAGTTTGCAACACAGTCTTGTGTTTTGGAAAAGGTCCTGGGCAGTGTGAAGCAGGTTTGCTGGATGCCTACATGGAGACCCCATGGGGCCATGATGATGAACCGTAAATTGCAGTGGAGAGCCAGTGGAGATGCCAGGACCATGAGATGGCTGCCAAGGAGAGCTGCCGGCCCTGAATGAAGTTTTCCAGGACTGTGAGTAGCCTAACTAGAGGGGCAGAATTGGAACACCAGAGACTTATTGCTGGTTAGAATTATCGGACTTGGAGATTTGTCACTGGCTAGAATTGTTGGACGTGGAGCTACAGAGTTTGGTATTTGCTCTGTTTAAATCATGTATTGCTTGAGTATTTCTTTGCTATGCCCAATGCCATCTTTTGCAGTGTGAATGTTTATTCTGTGCCAGTATGGGTTTTGGGGGGATTTTTTGGTATTATGACTCAGTTAAAAGACTTGGACTATGGGGATATATGAACATCATTGGGATTTTAAAAAATATATATGGGAACTTTTAAAGTTGGACTGAATGCATTGCATTTTACATCATGTATGGTTATTAGTTTATGGGGGCCAGGGGCAGAATGTGGTGGTTTGATTCAGGCGTCCCCCATAAACTTAGGCATTCTGAATGCTAGGTTCCCAGCTGATGGAAATTTGGGAATTAATGCCTCCTGAAGGTAGTGTATTGTTGGGGGGGGGGGGAGTTTATGGGTGTTAGAGCCAGTTTCCCCTTGCCAGTGTTTGGCACACTCTCCTGTTGCTATTATCCACCTGATGTTGGCCAGGGGGTGATGTCCACCCTCTGCTCATGCCATCGTTTTCCCCTGCTATTGTGTAGCTTCCCCTTGAGTCTGTAAGCCAAAATAAACCTCTTTTTCCCTCACAGGCTGCTCTTGGTCAGGTGATTTCTACTAGCAATGTGAACCTGACTGCAACAGTGCCCTTATAAAAGAGGCTTGAAGACCCCAAACAGTTAGCCTGTCTAGTGCTACATGAGCTACTGGGGGAAAGTGGCCAACATCTGTTCAAGCAACCTGAGGTCTAAGCTATTCAGAAGCAAACAACCTGATGTGACGCTCACACAAGTGCAGTAGTGGCACACAGCTTTGGTGGATAACCAACTGCTTTAGACTGGCTAAGAGATCCGCTCAGTGAAAAGGAACCCATATCTGGAACTGGGAAATAAGTCAGAATCATATTCAGACAGTGATTTTGCTGTCCAATATCAAGCTCCCACTAATCTTGGGCTATAAGAGGGACTACACCCATTAAATTCTCTCTAAATTAATAATGCTTATCCCATTTAACCTGTGCTTAGTTCACTCTCCATTGGAGAATCTGCTTCTCTTTTTCAGATGGAGCTGGACCTGCAAAGATAAATGACCCATTGCACTTCAGCCTGGCCCCAGCTGAAAGCACAGCGGAACTGGGGAAATGAGCAAGAGAGCTGCTTTCTCAGTGAACCTGGAATCAGCACAAGGGTGAAACAGACTATCAGGACACTCAACAGCCACCAAAGCAGAGATCCAGAAGCTCATAAGAGTCCATCACTGAAGTAGACTTAAAACACACCCAACATGGCTCAGGGAATTTTGTGGAAGAGGGGCCAGAAAGATTGTTAGAGCCTAAGTTTGGACATCATGCCTAGAGGCATTGCCTCTCCCCAGTAACTAACTGCTGCTCCCACAATGCACGACCCACAATCCCCACGGGGATAACCTGCAACCCCAACAAGGAGGGCCCCTTTAGAAAAGGGGCAGTGATGAGGGAAAAGTTGGTACCAACATGTGTTGTTTCCGTACTAAGTATGTCCATAACTAATAAAAATAAATTTTAAAAAATAAAAATAAATAAAAGAGACTTGAGGGAGAACATTTTGCCTTTTCACATCAATTTTAAAAGCCTTCATTGGACACCCAAGCTGCTGACATTGGGCTGTCTGGCTGGGGAGTCTAGCCTAAGGGTGAGCTCCAAGCCAATGTGAGCCCCTGTCTAAAAAGAAAAAAATTCTGGGCTGCAGAGATGGCTTAGTGGTTAAGGCGCTTGTCTGTGAAGCCTAAGGACACAGGTTCAATTCCCCAGGACCCACGTAAGCCAGATTCACATGCTGGCACATGCATCTAGAGTTTGTTTGTAGTGGCTAGAGGCCCTGATGTGCCCATTCTCTCTATCTGCCTCTCCCTCTCTCTCAAATAAATAAATAAAAATTTTAAAAAGCTGACAGGCTGAGGAGATGGCTCAATGTATAAGAGTGCTTACTGCCTAAGCACGAGGGCCTAACTTCAGACCTCTTGCATAAGTGTAACCAGCCAGACATGGCCCTGCTTGCATGTAACCCTGGCACTAAAGATGGGCAGAGGCAAAAGGGTCAGTGGGGCTCTCTGCTCAGCTGGTCTAACCTTAAAAGGGAAAGCTCCCAGTTCAGTGAGAGAGTCTGTCTTGGGGAAATGAGGCAGCAGGGTAGCAGAGGAGGACACACAACATTTTCCTCTGGCCTCTGCACACATATGCATAGAGCACACATCTGCACATGCATGTGTATACACCACACACACTACACACACAAAGACACCAAAAATAAATAAATAAACAAACAGGTGGAATGTGCCTGAGGAATGTCACCTGCAGTTGTCCACTAGATTCCACACCCCCCACACACACACAAATGCAACTGCACACACATGAACATGTACACGCACAAAAGACGTCACGCTGTCAGACAACTCACCTTACTTAGTTTAGGTCCCACATCACACACAGTGGCTATGGAATCCCAAGCCTGTCACACCCTCCATTTCCTCAGCTGTAATTGGGAATGATAATACTTCCTGCTTCACTGGATTGCTCAGGATCAAATGAATTAATACTCGTTAAGCACTTAGGACAGGGCCCAGAACATATTCAATGCTCAATAAATCTTAGCCATTATTGTTGTCATTACTTTAGCCAAAAAAAAATCAAGTGTTCAAAGTGCCTGGAAAGAGACAATTTAAGTTCATCATTGAAAAGCAATCATCAGACTTAAGTGCCAAAATGTTCCTTACAACCAAGATGGAATTACTTAACTGTGACAACAGGAACTAGAAAATGGAATGAATTTCTCATGAAATTTTACATCACAATTCACTATTTAACATGCAAGTTGAGGAAAGGAGGGAAGATGGGGGAATAAGATCCACCCTGTAACTGGAGTTTGTAGACTGCCCCTCGTGCTTTCCAGCCCCCTACCCAAGGGTGTTTTCTTTCACCTCTGAGCAAGAGGTGAGATTAAAGAATTGTTTTGCTGGGTTGAGGAGATGGCTCAGTCAGTAAAGCATTTTCCTTGAAACCATGAGAACCCGAGTTTGATTCCCAGAACCCGTGTTGAAATGCCAGGCATGGTGAAACGTGCCTGTAAGCCCGGCACTGGGGAGGTGGGAGCCAAGCAATGCAGCCTAACCAGTGAGCCCCGGGCAATGAGAGACCTGTCTGACAAAAGAGGCAGCTGGCACCTGAGCAATGACAGCTGGGGTTATCCTCTGGTCTCCAAGTACAGGCTCACACACATGCACGTGCACCTGTACACACAAAACTTACTCTTTCTGCCTTTTTACATGGCTAAGCACTGGGCCTGGCAGTCACTGGAGGAGACACATAAAATACGGCCCAAATCTAGAGTAACGACAGTGTGACAGAAGCATCTAATGTTGCACACAAGGGCTGGGGCGTAGCTGAAAACTCTTCTGGTAATCAAGAGAGAAAAAGAGTAAGGGAAAAGAAAAACTACCAAGTCCAAACAAAGGATCCAGTATTCAATAATTAGGAGTCCTAGGAAAAGAGAGAATGGAAGAGAGAAATTTATCAAAGAAAAATCTCAGGCTGATGATGCCGCTCCATTGGTAGATAGACTGCTTGCCTAGCATACAAGAAGCCCTGGGCTCCATCCCCAGCACTTCAGAAACCAGATGTGGCGCTGCATACCTGTAATCCCAGCACTCAGGAGGGGCAGGCAGGAGGATCAGGTGGTTAAGGTCATCTTCAATTTCATGGTAAGCTCAAGGCCAAAACAGAAAGAAATAAAGAGTGAGGGAAGAAGAGAGACAGAGAGGGCAGGAAGAGGGAAAGGGAGAGAAAAGAGGGAAGGAGAAGAGAAAGAAAAGAATAGTCCCCTAGACCTGAAGCCCATGAACTTCCTACATGAAAACCATCTGCTGAGATCATAGAACAGTGAGCGAGAATCTGTCATCATGAAATGTCATGCTATCAGGGACAACAAGAAGCTTCTAAGAATGGAACTGCAGCTCTAACAAGTAAAACATAAAACTTAAAAAACATATGAGGGAGCATCCTCTGAGTGGAAGCTCTTCCCCACCTAGACTTCAGCATCTAGACAATATAAATTGAATACGGAGTAAAAATGGACGTTTTCAGAGCATTCACTTCCCATGTACCCTGTCTCAGGAAGCTATTGGAAGACAGGCTCCACCAACGTAGGTGTCTGTAGCCATCTTAGCAGCTCCAACTCTAAAGAGCCAAGATGGGAATATTGATATGACAAGATCAGCCAACTCTACACACCGAGATTTTTGGACTTCCGCCTTCCCCGAGCCCCAGGGAGCTGTTAAATGCTCACTAGTACACACACCACTAGAATAAAGCAAGAAAGAGAAAGGTTTGGGTTCTACTATGGTCTGACTATTTAGGTCCCTCTACCATTCATAAACCTAATCCCCACTGTGGGGACAGGAGGATGACTCAGTGGGTGAAGCACTTACTTAGCTTGTAAGCATGAGGACCTGAGTCCCGGCCGAAAATTCTCATAAAATATCAAGTATAGTATCATGGCCTATAACCCCAGCACTGGGAAGATGGAAATAGGAGGATCCCTGGTTCCTCAGTGACCTCCATATGCACATGCACATATGTGTAAGAGTGCGTGCGCACACACACACACCTATACATGCATGAATAATAATCTCCTCTGTGTTGTTGAGATTAAAAGATGAGCCTTCAGGGCTGGAGGGATGATATAGCGGTTAAGGTACTAGCCTGCAAAGCTAAAAGGCCCATGTTTGGTTCACCAGGACCCACATAAGCCAGATGCACAAGGTGGCACATGCTTCTAGAGTTCATCTGCAGTGGCTGAAGGCCCTGGCATGCCCATTCTCTCCCTCTCCCTCTCCCTCTCTCTCTCTCTCTCTCTCGTGATTTGATTCAGGTGTCTCCCATAAATTTAGGTGTTCCAAATGCTAGGTTCCTAGCTGATGGAGATTTGGGAACTAATGCCTCTTGGAGGCAGTGTATTGTTGGGGGCAGGCTTATGGGTATTATAGCCAGTTTCCCCTTGCCAGTGTTTGGCACACTCTCCTGTTGCTATTGTCCACCTGATATTGGTGAGAAGGTGATGTCCACCCTCTGCTGTGCCATCATTCTCCCCTGCCATCATGGAGCTTCCCCTTGAGCCTGTAAGTCAAAATAAACCTTTTTTTCCCCACAATCTGTTCTTGGTTGGGTGGTTTCTGCCACCAATACAAACCTAACTGCAACTCACTCTCTCTCTCTCTCAAATATAAATAAAAATAAAATATTAAGCTGGGCGTGGTGGCGCACGCCTTTAATCCCAGCACTCGGGAGGCAGAGGTAGGAGGATCGCTGTGAGTTCGAGGCCACCCTGAGACTCCATAGTGAATTCCAGGTCAGCCTGGGCTAGAGTGAGACCCTACCTCGAAAAACCAAAAAAAAATAAAATAAAATAAAATAAAATATTAAAACAATTTAAAGATGAGCCTTTGGAAAGTGACTATGTCAGGAGGGTGGGAGCCCTGAGAGCAAAATTAGTGCCTATGGTGGTTTGATTCAGGTGTCCCCCATAAACTTAGGCATTCTGAATGCTAGGTTCCCAGCTGATGGAGATTTGGGAATTAATGCCTCCTGGAGGGAGTGTATTGTTGGGGGCGGGCTTATGGATGTTACAGCCAGTTTCCCCTTGCCAGTGTTTGGCACACTCTCCTGTTGCTATTGTCCACCTTACGTTGGCCAGGGGGTGATGTCCACCCTCTGCTTATGCTGTCATTTTCCCCTGCCATCATGGAGCTTCCCCTTGAGCCTGTAAGCCAAAATAAACCTCCTTTCCCCCACAAGCTGCTCTTCACTTGGTGATTTCTACCAGCAATGTGAACCTGACTGCAAGAGTAAAGTGGTACTGAGGAGTGGGATTGCTGCTAGACACCTGACTGTGTGGCTTTGGCCTTTTGGAGCTGATTTTCAAGAGGAATGTGGAAGGATTTGAAACCTTGGCCTAAGAGATGCCTTGCAGTGCTGTAAGTACGGCTTGATGGACTATTCTGGTCAGAGCTGCAAGACCTGAATGCAGTAAGAACTGTGAACTATGACATTTGGCTTATGAGGGTGAGAAAGAGCTTTGCTTGGACTGGGCTAGCAGTCTGTGTGAGAAGCTTGCTGTTATGTCCATGTCCTGAGAAGTTGTGCAGGGTTGCTTTGCATAGAAATGAATGGGTGTGAACAGAGGGATATGGCACAGAAAGAAAAATCTTTGGGTGAACTGTTGCCCATTCAGCTGCAATTGAGAGATTACAACCTTTCAGATTGGGCCAGCTGACCTGCACTGGGGCAACAGGAAGAATGTCGACTCTTTTGAAGGGGCCTGAGTGCTCAAGAAGTGTCCTGTTCTTCAAAGTCTGCTTTATTCCCCCCTGGATTAACAAATTGGCACCCTACCTGGTATTGTGGAGTAATAAGAAATGCAAGAAAGAGAGGGTCATTGAGTTTGCAACACAGTCTTGTGTTTTGGAAAAGGTCCTGGGCAGTGTGAAGCAGGTTTGCTGGATGCCTACATGGAGACCCCATGGGGCCATGATGATGAACCGTAAATTGCAGTGGAGAGCCAGTGGAGATGCCAGGACCATGAGATGGCTGCCAAGGAGAGCTGCCGGCCCTGAATGAAGTTTTCCAGGACTGTGAGTAGCCTAACTAGAGGGGCAGAATTGGAACACCAGAGACTTATTGCTGGTTAGAATTATCGGACTTGGAGATTTGTCACTGGCTAGAATTGTTGGACGTGGAGCTACAGAGTTTGGTATTTGCTCTGTTTAAATCATGTATTGCTTGAGTATTTCTTTGCTATGCCCAATGCCATCTTTTGCAGTGTGAATGTTTATTCTGTGCCAGTATGGGTTTTGGGGGGATTTTTTGGTATTATGACTCAGTTAAAAGACTTGGACTATGGGGATATATGAACATCATTGGGATTTTAAAAAATATATATGGGAACTTTTAAAGTTGGACTGAATGCATTGCATTTTACATCATGTATGGTTATTAGTTTATGGGGGCCAGGGGCAGAATGTGGTGGTTTGATTCAGGCGTCCCCCATAAACTTAGGCATTCTGAATGCTAGGTTCCCAGCTGATGGAAATTTGGGAATTAATGCCTCCTGAAGGTAGTGTATTGTTGGGGGGGGGGAGTTTATGGGTGTTAGAGCCAGTTTCCCCTTGCCAGTGTTTGGCACACTCTCCTGTTGCTATTATCCACCTGATGTTGGCCAGGGGGTGATGTCCACCCTCTGCTCATGCCATCGTTTTCCCCTGCTATTGTGTAGCTTCCCCTTGAGTCTGTAAGCCAAAATAAACCTCTTTTTCCCTCACAGGCTGCTCTTGGTCAGGTGATTTCTACTAGCAATGTGAACCTGACTGCAACAGTGCCCTTATAAAAGAGGCTTGAAGACCCCAAACAGTTAGCCTGTCTAGTGCTACATGAGCTACTGGGGGAAAGTGGCCAACATCTGTTCAAGCAACCTGAGGTCTAAGCTATTCAGAAGCAAACAACCTGATGTGACGCTCACACAAGTGCAGTAGTGGCACACAGCTTTGGTGGATAACCAACTGCTTTAGACTGGCTAAGAGATCCGCTCAGTGAAAAGGAACCCATATCTGGAACTGGGAAATAAGTCAGAATCATATTCAGACAGTGATTTTGCTGTCCAATATCAAGCTCCCACTAATCTTGGGCTATAAGAGGGACTACACCCATTAAATTCTCTCTAAATTAATAATGCTTATCCCATTTAACCTGTGCTTAGTTCACTCTCCATTGGAGAATCTGCTTCTCTTTTTCAGATGGAGCTGGACCTGCAAAGATAAATGACCCATTGCACTTCAGCCTGGCCCCAGCTGAAAGCACAGCGGAACTGGGGAAATGAGCAAGAGAGCTGCTTTCTCAGTGAACCTGGAATCAGCACAAGGGTGAAACAGACTATCAGGACACTCAACAGCCACCAAAGCAGAGATCCAGAAGCTCATAAGAGTCCATCACTGAAGTAGACTTAAAACACACCCAACATGGCTCAGGGAATTTTGTGGAAGAGGGGCCAGAAAGATTGTTAGAGCCTAAGTTTGGACATCATGCCTAGAGGCATTGCCTCTCCCCAGTAACTAACTGCTGCTCCCACAATGCACGACCCACAATCCCCACAGGGATAACCTGCAACCCCAACAAGGAGGGCCCCTTTAGAAAAGGGGCAGTGATGAGGGAAAAGTTGGTACCAACATGTGTTGTTTCCGTACTAAGTATGTCCATAACTAATAAAAATAAATTTTAAAAAATAAAAATAAATAAAAGAGACTTGAGGGAGAACATTTTGCCTTTTCACATCAATTTTAAAAGCCTTCATTGGACACCCAAGCTGCTGACATTGGGCTTGATCATGGACTTCCAGCCACCAGCTGTGAACAATCCATTTCTATTTTTCAAAAATTATTCAGGAGGTGGAAAGATGGTATATATGGTATCTAGAGGTTAAAGCACTTGCCTATGAAGCCTAAGGACTCATGTTCAACTCTCCAGGTCCCACGTAAGCCAGATGCACAGTGATGCAAGTGTGCAATGTTGCGCATGTGCACAAGGGGGCACACACATCTGGAGTTTGATTGCAGTGGCTGGAGGCCCTGGCATGACAATTCTCTCTTTCTCCCTCCCCCTACCTTTCTCTCTCTCTTGCATAAAAAAGGACAGTCTGTTAAGCTTGCCTCAAAAAAAAAAAAAAAAAAAAAAAAAGATTACTCAGTCTATGGTATTTTGTTATAGCACCCTGAACTATGTAAAAGATCTCTAGGAGAATAAGCTCAGAATTCCAAAGACAGTCATGAGGAGACATTGCAGGACAGCTGAGGAAAAAGTGGACAGTTGCATAGGGAGGTCTAAAAAATAAATGACTCCCAAGAAGGGTGTAGGATAACTAGCTGATCATTTTAACCAGGTTTAGAGGTGTTTTAGACCTCTGATAAAGACTTTAAGGATATATTAGTAACAAGTAGAAATATGCATGCAAAAAATAATAATCTACAGGGAAAATGCAGCTTTTCACCAAAAAAAAGAAAGAAATTATGCCTATAGTACACTATTTGACTCTATATGAACAATGTTTATAGAATAGGACAAAAAAAATGTGTTCATTCAACCCAAAATGGTTGTCTCCAGCTAATATGGAAGAGACCAGGCACATCCCTGCCACCTATAGTGTCAGAGTCTAACCATAAGCCTGGGCACCACTCTCACATGCTGGATGAGTATAGTATGCCAGGGAACTAAGCAGGGAAGGCCCACCAGGAGCTCCTCTGGAAGTTACAATTCAAGATGGCTAACACTGCAGAGGGTCCTTGGCTGTGTTCAGGTAGAATACTTTCTAAAATATACAGTAGAAAAACATGTAATATAGAAAATGTGAAGATAGAAGATAGAAATAAGTAGACAGCTAAAGAAACATGTGAAAAGTTGCAAATGGTTACTTCTGGGGTGTGACTAGACAGTTGGGAGGGTGGCAGAGGTAAGACAGGCAACTGTCATCTCTTATCCTATTCTTCAGAGTACTATCAAGCAGGTCAGCTGGGACTCTCATTACTTTATACAAACAAGGGGCGGAGGCTCCTGGGATGCATGACCTCAGCCCCAGGCTCTGCAGGCTACTGACATGAAGAGCAACACAAAGTAAGCTAGCCGGATGGAGAGCCCTAGATATCCCCTGAGAAAAGAGAACAGTGAAGAAAGAGCTGGAACGTGAGACCCAGTGACTCATCCTGTATCCAGTCAGCTAAGACCTTCTAGTTTTGAGATAGCATCTCTCCAAACTGTTCCCAAACAAGACTTCTAGCTCTAAAACCTTGAGCCAAGTAAATTTAAAAGTATTAATTAAAATATAAAACACATGATAGAAAACATGTGCCACAGTAAGAAATAGCTTAAATAGAAATAGTATATCCATGTAAAGAATTCTGGGCAGCTATTTGAAAGAATGTTTAGAAAGCTATTTCATAGCATGCAGAGGGATTGACAATCTAGTCAGTTTAATGGCAGAAAAAGGAGGAAAGAAAAGGAAGGTTATACAACAGTGTATACAGATGCCATTTTGGATTAAAATTGCATATGCCAAAAATAAAAACTGCGTACTGTGTAAGTAAACAGAAAAAGAGACTGGGGGCTAAGGATGTAGCTCAGCTGTGCTGGCTTTACCTTCACAAAGCCCTGGAACCCATCCCCAGCACTGCATGAAACTGCATACACATACCTGTAGTCCCAGAACTTGGGAGATAGAAGAAGGAAGATCAGGAGTTCAAGATCATCCTCAGCTACACAGTGAGATTAAATCCAGCCTAGGATACAGGAGACCCTGTCACAGAAAACAAAAAAGAGCTGGGAGTGGTGGAACACACCTTTAATCCCAGCACTTGGGAGGCAGAGGTTGGAGGATCACTGTGAGTTCGATGCCACCCAGAGACTACATAATGAATTCTAGGTCAGCCTGGGCTAGAGAAAAACCCTACCTTGAAACTTATTTATTTATTTACAAAGAGAGACAGAGAGAGGGTGCACCAGCACCTCAACTCACTGTAGATGAACTCTAGATACATGTGCCACTTGATGCATCTGGCTTTACATGGGTACTGGGAAATTGAACCCAGGTCATTAGGCTTTTCAAGCAAATGCCTCAACCACTGAGCAATCTTTCCAGCCCTATTTAAACTTTCTAATTAAAAAAATTAGAATTTTAGGGCTGGGGAGATGGCTTTGTGGTTAAGGCATTTGCCTGCAAAGCCAAAGAATACTGGTTCAACTCTCCAGGACCCATGTAAGCCAGATGCACAAGGTGACACATGCATCTGGAGTTTGTTTGTAGTGGCTGGAAGCCCTGGCATGCCCATTCTCTCCTTTCTCTCTCTCTCTCTCTCTCTCTCTCTCTCTCTCTCTCTCTCTGTCTCTGTCTCTCTCCCTCCCTCCCTCCCTCCCTCTTTCTTTCAAATAAATAAATAAAATATATTTTAAAAAATTAGAAGTTCACAGGAAAACAAAACTTTTAGAATGAAAGGAGAAAGCTTAGGTGCAATTCTCATACTCCTGCTTCTTGCTTTCCACCTAAGAGGGAAGAGAAATAGGGCTAAAAGTCTGAAGCAAAAGGTAAATAAGGGGCTGGGGATGCAGTTCCATGGTAGAGTGAGTGCCCAGCACACACCTGGCCATGGGGGTAATCCCACCAACAAAAAAATTTAATTAACAACTAAGGTATAGTGATCAATTACTCAGCTACCACTGTAGTGGGATACACCACGTGTCTCTGTCACCTTCAGTCAATATGGCCATGAGTTCATGTATTAATTACCTTTCTCATTGCTGGGACAAAATACTTGTCAAAAATTAGTTTAAGGAAGCAAGGCTTTAGTTTAGCTTACATGGTTGGGAAGGCATGCTGGCAGGAACTCGAGGCAGCTGGTCACATTCCATCCACAGTCAGGAAGCAGAGTAATGAATGCTACTGCTCAGCCAGCTCTTTCCATGACCCCAGCCCATGGGATGGTACCACCCACAGTTAGGATGGGTCCCCCTACCTCAATTAACCTAATCTAAATAATCCTTCCTAAACATGCCCAGAGATTTGCTCTCAGGAGATTCTAGATCCTGTCAAGTTGACAATATAAAGCATCCCAGCCCATATTTCAAATTTCATTGCAATGCACTTAAATTACCAAAGAATGAGGGCTCCGTGTGGTGCTGCACACCACACATAACTCAGCAGCAGGAAGGCTGAGGTGAGAAGACAGTGAGTTCAAGGCCAGCCTGGACCACCTAGCAAGATGCTGTTCAAAAAAAGAAAAAGAAAGAAAGAAACAAAAAGAAAAAAGATCATGACTACCATTCTTTTTTGTTAGCCAGCCTCTACTGAAAACCTTTAGGAACTGCCTTGATAATGTTTTTAGAAACATTCCAAATTTGGTCATCTCCTCCCTGTGTACCAGCTGATAGAAAGCTGGAAAAAGCTACACTGCATGCAGCCCTATGGGAGAAAGAAATTAGCAACAGTGATAAATACCCATAGAAATTGCAAGCTTTAAGACTGGCCAGCCAGGCCAAATGTGCTAACTGCTGCAACAGTGGCATGTCTGTTATGGGGGAAACAGCCTCTCTCTAATTGGGCTGGTGGCCCACTCCACGGGAGGGAACACATGCCTGGTACTGAAAACCTAGTCAA
Source organism: Dipus sagitta (assembly GCA_036346955.1). Taxonomy (NCBI): domain Eukaryota; kingdom Metazoa; phylum Chordata; class Mammalia; order Rodentia; family Dipodidae; genus Dipus; species Dipus sagitta. Next base: position 166,973,225 of record CM070773.1, read on the forward strand.
AAACCTATGGCTGGGGAGTTCTTGAGTCCGAGGGAAGTAACACCTGCTGTTGTCTGGCTAAAGGCATACATTTTATGCCCACCAAACTGCCCTGTAAGCACCTTTTTAATGTTTATACCCACATATTAATGTCTCACTTTTGGTTAGGGAAGCTTCTCTTCAGATAGTGGTGACCACTGGGATGACTCAAAAGTCACCATAGTGCTGAGAGAAAGCGACAGTGGAATGTTCAGCACCGAGACATCTCAATCACACCTTCCAGGACTCAGGGTACATTGAGGAAAAGGTGACAGAAAGAATGTAAGAGCCAAAGGAAGGTTGGGACTGCTTATAAGGCAACCTTTCAGACACAAAATGGCCCGAATACTCATGACCTCACAGTGCCTGACACTACCTACACAAGACTTTCACAATACGAGGGAAAGATGATGACATCAAAATAAAAGAGAGACTAATTAAGAGGGAGAGGGAATATGATGGAGGACGGATTTGTGAGGGGGAAATGGGAGAAAGGAGGGAATCATCATGGTCTATTGTGTGTAGCTATGGAAGCTGTCCCTAAAATGTGGAAGAGAGAGATGGTATGACATCTAGATGGAAGCCCCTTCCAAGGTCTGCTCCTTGGGATCATTCAAACTCCAAAGAGAATCTTTGGGAAAAGATTTATAGAAACATTAGCATGTTGCCGGCAGTATTCATTTCTCATCCCTCTTCCCCATAGAAAAGTAGTTGGGACAAGCATACCTTTGCGGTGGAGCAGCAATGCCCTAGGGTCAACACATAGCACCTCAAAATAGGGGTTGGGTTCTACAAGTTCCTGAGGTAATCAGTCTCCTTTAACTTCTCGCCACTCCTCATCTGTGATGTTCCCTTTCTATACCTTAATAAATGTGCACTCCTTCTCTCCTATTTAGTCTGTCAGCTAGCCTGAGAGGAAGAGGAAATTTTCCCTTCACTCTTCAGTATTCATGTAATTAAAGTGATGTTTCTCCTATTCACCTGTCTTATGCCAATGGAATCCATGGTGTGGCCAAAACGAAAAACCTAGAAAGGTATAAGGAAGCTATTTCCCTCACCCCTGCGTAACCAACCTTCATAAATAAAGGGTATGCCAACTTTCAATTAGAGATGTGATGTGCCTTTCCTACTCAAGTTCATGTGCACTCAGAATGCTAAGCATGGACTCCTAGGGGGTCTACAACTGTTTTAAGTCAGATTCAACACATCTTAGAAAAGACTTCCAAGACACTTAAACTTTTTTGGTGTTTATGTGTGTTTGTGTTCATATGTGTATTGAATGCGTGGGGGTACCCAGTATGTATATGGATGTGTATATGTGTGTGTGTGTTCATATGTGTATTGAATGTGTGGTGCACACATTATGTATATGTATGTGTATGTGTGTGGGTGTTCATATGTGTATTGAATATGTGGGGGCACACATTATATATATATATATGTGTGTATATGTGTGTATGTTCATATGTGTATTGAATGTGTGGGGCACACAGTATGTATATGTATGTGTATATGTGTGTGTTCATGTGTATTGAATGTGTGGGGTACACAGTATGTATATGTATGTGTATGCATGTTTGTGTTCATATGTGTATTGAATGTGTGGGCACACAATATGTATATGTATGTGTATGCATGTTTGTGTTCATATGTGTATTGAATGCGTGGGCACACAGTATGTATATATATGTGTATATGTGTGTGTGTGTCCATATGTGTATTGCATGTGTGGGGCACACAGTATGTGTATGTATGTGAAGGTCAGAGGCTGACATTGGGTGTCTTCTTCAATTTCTCCTCTATCTTTTTATTTTTGTTTTTTTTTTTTTTTTTTTGAGATGGGGTCTTTTCACAGTACCTGGGACTCACCAATTTGGCTACACTAACTAACCAGCAAGTCCCAGGGATCCTCCTGCCCCATCATCCCCAGCGCTGGAACTCCAAACATAGACTATCATGTCTGACACTTTACATGGGTGCTGGGGATCTGAAATCAGGTCCTCAGGACTGTGAAGCAAGCACTTAACCTACCAAGCCTTCTCTTCAGCCCTTTACCTTTCCATCTTATCTTTCATATTCCTTTGAAAAACATAGTGGCATGGTTCCTTACCTTTTCTTCCTTTTTTTCCACTTTAAAATTTGGACTGGGTTATTCTTTTCGGTAATCAACCCAGAATCCATTACATAAAACAGAGAACACATTCATACTCATGTCTCAACAAGATTGACAAATGTCATGGACCCAGCCTGATTTCTAAATAATATAAAACACTGTTGGTTTAAAAAAATGCATTTAGACCCATAGCCCTTCTTCTTTTTTTGAGAATTATAAACTCAGAAAACTTGCCTGTGAGGTAGAATAGCACATCTGATCCCACATGAGCCACAGAAAAGTCCTGGCTCCTTAGAACACATTTCATTTCATTGTCTTAATTAATGGTCTACTCTTCCCTTACTCTGGGCGGGGGGGGGGGGGGGGGGGCAGAGCGGGGAAAGAAACACTTTATTTTCTTCTAAAAAAAATCAAAAGCCAACAACATTCTCTATTATAGCTACAAAGGTTTAAAAAAATCGCAGTGTCTATTCTTTTCCCAGACTCCTAGCTGCATGGGAGCACACTGAGGTGATGGGAAGTTAAATTTCTACTTTGTAATAGTCCTGGGCATCTCCGCAGAGCGTGAAATACCAGGACATTCATGGTTTGCTTTGGTTCTGTTTTTACTGCATTCCCCAAGCTACTGCCCTTTCAATCACACATGTAAATGAGGGGGCCCAAAGAACTATTAATGCAAATTTCTTTAAATAAGGTTCCTGCAAACTAAAGGCTGTTGGTGGTTTCAAAAAATATCTTGCAGCAAAGTTGTGTGTCTATAGTGAACAGTCGCCCCATGGCCCTGGGAAAATTAACTTGTGTGGAGGAAAAAAACAAAGACCAATGGCAGTACCGAGACACCTCAGCCTGTCCCTGGCCACAAAGCCCAGTGGTGAGGCTGGGGAACGGGTAGGAGGAGAGAGAAATTTTGAAAGGCAGTGAGAAGGTGTGTAATTCTCTTTTGTGAATATGAGAATTATTCTTTAATAGGAAAATGTCTCTAAACATCACGCTGAATAATCCATTAATAACTTTATAAAAGGGTCTCCATTAGAGGGTTGAAATCCCAGCACCTAATTCATGTGTTAATATGATTATAAGGCTCAGGACCCAAGATCTCTCTGGCATTGATCCCTATCCAGGACTCTCGCTGGCCTGGGAGGCCATGCTGCCAGTCCCAGAAAGCCAGCTCCAGATTTGACTATAAGAACTCCTGGATCCTAGGGACTTTTTGCAACATGGACTGTGTGAAGAATCCATTTGTCTCTTGACATCAAACGCTACTTTCTCATCAGGGTACTCAGGCCAAGCAAGGGCATTCTGCAGCTGGCATGGTGCTGCCCACCAGTGCTCCCAGCGCTTGGGAGATGGAAGCAGGAGTTCAGTGTCATCTTCGGCTACGTTTGTTGTACAAGGCCAGCCTGCATTGCATGAAGCCCTGTCTCAAAAACAGGACAGGCTAGGAGATGGTTTCATGGGTAAAGTGCATGCCAAGCAAGCATGAGGTCCTGTGTTCAGATCCCAGCACCCAGGTAACAACCAGGAATGGTGGCATGTGTCTGTAATGCCAGCACTAGGGAGGTGCCAGCTAGCTAGTCTAACTGAACTGATGAGCTCCAGGCTCAGTGAGAGACCCTGTCTCAAAGAACAAGGTGAAGAGTGATTGGGGAAGACTCCTGGCATCAACCTCTGTATACACACACATCATAGGAAGGAAGGAGGGAGAAAAGAAAGAAGGAAGGGAGGGCGAGAGGTAGGGAAAAGGGAGGAAAGGGGTGTTCTTGATCCCCAAGACCTTGGGTATCAAAAAGAAGAAAAGTAGCTCAGGGGTGAAGCATGCAGGTTTCCATTGCTCAGCCTCTCAGTGGCTGTCTCTCATTCTGAGGAGAAAGAGAACAGCATTCATAGGGGTTGTATGTGACGACCAGCACAGGCTCACTCCTGGAAGGGTGGGCAAAGTCAGTGGATATGCAGGGTGTTAAAGATTCTGATGGTGAACTCACTCTCTTGCTGCTGTTTCTACCCACTGTGGCAGAGGTGATGTCCAGTCTTTGCTCAGGCCATGCTTTCCCCTGCCATCATGAAGCTTCCCCTTGAGACTGAATACCACATGTGGCTCTGCTAACTCACGTGGATACCATGGATCTGATTACAAACAGTGATTTCATAGACATATACAGCTGTGAGCCTGTGAAGCTCAAGCTAGAGGCAGTCCACAGAGAACTTGGGTTTGCTCCCCCGATGTCTTGGTGGTTAGCAATTATGTCTCTGAATAGGAGCTGAACCCCCTGAAGGATGTGCTGATCCTCTCAGCACTGAGGCAGATGCTGTGGGCCAGTAATGAATTCTTAGAGGACCTGTGAGCAATCAGGTACTGGGAAATCCTGCTGTTGCCAGTCTTGCTAACTCGTTGCCGTGGCTTCTCTCTTTCGCATGATGACATGCTCCTGGCCAGGATGGGTTTAGTTGGCCATCACCCAAGACTCTTCTAGCCTGTGGTCGCTTTGGCCAGAAATCCACTAATAGTATTTGTTTCCATTTTCTCACCCATCAGCAGAAATTAATTTTGAAGTGTACAAAGGAAGAAAATAAATATACAAACTTGCCACATATTAACAAACTTGTCTCACCCACCATGAAAGGAGAAATCACAGCGAAGAACGTAGCTGGGATGATTATATTTTATTTATGCCTTTGATGAAGATATGTGTACCAAATCATAAATAGAAGGACACAATTAAAATCATTAATTATGAAAACAATTATATCTCCTCTTAGATTTATATTATAGCTATGAAAAATAAAGTTTTTTTCTTACAAAATAAAAAAAAAGCTTCTGATGGCTTTTATGTCCAACTGAGCCAGAAACACCTGAAAACACACACCTTTATGGGAAAGAACTGACTTTGTGGACATGCATCAATGGGCCCAGAAAGCAAAGGTTAAGAACAATGGTCATTTTGTCAGAAATCTGCAGCTGTCAAAGTGGTAGAAAAAGAATCCGATGCTGTGAAAACCCTCCCTCTCCCCCAGAACCACAGGCAGCTACCAGCCTGTCACCCTGACTCTTCACAGTCACAAACAATGGGATCTTCTTATTTTGTTTGGTAGCCTGGGCTGGCCTTGAACTTGATATGTAGCCAAATATAACCTTGAACTCTACCATCCTGCTTCTACATCTGCGTGATAAGATTAGAGGTGTGTGTCATCATACCCAGTTTATATGGTACTGGAAATCAAACCCAGGGCTTCCTGCATACCAAACAAGCATTCCACCAATACATTTCCTATCCCAAGTGGCTGTTTTTATATAATGAGCTTGGTAACCTCACTCCCAGGAACACCCTAAAACTGAGGACCAATGATATCCATCTGCCTAAATTACCCAGTGAAGTCCAATCCTGACTCAGCTCCCCTGACTCCCAACCCAGAGTTCTTCAACTCCACAGGCCTCTTAGTCCACAAGGTGACCCCAAGCCTCCCCACCCCCCTGGCTTTCCACCAGAGTCCACTGGCAGGGAAGGTGCAATTTAAGCCATTAAGCTGCCTTTAAATTTCCAGTCCATTGAAGGCAGCTGCACTTAGGAGCTAGAACTAGGAACTAGAAAGCCAGAGGCTTGAAGGAGAAATTTTTCCCTGAGTGTTCTTGGCACACATTAAGTAATTCCCCTCACCTCTCAGTAGGTTTCTCTGCTCCATTAATTTTAGTGCCTTTCAAAGTTAGAAATGCAATCTTGGAGTTTCTACTCCAAACAGTCCTTGAAGAACAGCAGTTCCAAGGAGGAAGGTCTTGGGATCAGTTGGCCGAGCCAGATGTAAATTTACCAGCACCCCAACCAACAAGGCCAAACTCATCTCTCACCTGCTAACCTCCAGATTCAAACCTTGAATGTGTACATGTGCTGAGGGGTTGAAAACAAACATGTATCCTCTACCCATGGTCCTCAAATGCATAAACACGCCTACTGCATGCGACACACACGATTCTTATGCACATACAAATAAGCCTAAATGTGTGCTCACACGTGCACAATTTTACATAGATACAGTATGTACACTCATACGTGCACATCCTCTCTCCCTCTCTTTTTCTTCTCTCCCTCCTCCTCTCCTTCCCTCCTATCCCCCCTCTCTCTGTTCCTCTCTCCCTCTGTCCCTTTCTTCCCTCCCTCCCTTCCTTCCTCCTTGTCTTTTTCCCTCTCCCTCCCTCCATCCCTCCCTCCCTTCTTTTCTTTCCCTTCCCTCCCTCTCTTTTCTTCCTTCTTTTCCTTCCTCTCCCCCTTCCTTCTCTCTCTCTTCACCCCTACCTGATTGCTATCCTTCAAGCCTTGGCTCTGCGAACCTGACTTTCAGTCCTCAGACCTCCTTCTGGCTCTGATCATTTGACACTTTTCCTTCAGTCCTCAGGAATTTGAACATGAGCTAACTGTAATGATCTCTCACTCAACTTGCTTTGCTTCTCATGAACTTGAGAGCATCCATGTTTCTAGATGAAACCTCCGAGGAGCCCAAATTCTGACAGTTCCTATTGGTCATAAAGCCAACTCATCTTGTTACTGGGTCAGTGCCTGTGCCCTGACAGGTTCTGTCACCTGTCCCCAATGTGCCAATTAAAGAGACAAGTACTAGTGAAAAGCACATAAAGGAGTTTCATTCAATATGGCAGCCTGGGGAAGAGGAACAAATAAGAAGGTCCAGTGACACCTCCCAACTATATCTTCAGGGTCCTGAAGTGAGGTTTAGGTTTAAACAAAGGACAAGCAGTCATGGTCAAGGTGTGATCATTGTCTCAGCTCCAGTCTCTCCTGTGAAGTGGTCTGACAAGTTGTCAGAACTGTGAAATTGCTGAGATAAGATCCCCCTCTGGCTGGCACCAGGATTTAGCCTTTTTCTTCTCTCAACAGGTCACTGGTGGGGAGGATACCAATTCCTTGGGGTCCATTGTCTCAAGTCTAATAATAGAAGGGTAGATCACAAATGACTCTCTTTAGCTATCTGCATTCCTGCCAGGACAGTTATAAAGCCACCTCAGTCAGTAGAACTAGACTTCTACATCCATATCCATGTCCTGATCTCATCCTTTTTTAAATTTTTATTTATCTTAGAGAGAGAAATATACATATTTGAGAGAGAGAGAGAGAGAATGGGTATGCCAGGGCCTGCATGTGCCATCTTGTGCATTTGGCTTATGTAGGTCCTGGGGAATTGAACCTGAGTCTTTTGGCTTTGCAGGCAAGTGCCTTAAGTGCTAAACCATCTCCCCAGGCCCTGATCTCATCCTTTTTCCCACCCCTGGGGTGTAGTTCAAGGGGCTGTTTGTAACAGGCTTCCAAGTACTTGACCAATTGAAATTTGGCATTTTTTTTTCCTCCATTGTTTTCACAGTTCTTTCCTAGGAATACAGACATGAGGGAGGGATCTTGGATCTCCCACGAAGAACATTCATTTCTAGTGATGCCTCCTGCTGCCCACTCTTAACCCACTCCCAGATGCAGACAGAGACTGGAGCCCAAGATCTACAAAACAGCCACGGGCATTTCACATGTATGCAAGTGACTCACCCTCCCCCACACACTTCAGCCTTTTTAATAGCCTATGATCTCATTTTAATTGAAACCGATCCACTGTTTTAAAGAGGGAAAATGGACTTGGGAAGAGCAGTCTGTCTCATTCCCCCTTCTAGGTCCTGCTTCTGAGGAGGAAGGGGTGTATCTGTTCGGAGCCAGTGGCTATTGGCACCCAGGACAAATGGACTCCATCCCAGTCTGCCTTCAACTCCACGAGAGATGCAGGAACTGAGAAGACAAAACTAGTCCATGGATGAATGACTACACTGCCAAGTAATCAAAAACCCCACTTCACTGCCAGGATCCGGGGAGATGGCTCCATAGATAAAGTGCTAGCCATGCAAGCATGAGGACCTGAGTTTGAGCCCCAGTGCCCATGTAAAAGCCAGCTGTGGTGACGTGTGTCTATAATCCCAACACCGGGGAGACAGAGACAGGAGAAGCTCTGAAGTTCACTGGCCAGCTAGTTTAGCCAAGTAGGTGAGACTCTGTCTCAAAAAAAAAAAAAAACAAAATAAGACTGGAGGGATGGCTTAGCGGTTAAAGCGTTTGCCTGCAAAGTCAAAGGACCCAGGTTCTATTCCTCAAGACCCACATTAACCAGATGCACAAGGGGGCGCATGTGTCTGGAGTTCATTTGCAGTGGCTGGAGGCTTTGGCATGCCCATTCTTTCTCTCTCTCTCCCTCTTTCTCTGTCAAATAAATAAAAATAAAAAATATTTTAAAAAATAATAAGATAGCCAGGCATGGTGGTGCACGCCTTTAATCCCAGCATTCAGGAGGCAGGGGTAGGAGGATCGCCAGGAGTCCAAGGCCACTCTGAGACTACATAATGAATTCCAGGTCAACCTGAGATAGAACAAGACCCTATCTCAATAAATAAATAAAGTAGAGAACAATTGAGGGAGACACCTGAAGTTGACTTCTTCCCTCCACACACACATGCACCCACACATATACAACCGTGCACACATATACACATGCACACCACATGCCCACACATATACCAAATGCAATAAAGCAGTGACGACATTAGAGGCTGAGTATGTACTCCACTGACACAGCACTTGCGGAGCATGCCCAAGGCCCTGGCTTTGATCCTCACCACGGTCTGAACTGGGCACTCAGCACTCAGGAGGGTAAGATAGGAGGACTTCCGTGAGTATGAGGCCAGCTGGGCGACAAAGTGAGTTACAGGTCATCCTGAGCTAGACAGACACCCTACCTCAAAACAAAAATTAATAATAATTTATTTTTATTGTTATATAGAACTATACATGTAGCCATACATGTATAGGAGAGACACCCTCTATCCCCAACTACCTTAGTTCTTAGGTGAGTTCTTTGCCTAAATCTAGGACAGAAATTAATATAAGACAGATTAATGAGCAAGAAGTATACAAGTTTTGTTAGTTTTGCATGGATAAGGAGACCTTCACAAGAGAGTGAGGTTCAAAGAAAGATGCCTTTACACTGTTTAGACAAAAAGGATAAGTTTCTAAAGAAATGACAGGACAAAGGAATCTGTGGCAAGGGACATAAATTCTAGGGAAGTCATCAAGCTATCTGAGGGGATGTGAAGTGAGTGGAAGATAAGAGTGACTTCTTGAGTTTATTTATTCAGGCCCATTGTGGCCTCAATTACCAGTCTCTGGTGATAAAGGCTATTTTCTTGCCCTAGTAGGAGAGTGCCCCTCCCACAGGAATCTTTATGACCTGCTACATTTAGGAAAAGGCGGGTCATATAACCCCTTCTGTGACTACACTTTCTCCAATGTTTTTAGCTCTAAATAGTCAATATACTAATTCGCTGTGTATCTGGGTAGTAGATCCTTAACTCTTTCACATACATGCTCTTATATCTGAATTTTAATTTAATTTTAATTGCTGCCTTATAACTAAAAGAGTTTCTGGTGGCTGAAAGCTATATGCAACACAAAAGTAAATAAATATTTTTTAAAAGGAATAAAATAACCCAAATATCCATCAACTGACAAATGGCTAAACAGAACATTATTCAACAATAAAAAAGGAATTAGGTGCTGGTCTATACTACAGCATGTGAGCCTTGAAAGCATGTTGCTAAGTGGGAGAAGACAGACACAAACAGGTATACAATTCCATGAGTAAGACATGTCCAGAATATCCAAATCCATAACGATAAAGAGCCCACTAATGGCTTCCAGAAACTTGGAGGGCAGCAGGGAGGATGCGGAATGAGTGCTCACTGGGGAAAAGATTCATTTGGAGGTGACAAGATGTGAATTCACTAAAAGCCACCTCTAACATGATGACATGGGCTGAGCAGCTGCTTCAGTGGATCAAGCACTTGCCTCACAAGCGTGAGGACCGGAGTTGAGACACCCAGCACACATAAAAATGCCTGTCAGGCGCAAGGGCCTACTTGTAACTAAGGTGGGAGTAACGGAGAAGGACGCCTGGCATCAATTTCTGACCCTCCACCACACACGTGCACGCACACTGTACCCTCCCCAAACACACACATGCACGCACACTGTACCCTCCCCCCCACACACACGTGCACGCACACTGTACCCTCCCACCCACACATGTGCACGCACACTGTACCCTCCCCCACACACACACGTTCACGCACACTGTACCCTCCCCACACACACAAGTGCATGCACACTGTACCCTCCCCAAACACACACACGTGCATGCACACTGTACCCTCCCCACACACACACGTTCACGCACACTGTACCCTCCCCACACACACAAGTGCATGCACACTGTACCCTCCCCAAACACACACACGTGCATGCACACTGTACCCTCCCCACACACACACACGTTCACGCCCACTGTACCCTCCCCACACACACAAGTGCACACACACTGTACCCTCCCCAAACACACACAAGTGCACGCACACTGTACCCTCCCCACACACACACACGTTCACGCCCACTGTACCCTCCCCACACACACAAGTGCACGCACACTGTACCCTCCCCACACACACAAGTGCACGCACACTGTACCCTCCCACACACACACACGTTCACGCACACTGTACCCACCACACACACACAAGTGCATGCACACTGTACCCTCCCCCCCCACACACACGTGCACGCACACTGTACCCTCCCCCCCCACACACACATGTGCACGCACACTGTACCCTCCCCCCACACACACACGTGCACGCACACTGTACCCTCCCCCCCCACACACACACGCACGCACACTGTACCCTCCCCCCACACACACACATGCACGCACACTGTACCCTCCCCACACACACACGTGCACGCACACTGTACCCCCCCCACACACACACATGCACGCACACTGTACCCTCCCCACACACACACGTGCACGCACACTGTACCCTCCCCCACACACACACAGCACGCACACTGTACCCTCCCCCACACACACACGTCACGCACACTGTACCCTCCCCACCACACACGTGCATGCACACTGTACCCTCCCCACACACACACATGCACGCACACTGTACCCTCCCCCCACAACCACACAGTGCACGCACACTGTACCCTCCCCCACACACACACGTGCACGCACACTGTATCCTCCCCCACACACACACGTGCAGCACACTGTACCCTCCCCACACATGCACACGTGCACGCACACTGTACCCTCCCCCCACACGCACACGTGCACGCGCACTGTACCCTCCCCACACACACACGTGCACGCACACTGAACCCTCCCCACACACACACGTGCACGCACACTGTACCCTCCCCAAACACACACACGTGCACGCACACTGTACCCTCCCCACACTGTACCCTCCCCACACACACACACGTGCACGCACACTGTACCCTCTCCCCACACACACACGTGCACGCACACTGTACCCTCTCCCCACACACACACGTGCACGCACACTGTACCCTCTCCCCACACACACACGTGCACGCACACTGTACCCTCCCCACACACATGCACACACACTGTACCCTCCCCCCACACACACATGCACGCACACTGTACCCTCCCCTCACACACATGCGCACGCACACTGCACACACATTAAAGAAGTATGTGTGACACAGACATGCAGTTAAGCACACAGAGAAGGTAAAGCTTAGTCCTTGGAGGAATGTTGACCTTAAATCCCTAAGGACCTAAGTTATCACACGGGTGGGTTTGCTAGGTAATAGGAGTGTCTTTCTTGAATGGTGCTTTGAAGTCAGCCAGCTCTGCAAGACTTTGCTGAAAGGCGGTTGGAGGACCAAGGCTGCCCCAGCATGCAGCTTTCTCTTAAGACTCATGAGCAGAATTCTGGGGGACTTGTGACTTTTTCTCAATAGTCACGTTTTAAAAGATTTTTAATCATTTTTTGTGTGGTGTGTATATGTGTGTATACGCATGTTCATATGTATATGTATGGGTGCATTTGCACATATGGAGGCCAGAGGTTAACACTGAGTATAGAAACCTCATTCTTTGAAACAGATTCTCTCATTGAACCTAGAGCTCCCCTGTTTAGCTAGACTAGCTAGCCAACAAGCATAGGGATCCTCTTGTATCCACCTCCACAGTGCTGGGATAACAGCCACCTCACCTGGTTTTTCTGTGGGTTCTGGGGATCTGAACCCAGGTGCCCACGCTTGTACAGCCAGCGCTTGACCCACTGAGCCAGCTCCCTACCTTCCAAGCTATTTCAAATGCTACGTTCGCAGCACTGCAGTGCTTACTAGGACACAGACGCCAGGCCTTTTGCTGGACTACTGCAGTTTCATATCTTTGATGGAAGGACACATGAATATGCAATTTCATAAACTCTCCCATTGATTTTTATAGACAGAAAAGTTTGAGATCCCCCCACCTCCCTTTCATTCACACTACTCAAGTGGAAGAGGGATCCATGGGTCTCCTCCCCAACACCACCACAGGGATTCAAGATCCCAGTTCCTGTTAGAGATGGGTCATTTAAGAGATAGTGGTCTTCTGTGACCTCCAAGGTGCTCCCTCTCAGCTCTTCAGATTCTCCTGCTTTGGGCAAGACCCAGGAATCCCCAGAGATAAATTCTAAATGCAAAGAAAGCTTCCCACTTCTTCACAAACATTCTGCTGCCAAGCTATACTTCCAGCCATGCAAGCCTGCTGTGACACTTGCCATTCTCATGGACTTTGACTGACTGTTTTTCCAGAGCCTTGGCCTTCAAGAAAGATGTGGAGAAGAGAGATGCCTCTGTTTGCCACAAGGGCAGCCTTTCCTTTCGGGACCACTAGCCCATGACTTCCTCAATTACTAGCATTAACAATACTGCTCAGGTAGGGAGAAAGTGGGCCCAAGTCCTCCCAGCAGCTTGGAAATCCGAATGATCTGGGTTGGACCACACAAATAGGTGTACTGAGACCTCAGTTTGAAACTTACAAGAAACACCTCGTTCTCTCCCTTCATCTGGCCACCCCTGCCTTCCTACAGGAATAAACCCCTCCACAACTTGCCTAATGTCTCAGAGCTGCTTCCAGAACAGTGTTGAGAACACGGGCTTCTGAGGGGTCCAGACACATTTTCTCCGCCACTGGTTAGCTATTTAACACCAACGTGACCTAGCTTCACTGTGCCACAATTTCATCGTCTGTGAAACCCCATCTTGTAGGACTGTTGAAGGAATTAACTGAGCAAATACATATCCTTTGTTTGACACCCCTGGCTAAGGAGAAGCCCTCAAGACTTTTGGATATTCTGAATTCACATTTGTGTTCTTGTGTCTTATCTGAAGGGGAAACTTTTCAGTGGTGGTTGTGAGGGATAATGTTAATTAGATCTCCTAGTCTGAGGCAAGACATGATAGCTGAACACCTACACCTTCAGGGCTGATTGGCCATTGTCCTTCCTGTTATCAGAGATTCTATTTCCTGGGGTTAATTTCAGCCAACTGGAAAAACATAAATGGTGTTAGGGTTTAACTCAAGCTAAACCAGGAAGACTGGCCAAATCCAGGGCCACCTGGGGACCAAGGGCTGGGAACATAGGTTTAGTTAATAGCTGCTCTGTGCTGAGGACAAGTTAGATGCTAGAACATTCCAGTGGCCCTGAGTATAGCTCCCCTAAACCTCTGCAGTTACTTCAGCCAATCCAACTTCCCCAAGTCTTTTCCTTAGGGATCCCTGTCCCCACAATTATGGCTAGAGAAGAATCCAGATCAGACTTTACCAAAGCTCTCTCCCCTGGGTCAAAGGAAGATTTTCTCCATTTTCCCCATTTTCATTTAAAAGTTGATACTCAACACAGTGAAACTTTACTCCCCAGAGGAATAGAAAAATAAGCCACCCAAATCCTGTTCAATAGGGTAAATATTGGGATAAGATAAACATCTGAGCTGCCTTAAAAAGACCATTGTATTCAGCAAAGTGCCGTTTCCTTACCTTGAGGAAGGCTCTGAATTCAGAGAACCTGAAGCTTTGAGGAGAGGTCCCAGCTATGGTAAGAGAAGAATATTCTTACGGTCACTGTTTATCCAGCCCAGCCTAAGGCCTGAGATGGTTGCACCCAACAACCCTGTAGACGTGCTGTCTCTGTTCCTGAAAGCCTCTCTCCTGCTGCTCTTTTCACTTTTGTTTTGCATGTGTACATGTGTGTAATGCATGCATATGTGTATGCGGGTTTGTATGTGTATGGGTACATGTGTTTATGATGGGATGGACATGCACATATGTGAAGACAGAGGTCAAGACTAGTTGTCTTCCTCAACCACTCTCATCTTATTTTTTCCAGTCTTTCTTTTTTTGTGGGGGGGGGGGGCAAGGTTTTGAGGTAGGGCCTCACTCTAGCTCAGGCTGACCTGGAATTCTCTATGTAGACTCAAGGTGGCTTCGAACTCATGGCAATCCTCCTACCTCTGCCTCCTGAGTGCTGGGATTAAAGGCATGCGCCAAAAAAAAAATAAAAATAAAAAAAATAAAGGCATGTGCCACCACGCCCAGCTCCATCTTATTTTTTTTAAGACAGGGTCTCTCAATGAATCTAAAACTCATAAGTCAGCTAGACAAGCTAGTCAAGGATTTCGAGTATCTATCTCCCTAGCACTAAATTTCCAGGCATGTGCCACCCAACCCAGCTTTTATGTAGGTTTTAGGAACCCAAATTCAGGTCCTTCTGTTTGCATGGAAAGTGCTTTATCCACTGAGGTATCTTCCAGACTCATCAAGACTGTGTCCACTTCTTTTCTGTGTCCAGAAATGCCCACTCCATCATAGTTCAGTCATTCTGATTTCTAGCATGGCCTTAAGAAAGTTCTTTTATCTTTAATCTCATTCTCTCACTCTTAAATTTTCCACCTCCTTCCTGGAGTCATGAATGGTTCTTTTTGGAGCACCTCACCACATGGTTCAGCATACATTATATGGACTATCCCATTAAAATATTTTTATTAATTTACGAGCAGATAGAGGGTGATTATGGATGTGCCAGGGCCTGTTACTACTACAAATAAATTCCAGATGCATGTTCCACTTTGTGCATCTAGTTTTAAGTGAATATTGGGGGATCAAATCTAGGCTGGCAGGCTTTGCAAGCAAGTGCTTTAACTCTTGAACCATCTCCCCATCCCATATTTGAGACAAGGTCTCAGGTAGCCCAAGATGGCCTTGAGCTCCTAATCCTCTTGCCTCTACCTCCTGAGTGCTGGGATTATGCCCATCTCTTATCACCATTGTTAAAGAATGGCAGGCTCAGCTGGGAAATGTGACCAACTCTGAATTCTGTGTTCTTACCCCAAATCAAAGGCAAACAGCAAGATGGGAAGGGAAAAGGTAACCTTGACTCCTTGGAGCCAGAGATCACCTGTCACCCTTCAGAATGGTATTTCTCCTAAGGGACTGTCTTGTCTCCTTTGGTGTTGATCAGAGACCTTGCTTCACACTGAAGGAAACATTTTTAAAGTCTTGAGCTTTACAAGAGCTGTGGATCTCAAAAACTTCTGGAGAATTTTAGAAGTTTCCTCTGGGTGCCAAGAGTGGGGGAGAGCCATCTGCTCAGAGGCTGGTTTTGGATGACACACAGGGCTGTGCAGTAGTGCCTGGGGGTTCTGAAGCCTTCATGCAAAGTCCTTCGCCAAGGGTGCACTGGTGAGTGGGGGCTTCTCCGAGGCAAGGGGGCCCTGGGGATGGCGGTGAGCAGGGAGGTGGCCGGCTGGCGTGTTGTTGGGGGTGAGTGGCCTTTGTTTGTTCTCCTTGTTTCAAGTTTCTGTGGAATTTGTGTTTCTAGATGACTATCTTCTAGGGCAGTCAAGCAAAGAGACAAACACATTAGACAAAGCAAACATTTACCCAGCCAGGGAGGCTGTTTCTCCCAGGTCCCCTCATTCACAGGACTCTATCCACTGAGGGATTAAAACAAGCCCCCCCCCCCCCCCCCCCGTTGAGTAAGAGTGGATTCTTTCTAGAATGCCCATATTCAGGAGTGAATTTCAATGACAGGATCCTCTCTTCTCTTTCCACAAATGCAGACCCAAATCCCATGAGCTATTAATTATCCCAAGGCCTGCGAGTCCACTGAGCTAACCACAGTCAAGCTATAAGCAACAAAACTCCAGACTCCATGCATTTAGCCACTGTACCCAATTCCTCCTCATGGGAAAGCCCTTACAGATTGGTAGCTGTTACTACAACAACCAGGTGCTGAATGAGCTTGTTGAAACACTGAATGAGTGCATGTGGAAGGGGCCAGTTCTGCCCTCTGGGAGGCCAAAGCTGGAGCAGAGGTGCTGGAAAGAGCAAGTCTGGAGAACAAGCTGGCACAAGACAGCATTCCTTTGAGGACAGCAGACCTTCCTGGGAAGAAGATGCTCTGAGACATGTCTACCTAGTGTCACCCATTTCACTTTCTTTCTGAAAGAACCAAAAGCAATAGCCATGTTCTCAATTAAGTGACCTAGGGTATGGGTTTTCATCCTGTGACAAACTTCTTTACTTTCCTTTTTAATTTTTTTTTTTTTTTTTTTTTTGGAGATAAAGTCACACATAACCCAGCTAGCCAAGGATGACTTTGAACTCCTGATGCTCCTGTCTCCACCTCCCATGGGCCAGAGTTACAGGTATGTGCCACCCATGCCCTGTTTATGCAGTGCTTAGAGACCAAATGCGGGGTTTCTGCGTGTTAGGCAGTCACCCTACCGACCGAGTTCCGTCTTCAGCCTCCGTAAAGAGGTACAACAGGGCTGGTTCCTGGACCAAAGCCTTGCCAAAGTCCCTGCTTAGAAAAGAAAAGAAAAGAAAAGAAAAGAAAAGAAAAGAAAAGAAAAGAAAAGAAAAGAAAAGAAAAGAAAAGAAAAGAAAAGAAAAGAAAAGTCTTAATGTGAGGTTGAGCCATGGAAGAGAAAATTAACTGAGCTTTTCATCAGCTTGGACTCCTGGGGTTATCAAGTTAAAATATACAGCAAAAATAAAGAAGAAAGAGAAAATCCTGGAAGAAAATCTTTCTTTCTGTACTTCACTGATGAGGCAAAGCTGGTTTGGTCATTCTTATTCACTCCCCTCAAGAAATTCTCAGTGTGATTGGCAAGACATCAGGACTAAGAAGGTAAAATGGAGTGAGTGCCTGGGGAAACACTGAGCTCTTTGTGCCGAGCTCGTCTGAGAAGTCCCAACGTGGGAGGAGAAGCCGGGGCTGGGGCTTTGGTGCACGGCCCTGCATGTTAAACCCACAGTATTCTTTCTATCGGAAATGCTTAAATAGTTTCCCTACAGGTGTGTACATTCTGTCTCAATATTTGGCTAACTCCTGGCACTTTTCTGTCTTCATTCACAGTAATGAGTTAAAGGAAAACTCCAGCCCTTTGAGTATCACACTGGAATAAATCACCAAAGAAACAGTGGAAGTCTAGAATGGGAAGATCACCTGAAAGAAAAGGTCACTGTTCTGCACATGTGCAACACAATGACAGAACCTAGGAAGCTGAGAAAGCCAGTGAAGCAAAACTGGATTTCAAGGGACATAAGGGGCTGGAGAGGTGGCTCTGTGGGTAAAGTGCTTGCCATGCAGGCATGAGGACCTGAGTTTGCATCCCTAGTACACACATGAAAGCCAGACCTAGTAGTGTACATGTGAAATTCCAATGCTGGGAAGACAGAGACAGGATCCCCAGGGCTTTGTGACCAGCTAGTCTAGCTGAATCAGGAGAGCTCCAGGTCCAAAGAGAAGCCTTGTCTCAAAACTAAGGTAGAGCCGGGCTTGGTGGCACACGCCTTTAATCTCAGCACTTGGGAGGCAGAGGTAGGAGGATCACCATGAGTTCAAGGCCACCTTGAGATTACAGAGCAAATTCCAGGCCAGTGTGGGCTATAGCAAAACCCTACCTCACAAAACCAAAAATATAAAAAAAATAATAATGTAGAGAACAATTGAGGAAGACACTCAATGTCAGCCTCTGGCCTCTGCATGCACACATACAGATGAGCACACATACAAAACAGACATGCATGCATACCACATACACACATAAATAAAAGAACATTTGAGAGCCTAGAGATATAGCTCAGTAGGTAGAGTACTTGCTTAGCATGCATAAAGCCCTGATTCAACCCCCAGTATCATATAAACTGAATGTGGTGGTCAAGTCAAAACATACATCAAAAATAAACAACTGTAGTCCCAGAACTGGGAAGGTGGTGTCAGAAGGATCAGAAGTTCAAGGCCATCCTTGGCTACATAGTAAGTTCAAGGCCAGCCTGAGATACATAAGACTCTATCTCAAAAATAAAAATAAAAAATTCAAACACATAAACACTTGAATACTCCTCTCTTTAGAACTTTCAAAGCCCCAGCATTCCATTTTCCTGTCTCTTCCAATTTATAATCTCTTTAGTAATCCAAAGGGTACAATCCTTTCTCATGTATAACTTAATCTCTCCAATAGTGGTTTAATTGGAGTTATGTCTGTACGTCACAGAACAAGAAATATTACTCATTGCAAGGTCCTCAGATCATTATCTGAATGCAGTCTCTAACATCCTTTTTGTGAATATTATTTTCAATACCAATGTCCATTTCATAGGAAAGTACTTTTAAGCTATCATTGAGGTAAATGGACACATTAGGAGAATATACCATGTTTATCTAATTGCTGGAAATATCTCCCAGCATAGTGCCCCTGGCCCCATTCCAATCCTAGCTCTGGATGAAGTCTCTGCCCATCTCAATGCTTTCAGCAGCAAATAACAGAAAATTCCATTTAAAAAAGCCCAATCAGAGTGGAAAAATTATTACTGCACATAAACAATTCCAAAGGGGAGCTGGGCTTAGTTAATAGTACTTGACTCACAAGCATATGGACCTGAGTTCGGTTGCCAGAACCCAAATAAAAGTCCAGGCATGGTGACATATGCCTATAATCCTGGTAAAGTGAAGGCAGGAGGATCATGAGTTTGAGAGCAACCTGGACTGCATAGTAAGATGCTATCTTGAAAAAAAAATGGGGGGGGGGACTTTGAAAATGGCCAATGCCAATATAACAGCACTTGACACCCAAGCATGAGAGTCTAAAAGGGTCTAAAATGCCCTGAGATGGCATTCCCTAGACACCATGTAAAAATATGCATGTATGTATGCCCTATATGCCTTCAGCTTCAGTCCTGTGTGGGCTTACCTAGCATCAGGGTAAGGTTCAGTGAGAGACTTGGGCTCAAGGAAACAACATTGAAGAGCAATAGAGAAGGACACCCATATTCTTCTGTAGTTTTTGCACACATGTACACAGAGTGCATGCATCTGCATATCAAGTGCATACAATACAGAAAGACACCCAACACTCTTCTCTGGTCTTTGCATACATGTACACAGAGTGCACACATCTGCACACAAAAGTGCATACAATAGAGAAGGACGCCTAATCGTCTGCTCTAGTTTTTGCACACATGCACACAGAGTGCACACATCTGCACACAAAAGTGCATACAATAGAGAAGGACACCCAATACTCTTCTCTAGTCTTTGCACACATGTACACAGAAAGCACACATCTGCACACAAAAGTGCATACACAATACGTACACACACCACACATCAAAAAGTGAGAGAGAGAGATGAGGGCTAGGGAGATGATTCAGTTGGTAAAGTGCTCACCTTGTAATCACGAAGACAAGTTTGATCCCCAGATCCCATGTAAAATGGTGGTATGTGCTTGTAATCCCAGTGCTAGGCAGGTGGAGATAGGAAGATTCCTGGGCCAGCCAGTCTAGCCTACTTGGTCACCTCCAGGACAGTGAGTGAGAGACCCTGTCTCAAAAAAGGTGGATGGTGCCTGAGGAACAAAACAAAAAAGATCCTCGCCAGGACTCACAGCTAAGCAGTAAAATAAACCAGTATTTAAGCCCAGGTCACCTGACTCCATAGTCCCTGGTGTGCTCATAGGAACTTCAGCTCACTGATGTTTATTTGCTTATAACAGTAAAATGAAACAACTTCATTAGGAAAGTGAAGGACTTATGAGTCCAGGTGCTGGGGTAGGCCCACAAGACGAGGACCCTGAGCAGATGCCCCTCACCTCTGGTTCTACTGCTAGCTCCTATTCCCTTCCACCACAGACAACTCTTGTAGGACAAATGGCTGCCACATGAAAGCTCATTTGCACCTTCCAGGACACCTTTCCAGGTGATAGCTAGCCCTCTAATTACCTGGCATGGGAAAGGCCCGTGGGCAGGGTTATGGCTAACTCAATCTAGTGGGAGAGGGAGGCCTTGCAAGTGACACTGACTCTGAAGGCCACACAAAGTGTGACATGGGGCATTATCTTGACACACTTCATTGAAGGCCTAGCTTTTCATGTTTGTGTGTGTAGATGTGTACACACATGTGCTGTGTTCATGTGTCGGGGTGGACATATGCATATCATGGTGTGCATGTGGTCAGAGAACAACTTTGGGCTTGGCCCTCGCCATTCCACCTCGTTTGAGGAAGGGTTTCTCTCCATCTCTCTCTCTCTCTCTCTCTCTCTCTCTCTCTCTCTCTGCTGTCGTTCTTTGCTTGTTCCCAAGCTGCCTCTCTGGAATAACCCCAGCCAGCCACCACTTCTGCCTTTTAGTGTGAGGTCGGAGGAAAGAAATCTGGTGCTCACACTTGAGCACCAATTGCTTTATCCACTGAGCCATCTACCAGGCCTGGTTGGGTTTTGTTTCTTCATTTGTTTAATTCACTTACTTGTTTATGTCAGGGTCCCATTTTGTAGGTGTTGTGGAGGATTGACCTTCAGGTGGCAGTCATGTAAGCACGTGCCTTTAACCACTGAGAAATCTCCCCAGACCCTTCAACCCAGTCTTTGTTTTTGAGACTGGGTCTAATGTAGCCCAGAATGGCTTCCACCTCCCTCTATAACTGAGGATGACCTTGGACTCCTGATCCTCCTGCCTGGAGTGCAGGCTTAAGGCATGGACCATCACACCTGCTTTATTAGGTGTTTGGGATCAAACATAAGGCCTTCTGCATGCTAGGCAAGCTCTCTACCAACTGACTACACCCAGCTCCTGACCTAGCTTCTTATGGCCCCAGAGACCATTTATCCTATTGACTAGGATCCCCACCTTCAAAGGGAGCTTTTCAAATGCCCAGGTACCTGCTTTTTGCAGCCTGTAGAATATAGCCAGTCAAAAGCGTTCATGACATTGGTCAGTGTGTTTTATACTTAAAGCAGAAGCAGATCAGACAAGATGTTGGAGCAAGTCCTTCCAGATAACATCTTCAGATAATACTGAGGTAAGCAGCTCAGCATGCAATGGCCAAAATAACTGTTGCCGGGGAGCCTGGGGCAATTAAAAAGAAGAAAAACACAAAAATCTCTCTAGTGTATATACCAGCCAACTAGCAAGGCTGGCTGCAGGGACTTCCCAGCTCTCAGCCTAGGAGCCTTTGTGTGGACCTCATTGTTTCACAGGGCAGCTACTCAGCAAAGGCATTCCAGTGGCTGCGGAGATGGTTTATCATCCACTATTGTTTTGATGTTTCTCAGGGCACAGTGTTCAGTGGAGGGACTAACCCTCTCTTTTATGATAGCTACTCATTAAAACATGCAGGCCTCTTTTCCTGGGCTCTGGGATGACTTCCCACTTATGAAACGTCCTCTTTAAACATTCTGTGCAAATCCCAAAGCACTTGAAGTTTACAACCTGTCTTCCTCCTTATGTTCCCGGCTCTTCCTCTCCCACATTTTGCTGACAACTTTGAAAACTATGCTCTAGCTTTCCCATCTTCCTCATATCCCCCATACAAGCAGGGTCTAACTGTGAAAACAACCAATCCAAAAGCTGTTCCTCCTCTCTTGCACCCAGCCCAGTCCGCTCTTCCCGTCTCCTTAATAAGGAGACAATGAGGCGAGCCTTCCGGGCTGTGCCTCTGTAGACAGTGATTTCCAGTCATAAATTATGGCCTCGCTGGGTGATTTTTTATGGGTCACCAAGATCATATGGCCAATGCAGCTGACTCCAGGTCAAATCCAACATACCCTGATGCACATTCATCACATCCTGACATATTAAAAGGCTATGGCATACCTCATGCTGATATTTTTCATTCCTCCACTCCCTAACTGCACACACACTTCACCCGTAAGGGCCCCACTGCCTTCCTGCCGTGCTCTGTGCCCTCGCTCAACTCCTTCCACACTGACCCTCCAGCTTCATTGCTCCTAACTGACCCTTCTCCTCCAGTGCCCTGAGCACTGCTCAGTGCCGGGGATGCTCTTCTGGGACGTGTCACCCTGGTGGAGGTGCTTTTCATTTGCAGCTTGCCCTTTCCCCACCTTGGTGATAGGAATTACGTAAGGTGTGATGCCTCTTTCACAGTTACCACATCAGACAATTACAGCCTGACTTCTGACCTCTGCCCCATGTTCATGCACTGTGAGGACCTCAGGGACACCCCTTTCTGAAATGACACTATCCTGAGTTAGTCACTGAGACTAGGATTTGGATAGGGCTGGTCATGTGGCCTTCTGTACAAGAGAGCTTCATCACTTTGCTTCCCAAATGAAGGGAACAGGCTCCCTGAGGAAGAGGGAGGGGAAGCATGCCTGGGAATAGGCCTAACCTTGCTACTTCCTGGCAAGGAAAGGCCCAACTTTCTCTTATGACCTGAGGCCACACAGCCTGCAGATTCCTTCCCATCTGTCTGTCCCCTCTTCAGCCCATCTGATGATTACCTCCTATGCCATCTTGACAGAATTTAGAATGATCAAGGAAACAAGTCTCTGGGCAAGTCTGTGAAGGAGTTTCTAGATTAGGCTTATTGAGATGGGAACACCGATCTTAACTGTGGGCTACAGCATCCCACAAAAAGGAGATAAAAAGGAGAAAGTGGGCTGAGAAGCGGTGTCCATTCTCTCTGCCTCCTGACTGTGGGTGCCGCATGAGCAGCTCGGCTTCATGCTCCTGCAGTCATGTCTTTCCAACTTGATGGACTGTACCATCAGGCTGTGAGCCAAAATAAGCTCTTTTTCCTTAAATTGTTTCTGTCAGGTCACAGCAATGAGCAAAGTCATACATCCTGCATCAGGGGCTTGCTAGGCATGCAACCCTAACTTATAAAATAACACTCATCACCTCCAGTCCCCAGGTATAGCCCCACAGACTCCTCAATGGGATGCTTCCCTTGTTGTGCAGTGAGATTGTATGGGAGAGGGGGGAAACTACCTTTTTTATGTGTAGACCATGCCCTTCAACCCACAAGTTCATCTGTTCCATTCATTTACGCTCCATTTCACCAATTTTCACTCTGGGTGCTAGTTGTCTGTTCTGATGCAATTTTTCAGCCTTTCTAATGGGCAGTCAAGAGACATACTTAGTGTAAGTCCAAGTATACCGCAACATCAATCATGGTCCTGCAAAGGGATGAGAGACAGCCTGCATTCTTAGTCATCCTCGCAAAATCAGTAATGCATGCCAAGAAGGCAGGCCTATCTTTGAGAGGCTGTGATCTGTAACAGACTAAATGACACATTTCCAAGTACTCCTGCAAAGCTGCAAGGTAGGGAGGCAGAGCCCTCAGAGATCACTTAAGCCTTGGTCCTCTTTCCCATGCATGGATTCTAACACCCGCAGTAACAATGGTACCCACGTGGCCTAACTTTTAAGTGGACAAGGCAGGGTTTCATTTACACAGAGCAATGCAAGAACCTTCACAATGACTTCAAGATCTCTGATGCAATCTCTGATAAGCAGCCTGGTAAATTGCTTATCAAAGTTTTAATAACAGCCCAAGAGCTCAGAAAGATGCCACAAATAGCCCAAGCTAGATCTGTAGACTGGCAGCCTCTGAGCTGAATGTATTATTAGACAAGTGTTGAGCTCTGGCAATTCTAACACATCAGGAAAATTCACCAGTCATAGAGCAGTTGGTGACTCCCAAACCAGACATGCCACCATTGTACCAATTGATAACTTTTGCCTGGCTGGCCAGCCATAATGCTTGCAGGCTCCACTGCTGGTTAAGATCATTGATGACCTTTCTCCTCTCAAAGGCTGCATGCAGCATAGCTCTTTCCAGCATCCTGACAGCCAGTCAACAGGGAGGAGGCTTCTAGCTCAGCTCCAGCTTGATTTTCAAGGACTTGAAACCCCAACACATGAAGTCTTCAGTAATAAGGTCTAGTTCTGGAGGGTGACCAAAAGCCTTGTACTATGCCAGGCTTTATTTGGTGCTGGTAATTTCCAGGACTTCGTGAATGCTAGGAAGGCACTCTACCAACTGAGTTACATTTGTAGCCTTGAATTTGGACTTTCTCCAGGTCAGCTTCTCTTCACAAATGGCCAACAACTTTCTATAGTCATCAGAATAAACTCTGGACTCTTTAACATGGCCCATAAGGTTTCACAGAGTCTGGCCCCAGCCCCTCTCTGCCTTCACCTTTTCTTATCTTCCACATCTATCACACATCTTTCTGTTCTTCCCCTGAGCATCCCCATGCTCTGCTCCCAGAAAGATTTAGGCAGATGACATCATCAGCAAAACCAGCCCAAATCCTCCTATCAAAACTGGTGTTTCTTGGGCTGGAGGGATGGCTTAGCAGTTAAGGCATTTGCCTGCAAAGCCAAAGGACCCAGGTTTGATTCCCCAGGACCCATATAAGCCAGATGCACAAGGGGGCGCATGCGTTTGGAGTTTGTTTGCAGCAGCTACAGCACCCATTCTCTCTCTCTCTCTCTCTCTCTCTCCCTCCCTCCCTCTTTCTCTGTCAAATAAATAAATAAATAACAATAATTTTTAAAAACTGGTATTTCCCAAAATGACCATTGCAATCATGACCTCACAGTGGCTGACACTACCTACACAAGACTGCATATTATAAGGGCAAAAAAAGTGATGTCATCAAAATAGAAGAGGGATTTGTTGAAGAAAAGAAGAGGTTCAGTGGAGCAGAATAGGAGAGAGGAATGAAGGAAGGGGGAGAAAGGAGATTATGATCAGGATACATGGTGAATATGTATGGAGGGATTTGTTAGAAAAAGAAGGGTTCAGTGGAGGGGGATGGGGAGGGGACAAAGGAGGTGGTGGGAGGAGATTATAATCAGGATAGGTAGTGCATACATATGGAAGTTGTCAATAAAAAGTCTATAAAAACCTGGTGTCTCATGTCTGGGGAGATGACTCAGTCTCACAAGTGTGTGGACTTGAGTTCAATCACAGAATGCATGTTTAAAAAAAAAAAAAAGCCAAGCATGGTGGCATGCATTTGTAAGCCCATCACTTGGGAGGCAGAGATACAAGAATCCCTGGGGCTAGCTGAACAGCCAGTAAAATCTACTTGGTGAGTTCCAGGCCAATGAGAGACCCTGTTTCAAAAAAATGTTCACAGTGTACCAGAGGATGACACCCAAGTTTGTCCTATGGCCTCCACATGCATGCTCACATACATGCATACACACCAACACACACATGAACATATGATACACACACAGGAAAAAAAAACTGGTTCTGCTCTTCCTTTAACCTACAATGTATATGTTTATCATTGCAAGATATGGGAAAAAATTGAGAACATAGAAAGAATTACCATAAACCCAAGAGAAGCACTGATTTGTGTGTGTGTGTGTGTTTCTTTTCGTGTGTGTGTGTGTGTGTGTGTGTGTGTGTGTGGTGTGTGCTCAAGTATGAGTGTGGACATGCCACAACATGTGTGTGGAGGTCACGAGTCAACCTTTGGTTTTGGTCCTCACTTTCAACCATGTTTGAGGCAGGGTCTCTTGTTGGCTGCTGCATTTGCCAGACTAGCTGGCCTGCAAGCTTCCAGATGATTCTCTTGTCTCCATCTCTCATCTTGCTGTTACAAGTACTGGGATTACAGATATCCTGCTACCACATCCAGTTACATGGGTTCTGGGAATTCAGACTCCAGTCCTGACAGTTGCACAGCAAATACCTGATCCACTGAGCCAACTCTCCATCCCATTATGATTCCTTTTTGTGTTTTTCTTTTCCTTCATTTTGGTCCTCCTCTTGGCTACTCATCAAAACCTGATGAAGGGCTGGAGAGATGGCTTAGCAGTTAAGGCGCTTGCCTGTGAAGCCTAAGAACTTATGTTCAAATCTCCAGGTCCCATTTATGCCAGACGCGCAGTGATACAAGCATGTAATGTTGCACATGCACACAAGAGGGTGCACACATCTGGAGTTTGTTCGTAGCAGCTAAAGGCCCTGGTACACCCATTCTCTCTCTCTCTTTCTCTCTCTATCTCTCTCTCTCTCTCAAAATAAATAAATAACTAAAAACTTACTGAAGATATCACATGTTGTGATACATGAAGATATCATAGGACACTGAAAAATCAACCTGGAACTGAGCTGGAAGCCACCACTCAGCTGGCTAATTGCCATAGTGCTGAACAATGTTATGTAGACTGCTGGGGGTAAAAAGTCATCAACAGTCTTAACAAGCAGTGGATCCTACAAGCTCCATAATCAACCATCCAGGCAAGATGTACCCACAGGTACAATAGTGGCACATAATTTATGTGGGTAACCAACTGTTTTCTGATTAAATTTGAGGTCTGCTCAGTGGGAGGAAATTCATGCCTGGTATTGAAAACTGAGTCAAAAGCCTATGGCTTGCTGCTAAGTAAGTTAGACCATGAGTTGCTTGGACAGATATTGGTTATTTTCCCTGAGTCGCTCATATAGCACCTTCTGGCACTAGGCACGCTGTCTGGGGACTGACTCTCTTCCAGCTTCCAGTCATGTCACTCCTTGTTATGTGCCATCAGCATATGGTGTCTTCAGCAGTAGGGTCTTACCACTAACCTTTGGTGGGTCATCAAGTACTCTGACAGAAATCTGTCTTCTTTTGGGAAACCTTGTAGGTCTCTCTGATCAAGAGCTCATTGTGGATTGTAGCTCATTGTGGCTCATTGTAGCCACCTGTTGGTACTGGGAGTTACAGGTCAGTGCCCAAGAAGAGAGGGAAGAAAAAGACAAGTATTATAAAAGAGATAGAGAGGTGAAAAAGAAGAGGTGGGGCGGAGAGACAGAGAGAGACAGAAGCAGGAGAAGATTAAGGTCAGTCTTCATCGTACCCTCTTCAGGGCCTTGTGACTCAGGTGTTCCCTCTAAGGGCCTGGTGAAGGTTCAACCATTTGGTCTGTCTTTTAGGATGTAGAATTTTATGGTTCCATTGCCATTTGGGTCCAGATTTGTGTTCCTCATCCCCTCCCTTACCTCCCCTCCCTCCCCACCCACCTTATTGTCCGGTCCTCAAGATGCTTGCTAGGTATGTAGGCATCTTGGGTAGATCCAGGTTAGAAGCTGTAGATGAGACTATGCGGAGATTATCTTTCTGTGATTGGATGAGTTCACTGAGAATGATCTGTTCCAGGTTCGACCATTTTTCTCCAAATTTCATTGTGTCATTTTTCCTTACTGATGTGTAGAACTCCATCATGTAGATATACCACATCTTACTTATCTATTCATCTAATGATGAACATCTGGGTTGATTCCAGCTCTTGGCTTTTACGAATTGAGCAGCTATCATGATGGTTGAGCAAATCTCTCTGAACTGAGGGATGAAGCTTTTAGGGTACATGCCCAGTAAAGTAATAACTGGGTCTGTTGGTAACTCTATAGTCAGTTTTTTTAGGAGTCTCCATATTGCTTTCCAAAGTGGTTGTACCATCTTACATTCCCACCAATAGTGGATGAGGGTTCCTATTTCTCCACATCCTCACCAGCATTTATTTTCATTTAATTTTTTAATATTTGCTATCCTTACTGGGGTAAGGTGGAATCTCATAGTTGTTTTAATTTGCATTTCCCTGTTGATTAGGGATGATGACCATTCCCTTAGGTGTGTGTTTGACATTTGTATTTCTTCCTCTGTGAACTGCCTGTCCAGTTCTTTGCCCCATTTTGTGAGTGGGTTGTTTGACTTTTTACTGTTTAGGTTATTGAGTTCTTTGTAGATTCTAGAAATTGGGCCTCTGTCAGTTGGATATTCAGCAAATATTTTCTCCCATTCTTTGGGTAATCTATTGGCTTTGCTTATTGTATGTTTGTCTGTGAAGAAACTTTTCAGCTTCATGTGATCCCATTGGTTGAGTGATTGTTTAAGATCCTGTGCTACTGGGGTTTTGTTCAGGAAGTATTTTCCCATTCCTATATCATGGAAAGTTCCTCCTATATTTTCTTCCAGTAGTAGCCAAGTTTTCCGTCTTATATTGAGGTCTTTGAACACTTGAGTGTTGTGCATGGCAAGATATGTGGATCAAGTTTCAACTTCCTGCATATGGTTATCCAGTTTGTCCAGCACCATTTGTTGAAGATGCTGTCTTTTTTCCAGCCTATATTGTTAGGGCCTTTGTCAAGTATCAAGTAGCTGTAGTTGCTTGACCCAAAGTTTGGGTCCTCCATTCTATTCCATTGGTCTATACTCCTGTTTTTATGCCAGTACCATGCTGTTTTTATTACTATGGCTTTGACTTTGTAATATAGCTTTAGATCAGGTATGGTGATGCCTCCAGAGGTATTTCTTTTGCTGAGGATATGCTTGGATATCCGAGGCCTTCTGCCTTTCCATATGAATTTTGAGATCATTTTCTCTATCTCTGAGAAGAACAATTCTGGCTCACAGCCAGGGTAGGAAACCAGCTGCTCTGGATTTGGCTGACTGATCTTCGCAGTGGTACGCGACCCATAGCTGGAGCTGGGAAACAAGTCAGAACCATATCCAAACATGAGCCCGCTCTCCATTATCAAGCTTCCACCAACCTTGGGCTAGAAAAGGGTCCACACCTATTAAATTCTTTCTAAAAATTAATCCCACTTATCTTGTGCTAACTTTACTCTCCATTAGAGAATCTGCTTCTCTTTTTCAGATACAGGTAGATCTTAAGGAGAGAGCCACCCCATCATACCTCAAAAGGGCCCCAGCTGAAACTAAGAATAACTGGGGAAACAAGCAAGAGTGCTGTTTTCTTCATGAACCTGGTACCAGCACAAGGGTGAAGAAGATAGACACAGAGAACAATAAACTCCTACCAAACCAGATATCCAGAGGGACAGAGGCTCCCAAGACTTCGTAACTGAAGTAGACCTAAAATGAACCCAACATGGCTCAGGGAAATTTGCAGAATAGGGGGCGGAAAGAATTTTAGAGCCACACATTGGGTCATGATACACAGAGACATTTCCTCCTACCCATAACTGATGGCTAACCCCACAATACACGACCCATATACCCCAACAAGAAGGGTCCCTGTGGAGGGGGGAGGACATGGAGGAGGCTAACAATGGTACCAACTTGACTGTATTCACTGAGTACAAAACTAATAATAAAAAAAATAGCCTACGACTTGGAAAGACACAGGCCCTAGAAGGAAGCTACCACTGTTCTTTGGCTAAATGGATTATGTTAAGCCCATCAAATAGCCTTCTAAATGTGTGTGTGTGCATGTGTGTACATATGTTTCATGTAGCTCAGGCTAGGCTCACTACATATCTGATGCTTGCCTGTCTTTTTGTTCTAATATAGGGGGAGTTTCTTAAAATTTCTAATTCTTCTACTGAACTTTTCTCTTTTGCCTTTCTTTTTTCCAGAGATGAGATTGAACTCAGAACTAGCACAGCTAGGCAGATGTTGTGCCACTGAACCATGCCCCCCCAGGTCCAAATATTTTGAGCTTTTTGTTTTTCACTTCTGTGTGTGTGCAAAATGTGGTATGTGTGGCATATACACATGCATGTGCCCTTGCAGCGCCTCATGTGCTTGTCCGCAGCAGGGTTTCTCATTTGTGGTAGCCATAAAGAATTAGAGTGTTCAGATCTGATCCATTGCCCTTCTGCCTGGTCTTGTTCTTGAGCCAAAGTTTCTCTTTTTACTATTTCTGGCACTAGCAGAGCTCCCCTGTGGGTGTGGTCATGCCTAGCTGCTGTACATGGATCTGGAGATTTGAACTGACAGTCCCAAGTACTCTCAGGTCATCACGATTGCACAGGAAGTGCACCTAACCTCTGAGCAATCTCTCCAGCCCTATTTTTAATTGTAATATAGATCCTTTTTGTTATCTACATATTACTTTTTAGTGTCCCATTCCCATTCCCTCATTGAAATATCTTACTCTATTTCTCTAGGTATTTAATAATAATTTTCTGTCTTTACATTTTCTTCTCCCTGTATAATCTGTTTCTTCCAAGTTGCTTTTTTCCTGTTTACTGTGTTTTTGTTTGGTCTTTCCTGTTAGAAACTTTCCACGGATGTTTGGTAATCCTTTGGCCATCTGTTCATCTGAGGAATGGGGAACAAAAATTCTCTGAGTCCACAGGTGGACTTGGCAGGGGAGTTTTACCAGATGGTGGGAGTACCCTGCACGGTCTGGTTACACAGTCCCAGTACTGGCGCCTTTAGGTCTTTCTCTCTGGTGATGGTCAGACTCTACAGAGAAGACTGCTCCAATCTCCTGCTAGAGAGCATAGGCCTGGATGTCATCATTCTTGGGGGACCCAATAGACACACCCACTCAGCCCCCCTTTTTTGTGTCCACACTCAGCTTTGTTCTCGTGCCAACTGTGGAGAATAGAGCTCCAGTCTTCTGCAGACGTGCCTGGCTTGTCGCTATGGAGAAGAGAAGGTGTTCAGAGCTGGCTGCTGCTTCATAAAACCCTGCTGACCCTCTTTTGAGTCTCCTGTTTCCTGCATACATACCCATGCCCCTCACATACCACCATTCCAGACTTGCCTGACACCAGCCCTGCACTTTGAATAGTTAAGCATCTAAGCCCAGCCTGTCTCAGCATTCCTTACATCCACAGAGAATGTTGTCTTCCCACGCTGGCTTCCAGGTCTCATGCTTCCTTTGTCTTCTTCCTCTGTTCCTTTTCCATCACATGAGCATTCCTTTTGTATGTTTGCCTGCTCTGTTTTGTTCATCACTTGTGAGGTTGTTTTTGTTTGTTTGTTTGTTTGTTTGGGACAGAGTCTTGCTATGTAGTCCTGGCTGGCCTGGAATTCATTGTGGAGCCCCAAACTTACAGCAAATGCTGAACAAGCATCACAGCCCACTTGTAATCACAGCATTCAGGAGTTGGAGATAGGATAAACAGAGCTAGCTAGCCTATTCCAATTGGAAAATCCTTGGTTCAACTGAGAGACTCTGCCTCAATAAATAAGATGGACAGGAACCAAGGAAGGCACCTGACATCAATCTCTGGCCACCACATATATGTGTATCTGCACACACATGCACCTCACATACATACACACATACATACCCATATGCAAAAAGTCCCATTGCATTTTGGGAGGTTTGAGGTCCACAAGGACCAAAAGTAGCTGTGTGTGTTGTCTAGCATCCATATTCTGCAGTCCTTACTCTGTATTGACTTCTTTGGTTACTGGACTCTATCTAACTCTCTTAGTTATAATATGAGCCAGTGTAGAATAAGAGGGCTCAGATCCATGTGTTTGGTCACTTCAATACTTTATGCTCCTCAGAGTGCTCTTGTCACATGATAAATACTCACAACTAGCTGACAAATAAGAGTAAGTGTATGAAGGAAAGACATGGCCTCCAGCTGTATTTCTGGCTTGTAAATCCTTAACTTCATTATTACATTCTTTCTTATGTGTTAAGCTTCTCAGACCCTAAAGACACCTGCTTCACTATTTCCAGTCTTTATTTTTCCTGGTGGCCCTTTCATCTTCCTGGCCTGCTTCTAACTTTCTCTCTCTTTCTGTTGCCTGGCTGCAGAATGAGCTCCAGGTCAGCATGGGGCTAGAATGAGATCCTGCTTCAATCAATCAATAAAAGAAAATCAAGATTCTGGAGAAGAGGGCTCAGTCAGTAAAGTGCTTATCTTCTAAGCATGAGAACCTGAGTTCAATTCCCAGAACCTCCATAAAAATGATGGGTATGGGGTCCCATACTTATAATCCCAGCACCAGGGAAGTGGAGACAGAAAAGATCCCTGGAGCTCACTGGCCAGTCAGTCTAGTCTACTTGGTGAACTCCATTCCATTGAGTGACCCTGTCTCAAAAAAAAAAAAGAGTGGTGCCTGAGAACCTAAGGTTGTCCTCTGGCCTCCATACAGACACACACACACACACACACGTGCACATGTACTCACATACATAAAATATCAAGATTCTCATTAAGACTGTAATTGAAGCTAGGTGTGTGGGGGAGGGGACAAATTACCAGAGTTGCCAGGAGCAGGTGGGTTAATAAGAAGAGGTCTGGGGCAAGAAAATTAGAGGTATTATTGGGAGGGATGGAAAATTAATCTCCTAAACAAAGACAAGCCAAATTAATACTGGCCTGGCTCACATTCATCTTGATTCTTTCAAGCCCTCCTTTCCTGATATCGTACTGAAAAACAGGGCTCAGGTGGAAAAGAAGAAACTTGCTAAGTTTTTTTATTAGGCAAATATTTGTTACTTTTTTGTGTTTTTCAGCACTGAATAAAAAAAATCATATCTACTTTCATAAATTTAAAACATAATGGGAGATTCAGGCTACAAATCAATAAAAGAAACATTTACGAAAAGTAGTAAGTGCTATGAATGAAGTGAGTCAGATTCAGTAGTTATATAATAGAGCACAGCTCCACTAAGTGCCATAGACAGAGTTATTTTTTATTACATTCAAAATATCCATTTCCCCCTCTTTTTTTGCCCCAAATACACATCATTCTCCCTCTCTCTCTCTCTATCTATCTATCTAGTCTAATGTAAACCAGGCTGGTCTAAATCTGCTGTATAGCTGAGGATGACCTTGAACTTCAGATTCTCCTGCTACCACCTCGCAAGTGCTGAGATGAAAGATGCTTGCCACCACACACCCAGGTTATGCAGTGTTGGCAATCAAATCCAGGGTCTGGAGAAAGCTATGCAAGAACTCTACCCACTGGGTTACATTCCAAGTCCCCCCCCCCCCAAAGTACAGGAAATACGCCTTCTGTTTTGTTTTCGATTTTGTTTTTTCAGAAAATATGCCTTCTCCAATCTGACGCTCTGTTGTAGGCAGTCTCCTCCTCAGCTGAGGCTTCCTGGTTAGCTGAAGCAGATCTAGTCCCTCTTTCTTGCAGTTATCTTGTTTCCAAAGGGAGGGGTTCAGACATGGCATGTGATGCAATCAAGACCGGCAAGAAGCTGCTGCCAGCCAACTCCCTTGTCTTCTTCCTCTGGAGACTAGGAGGAGAGAATGTGACGCTGGAATGATGACAGGAGTTTTGTTACCATGAGAAAAGAGCCAGAGCTGTACTGAGAACGAGAGAAAAGAGGTCCTCAGAGACATAGATCAGACTTTCACTTTTCTGGAGGCCAATACGACTTCAAGACTCATAAGACAGGAGTCATTACATTCCTTTAATTTTTAGGGTATTTCGGGTGGGAGTTTCTCACTTTGATCAGAACAAAATCATAACCGCTAGAGAAATGACATTTCAGTAAAAGCCTGAGAAAGAGGGAACACAAAAGGAAGTAGGAAAACTAGGCATTAAAAAAAAAGAAAACAGCCCTGAGAAAGTTCTGGGGAGAAACATCTTATACGTCAGGGACCTGAGAAGAGGCCCTGTGTGGGAGCTGTAGAAGACAGCCTGATCAGGCCAGGTCATGCCTTGCGGGTCTGGGAAGGGATGTGGGTGTTTACACTTTAGTCTAAAGGAATAGGAAGCCCCACATGGACTCGTGTTTTAGAACAGTGGAGTCACCAAGTGCAGAAGGCAAGAGAAGACAGTGCCTGAGTAAGGTTAGGGTAACTGGAATGCAATTTAACAAGAAATTGGATAGGGGCCTGGGAGGTGGCTCCGTGGATTAAGTGCTCACCACACGAGCATGAGTATGTGAGTTCAGAACCCCAAACCCCAAGGAAGAACCAGAAGCTGTGGTGGGTATCTGTAATCCCAGTGTGCTTATGGTGAGAAAGAAAGATGCGAGAATTTTCCAGAAGCCCACAGATCAGCTAGCCTGGCAAATGAGTGGTGAATAAGGAGAAACCCAGCCTCAAATGTGGTGGAAAGCAAAGAAAGATAAGGAAAAGTTGTCCTCTGAACACATACATCATACACACATCTCCCAAA
This sequence comes from Dipus sagitta, assembly GCA_036346955.1. Classification (NCBI taxonomy): domain Eukaryota; kingdom Metazoa; phylum Chordata; class Mammalia; order Rodentia; family Dipodidae; genus Dipus; species Dipus sagitta. The sequence goes on from CM070773.1 coordinate 167,007,419, forward strand.
CAAAGAAATTGGATATTTTTGTAGTTTTTTTTCATTTATTTGATCATTTTTTATTGTTTTTGTTGTTGTTGTTGTTGTTTTGGGAGGGGACTTGTTATTTTGTGGGTTTGTTTTATTTTGTTTTTGAGGTAAGGCCTCACTCTAGCTCAGGCTAACCTGGAATTCACTATGTAGTCTCAGGGTAGCCTTGAACTCATGGTGATCCACCTACCTCTGCCTCCCAAGTACTGGAATTAAAGGTGTGCGCCACCACACCTGGGTCTTGTTTTGTTTGAGACAGGGTGTGATGTAATCTAGGCCAGCCTCAAACTCACTCGGTAGCCAAGAATAACCTTGAACTTGTTTCAGCTAACATGTATTATTGTTTTTACTTATTTAATTAGCATTTTCAGTTGTTCCTGTTATAAATATTCTTAATTTAGTTTTGCATGTATATGTGTGGTATGTGTATATGCACATGTGTAAGTTTGCATATGAAGGCCAGAGGACAAGCTCAGGTGCCATCCTCAGGAATGCCATCCGTTTCCTTTGGGACAGGGTCTCTCAATGGCCTGGAGCTCAGCAGTTAGACAAGCCTGGGTAGCCAGCAAGCTCCAGGGACCCTCTCACCTCCTCTTCCCCAGTGCTGAGATCACAAGCATATGACACCACACCCAGCATATGATTTGGATACTGGGAATCAAATTCAGGCCCTCATGTATGAAAGGCAAGTATTTTCCCAACTAAGATATGTCTCTAACCCAATATTACTAATTTACAAAAATATTTCAGTAACTCAATACTGGTGATGAGGAAAATAATAATGAAATAACATCTTAACTGTAAAGAAAGACCAGATTAAAGGAAAACTGAAAGAAGTAAAACCCTGACTGTGACTTTGTGTGTATATATGGATGTGTGATATGCATGGAGGTGTGCATGCATGTTAACATGTGTGTGACTGCACATGTGTGTGCCTGGATGTAGAGGCCAGAGACTGACATCAAGTGTCTTCCTCAATTGCTCTCCACCCTATTTATTGAAACAGGGTCTCTCACTGGAATGCAGGAATCCCCTGTCTCTGTCTCCTGAGTGCTGGATTACAAGCAGGCTGCCACAGCCACCCAGCACTCATTGGTACGAGGGGTTTAAACTCCTGACCCCCCTGACTGAGTAGCTGAATCCACTGAGCCATCTCTCTAGCCCCATGACTATGATCTCACAAACACTGACAATGTAGGCCTGTAGGTTGAACAGAAGAATATGAAAATTTGATTATATTGGACTGGTATTAGGTTTGCCTCTCAACCTCAGGGTGATATCTGTTATAAAAAAAAATTTTTCCTGTAATAAGCATCAGTGTCTTTTTCCAAACAAGTACAATGACTTCTCTGATAGAACAATAAAGTTTTTTTCAAAACAAGTTCAAGCATTACAAATGCTTCCCAACACAAAATTGATCAACTTTGTTGCTAAAAGTAATGGAGAAATCAACTCTACAGAGACATCATAAAATAGGTATATGCCATCTATTGCCAAGAAGTTCATGAAAACATCTGCCAAGGAAATAATAAATACTATGCTTGAAGAGAAAGCAGAAGTATCATCTGCTTCTTTATCAAAGAACATTGGTATGTTGCATAATATCAGTGGTGGAAGAAATGCAGTATCATGTCTCTGAAGATACTGACTTTATACTTGGACAAAATTGACTTCTAGTGGGACTCACATGTAAAAGAAGCACTGATTTTCCTCTTCAGGACACCTTTAAAAACTTTATTGGGATAGCATACATATGCCATAATATGTGATTTTTTTTGTTCATTTACAGTTTATAAGCCAATTGTCTTGGTATATTGCATTTTAAAAATTTTTTGTTTATTTTTATTTATTTATTTGAGAGTGACAGACAGAGAGAGAAAGGGGCAGAGAGAGAGAAAGAGAGAATGGGCACGCCAGGGTTTCCAGCCACTGCAAACAAACTCCAAATGCATGTGCCCACTTGTGCATCTGGCTAACGTGGGTCCTGGGGAATCAAGCCTTGAACTGGGGTCCTTAGGCTTCACAGGCAAGCGCTTAACCGCTAAGCCATCTCTCCAGCCCTACTGCATTTTTTTACATTGTGGTAAAAAATAAAATAAATATAACATAATTTTTTCATTTTAACCATTTCTTACAAGACAATTCAGTGACTTTAATTTTATTTTCACATTTGAGCAACTATTAACACTATTTATGAAGCTCTTTATTCAAATTGTGTGTGTGTTTGTGTGTGCGTGTGCGTGTGCATAGGCCAAAGGATAACCTCAGATACTGATCCTCAAAAATGTCATCTACCCTTTTTCTGAGTCTCATTGGCCTGGAGTTCACCAATTATGCTAGACTGGCTAGCCAGAGAGCCCCAGAATCCATCTGTCTCTACCTCCCCAGTGCTGGGATTACAGGTGTCCACCATCACACCTGGCATTTTTGTGTGGGTTCTGGGAACCAAACTCAAGTCCCCATACTTGCAAGATAAGCACTTTACCAACTGAACTATCTCCCTAACTACCATAGAAGGTTTTTTTTAAACTAAGATATAATTTAGCTGATTCTTTATCACTGAAAACCCAGGCTCTAATAAAAAGGCTCTAAGATCATTTATATTTAGAAAACACTTACTTGTGAGTACAGAGTACAAAGTATATTGACATAAGTTTTGACAGAGCTCCATCTCTGTATGCATTAAGGTGGGAATTTTCAGTTATTTGATGAGGATATATCTAAACACCAACCTATTCACAGCTTCTCTCAAAGTGACCAGCTGACTATCAGCAGCATGTCCTTTGGTCTTGATGCTGTCTTTAAGTTCTTCCCCATAAAACAGTCTTTGAGATGAAGGAGAAATACAGGATGTTTACTAGGGCATAAAATAGGGGTCAATAACTGATTAAGAAAGAAAAAAGAAGCAAGAGAGACAGGGTTAGAAACATTTTCTAACCTCAATAAAATAATAGCAGAAATTTTCCTAAGTCAGTGAAAAGAGATGCCCTTCCAAGTACCAGAGACATTTAGAACACCAAGCAGACAAGACCAGGAAAGAATCTTCCTACATCATATTACAGTTAAAGCACTAAAAATGCAGTTCAAAGAAGGTATACTGAAAGCTTCAAGAGAGAAGCACGAAGTCACATATAAAAGCAGTCCCATCAGAATAAAAGCAGATTTCTCAATAGAAACTTAAAAACCATGGGGGACTTGTAATGATCTATTTTCCCTCTGAAATACAAAATTTGCCAACCCATTAGTAGAATAGGGATGGAGGTGTGCTTCCATCCACACTGTCACCAGCAGCAGGCTGAAGAGTTCCCTTTCCCTTTAGGGACCTCTACTCAAGAAAAGCCAGGATTTGTGACTTCTCTACACAAAAGACTTCCAGGATAAGATGGTATGAAGCAGAGTCAGGACTTAGGACTTATTATAAAGCATTTTTAGGGCTAGAGAGATTGCTTAGTGCTTAATGCACTTGCCTGTGAAGCCTAAGGACCCAGGTTCAATTCATCAGTACCAACATAAGCCAGATGCTCATGGTGGTGCATGTGTCTGGAGTGCGTTTACATTGCTAGAGGCAGTTATGGAGCAAGGGAATTTATTGAAGATAAAAGGGAAGTTCCATAATGGAAGAAAAAGCTGGCCCACTTTCATAAGTCCAAGCAGAGAGAGAAAAGCCACAGCCACACCAGCACCACAAGCAAGCACACTTAAGAACTCCAGCAAAACTCAAGAACTTTGCATATCTTTAGACTGGAATTCCAAATTCATCCTCACACCTTAGGGCTGGAGCGAAGAATCCACCCACAGTGACACTTCTCCAGCCAGATGGCTGCGGATCTAAATTACAAACTTTAATAGAATCATGAATATATTTGGGGCCATCCATTCAAACTATCACATTTTGCCCCTGGCCCCCAATAGATTCATAACCATCTCACATCTTATATTGTCAAATTCAAAGGCCCCCCACAGTCTTTACCAACTTAAAGTAGTTCTAAGTCCTAAATCTAATCTGAGTTTTAAGATTGTCTTTTAGCTGTGAGTCCTGTAAAGTTAAAACAAGTTGCATACTTTCAACATATAAAGGCACAGAGTAAAATTTTCAACTACTATAAGGCGTAACAAAGGCAACTAGAACAATGTAAACTCAATAACCATCAAGCATGTGTGTGTATGTTTGTATGTGTGTGTGTGTGTGTGGTATGCATGTACATATATTCATGTTTTTATATGTTTGGGTATAGTACATGTGTTCAATGCATATGAAGATCAACATGGAATATCTTTCTCAATTGCTGTCCTTGTTTTTTGAGACAGAGTCTCACATTGAAGTTAGAGCTCACCAATTTGGTTAGAACAGCTATGCTTCACATTTATGTGGGTGCTACAGATTAAAGCTTAGGTTCTAATGTTTACACAGCAAGCACTTTATGAGCTGGACCATTCCCCAGGCCTTAAGTATCTTTTATTATCTTAGTAATAATCACCAAAGTCCATTATCATTTCCACAAATTTCTCAAAAGCTTAATGCTCTGCACAAGCTTCTACATGTATACCACCCAGTTCTTGACTGGTGAAGTTCTAACAATCATGCTGCCATCAAAAGCCCAAGCTATCCACCTGCCTCCAGTGTTGGTTCTTCATCCACAGTCTAGTTCCAGTAGCCACTTGCTTCTGTCTTTTCTGGTAATCATATGTTGGGGGTCCCCAGGAAGCAGATGTGAAATGCTAGCATACAGGATTTTTTGTTTGTTTGTTTTATTTTGTTTTTCGAGGTAGGATCTCACTCTAGCTCAAGCTGACCTGGAATTCACTATGAGTCTCAGGGTGGCCTCGAACTCATGGTGATCCTCCTACCTCTGCCTCCTGAGTGCTGGGATTAAAGGCGTGCACCACCATGCCCAACACATACAGGATGTTTTTTAAGTTTGTTCTTAAATCAACACCATTGAGAAGGAGAGAAAAGAAATAAGATTGGTCTGAGGGAGAATTTGAGCTATGATCCAGGTCTGTGGGACACTGAAGCGGATGTCCATTCAGAGTCATCCTGAGTTGGGCTGAAAGGACTCAGCCACTGGGAGGAGAGGATTGTCAGCAAGACCACAGACACAAAGACCCTAGGACAGCTGAGGGCTGTCTTCCAGGAGCACTTCCTGAGAGGAGGGGGAGGGGAAAATCCATCTTTCATTAGCAGAGAGGGGATGAGGCAGTGGCCATCACAGCAGCAACCACCACAAAGGAAACTGAAAACTGGGACCAGAATGACAGTATGGTCACAGATAGATAAGTGGATTTTGGCTTTTCACAACGAAGGAGGTTTTGAAACGAGACATGAGATAAAAAGTAATTTCTTCATGACCATTTCCATGGTTTTGAGCAGCTGCTATAAGGTCCTATCTCCAGGATATGCAAAGCTTCAACAGCCTGCACCTGCAATGTCCATCGAGAAAATGATAAAAGGATTTGTTTCTTTAAGATGAGCCATGTGTAAACACTCAAAAATGCCAAAATATTTTTTGATTCATTGTCAGAATTTAATGGCTTTTCTCACATATTAGAAGCAAACCTATTATGTATTGTTTTATGTATATAAAAACAAACCTAAATGTAGTAATAAAACATGAGTATATACTTTCAGAGCCAAATGGAACCTAACATTAAATGAAGAATTATCATTCAATGTATAGCAGCCAGCCATCCCCACCCCAGACTGTGATGAGCTCATCCTCAGAGCATCTGACAAGACATCACACATGGTCTCCAGAGAGAGTCTTCACCATGACATCTGAGTCTGTATCCAGAGAACCCTCACCATGACTCTGAGTCTGTATACACAGAGAGTCCTCACCATGACTTCTGAGTCTGTATCCAGAGAGCCCTCACCATGACTTCTGAGTCTATATCCAGAGAGCCCTCACCATCCCTCTGAGTCTATATCCAGAGAGTCCTCACCATGACTCTGAGTCTATATCCAGAGAGCCCTCACCATGACTTCTGAGTCTGTATCCAGAGAGTCCTTACCATGACTCTGAGTCTGTATTCAGAGAGCCCTCACCATGACTCTGAGTCTGTATACACAGAGAGTCCTCACCATGACTTGAGTCTATATCCAAAGGGTCCTCACCATGACTTCTGTGTCTGTATCCAGAGAGCCCTCACCATGACTTCTGAGTTTATACAGGACTGGACTTTACCCAAAACCAAGTACATGTGTTTTCTCTTCACCTTCATAATGGGAAGATAAGAATTTTTAATTCAATTATAGGAAGAGAAATCAAAATGTAAGATGAAAATAAATATGTTAAATTGACCTAATGTAGACCTGATTTGGCTGTCACTCAGAGGATTATTTTAGATTATGGAAACCTGAATGAGAGACTCCCTGCAGTGGCATCAATCCCACTGCAATGGCTCAGTTATCACCTGATTTTTAACATTGCACATTATTTCTATCTTGTGAGGGATAAAATTTTGTAATCAGTTTGTTATAGTTTACCAAAAGTGGTAGGGAGAGCTCTGACATCTCATACACAATGCATACAAGTACTTGCACACACATGCTCCTGCATAAACACACACACACTTCCACAGCTATGTTTTTATTTGTTTACTTATTTTTTATTTTGTTTTTTCAAGGTAGTGGTTCACTCTAGCCAAAGCTGACTTGGACCTCATCCTGTAGCCCCAAGTTGGCCTCAAATTCATTGTGCTGCTCCTAACTCAGCCTCCTGAGTGCTGGGACTACAGGCATGTGCCACACACCCTGACTCACAGATACACTTTGCTTCTTTCATCCATTGAAGTTATACATAGGATGTGTTTGTTTGGTTGGTTGTTTTATGTGTGGGTTGCTGAAGGTCTTGTTTTTATTTTTGTTTTTTTAAGGTGAGGTCTCTTGTACTCCAGGCTATCCTTGAACTCACTATGTAGCTGAGGATGACCTTGAACTTCTGATTCTCCTACCTCTGTCTACTGAGTGCTAAGATGACAGGTAGGCACCACCACATACATAGTGTTGAGGACGGAACCCCAGGATTTTGTGCATGCTAGGCAAGAATTCTACCAATGAGCTACATCTTCAGATCTCTACATAGGATATTTATTTCCAATTTTAAAATAGTTTCTATTGTTAAAATACATTTTAAGACCACAGACTAAATTAACTGCAAAAGCAGGAAGGAGGGGCTGGAGCAGGCATTCCTGGGAGCTGATTGGATCAGTTCCATTGTGCTTTGCACTGCCTTCATGTTTCAACAACTTCCCTCCAACCTGTATCACTCCTTGTACAATACGTACCTGATGCTGGAGAATAACTCCTTTGTTCTGACCTCTTCCTGCTCAAGAAAGCTTCATTTATTATCTGTCCTTACTTAGGCATTTCCAACAATCTCCACATGCTCTCTACACACGTTTCTTAAAAGCCAGCCGCTCCATCTTTTCCGTCCCTGGAGATTATTGGCCGGGTTAGGTTTTCATTTATGAGCACATAACTGAAGCTGACACAGCCCTCGCCAGAATTGATAGTTCTTGGAAGGAGTCACCTCCCTGGCAATTTATAAACAGCCTCATACATCTGAGGGCAAGGCAGATTTTAATTAGTGTCACTAATAACTAAATAATCAGAGATGAAATAATTAAGTGACTGTACCAAAGGAAGCAAGGAGTGGAAGGTGACCTTAAGAGTCTGTGCAGGTTCAAGGTGGTGGGAGTTCCCACTTGTCTTTGAATGGTGCTAGTGAGTCCTCTGTTAGTGAGAATTTGCTAACTGTTGCAGAGAAACTTGGCTTGTATGTGTGCAATATCATTCTGAAACACCCGGTGCTTCCTTCCTCTCCCATCTCTCTTTACTTTCTCCTCTTATTTAATTGTGGTCACTTTATTTTATAAGCACAGCAGTTGCCTGCACAGGAAGACCACACCATTCAGAGTCATGGTTCACAGTTTGCTGAATATAAGCCTGCCTAATCCCTTGATATCATTGGATTACTTTCCCCTAGCAAATTTTCCCAGCTTCCTTCATAAAAATGGGCTCCTTGCCAAGAAAGCACTCATCCCGTCTCAAGTCTCAAGTCCACCTGGTCCTTCTTGATTGTAGACTCCCTTATTCCTGGCCATTAAAGGGGCTCTCAGCCTGAATATTTGTACAGCCATTTCTGCAAGTCAAAGATAGTCTTTGTTTTGTAGAATTGCAAGCCTGTATGCAAGACTCTGTTCTTAATTAATGTTAGAAAAAGTGACAACAGAAAGGAGAGCCTTTTATTATGGTCAGTTTCTCTTAATATCATCCAATTATGTGAAATAAGAGTATAGCTTATTTAAGCAAGTTTAAATAATAACCAAGTTCAAAACAGAGGATTTAGACAAAATCATACACCCATGAGGATTAATTCCGCTCTTCAAGTGGCTGCATTTGGAAGGTAAGTTAAAAAGCCATCCAAAGTCTTAAATCCTCTGTAGATCCTACATCAATTAAAGTTTTAACTCACAAAAAAAAAAAAAAAAAAAAAAAAAGCCCATGGCCTAATTCCCCCAACAAGCCTAGAGAATGGACCTTCTTGGATTTCAAAGGGAAAGAGTTCTTTGTGACTGGGAAACAGAAGAGAGGATTTAATACACACACACACACACACACACACACACACACACACACCAGCTATGTCTAATACTTGAGCATGTGTAAACTCTCTCACAAGGCTGGACAATAGCACCTTGCCATTTGATCACTGATTTTCATCCTGCCTCAGCTAAGCTTTAACAACTATAAGCAAGCAATTGGGGAAGTGGGGGTTGTTGAAAGAGTCCCTTTGAGACTCAGGTACACAACTCAAAGGATTTAAGGGCTTAAGGGTTGTATGTTGCACCCAGAACTTCATCTGGAACACTTAATATGTTTTTAAAATTATGGGATGGAGAGATGGCTGGGTGATTAAAGTGCTTGCCTGCAAATCCTAAGGACCCAAGTTCAATTGCCTAGTACCCACATAAGCCAGATACACAAGATGGCACATGCATCTGAAGTTTATTTGCAATGGCTAGAGGTCCTGGTGCACCCATTCTCATTCTCTCTCTCTCTCTCTCTCTCTCTCTCTCTCTTTCTCTCTTTTCCTCTCTCTCTCAAATAAATCAATACAAACAAAATATTTTTAAATATAATAAAATTATGAAAGGGAAAGTTTTCTCTGTACATTCCCATTTTTACACAAAGCTTTCAGGAGCCAGAGTAAAGGAAGAGATTAAGAAGTTAAATGTGTACTTAGGAGCCAAATATTGAGTATCATAGGGTACTCCCCCTTATTGATGGAAGATATGTCCAAAGATCTCCAGTAGATACCTAAAATGATAGATGATACCAAACTCTATATATCCATGTATTATGTGTTTTCCTATATGCACATACTCACAATAAGGCTATAAATTAGCTGGGTATAGTTGTGCAAGCCTGTAATCCCAGCACTTGGGAGGTGGAGGAAGGAGGACCAGGAGTTCAAGATCACCCTGTGCTGTATGTCAAGTTTGAGGCCAGCCAAAGATACCTGAAACTCTTCTCAAAAAGAAAGAAAGAGAGAGAGAGAAAGAGAGAGAGACAGAAAGAAAGACAGAAAGGAAGGAAGGAAGGAAGGAAGGAAGGAAGGAAGGAAGGAAGGAAGGAAAGAAGGAAGAAGGAAAAAGAAGGGTCTGGAGAGATGGCTCAGCAGTTAAGGTACTTGCCTGCAAAGCCTAAGAATCAGAGTTCAATTCCCCAGTACCCATGTAATGTTAGATATACAAGATGGCACATGCATATGGAGTTTGTTTGTAGTGGCTAGAGATCTTGGTGTGCCCATTCTCTCTTTCTACCTGCCTCTCTCTCTCTCTCTCTCTCTCTCTCTCTCTTTCTCTGCCTTTATCTCTCTCTCAAATAAATAAATAAAATATTAAAAAAGAAAAAGAATTACAATTTTTAATTGGCTAACAAAGCAGCTTTTTCATATCTTTTTAGTTTTGAGTAACCCTCCCCTTCATCTCCTCCTCTCCTCTCCTCTATGCCCAACCCCTACTTCCACTTAAACCTATTCACCCTCCTGCTTTCATATCACATGTGTTCTACTATTGCCTCCCCTTAAGTCCTCCCCTCCCTCCCTCCCTTCATGACCCTTTTCACATTTCCTGAACTCTATGGACTCTTACTCCAACTTACATATAAGAGTTTGAGCAGAAGTATCCTTTATGAGTAGATAATGCTGCTCCCAGAAGCCATAGGTTGTTATAGGAAAACCCTAGTGCCCCAGAGGTGGGATATGTCTCAGTAAGTTGTTGAGCAGGGAGGTCATTGAGACTCCCAAAACAATACAGGCTATTGCCCATGCTCTTGGTTGACCCTACTGTGAAGACATCACATGCTTTTATTGTAGGATTTTTCAGTAATCAAGCTGGTACTGAAGCCTCCTCCTTACTGGCTAGCTGTCATAGAGTCAGAAAGTGCTGTGCAGGCTGGAGAGGAGAAAAAATCATCAACAGTTTTAACCATAAGTGGACCTTACAATCTAGACAACCAGAAAAAAAGGCAAGAAGTACAATAGTGGCATGACTATTATAGGGGTAACCACTGCTCTCATACTCCTTGGGAGAGAAATAATGCCTAGTACTGAAAACCTAGTCAAAAGCCTATGTCTAGGAAGGTAATAGGCCCTCAGGGGGAAGCTGCTACTGCTGTTTGGCTAAATGTATAAGTTGTGCCCACCAAATTGCCCTCTAAATATTTATGCATATGCCCAAAGATCAATATTGCTCTCACCTTTGATGAGAAGAGCTTATTTTTTTTTTCTCAGATGGTGGTAACTACTAGAAAGACCCAAAGCTTGTCAAAGTACCAAGAACAAGTGACTGGTGAGTGATCAGTACTAAATGAGACATATCTACATCTCTATCATTCCCGCCAAATGTCAGAGGGCATTGCAGAAGAGGGAGCAGAAAGTCTTCTAGACATAAAGTGGCCATTGCATTTATAAGTTCACAACAACTGTTATTTCCTGCATAAGACCTGAACAATATTACACCTTTCAACATTTTATCATGGATGGTAGAAGGGGGAGACATCAAAGTAGAAAAGAGACGAATTAGAAAGAAGGAGCTCAGGGAGATGGGATAGAAGGACAAGAGAAGGAAATAGGAGGGGATTATGTACATGTATGAAAAATTTTAATAGAAAGTTTGAAAAAAAGATGGTAGGAGGGAAATAAAGGGAAGGAGGGAGAGAGACAGGGAGGCAACAATTTCTCCATCACCAGATACAAATCTCCAGTAATTTTCTTATACTTTTTTGAATCTGTATATCCATCCCTTATCGCAGTAGGTAGCTTTGTGTCATTCATTTCAGGGGGTCACTTGCTGAAAACTTCATTTATGATAATGATTTCTGACATTGCACATTGCTGTCGATCATAACACATTGTCTATTCATGTCTTCCACAACAAATGTAATGCCTGCCTTCATCTAAAGCACTTACTATACTCCACAGCTGTAATTTTTGAAAATTGAGATGTGACTGCCTAGCTAGGACAGATTTCTTTCTCCTTCACAATGTTGCAGGTAGAAGACGCATCCTTACAAAACTACAGCAACTTCAGCATAGTATTGCATCATATCTGCCCTTAAGTAAAGAACATTTACCTTTTTGGCTGAAATGAAGCACTTTATAGCTTCTCTTCAGAATATCCAATTTCCCAATATTGCTCCTTTTTTCTTTAGGGCCCTATATTAAGAAAATAAGGCCTACGTGAACACAAGAAGTGTGATACTGTCCCAGTGAACCTGGTAGCGGTAATGGCCACTAAGTGACTAATGAGTAAATGACAGTATTGCCTGGACAGGCTGGACAAAGGGTGATCCAACCCCAGGCAGGGTGGAGCAAAATGATGCTAACTGGCACTTATACCCACCAACCACCACCTTGGTGATCCTGTATTTCCAAAGAAATTAAGAAAGAGAAACTGGCAAAGGAAAGTGGATTTATTTACAGTTTGGTCAAACTGGGGAGAAAAAGCCAATCTTTTTTTAAAAAAATGGGGTCTCATGTAGCCCAGACTGGCTTAAAAGTCTATGAAGACAAGGATGACTTTGAACTTCTGATCCTCCTGCTTCTACTTCCCAAATGCTGGGGATTACAAATATGTACCACCATGCCTAGAGATCAAACCCCAGGCCAGCCTGAGCTATATGGGATCCTGTCAAAGGAGAAAGAGTCGCAGAGGGGGGAGGAGAGGGGAAGAGCGACAGAGGGAAGGGAGAGGGAGAAGAGAAAGAGAAAGGAGGAGGAAGAAGCCATGCCATGTGGTAATAGACAGCTGATCTTATTTTAAATAAATGTTCCTGAAGACAAGAGCCCATGCTTTTTTTATGAAGAGTGGAGTGACACTTGACATGTGTGTGTGCTGATAAGAAGTAACTGGAACTCAGCTTCCATTCATAGAAGTTTGTTTGGCTTGATATGAACTCACACTTCCAAGTTTCACTTTGCAGTTCTGGGTTCACCAAACCCTCAGATGTGAGGCTGAAAGTCAAAGTGAAAACCCCCATGAATAAAACCACACTGATTTTTTACCTGCTTTAATGTAAATACTGTGAGACAGTCTGGTACTCAATCAAATCAGTTCACTCCACACTCACTTATGGAGGGGACTGTACACTACCTCCACTAAAGTCTCAGCAAGTTGACTCACCTCAGAATTTTTACCAATGCAAAGATTTTAACTAAAATCAAAGGTCTTCTTGCATTTCTAAAATTTTTTTAAAGAATCCTGTCTGGATGTCTTAATTCAGCCAAGTATTTAATGATTGAGAACAAAAACAAAACACTGTAAATTTTAACCTGCTGAAAATCTGAATACTTCAGTCCTTCAAAGTAATGACCAAAAGTAACCATACACATTTCTCTATTAATACTACCAACAAAAGGGAAAACAAGAAACATCCTTAAGAATGAAAATATATAAGGAGAGAAGAAGAAAGATGTAGAGGGAGAAAAGATGTCAAGATAGATACCTTTTTACTCATTACTGGAGCAGGTAGAATTTGTGAGACAGAGTGGGTGCATGTGTGTGCATGCATGTGCATGTGAGGCCAAGTCTCATGTAGCGTGCTGGATGGCCTCCAACTAGTAGAGGAGAATGATCTTGAATTTCTGATCATCCTATTTCCGCCTCCCAAATTCTGGGTTTCAGACATGGGCCAGCATACTCCGTTTTATGTGGTGCTAAGCAAGCACTCTACCAACTGAGCTATATCCCCAGCTTCTAAGATTTTCACCTGTTACTGTAATGGGTCTGATTTGAAATTGTCATCTGACTCAAAGTGTTTAGATTAGTCCTGGGGCCACCGCATTCTGTCCAGGGACTGAATTTGGCCAGTTTCTTTTACTAGGAACCAATTTCATTATATCTGGCTAGAAAGCATCCTTTGGGATACTTCTGACTTTTATCCTGAGAAATAAGACCCAGGTTAGCCCCAGGCCAGGTTCCAGAAGGAAGAAAGCCAAGATGCTGGTAACATACAAATAGCAGGAGTGGCTGGGTTAAAGTCTAAGGTTAGGGTGACAGAATCAAAGCTGGGTCAGGTGAGAAGAGATCAATCCGAAGGGTTGGGTTGAAGGAGGGAAAGTTGTTGTGGAGATGGGGACAGTTCTGAAAAGATCAGTTAAGCTCCCCACCACCACCACCACTGTCTTCTGGGTGGAAAATGTACAAGGGAGAGGATAAGAGCACCCTGGTTACACACTAGTGAGTGATTATGCTACTAAGGACAGAAGGTAACCAATCTAACTCTTGAAATGAAAACCACAAAGGGGAAAAGGTCCTATGTATTTATGTGTGTATGTGTGAATAGGGGTGCATGTTCCTATGTGCTGAGGTATACATGTGCACAGGAGGGTCAGAGAACAACTCCACATGTTATTCCTCAGGAACACCATCCAGCTCTGTTTTGGACAAGATTGATCACTGACCTGGAGCTCACCAACTAAGCTACACTGGTTACAGGGATACGCTTGTCTCTATCTCCCTAGGAGTGTGATTGCAGGTAAACAGAGGTGCTAGGAATCAAGTTCATGTCTTCATGCTTGAAATCCAAGCACTTTACCAATTGAGCTATCACTTTAGCACAACCCCCACCCCCATGTTTTTTATAAAAACAAAATAGAACCCTGGGCTTTACTCTCCTGTGATTAAATTGAAAAGGTCTAGCTACATACAGCAAGATGGCACAGTGCTAGGATCCTAGCACTTCAGGAGGTACAGGCAGAAAAATCAAGAGTTCAAGGGCAGCCTTGGCTGCTAGCAAATTTGAAACTAGCCTTGGCTACATCAGACTGGGTATCAAACCAAAAGACAGGGCCCAGTGGTAATTCCAGGAAGCGGCACACACAGAGAAACAGGTTGGCTCGCCCACCCCGCTGCACTGCACACCTGGTGTTCATCCACCACCAACTGCTGGCAACTTCCCTGTGGATGCTGACCTCCAGCTCTGTCCTCGGATCCCTGCCCAGCCCCTGCCCCTAGTCTGCCAAAGTGCAGTGTTGGGTGGCTAAATAGAGAAACAAACAGTCATACATTTGATATTTCCCCCCTGGTCCTTGGGATTGAACCCACAGCTCTGTGTCCACTAGACAAGCGTGCCGCTGAGCCATGCCCCAGCCCCTCATGTGGTGCTCAATCAGGAGGACCCTCAAACGTGTTTAAAGCACTTGTCCCCAGAGTCAGTTGACTACCATCAATCTCCAGGAAGCCCCACAGCAGCACCCTTATGCTCAGTGTGCCTTCCCTAGATCAAAAGTTGCTGTTTCTTTTCTGGAAATCTATAAAGTATCACATGAGCGGTCCATTTTCCCGCCCTTTTGCCTGTCAAATAACAAAGTCATCTCTCCTTGCGTCAAAAGATATAAGACGTGTTTCCAAACTGCAAAGGAACCGTTGAAAATTAAACCACAGAACAGCACTTTAATGAGAACATTATTACCTAACACCCCACTGTGGTTTCAGATGGCCTTGTGCCAACCTTCCAAACTGCTGCAAGAAGCCAAAAGCCCAGAGTTAAGAGAGAGAGGGGGGGGGGGGGAGAGGGAGAGAGAGAGAGAGAAAAAAAATTCATGTCTCCTTAGCAAATGTAGCTTTCTTGGATGGCTTCCAAATAGATCTCTCTAGAAGGACGAAGGTTATTATTGGTGCCTACAGTGTAAGATGACTTTCTTCCTGTTTTGAAGTTTGAAAGAGAAAAAAGGGGGGCCACCCTTGAGTTGGTACATGATGTCCTAAATGAGGTGTTTTTAGCTTTGAAGCTCAGCTCCTCTGTGAGTGGCTGTACCCAGCACTATCTCATCAACTTGCCATCTTCATACCCACTTACTGTTTCAATAGTCTAGGGCTACAAGATCACAGGGGCCATGCTGCAGAAAACCCATCAGAACAGAGCTGGGTAGACATGGTTACACCCTGGGTATCACCTGGTACTGGGCCCTGAGAACAGAAATGATGAGCCGTGGCCCCTCCTGACATGGGGTCATTCCTTAGGAATAGTGTTTCCGTGGTCTCCAACAATTTTAGCCCCTTAAGCCTCCAGAGCTGTAGTTTCATTTCCACATTGGATTTCCTGACTTAACCCCTGGGCTACCTTTTGCCATTGTCTTCCCAGATGCCATCAGAGGCAGCAGGAAAAGGGGGATGCCGGAACTGGAACTCGAGGGGCCCTTTCATTCCACAGAAGTGCAAATCAAACCCCACAGGAGATTTAGAGATTCACCTGAAATCACACAGCAACTCAGTAGCAGAGGCACAAAAACCTATCTGTACTGATTTCCAGGCTGTGAGGATTGCCCTAGCAGGCTAAGTCCAGTTCCTTTCAGAAACACTGTAACTTGAGCAAGCCTCTGCTTGCTGTGTGATGTGTGCAGAGCAGGCCCTTCCTAAATGTGCCTTTTTTTCCTGGCCAAGTACAGTGTGCTGAGCTAAACCCTGGAAAGGGTAAGTGGAGAAGTCAGCTCTTGCTATCAAGGAGTTACACTCTTGTTTGTTTGTTTGTTCTGGTCCCTGTTTTAAGACAAGATTTCATATATCCCAGACCAAACTCCAACTCCCTGTGTAGCCTAAGAATGACCTTGAACTTCAGGCATGCACCACTATGCCTGTTTTATGTGGTACTGGCGCTCAAACCCAGGGTTTTATGCCTGCTAGGCAAATACTCTACCAACTGAGCTATGTCCCCAGCTCCAAGGATTTAACTCTGAAAGAAAACAAAAACATTAATACGTTCAATATAGAAACAATAAGGCCCAGAATGCAAAAAGCATGAATGCAAAGGAATGTAAAATACTTTCTGCTTTTACTCCCTCCACTAGTTAACTCTGATTTTTCTTTTCTTGCTTTTTAGATTGCCTCTTTCAGACAGACTTCTGGGTTTAGTTCAAGTTGCCTAGGCATTTTTTCTTCCCAAGGTAGGGTCTCACTCTAGCCTAGGCTGACCTGGAATTCACTCTGTACTCTCAGGGTGGCCTCAAACTCATGATGATCCTCCTACCTCTGCCTCCTGAGTGCTGGAATTAAAGGTGTGCACCACCACACCAGGCTTTGCCTAGGCATTTGAATGAGCTCTATGAAGATGGGACCTAGTCTGGCTTAGGCATTGGTGCTAGAACCTGGAACACAGTCAGGGCTGGGTAAATACTTATGGGGAAAAACTGCTAAATGTCTCCCAGGAAGCTTTTAACCAGAACCTGTGGTTAGAGATGTCTATATCAGGAAGGAGGTCTACCAATTCAGAGAGCAATCCAGAAGTGGGTTCTTGTTGTTGATATCCTCACACACCATGGAAAATTATGGCAAGCTGTGCTGGTGAGAGGTCAGCGAGGGTCGCCATCCATATAAAAGCCCCTCGAAAGGAAAGAGGCACATAGTTTTTAAATGGGTAAGTTCATGAGACCAGACTGGGCTGTCAAAAGTACTAATGTTAAAACAATGATGACAAATGTTGGGGGCACAACAACGTTGGGTGGCATCTCGCAAAGGCTGTCCACATTTTTAGAGATAGGGCCTTTCCCTAGACTAGAACTAGCATGCAGGTTAGACTGGCTGGCCAGCGCTGCCCAGGGACGCGCCTGTCTGCCTTTCTAGCACTGCGATTGCAAACCTGCGTCACCGCAGCTGACTTTCTTACATGGCTTCTGAGGATTGAACTCAGGTCCTCATGTTTGTAAATTATCACCTTACCAACTGAGCTACATCCCAAACCCTTTCACATCTGCCTTCCTTTATTGTGTGTTTTTTAAATTTTGCTTTTGCTTTTGATTTTTGAGACGATTTCTCATGGAGCTCAGGCTATTGCGAACTTGCTATGTAGCTGAGAATGTCCTTAAACTCCCGGTCCTTCTGCCTCCACTTCCCAAATGATGAGAGCACAGGTGAGTCCCACCACACCTGGCTTTAGAAGGAAGATACTTTTAAAAAGGAATTAAGAGAGAAAATTGAAAGCCCGAGAAGCCTCTCGGCTCCAGTTTTGAATCTGACTGGGAGAAGTGTTGCCCTCCCTGGAAAAGAAGGCTTGCAGACTCCCCTGTGGGAGCTGAGTCCCATCCCCCAGCTTGAAACTGTTGACTCTCTCTCAAACCAGAAAAGACAGGCTGAGCTTCACCTTGGGAAAATACAAACTGGTCAGCTGCAATAAAGAAAAAAGGATTCAATCATGGACTTCTCAGAAACACTTCATGAAGGGGATTGGGAAAAGACCACTGACTCATTTCAGCCTAGAGGCAGGTGAACATTTCATGTAGAGGACTGTGACCAAGGAAGCCCTTTCTTTTCTGTGGCATGGTCATTTTGATTCTTATCTGGTGCCTTTATTAAACAAATGGTCACCACAGGATGGTCCTAATAAGAAGGACAATGATAGCTCAATGCTTAAAAGCACCAGCTGAGTTTGGATCCCCAGAACCCCAGAAAGCAGGACACACTAGCACTTTCATCAGTAATCCCAACAGCCTACGGCAATACCCAGTAGAGTCCGGAGAATCCTAAAGCTACCGGGCCAGCTAGTTTGGCATTTGCAGCGGCAAACAAGAAAGAACTTGTCCCAAACGAGGCAGAAGACAAGGACTGACACCCTGAAGTCACCATTGGACCTCGACACATGCACCATGGCATGCATGTGCTCGTACACACAAAGAAGCAAATGACTTCTCTGAGAAGTGGGTGTGAGGAAGGTATGGTGGAACTAGGAACATATGCCCTAAGTGCAAAGAGCCACAACATGCTGCATGAAACACAGCAGACATGTAATGTCATCTCAAATCATCCTAGCCAGATGTTCATCTGTACAAGACGCCAGGGAAATGGGAGACTGCAAGAGAGAGGAGACATATTCCTAGGCACAGCTAGCTCCCCAGCAGCCTTGAACTGCTGCTGGTATGGTGTGCTGCAGGCTAGGGCACCCTGGGTGGAAAACTACGGCTCACCTGTGAATGAGATGACTGGACACGCTCCAGATAATTCTTCTGCTCCCCCAGAAAGATCACCTCTAAGGAACAGGGTTAGAGATCTTGCTAAGTATGTTTCCGGGCTGAGTGTCATTGTACAAGGCAGTGAGATGGTCCATCCCACCTTTGGGAGACATCCCTGTTTTGGGACCTATCTGCTCCCTCAGAAAGATTTCCTCTAAGGAACAGGGTTAGAGATCTTGCTAAGTATATTTCCAGGCTGAGTGTCATTGTACAAGGCAGTGAGTTGGTCCATCCCACCTTTGGGAGACATCCCTGTCTTGGGACCTATCTGAAGTGGATTGAGATTTCCTTTTTTTCATGTGTGTGCAGGTAGTATATATGCACTTGTGTTTGTATGTGTGTGTGCTTATGAGTGTGTGCGTACAGGTATACATGCAAGTGTGTATATGAATGCATGGAAGTCAGAGGAAAACCTCAGGTTTCATTCCTTGGGAACTCTTCAACTAGGTCAGACTGGCTAGTCAATGAGCTCCAGGGATCCTCCCATCTCCAGTGCTGGGATAACAGGGATTGGCCACCACAACCCAGCATTTTATGGAGTTATTGGGGCTCATATTCAGGTCCTCGTGCTTTAAGGACAAGGACTTTACCCACTGAGCTACCTCCCCAGTCCTGGATTGGAACTTCTAAGACACACACCAAACAGCACAAATCCCAGTAGCTTGTAAAATCCTTGTGTCAACAAAAACTTTTTCCTTGGGATGATGTGAATAGACATCTATTCACCCCACATAGGGCACAGATGACAAACCAAAGTACAATTGCATCAAAACCAGTTTTGGTGAACCAGTGAGTTTGTTGGGGTTACTTACGGAACAGGGTGAGGGATTATTTACAGGAGCAATGGATGACTCAAAGGCAGCTACATCACCAAAAAGCCCACCCAGCACAGGTGATGACTCACAGAAACTGCACCTCTGGGGCTCAGGGCACAACCTGCAGGCAGCTCTGCTGGTCAGAGTCTCTCCCCAAGCACTTGTTTTCCCTTTGCATAGCCTTGGCCATGGTGTGGTGGGGGGGGGGGGTTACAACCTTTTACCCAGGCTTGTTGATTTTCAAGTCTCCTAGGAATCCTTCCTCCCTCCCCCTGCCCCCCACCTCGCCACTCCAAAAGGAATATTTCAAAGTCTCCCTTCAATAGTTGTTTGTCATTACTGTAACCCTGGGGAATAGTCATGTGGCCTTTAAGTTTCATATCTCTCAGATTTGACCTCCTTACTTTCCAGAGCACCCCTTCTTTTCAAGAGAGAGTCTTTCTGTTTGGAGGAATTTGGTATACAACACTCTGGAACCAAGTGAGTCTCCCAACCAGATGCACTGTCCAGGATCCAGGAAGGACATGGAGGCAAGAGGAGGGGTGTCACCCTGCAGTAGCTGTGAGAAATGGAAGCTGCTGCCTTTCTGCCTCTGGGGTACTCTCATTAGGCACCCACCTGCTGTAGGGTATAGAAGAGAGCACCAAACATCTGACTTCCCAGGCTCTAGGTTCCTTCACTTAAGAATGAGATGAAGGGGGCTGGAGAGATGGCTTAGCGGTTAAGCGCTTGCCTGTGAAGCCTAAGGACCCCGGTTTGAGGCTCGATTCCCCAGGAGCCACGTTACTCAGATGCACAAGGGGGCGCACACATCTGGAGTTCGTTTGCAGTGGCTGGAGGCCCTGGCGTGTCCCGTGTCCATTCTCTCTCTCTCTCTCTCTCTCTCTCTCTCTTTCTCTCTCTGTCGCTCTCAAATAAATAAGAATAAACAAAAAAAGTTTTTTTTAAACTTCATCAATGGTCACCATGCAAACATTAAAAAAAAAGAAAAGAATGAGATGAAGGGTTGGGGAGATGACCCAGTGGGTAAAGCGTTTGTCAGGCATGCCTGAACTCCTGAGTTCATATCTCAGAACCCACATAAAGTGTTCTTCTGTAATCCAGCACTGGGCAGGCAGAGACAAGAGGATTCCTGGGGTTTGCTGGCCAGCCAGTCTAGCCTAACTGGTGAGCTTTAGACAGAGAGACCTTGTCTCAAAGAGAGGCAGATCATGTTCCTGAGGATGGCACCTAAGGTTGTCCACTGGCATCCACATGCCTGTGCATACATATGTATGCATACCTGCACACATGTGCCTACACACAAGAACACATACACATATGTTTGCATATCATACACATGCAAAAAAATAGGATGAGCTGGTGGTGCCCTTATCCTCATCATTTCCCCACATCCTCTAAGAGTTCTATAGTCTTCTAGAAGGTAGCATCCCAACCCAGAACTGGACAGGACAAGTGAGCCATGAACATCACTGGCACTAGACTCGTGGCAAGAGGCCCACAGCCATTGTTACCTCCACTTTGCAGACAGGGACATCGCTCTGGAGCACAGAGGAGCAGCCAGGCCAGAGTCCCTGCCCTGGGCTCCTTCAGGATGGAGGAAGGAATAGGGTGTGCCAGAGGCCCTGCAACAGCACTGCCCTGCCCCGACTAAGGCACTAGCTCCTGTTGCTGGGTTCGCGCCAATTTTGTGCTTGAAATCTCAGTTGTGGGTTCAAGGTCATAACTGTCTGTCCGTCTTCAAGAGGGGACACACCCACTGCTCCCTGGTTTCAGTTTGTACACTAAGGTCCCAACTGTCACTCCTCAGTTACCACACTGGTTTCACTTCCCTGAGCCCTAATTCACTCATCTTTGAAATAGGGATCTAGGTACCAGAGTAGGTGTGAGAAATGAGAAAAGGGGCGGCATCAACTTAAAGCCCACATGACACTGTTCACGCGTTAGTGAGCACTGCACAAACAAAGCATTGTCATGAATTATTTTTGTCCTTTCATAAAGATGTTCTGTCTCAGCTCTGGCTGACATCAGAATCACTTAAAGAAGTTTTTAAAAAATACAAAGGCCCCGCCCAGCCCTTTTAAATCAGAGATGCTATAAAGTTGAGGCCCAGGGATCTGAGTTTTATCTGGTATAGTAAGTTCTTTGAAAAGCACTGCTAAGAGTGCTCATATTCTAGAAGGTTCTATAAGAGACTCTTGCCTGGCATATGAGGTGATTTAGAAGACATAAAAGGACCCTCACAAACAGCAGCCATCTTATTTGATTGATCCTTGGTTAGCCTCTCCCTGCTTCAGGTTAAGCAGTGGTTGGTATACAGAGAAATATTTTTTATACCCCTTTCCACCCTGGGAATACTTCAGCTCTTCTCTCTGACAGAGTGAGAAGAAGCTCTGGGCAATAAACATAAACAGTCCTCCATTCAGGATAGCCTTTCCTCCACCAAATATAAATATTACTCCTTTGGTTGGCTTGTGTGTGTAGTATTTGCAGTGTGGTTTGTGTATGCACGTGTGTACAGATGCACATACCTTGTGTGCACAGGTGCAGAGACAAGTCTCTCATGGAACCTGGAGCTGCCATTTTCAGTCAGCCAGGCTGACCAGTGAGCTCCAGTGATTCTCCGGTCTCCTCCCTACCACAGGACTGAGGTTACAGGTGTGTATGGCCACACCCAGCCTTTATATAGGTGCCCAGGACCACACTCAGGCCCTTTCTGTCCCTTATGCCTGCATAGCAAGCACTCTTACCCACTGGGCCATCTCCCCAGACCAAATATCACTTTTAACAACCACAAGTTTCATGAGCCTCCAGATGGAAACTGGTCAAACTGGTTGTGTTTATGGAGGAGCAATATTCTTCAACAGGCACACAGAAAAAATGATCAAACTCCTACACATTCAAGAGACTTTCAAATAAGTGTAGTGCTTTATCAGTCATAACTGTCTGCATGTGCTTGCAAAATTATAGTGCATTATCTATTCAGTCTGCATAAATATCCGGGACTTTAGGAGCAATCACCTCCATAGGCTCGTGACCTGTTCTCACTCATTCCTGTGAAGTAAATGCCACCCAACGCTCCAACTGTGGAAAGGGCTATTTAAGAAGAGATACAGTGCGGGTGAATAACCACAGCTGGAAATGTAACCTGAAGCCAAAAAGGAAAGGGAAAATGTACCTGAAACAAACTCTCCCATAGCAAATTATATCAATGGACAACCTGGAGTCCCACTCTGAGACCAAAATTGGTGGGAAGGTTAATCTCAATTGTCAATTTGAATCTGGAATCACCCAAGGGACAAATTTCTGGGCATGCCTATGAGGAAGTTTTGAGATTAAGTTAGTTGATGAGGGAAGACCCCATCCTAACTGTGGACAGCACCATCCCATTGGCCAGGGTCCCAGACTGAAGAAAAGGGAGCCAGTGAACTGAACCCAAGCATTCATTTCTGTCTGCTTCCTGCCTGTGGTGCAATGTGACCAGACATCTGTCACTTCTGCCACCATGCCATCCCTGACATGATGGACAGTGTCTTCTCTAACTGGACCTAAGCTGAAATAAACCCTTCTTCTCTTGAGTTGCTCCCTGCCTTGGATTCCGTCACCCGGCCGAGCAGCTGGCGCCACAGTGTGAAGGCTGGGAGGCAGACACTGAGCTAGCTCTCGCCCATGCGCCCTAGGAAGCAGGTGCTGAGCTAGCTCTCACCCACGCACCCTGGGGCATTTGCTTCTTCCCTTCTGTCTTTCCTCCCATAGCACTTAGCACTGCCTCCAGCTCTGATCGGATTAACCACCCATTGATTTGCTTGACCTGACTTGGTGTCCTATCCTATAGAATCACCTCCAGATTTGACTTGAAACAATTCAGACTTTAGGAGTAAAAAGGGAAGGTTCTAGAAATCTATATTTTTTCATCTTCCAGGTTGCCACCTCTGATGGTTATCTTTCGAGACATGCAAAGAGCTGAAGTCACCTCAGTGACATCAGAAACAGGATATCATTGAGCTACACAACAGCCCACAAGTCAGATGCAGGCGTCGGTTGTGAAACCAACACCCAAGCTTCGAAAAATAAGACTTCAGACTTTCTCTACACATCAGCCCCTCCCTCCTCAGCAGTCTCTCCCTGAGCCTCCATTCATCACACCTGCAATTTCAGGTTGCAGTTTCAGTCCTCCTGATCTCCTCTTCTTCCCTGGTCTCCCCACCTCAGCTTTCTTCTTCCAATCTACTCAGCATTCCACTTACAGATTAATTATTTAAAGCCAAGATCTGAGCCAGGCATGGTGGTGCACACCTTTAATCCCAGCACTTACGAGGCAGAAGTAGGAGGATCACCATTGAGTTCGAGGCCAGCCTGAGACTACATGGTGAATTCCAGGTCAGCCTGGGCTAGAGTGAAACCCTACCTCAAAACACCAAAAAATAATAAAATAAATAAAACCAAGATCTGGTCATATTCTCCAACTCAAAATCTTCACAGCTTTTCCATTACTTTATACAGCAAGTTCATCCCTTTTATCCCTGCATATGACATCCTCGATGCTCTGGCCAAGAAGTACCTCTCCAGACAGAACTCCCTCCTACATTCCAACCGAACTGGCTGAATCCTAGTCAATGCTCCACCCATCTCTGCATGCTTGACTCCTTCCTGCCCAGTTCTTCCCAAATGAACCTAGCCCCCATTCTCCACATGTATGCCTTGTGTAAGGTGCCTCTTTCCTTCCTGGACCCAGCATGTGTGTTACCTGTCATGCTCATATCAGAGTCACATATGTTCTTATATTGTGCTCCCTCTGGACTTGTATCTTGGGACTAAAGATTGTATGCTATTAATCTAGAATCTTTCCCAGGATCTAGCAGAGTGCTGTGCCTCCGGCACTCAAGATAGAACAGAAGGAAGGGGGGAAGAAGATGAAGAGAGAGGAAAGAGAAAGAGGAGAGAAAAAGTAAGAGGGAGGAAGAGAAGGAGAAGAGAAAGAGGGAGGGAAAGGAGGGAGAGGAAGAGAAGGAAGGAAGGAAGAAAGGAAGGAAGGAAGGAAGGAAGGAAGGAAGGAAGGAAGGAAGGAAGGAAAAAAAGAGAAGAGGGAGAGGAGAACAGAGTAGGAAGAGAAAAAGAAGGAAAGAAGGGAGATGATAGTCTCTGAAGCAAGAGAGAAGGAAAGCAGAGCAGGAGGGAAGCCATGATGGTAAATGATAAAAACAAAGTTCAGTTTCATGGGACAACCCCGGGCAGCAGTGTGTGAGCACACGTGTGAGCACACGTTTGCATGTGCCCACTGGGTGCGAGCTTCCTAGGTAGAAGAACCAAGGAGACATGCACCATGAAAGGGTCTAACAGCAGTCGTGGTTCATTCCGTGGCAGACTTAGTCATCTTGTGACACCCCCCCCCCCCCCCGCCGCCTTTCACAGCCAACCTGGGACAGCAGGCTAAAAACTGGACCCTGTAATTCATGAAGCCATAATGAGTAGAAATCCACCTCATCCTACACCTTATCTAGATTTAATTACAACGTCTTGTCTCTACAATAATTGACTTTTAATTAATGTTGTTCCAGTTTACATAGTAACCTGTGGATTCTCCTGGATGGTCCTCATACCATCTCTTTGAGACATTTAGTTAACAGACTCCCCTGAGAGCCGCCTTGCAGGAGCCTTGGTCTTCATCCTTGTCTCCTTTTCCACTCACCCACGTGAACCCCTTAGGAAACTCATGTACCCCACTTTTAAAAATACAACCTGCTTTATACTTTTAAGTCTTCACCCTTAAGGTTCCTGTGGCAGAATTCTTGAGCAATTTCACCTGCAGAACCAGGTTTTCTGGGGGAAGAACCAAAGTGGTTCTGTCACCAGACAGCCATGCCTGGCTCACTGTGGCTGTATTAGCTTCCATGAAAATTCTAGAAGATAACCTAGGATTCAGCAGATCAAGGGCCCAGGCCACAGCCTTTGGTGAGTGAAGAAACAAGGACACGTGAGTACACACCTCTGCCCCAGCATACCCCACCCCACCCCAGAGAGAAAAAGCCACTTCCCTCCCCCTCAGGAGAAGAAAAGAGGCTGCTCACACTTAGAACTAAGTGGGACAGCAGGTGTGGGGGAGGAACTCAGACTTTATTGGCCTATTTTGGCCAATTTTTTTGGTTCTTACTATTGCCTCATACTACCCCATTACCAGCAAGCTCTTTCTTTGGCAGAAGTTTTTTTATGTACCAACTAGTTCTGCTTGTAGAGGGAGGCTAAGACATGTGGTAGGTGCCAGGATACTGTAGGTTATTTGCTTGATTATATGGTAGGAAAAACCAGATTAAAGTGAATACTTTAAAAATTGAAGATCTGGGCCAGGCTTGGTGGTACACACCTTTAATCCCAGCACTTGGGAGGCAGAGGTAGTTGCATCCCAGTTGGTAGAGTGCTTGCCTAGCATGTACAAAGAGTGGAGAATCCCAACTGGTTCTTTTTGCTCAAAGTAGGGTAGAATATAAAGTGTCCAGCTTGAAAAAGCATACATACTTTTAATATTTGAGAATCTATTGTTTTCACAGTACAAATAGAAAATAAATACCATTAACAAAGCCCTCTCTCTCCCCCTCCTCTCTCTCCCCTGGGTCTCATGTAACCTAAGATGGCCTTGAACTTGATAAGTTGCTGAGGATGACCTTGAACTTTGGCTCCTCCTGTCTCTTTCTCTCAAGTGCTTGGATTATAGACATGCTCCACCACACTCAGTTGAGTTGGTGCTAGAAATGGAGCCCAAGGCTTCATGTATGCTGGGCAAGCACTGTACCAACTAAACCACATCTCCATTCCATGCTAGCAAAGCTCTCTTGGCTGTTGGAGGAGTCAACAGATCTATCTTCTATAGACTTGTGCTTTCAAGAAAGAAGCTGAGGATGTCTCCTGGGACCTGTCACAAGAGAGGGACAATTAAGCAGTTGTGTTTGGCATAAAAGAGTGAAGGAGGTCTTTGCCTAGCAGACCCTTGGGAGCCCCACCCGCTTTCCAGGCCAGTCTGGGGATCCTCAGGGCCCGAACCCCTCATAAAAGCCTAGACAGGAATGTGTAGCAGAGCATACATGGACTTTCTCATTGCTAGAATGAGGCTGGGTTACAGGGAAGAAAAATGACAAAGAGAGAAAGCAGGAGCTGCTGGGCTTCAACAAATTCAGAAGCTGGAGCTGAGGATGTAGCCCTGGGGAAGACACTTGCCTAACATGCATGGTGCTTTGGGTTCCATCCCCAGTGCCACAAGGAAGGAAGAAGGAAGGGAGAGAGGGAGGAAGGGAGAAAAGAAAGGGGGGAAGGGAGAGCGAAAAAATTCACAAACCTCAGCACTAGAGAACTTGGGGTTTGGGTGGGGATGGTTAATCTCACATGTATGTGTTTATGTGGACAAGCACGTGTGCACATGTATGTGAGAAAAGTTGGGGGAGGGCTTTGGTATAAAGGAGGGTAGGCAGTTCTTCTTTAGCCTGGAAAATTAACAAACTGAGACAAAACCATAGCATACCACATGTTGGGGAAAGGCAATAGGGAAAAACAGTAGACAAGTAGCCAGCCACAGCCCTAATTCTGCACTGAAATCTTGCTTAGTAACGAAGAAAAAAGCAAAACTCCTATTCCGTCTCAGGAAGGCCAGTCACAAGCTGGGATGCCCTCCCTTTCATCCTCAAGGTTAAGCTCTCTGCAATCAGGTCGGTGAATGGAGACGTGTGGAAAGGGTTAACCCGCTGTTATTCAGTGCTGTTCAAAGGGTGTCTGTGAAGGTTGTTCTGTCTTTTCTGGCCCCAAACAAGCCATAAACAATCTGCATGTGAGCTGTTTTCCAAACCATCAAGGGACAGCAGACAGAGCTTGATAAGGGACCTTTGATACACCCCCTCTGTGGAGCTGACCCACCTAGGCTCTGAAAGTAATCCAGGGCTATGGGGCAGGGATAAACAAGACAGACTCAAAACAGTACACCTAACACACTGAGGGAATAAAGTTCCAAAAGGTAAAACACAGGAATAAATAAATGGGAGGGAGGGGACAAGGAAGGAATATGCCATACAGAAACCTACTTCTTCACTAGCTAAAAATATGTATGTTTTAAAAAGAGAGAGAGTGTGGGCAGAAGTTACAGAAAGATTTCAGTGCCAGGGGTGGGATACCTCCCAGTTAGTTGTTGGTCAGGAGGGGGCCTGATGCCACCAAACAACACAGATAGACAAGAAAACCTGAAACACATCCCCTAGTTATTTTTATCTACTTCTTGGGTATGTGGGGGTGTACGTTGACAAGCTCGCGCATCATTCTTCAGGAACCCTGTCCATTCTTTTTGAGAAAGGGTCTCTTAGTCTCCATTGAGCTGAAGCTCACCAGTTTGCTAGGCTAGCTGGCCTTTCAGGCACTAGGGTTACAGGTGCATGCCACCATGCCCCACTTTTTTACACGGTTCTGGGGATCCAAACTCAGGTCCTCAAGCTTGCAAGGCAAGCACATTATGAACTGAGCTATCTTCCCAGCCCTTCTTATTTTTAGACACTGAAAATACTTTTACTTCCTCCATTTAAAAAGAAAATATTCCAACACAGAAATATCCCCAGTGTACAGGATCCCAGGCCATGTGTGAGTGTTTATGTGGGGAGGAGAAGGTGCTGGGGTGTGAGCCCAGGCTGGTGCAATTCCGGCCAGCATCCAGCCCTAGCCCTAGGCTGAGTCTTTGGTGAGATGGGGGCAGGGGGGACTGGATGATAAGGCAGTGTTTTCCCTAAGCAGACTTCAGCATCTGCTTAAAAGAAATCCATTTGATATGCTTTTTTTTTTTTTTTTTTTTTTTTTGAGTCAGGGTCTCATGATCTCAAGATGGCTTCCAACTTGCTATGCAGCCAGGGATGATCCTGAACTCCTCATCCTCCTGTCTGAATGTTGGGATTACAGACAAGTACCACCACACCAGGCTTATATGATACTGGGGATGACACTGAAGGCTTTGTACATAGTAGGCAAGCACTCTGCTAACTGAGCTGCATCTTTAGCCCAAATCTTCAATTTTTTTTAAGCATTCACTTTAATTTGGTTTCAGCTACCATAAAACCAAGCAAAAACCGGGTTAATTTCATCTTTTTTATTAGCCTGTTTCTGACACTGCTGCCTTTTGCACATTTTTCTTTCTGTCTAAGAATGTCTCAGGAGGCCTTAAAAATCCAGCACTAAATCTTTTGAGTCACTTAATCCAGATTAGGAGATAATTTCCTTTATGAAAAGAAACCCTAAACCGGCTGATTTCCCAGTCAAACTCACTAATAGAACCAAGAGGTCCCTCGTTTAGCTCATCTCTATGGCTGCAGGAGAAAGTATCCCAAAAGAGCACACTTTGCCTCGACAGACACAGGGATGAGCTGGCTGGCGTTCCCTCGTGGTGGCTAACCAGCCTCCAGCTGTCTTAGGCCCAGGGAGTAGAAAACAGGAGACAGGTACCAAGGAATAAGGAAGGCTGTCTGGTGACACACGGGGTCCCCTGGGAGATAACAGGCTGTCCACCTGGGAAGTGGGCTCAGAGACAGGACCACCCATGCGGCACTGCAGATGAAGCTCCTTTCAACAGTGGAAGATAAGGCCAAATGGCTTCTAGGACCCTTCCAGCTCACTCTCTCCAAAACCCCATAACTACAGGAGGGCTTCAAAGCCCCTATGAAAACCCCTTTATTACTTCTTTTTCCTTCCTGCAGTAGAGCGCCTCTCTTCTACCTTGCAATTAAAAGTAAGAACATTTCACACTTTATTTAAGGCTCCATTTCCCTTACCTCACTTCTGCGGGCAGTCATGGAGAAAGCCATTTGTTTGGTTAATTAAAGCCCTCCGCTGGGGGGGGGGGGACGGTAGTTTTTGGCAGCTGAAGCCATATTAGAAATAGGTTGCGTTTCTTGAGTCTACTATGTGTCCCACACCATGCTAAAGATTCTACATGAATATCATATTTAATCCTGCCAACAATCCAGAAAGGGAAATGCTATTGTTATATGGATTTTACTACAAAGAAGGTAAGAGTTAATGATGTGCAGGCCTAGGGATCTACACTAGTAAACCATCCGGGAGATGGCTAGATCATTAAAGCACTTGCCATACTTTAGGCAATGTGAGGACTTGAGTTCAAATCCCCAGAGGCTATGTAAAATGCTGGGTGTGGAGGTGCACACCTCTAACCCCAACTCTGGGGAGTCAGAGACAAGAGGATTGCCAAGGTCTGTTGGCTAGCCAGACCAGTCACAAGAGTGAGCACTGGGTCCAGTGAGAGACTCTGTCTTAAAAACAAGGTGCAGTGTCTGAGGAAGACTCCTAGTATCAACACTCACACAGGCACACACACACACACACACACACACACCACATATGCACACACCACATGTGTCAAAAAAATAATGTTGATGTATGTTTGCTGGTTTCATGGTAAAAATCTTCCCATTGTGGCATCTCTGATTTTCAGCTAGAGGAGCTGTGCGGAGTTGGCACTTTAGCCAGCTGTGGTACCCTGTGCTTTGGGTCATGCAATTACACTGTCTGGTCTGCGATCCTTTCTCCAGTCTCTACTCCTTTCTAAACAAAAGTCCTTCCAGAATGGCGCTGTTCTCAATTGCTGAAAGGAAAGCAGGCCCAGCCACCATGCGTCAGGAAGCCAAGAAGGCAGGGGACACAGGAACAGTGAAGGGTGTAAGAAATCTGAGTCTCTGAGGGCTTGTGGGCTCTTTCAGGATCCCAAACATTAGCCATTCAGGAACCAAAATGAAAAATCAATTCAGAGATCCAAAATGAGTTCTTTCAGCCTCAGAAAAATAGATAGTTTATGACTCAGGACCACCCTGCAAGGACCCTGGGACCAGTTATGGCTCTCACTGATGCTGCTGTCAATCTCTTCAATCCTATCAACCCTCACCTCAACCCCTTCCTTTCTTTTCATGCCTATAACTAACACTTTCCACGCCCATAACCAACATCCTAAACCATGTAAACTGGAAGCTTGGAGAGTTATTTTGTGTTTGAACCATTTTTTTTTTACTTGTTTTTTGAGTTTTGTTTGTTTGCTGCAGCGTTTTATGCGTTTATTTTTGCTTTGTTTTCAGGGCTGGAGATCAGGCCAGACCAGGGCTTGCTTGCTTTCTTTTTTATGTGCTTGTGCATGTTCATGTATATGAGATGGCGCCTGTGCACGTACGTGCATGTGGAGGCCAGAGGAAACTTCGGTGTCATTCTTCAGGCACCATGCACCCTTCAGTTAGTCAGTCAGTCAGTTAGTTAGTTAGTTAGTTAGTGTTAGTTAATTGACAGGGTCTCTCACTCGTCTGGAACTCTCTTAGTAGCCTAGACTGGATGGTTAGTGAGCCCCGGAGATCCTCCTGTCTCTGTCTCCCCAGCCGCAGGATTACAAGTATATGCCACTACACTGGCCATTTTTATGTGGGTTCTGGGGATCACACTTGGGTCCTCATGCTCGCAAGGCAAGCACTTTACTGACTAAGCTACCTTGCTGGTTTCAGACTAGGGCTTTATGCAAACTAGGCAAGCATGCTACCATTGAGCTATACCCCCAGGGCCCTGAGCCAATACTTTTAAATGGATAGATTTTATATTTTGAAAAACAATAATGTTGAGTCTCTCTTCTTATCCTCCCATATGGGACTAGGGAGATGACTCAATGAATAAAATGCTTGCTATGCAAGCATGGAGACCAAGTTTGGATTCCCCGGTACCCATATAAAATGTGGGGCATGGTGGCATGCACCTATAATCCCAGCACTTGGAGAGGCAGAGACAGGAGTATCCCTGGGACTTGCTAGCTAGCTAGCCTAACCAAACGGGTGAGTCCCAGGTTCAGCGAGAGAATCTGTCTCCAGAAAAAGATAAGATGGAAGAGTGATTGAGGAACATTGGCCTCGGTCCTACACACACACACACACACACACACACATTCACACACACATGCACATCATATACACATACACATGCAAAAAAGCATCCCCCATTTAATTAGGCCAAAGATATGACCCAAATTCCCTCATGGGACAATAGAGAAAGTAGCTGTCTCTTGTAGATAGTGCACACACCCTCCTATCACAGAGCCCCACTACACTCTATTCTTGTTTACAATATATGCATTTCTAAACTTTATCACGTATATCTTTGACCTACAAGTAGCTCCAAGTACCCCACTGCTTTAGATTTAGAGAGCCAATCAAGTTAAACCTTACACAGCTCACCTACACACACACACACACACACACACACACACACACACACAAACGCATGCGCGCGCGCACACACAATTCCCACCCTGCCCCTCTGATAATCGAATGCTCCTGGTAGATTCAAAGCCCATCTGTGTGGGTGATCAGATGACCACATTTCTGGGAGCATAGTGACTCTGCCATGGGATTCTCGGTTCTCTTTAGAAATCCAACTGTCCACAGGAGTGTAAATGCTTCCTCTCTTACATAGCTGCCTGAGGTCACCACCAATAAATTACTGGTTTAAGGAAAACAATGACAAGTCTTTGCCATGGAGAACAGGGTTGACTCACTCAATTATTTCCTAAAGTCATGCCCCCTTTCCCAGCTTGACACCATGATTTTTGAGGCCACAGCAGTAAGTCTGTTTGTTGCTGTTCTTCACAGCCCCCAAAGCCCACAGCACCTGCCCCCGTGAACATAGCAAACTGAAAGCAATTCGACCTTCTGGCAGTAGAATTAGTCAGTAATGATCATTGCTTTGTTGATTAAGTGACTGCTTTGTTAAAATGACTTACCAGGGTGACTCTAAATTGGCTAGACTTGTTTACCAGTCTAGCCTCCTTCTTTGCATAGGAAATTTGTTGACTGTTCTGACTACCAGAAAGCTTTGATAGAAATCACTCATAACCTCATTTTAGTGAGGGGAAAACCTCTTGGAAAATTGATGTAAAATAACCTAGAAAACTAGTAATACTTTTCCTAAATTGGCACAGAGATGCAAGATAAAACACTGCAGTGTATTTTCCAAAGTCAGTTTTCACCTGTGTTTGAGACAGAGGCTACGGAAAGGGAGTGGGCTGGGAGTGGCCAGGCAGGGGATCAGTTTTCCTAGCTGATATGTGATAGCACTGTCTCTGAGATTTTCAATCCTCTGCTAGAATTACATGCCCCTTGGGAAATCATCTCCTTTTTAAAAAAAACAAAAAAAGTAAAATCACTTGGGAAAACATTAACTTTATCCCTTTGACTATCTTGTACAACCATTAAGGAAGTTTATACTTTTTTTTTGTCCTTTTAGAAACAAAAGTTGAGGGCTAGGGAAAAAACCTGTTTGCATCCATGTTTCATTCATGAAACCTTGAATTTAAACCCAGCACCTCAAAAAAAGTGATCAATTTTCTGTATGTGTGCGTGGTATGTGTGTTTGTATGTGCATGTGTGTGTGCATACATGTGAAGGCCAGAGGTTAATATCAGGTGTCTTCCTTGGTTAATCTCCACCTTATTTATTGAGGCAGGGTCTCTCACTTGAACCCAGAGCTTGCTGATTCCAGTGGTCCAGTTAGCCAATTTGCTCTGGGATCCTGCTCCACCTCATGAGCTCTGGGATTACAGAGAAACTGCCACACCCACATGGGGGTCCACACTCAGGTCCTCACATACTTGCACAGCAAGCGTTTACCAACTAAGCTATCTCCCTAACCCAAAAGTAGTCATTTTTAAGAGATGGGGAGGAGCCTAGGGCATCCAGTATATTCTGAAGCCTTTTATGACAATTCTCCTATCACCCACCATCAAGAAAGAGAACTGCCCCTAAGTTTTCTCCCTAACTCGGAGCCTGTTTCAGAACACAGGATGACTTTCTGCCCTACACACAGACACACAAACCAACCCTCTGTGAGCAAGCAACAGGAGGTGGCAGGATGCTTGCCACTGTGTCACTAAATTTCTAAGCATCCCCTCCAAACCATGGCCAAGGCTAGTTATTAGCTGGGCTGACGCCAACCTGAGAACCCGGGGATTCTGCCAAAACCTTGACAGTCCCTAAGCCTGACTCTGATGGCAGAGCCACACAGGAAAGTCATTATTCTTTAAATGAAGGCTCAGTAAACAATCAGGGAGCGCCCTATTTGCTCAACAGTAGGTGAGCTTGAGAGCTGGCTATCTGGTCACTTGCTTTTAGGAAACTGGAATATTTAGGGGAGAGAAGTAATGAATCATGTGCTTTTACCAGCTGAATAACATCGCAAGAGCCGCCCCGGAAAGCGGTAGGTAAAGAGATGCCAAATGACCCCCAGAGAAGGGAGTTTTCAGAAGGTGGGTTGCAGTGCAGAAAGAGGGACGTTGTGATGGAGTGGAGAGAGCCTGGGCTTTAGAGCCAGACTGGTCGAAGATGCTCATTGTGTGAGTACAAGTAAGCTTGGACCTCATCTTAGCCAAACCTTGGCTTCCTTGGCCTGGAAGGCAGGTGACAGGCACCTGCCCCATATAACCCTGGGGATGATTCCAGGTCAGCTGCACTTACTTAACAAGCACTCAGTCAGTGCTTGAGCAATTTTTTTGTTTTGTTTTCTGGGTATTTTTTGTTTGTTTGTTTTCTGGGGGTTTTTTTGTTTGTTTGTTTTGTTGTTTGTTTATTTTTCGAGGTACGGTCTCACTCTAGCCCAGGCTGACTGGGAATTCACTATAGAGTCTCAGGGTGGTCTGGAACTGGAACTCAAGGCAATCCTCCTACATCTGCCTCCTGAGTGCTGGGATTAAAGGTGTGCACCACCACGCCCGGCCTGAGCCTTTTTTTTAAGTACATCATAGTGTACCTGAAAATAGCCATTTAGGTAAGGTTAGTTCAGGGAAAGATGAGGAGAAGGACAAGTATGGAAAAGGCCATTATATCTGGAAGATACTTTAGAAAGTGGGAAAGTAGAACAAGCAAGATATTCTGATTTTTGTCATAAAATTTATTGCTTTCTCTCTGATGTGGGAATGTAGCTCAGTGGTAGGGGACTTGCCTAGCATGCACAAGACCCTGGGTACAATTTCTAGAATTGAAAAAAAAAAAAAAGGAAAGAAAGGAAAGCTTCATGAGTATGATAAAATAATCAGAAAGCCTCAAAACATACAAGAAAGAAAGTAAAAAGGAAAATGAAAAACAGGCTGGGGAGACTGCTCAGCGGGTAAAGTGCTTGCTGTGCAAGCACAAGGACCTGAGTTTGGACCCTCAGAACCCACCTATACCTGCGCATGGTGGGGTGCTACTGTGATCTCAGTGCTGCAGAGGTGGAGACAGAAAGATCTCTGAGGCCATTGGCTAACCAGTCTAGCTGAGTCAGGGAGCTCTAGGCTCACAGCAAGACACCCTATCTCACAACAGTAGCACTAATATGGAAGGTGACTGAGGAAGACATCTGACATTGGCCTCTGGTCTGCACATGCACACATACACAAATATACCCACACACTTGAATGCCACACAAGCACATGAAAAAAACAACATCTATAATGTTTGCCCAATGAAAACTCCTGTAAAGTTATGTTTTTCCTCCCCATCGAAGGCCTATTTTAACTTAACTGAGATCAAACACTAACACGTTTTAAGTGCCACTTTTGTACTGAATGTTTTGTAAATGTCTCCTCCCGCCATTGAGTATTCTTCCCAAACATCATTTGCAACAACCTCATGGAATTTCATACATAGACGTAACAAAATTTTCTAAATGATTACTAGATGTTGTGAGGTGCTCAAATATTTCACTATTGTTAACAAGGCTCCCATGAAGACCTTTCTAGCTTAAATCCCATTTCCTGAGGCTATCTTCCTATAGGTACTGGGGAAAGCTCCTGCTGAAAACAAAATGCTTTCCAGTAAGCCTGTTCCCCTCCCCCTCACACACACTCCCACCAGTGACAGGCAAGAGACAGCTGGTCTTTTCAAATCCAGAGGCCAAATATTATCTTTGAAAGGAAAAAAAAATGCCAATTTGATAGTACCCAAAAGCTTTCATTGTTCTTTTATCTGCTTCCTCTAGCGAATATACTTAACAGGACCTATAAAGGCGTCTTCAGATCATTAAGGCAGCTTTTGTCTGTCAACAATCAACAAATATTTATTATGCAAATCATTTTCCTCTGAATGGATCCTCACTCCTTTGGGGACAGACTTGGGTTTGGGAAGATTTTCCCCTTCCAGATTTTGGCTTCTGTGAAGAAGTGGTTTGGGGGTACAGTGCAGCTGACGTTCCAGGATAAATCGTGTGGATTCAGCCTGTTAGAATCTTCCTTAGCAAGAGCGTGCTCTGAGCGCTCTGACATTCCACTTCAATGGCTGGCTCTTCGGCCAGCCTTAACTAGTTACGGAAACATGACACTCCTGAGGTTATATGAATGATTTGGGGGAGGAGGCAGAACAAGAGCTTATAAAAGTTGTGTCCTAACTTGGCAGTTTTTGAGGGCCCCACCTCCTGATTCAAGATTAGCTTTCCTATGTGCACAAAAGTGTAAAGCAGACCACACAGGGCCGCTGTCATTTCCCTGCAGGGAAAAGGTTCCGGCCTGGGGGATGCCCCAGGAGCACCTCCAAGGCGGCGGACGTCATTTGGGTTGAGAAACAGGGCTAGTGTTCGGGGTCCAGTGTGGACGAGCGAGGCCTCCTCTTGGGGCTGTCCCAGGATAGGGGCGTCTGGGGGCCCTCGTTGCGTAGCAACCCAGACTCCGGCGGGCGGACGTCTAGGCTCCTGCGGTCACCGGCCGCCGCCCCGCCGGTCTGTGCCCCGCCCCGCGCAGGCTTGGCGCCGGCGGGAAGGAGCGCGGCTGCCTGGGACGCAGTCTGGGCGCCCACTGCTCCCCGGCGTGTCCAAGCAGCTCTTCACCGCGATTTCCCCTGCGCACCGCCGCCGCCGGGGCGGAAGCTGGAGGTTCGAGCACAGGGCCGCGAGTGCCGAGCGGCTCACAGCGCTTTTGTCTCAGCCAAGTCTGCAGCCTTCGCAGGGTTCTCTTCTGGGTCCCCAGAGCCCAGAGCTGCGCCTGACATGAAGCTGACCCCTGCTATTAAACTACATGCATTTCTATAACGGTGTCACACACAAGATGTGGAGATGAACAAGTGCTTCTATGCAAACTGATGATGTTACCAAAAAAAAAAAAAAAATTCCTAGTCTGGCCCAGCGTGGTGGTGCACACCTTTAATCCCAGTACTTGGGAGGTAGAGGTAGGAGGAGTGAGTTCGACGCCACCCACACATAGTGAATTCCAGGTCAGCCTGGGCTAGAGTGAGACCTCGAAAAAACAAAATAAATAAAATAAAAAGTCCTAGTCTAGATTTTTTTCTTTCCACTATTACGCATTGAACCTATTGCCTTAGGTCCTCTGTAACCACTGCGCCACATTCCCAGCCCAAGCTTCTTTTTGTAATAAAGCACTTCTTAATAACTCTTAAGTTGTTCACGAAGTGACTCCCACGCTTGTGACTTTCTTCCTGGGGAGTACACTACTTCTCCATTGTTCCCAAAATCTTTCGGTAAGTCTTCCTTGCGTATGTACACTTGGGCCCGATGTCACTACTTGTGAATTTGCAAAGTTACACACACCTGCGCCCCGAAGAGCTTTACTTAATCGTCTCAAGAATGGGTATCATCCGCGGAGCCTGCAGCCAGGCGCCGGCCCCGCTCCCAACATCGCCGCCTACTGGCTGGGTTACTTCTCACGTCGCTTCCCCTCCGTGAGTGTACCCGTGCACATCCCAGGTCAGAACTGCGTCGACGGCAGCAAGGTGGGCACGCCACGCGAGGAGCGTCCCGGGCCCGCGCGTCCCACCTCCTTCCAGATCACCCTGCTTCCTCAAGTTCAAGGACACCTCAGGGACGTCCTACGCTGCTCTGAATCCAGGACCTAGCGGACTCCAGCATCCGCGGCTCGCGGGCATCCCGGGCCGCGCCCCAGCGCCCCGCCCCGTCCCCACCCGCCCCGCCCCCCTCCTCCGCGCCCGTCCCTGCTGCGCATGCGCCAGGCCGCGAGCGTGCTTTTATAAAAGTCCGGCTCCGGCCAGAAACTTCAATTTGTTGCCTGCTTCAGCAGGTAGCAGTTGCCCTCGGGGGGGTTGGTAACCGTCGCAGCTGCCGAGCGAGCTGTTACCATGGAA
The DNA here is from genome assembly GCA_036346955.1 of Dipus sagitta. Taxonomy (NCBI): domain Eukaryota; kingdom Metazoa; phylum Chordata; class Mammalia; order Rodentia; family Dipodidae; genus Dipus; species Dipus sagitta. The sequence goes on from CM070773.1 coordinate 167,044,883, forward strand.
GAGATCAATGTAAGTCCAGTTTCAACCTGCTTTGTCTTATATGTACACACGCACGAACTTGCTGCGCAGGACCCCTTGGCGTGGGCAGGCGCTACTGGGACGTTGGGGTGGGGTTCCCCGGGGAAGGGACAACAGCACAGACCTCTTGGCGAGCGTGGCTGTGTGGGCAGCACTGCACCCCGCAGCTGGAGGCGCGGCGTGGAAGGAGCGTCGGCCGCCCGGGTCTCGTGGCGCCGGGGCGCTGCTTGCAAACAGCGTGCGCGCGGGAGCCGCGGGCGCGGCCGTCGGGGGAGCGCGGGGCAGGGGCTGAGGACGACTTGCGTGACGAATGGACAACTTAGGGACACTTCTGGGCTGAGTTCCCGGGACAAGGCTGAACAACTCGGTGCCCAGCGCCCGGAGCCGTGCCCGCGGTTGGCGTGCGTTTGCTCGTTCGGGGCTGCGGGAGGAGGCGTGCGGGTCCGCGCGCGGCGGGCAGAAGGCGGGACCGCGAGCTGACCGGGGCGCCCGAGGCGGGGGTCGTGCACACGGACCCGCGGGCACCGCTCGCCGGCGGCCTGCAGATGTGCCTGGCGCGACGGGGCGGGCGTCCAGGGACCGCACCTGGGTGCTGACGGTCGCCGCGGGGAAGACCGGCAGGTGCAAGCGGGGAGACCGTTTGGCTCTGGGAGCCCGAGCGCAGCCTGTAACCGTCGGTGGTTTCCTGCAGCCTTTGAAAGCCCCTCGCGCGGGGAGCGCTCTCGTTTCCTCCCGCGGCGCGCAATTCAAAGCGCTCGCCGGAGCCGCCCAGTCCCGCTGCTGCCCGGGGTGACGGGCCTGGCGCGCGGCTGCTGGAGCCCCGTGCACGGATCCTGGTGGGCGCGGTGGGCAGCTGCACCGGTCGGGAGCGGGGGACCCACCGACCCTCGGGGAGACCCACGCCGGGAGGCTTCCCGCGCCCACCTCGGACCCCAGGCGGGGTGGAAAGAGAACGGAGGATAGTGAGGAAGTGAAAGTTGGGGCGAGAACCACGGGGTGCAGACCCCGTGACCTTCTCCACCCGCGGTGCTCTCTAACGTGCCTGATGCACCCAGTGATAAACACCGGGCAGCAAGTGACCCTTGTCCTGGAGGAGCGCCCCTTGGGAGGGAGGGGGACAGTTAGCTTATTTCTCATACTCCCAGTACCCAAGCCCCCCACAACCCTTGGCTTTATCTCGTTCCCCACTACATGTTGCATGGAGCCCAGGATGCTTTGTGTTTAGACACACGGGAAAAGAACCGTGTTTTCACTTAGAAGAGTTAAGAGTTTTGGAACCAGTCTGTCCCCCTCCCGCCCCCCAACACACTTTGTCCTCCCCTCCTCCTTCCTTTACCTAACCCTACATACAAAAAGTCAATCCCTCCTCCTCCAACTGGAGTTTCTGGACCACTTGGGAGTGGTGTCTTTGTGTGAATGGGCTTTTGTTTGGTTTAATTTAGTTTGGTTGTTTTTGTTTTGCTTTTTTTTTTCCTCCTCCTCCTCCTCCTCCTCCTCCTCCTCCTCCTCCTCCTCCTTCCTCCTCCTCTAGTGGGCAGGGCCGGAGAGTTACCTGAGACTTGACTTGAAGCCCACAGGATCTCAGGGCCCTCTTGTTCTAAACAAAGAGTCTTCTAATTGGCTCCACTAAAGGGAGAGGCAACAAAGTGATGTCTGGCCACTATGAAGGATGGTTATAGGATTCTATAACAATTCTCTTGGGCACTTACCACTTCAAAATTTTCTGAAAAAGCCTGGCCTGAATTGGGTTGAAACAAAAATAAATTCCTAGTTTTTAAGTCTTGAGAAACACTTTGTAAAACTTGGAGTAATGCCTGCTTACCTTGAAAGTGAATGTGTATGTGCTTGTCCCTTGCAGATATACACTTCCGATAACTACTCTGAAGAGTTGGGCTCAGGGGATTATGACTCCACAAAGGAACCCTGCTACCGGGATGAGAATGCCCATTTCAACAGGATCTTCCTGCCTACCATCTTCTTCATCATCTTCTTAACTGGCATAGTGGGCAATGGATTGGTGATACTGGTCATGGGTTACCAGAAGAAGTTGAGAAGCATGACTGACAAGTATAGGTTGCACCTGTCGGTGGCTGACCTCCTCTTTGTCCTCACGCTTCCCTTCTGGGCAGTTGATGCCATAGCTAACTGGTACTTTGGGAAATTCCTGTGCAAGGCAGTCCATGTCATCTACACCGTCAACCTGTACAGCAGTGTCCTCATCCTGGCCTTCATCAGTCTGGACCGGTACTTGGCCATTGTCCATGCCACCAACAGTCAGAGGCCAAGAAAGCTGTTGGCTGAGAGGGCCGTCTACATTGGTGTGTGGCTCCCTGCTCTCCTGCTGACCATTCCCGATTTCATCTTTGCCGACATTACTGAGGCCCAGGGAAGGTACTTCTGTGACCGCCTTTACCCCAGCGACCTGTGGATGGTTGTGTTCCAGTTCCAGCACATCATGGTTGGCCTTGTCTTGCCGGGAATCGTCATCTTGTCGTGTTACTGCGTCATCATCTCCAAGCTGTCACACTCCAAGGGCCATCAGAAACGCAAAGCCCTCAAGACCACAGTCATCCTGATTCTGGCTTTCTTCACCTGCTGGCTGCCCTACTACATCGGGATCAGCATCGACTCCTTCATCCTCCTGGACGTCATCAAGCAAGGGTGTGAGTTTGAGAATACTGTGCACAAGTGGATTTCCATCACTGAGGCCCTGGCATTCTTCCACTGCTGCTTGAATCCCATCCTCTACGCCTTCCTTGGGGCCAAGTTTAAAACCTCTGCCCAGCACGCCCTCACGTCTGTGAGCAGAGGGTCAAGCCTCAAGATCCTCTCCAAGGGAAAGCGGGGTGGACACTCTTCTGTTTCCACAGAGTCTGAGTCCTCTAGTTTTCATTCCAGCTAACGCTGATGTAAAGACTTATTTATGTGTGTGTGTGTGCGTGTGTGTGTGTATGTGTGTATATATGTATGATAAAGAACTTTTTTAAGTTACACATTGTTCAGATACAAAAGACTGACCGATACTGTACAGTTTTTATTGATTGTTGGAGTTTTTCTTGTGTTTCTTTAGTTTTTGTGAAGTTTAATTGAATTATTTATATAAATATTTTTTTGTTTTGTGTTAATGAGCGTGTAGGCAGGACCTGTGGCCAAGTTTTTAGTTGCTGTTTGTAGAACTGTAGAAAAGGGAACTGAACATTCCAGAGTGGTGAATCGCATAAAGCTAGATGTGATCCTCAGCTGTTTGTGAATAATTTCTCCATTCCAGTGGGACATTCCCCCCCCTTCTTAAGTTGGTTGGTTACACTGTGTGATGTGACTATAGAAGATAGCACTTGGAACCAAAGCCTCAAGTGGTATAGAAACACCAGTTTTTCAGTTTTCAAGAGTGGGTTGATTTCAGCACCTACTATGTACAATCTTGTATTAAGTTGCTAATAAAAGTACATGAAAGCTTATTTGGTGTTCGGTTTTGATTCTTATTGGCACCCCTCTGGTTGTCAACAATAATAAATGCATGGAAAACAAGAATTATGGGCATGTTTATGGCATGTCAGGTATTGCCCTGGGGTTTTTTCCCTATATGTGTTTGTATGTATGTATGTGTGCATGTGGAGACCAGTGCTTGCTGCCTGGTATCTTCCTCAGTCACTCCCCACTTCATATACTAGGGCAAAGTCCCTCACGGTTCCACTTCCAAAGTGCTGGGATTATAGGCAGGCCACCACTTCTGGCCAGCGTCTCCATGGGTCCTGGGGATCTGAACTAAGGTTCTCATGCTTCCATAACAAGTGCTTTATTTCTCCAACCCCGGTATTTTATTTAACCTTTATCATAGTTTCTGTTTTATTATTATTTACCATTTTACAGAGGAGGTAACTGAGGCATAGAAAACCTAATTAACTAGGTCAGGGGCCTTTGGTCACAGAACCAGTTTTTGTTGTTGTTGTTGTTGTTTTTGTTTTTTCTTGAAGGTAGGGTTTCACTCTAGTCCAGGGTGATCTGGAGTTCACTATGTAATCTCAGGGTGGCCTTGAACTCACGGCAATCCTCCTACCTCTGCCTCCCAAGTGCTGGGATTAAAGGCGTGCACCACCACGCCCAGCTCAGAATCAGTATTTCAAAGCAAGTGTCAACCAGAATCTTAACCACATCCAGCTCAGAAGTTTTGAAATGTCCATCCAGGATCCACTCCTATGACAGGTCATCTTGGAGAAAGGTGCATGTGCATGACAAAGGGAAGGTATGTGGTTGCACTCCATTGCCATTGTGCCCTGTATCATCAAGGCCAGAGCCATGCTAGGCACTCTGTTCCTGTCTTGTAGTCATCCTTCTCAGGTGGGAACCAAGTTCTAAAGACTTTCCCTCACCTGCGTTTTCAACAAGCAGAGCCCAGAGCTGATACCACTTACCCACTATTGTTCCCTCTAAACACCTGGTCAGACAACTGTTAGTGAACATGAGGTCAAAATTGTTCACAAAATTACGTCTGAAATACCTCTCTTGCAATATCTTCCATGCAGATCTCAAGGCTTTTCTTCTGACTATCGCAGCACCTGAAGGGCTCAGTCAGGCAGCTAGAAGTGAGCGCTGGTGCTTTTGTCAGCTCAAAAGAAAAGTCTACTGAAGCAAGGTCTCCATTGCTCAGATTTTGCACAAGATTTTGGAGTCTTATGTAACACCAACCAGAGCTATTTACACTACCATTGTGCAAGCCCTAGGCTCTTGAGTAAATTCAGCTCTGGTCTCTATTTAAAGATAACGTTTAAGCTATACTGGCCATACATCCCACACTTGGAACACAAAACCGAGTGCTCAGACATGTACTCACACCCTAAGTGGGATATCATTAAGACAATATTTGGTCTGCTGTTAGTGATTGTTTCTGGCATAGAAAATCCATTTTGGAAGGAAAACTGCAATGCTTTTCTTTCTAAGGCAAATCACATTTGTTCAAGACAAATTATAGATCCTGTGAGGGGGAAATAACTTAATTACTTAAAATAGAATCTAATTTAGCTGTACATTTTTGCTTCAGCCTATGGATCTGGGACAATTCATACTGCTTTTCCTATTCCACTTGAGGACACAATTAGATTTTCAGTAGGAAATTATCTTGAGATTTCTTGCTTTCCTCTGGGAAGTCTAATTGGATAGTCCTACGTTCAGGCATAGTTTTAGATGCGTGCTCTCAAAGACTTGGTCTTAAAGCCTTGAGCACTATGACAGACTTCACTTGAACCTTCTCTATAAATATTTATTCTCAGGGAAACAATAGCAGAAATCCTTGGAAGGAATTCTTTCTCTTTTCTCAGCTTGGCTTGCAACCTCCTTACCCTGGATTCCTCTCCTTTGCCTTGGAGTCACAACAAAAGAAACCAAGCCTGGACAGAATTCCCAGTGTCACCAGGCTTAATGGATATTTCATTCTCCCTTGGAACAAAGAGGAGTGGCGGGGGGGGGGGGGGGAGTAGCTCTTTTTCAAAACAAAAAAAAGAAAAGGAAAGGAAAAAGAAGTCTTGGCTCCCTCCCTGCTTCAAAGGGGTGCCCCCACTCTTCCATCATTCTCTGTCCCAACCCTACCATGGCCAGAGTGACTGCAAAGCCTTCCCTGTGTCCTGTTTGTCTGGCAGTGCGGGGAAGCCCAGGCCATGGACCAGGCCTCTCGTGAAGTAGCTGATTGTTTCCTTGCTCCTCCCCTAAGAATGGGGCCCTAGAAGGTCAGTAATGTAGATGCACTTGTACAATGGAAGCTAAAATATTTAAATTGTATGCATGCTGCCAATAGTGGCACGAATATGACATCTGACTTACTAAGAACATTTAAGTCCCTAACTGGGCAGGATCTGCATGCACACTGCAAACCTTTTATTTTTCTAAAATGACACTAATAATTCATCTCCCTACAATGTGGGCTTCCCAGCCTTCTTTTAGACTATATTTATATTAAAATGATGGTCCTGGGCTAGTCTTTTAGGAGAAAACAGGCTTTGTTTCAGTAATTGAACCAAGTGTCTGTGTTTCTCTCCTGTCTGATTAGCAGGTTATAAATAAAGGCTCCACAAACAATTGAGTATAATTGCTTAAATGCAGCATTCATTTAAGAGAGACAAGGACCCTTACAGACAAAATTCTAATTAACATAGAACATAATCCAGTATCTCCCAAAACTGAGATAGTTCACATTATAGCCTGGCATCTTAAGGGTTTTCCCAGCCCTCACTGAGGATGTCTTCTGCCAGCTGACAACATGCCATAACCAGTTGATACTAGAGAGATTCACAAGAAACCAGTATGAGCTGGGTGTGGTGGCACATGCCTTTAATCCCAGCACTCAGGAGGCAGAGGTAGGTGGATTGCCATGAGTTCAAAGCCACCCTGAGATGACATAGTGAATTCCAGGTCAGCCTAGGCTAGAGCAAGACCCTACCTCAAAAAAGAAAAAGAAAGGAAGAAAGAAGAAACTAGTATGATCTTCTCAAAAAAGCAATCCAGCCAGGCGTGGTGGCGCACGCATTTAATCCCAGTACTCGAGAGGCCGAAGTAGAAGGATCACCTTGAGTTCAAGGCCACCCTGAGACTACACAGTGAATTCCAGGTCAGCCTGAGCTAGAGTGAGACCCTACCTCCAAAAAAAAGAAAAGGAAACGAAACGAAACGAAACGAAAGGAAAAGAAAGCAATCCAAGAAGGGTGTGAGTGCCCAGGGACCATAAAGAGGTAAATAAATTCTTTGAAAGTAGTGGTTCCAGGAATCAGGAGATAGCTCAGTCAGTAGAGTGCTTACTTTGCAAGCATGAGAACCTGAGTTCCATCCCCAGAACCCACATTTAAAAAGCTGGATGTGGGCTGGAGGGATGGCTTAGCAGTTAAGACGCTTGCCTGCAAAGCCAAAGAATCCTGGTTCGATTCCTCAGGATCCATGTAAGCCAAATGTACAAGGTGGCACATGAGTCTGGATTTCGTTTGCAGCGGCTAGAGGCCCCGGCGCACCCATTCTCAATCTCTCTCTCTCCCTCTTTCTCTCTGTCAAATAAATAAATAAAAATAATTTTTTTAAAGCTGGATGTGAGCTGCAGAGATAGCTTAGTGGTTAAGGTGTTTGCCTGAAAAGCCTAACGACCCAGGTTCAATTCCCCAGTACCCACATAAAACAAAAATTACAAAGTGTCACATGCATCTGGAGTTCATTTGCACTGGCTGGAGGCTCTGGCATGTCCACTCTCTTTCTGTCTCTCTCTGCTCTCTCTTTCTCACAAATACTTAAAAATGTTTTTTGAAAAGATTAGTGTAGTAGTGCACACTCACAATCCCAGCACTCAGGAGGCAGAGACAAGAGTACTCCTAGGGCTCACTGGTCAGCTAGAGACAAGAGTACTCCTAGGGCTCGCTGGTCAGCTAGAGACAAGAGTACTCCTAGGGCTCGCTTGTCTAACCCATGCTTGCTCAACAAGCACTCTTACACACTAAGCTATCTCCCCGACTCCATCAACCGCATTTCTTGAGACAGGGGCTCAATGTGAACCTAGAGCTCACTGATTCAATTCACTAACCACTAAACCACCATGCTCAGCCTTTACATGGATGCTGGGAATCTGAACTCAGGTCCCCATGCATGTGCAGCAAGCACTTTACCCACACAGTCATCTTCTCAGTCCATTGTTTTTGTTTGTTTTGTTTTGTTTTGTTTTTGTAATCCTGGAGACTGATCTCAGGTCCTCATGCATGGTAGGCAGGCATTCTATCACCAAGCCAGCTATATCCCCAGCCCTGGTTCTCATTTCTACTGCCTGATAGGCTGCTGCACACCATTCAAGGAAATGTCCCACAGAAGACCATAGAGGATACAGAGTGGTGGGTGACTGCGGGGATCTGATCAAGTATCTGTCTCTCCAAAGCCACAGTGTTTACTCATTTAATCCTCAGCACTGCTGTGACTCTATTTGGAACACTTCCTGTTTTTCTTCTTTTATTTAAACAAACAAACAAACAAGGAATGATGAGGTACCAGCCCATTGTTCCATTGCCTTGAAATTGACTTGGATTAATTTAAATCAATCCTATTAAAGCCAACAAAATCTTTAAACCCTTTAGAAAAAAATGTTTAATCTGAAACCACAATATAGCTGTAGATCAAATTAAATTAAATTAAAAAGTCCCTAATGTCAAGAAGCTGCAGACAGAGAAAGAAATTTTCAAAATTAAACAAATGAGGCGTTCAACAAACCACGCCTGGCGCTGTTTATCTGACCAGAGCTGGTGCTTGATTGAATCTATTTACATACTGCAGTTCAACTAACCAGAACACAACTCACCAATACTCTTCATGAAAGGGAATGAAATGACTTCCTCAAACTGTACTCTGTCAAGAAGAAAATAGTATATACTGAAAGCAACAGAATCCTAGGCATTCTTACATTTAGGGTACAAGAACTCCACCAGATAGATATTGCTACCTCCATTTTCAGGTGAGGGCACTGTAAAATAAGTTCAACCACAATAAAAGACTATACTTTCCCACTACGTGCACTACAAAGGACATTAAAACAGAACTGCCTGGGGCGGGGAGAGGGCTCAGTCAGTAAAGCACTTGCAGGGCGAGCATGAGGACATGAGTTCAGATCTTCAGCACCCATATCAAATGCTGAGGAGGCATGGTGGCCTGCCTGGAATCCTAGTGCTGGGGAGATGGAAGCAGGGAATTCCCAGGGCAGGCTGGCCAGCTAGGCTAGTTGGAACAGTGCACTCTGCATTCAAGTGAAAGACCATGTCTCAATAAATAGGGCATGGAGCAACTGAGGAAGATGCCAGCATCAACCTCTGGCCTCCACACGCATGTATGAACCCACACTCACTTGTACCCATACACATACGTGAACACCACACATGCAAAAGAAAAAATTTTAAAACCAGACTTCCCATATCTTGAAGAATGTCCTCAAGTTCTCAGCATACTCACTCCAAGCTTCTCTATATTTCATTTCCAGGTCAATGTCCTACATAATAGCAATAACAGTTAAAATGAAGACTATTACCAAAGTATTTCTTTGTTGGGCCTTGAGAGGACCGGATGCAAGGCCTAATGGAACTTCCTGAGCCTAGCTAAAGTTTGGTGACCTGTCTCTGGCCAGCTATGACTCAGCAAGATGCCTAATGGCCTCTGGCCTGCTACTTCCGCGTAGGAAGTTGGAGTTCTCGCGCACGCACTTAGAACCACTCATTTCAAAAGTCACGGTATGCTATTGGCCCTTAAACCTTATCCCCTCCTGAGATTCCCGCCTTCGTTCTCAACGCTATATAAACACCTGCTTGTTACAATAAAGCAAGTTCCTGCTTCAACAAGACTCCCGGCTCAGTGTGGTTTTTCTCCTGTGACTAGGAGAGGTTCTGAGTCGTCAACACTCACCATCCCGCTCAGCCCCAGGAAGAGACCGGCAGGACTGGCTCTCCCACAGCCCTACCTGCCGGAGAGCCCGGCATTTCTTCGATTATTTCCTCTTCACAATAGCTCAATGCATTAGGTATTCCTAGTTGTCTGTTTTGTTTTCACATGTATGTATGTATGCTATGCATGCATGTGTGTATGTTCACATGTATTTAGGCACATGTGCACATGAGTGAGTGTGCACATGTGTGCACGTGTATGTGGAGGCCAGAGGTTGGCATGAGAGATCTTCTATCACATACCACCTTATTTTTTTGAGAGGGTCTTTTCAGTTGAACCCAGAGCTCACTGACTCAGCTAGTCTAGCTAGCCAGCTTGCCCCATGGATGCTCTGACTTCGTCTCCCAAGCACTGGAATTACAGGCAGACTGCCACACCCACTCAATATTTATGTGGGTTTGGAGGATCCAAACACAGATCTTCAATTTACCCAGCCATCCCTCCACCCCCAGCCCTTAGTTGCCCGTTTTATACATGAGAGAAACAAAATCATAAACCCTGTTTAAAATGGACTAAATGTCAGTGAAATATTAAATGAGTGCTATAACCTGGATTTGTTCCAATGTGGTCAGACACCACAGAGAGTCCTCCTGAGCACCCAGAAAGTATTATTTGCTCGAATGTCCATCAATGTTCAGTAATAACCAGGAGGTCAAAAAGATCCTTTATGGAGCTCAGTGTGGCTACATAGTGAGTTTAAGGCCAGCCTGGGCTACATGATACCCTGTCTCAAAAAGACCAGGAGATGCCTTAGCAGTTGAGGAGCTTGCCTGCAAAGCCAAAGGATCCAAGTTCATTTTTCGAGGACCCACACAAGCCAGATGCACAAGATGGCACATATGTCGAGAGTTCATTTGCAGTGACTAAAAAGCCCTGGCACACCCATTCTCTCTCTCTCTCTCTCTCTCAAATAAATATATAAATTTAAAAAAGGCAAGGAGGGAAGGGAAATGGCTCAGTGGGTAAAGTGCTTGCCATGCAAAAAAAGGTAGAGAGAAACTGGGGAGGATTCCTGGCATCAACCTCTAGCCTTCATGCACACACACACACACACACACACACACACGTACCCACAATACAGACAAGTATGCAGACCACATACAAATACACAAACAAAACAGTAAGCCAAAAGTTCTTTCATGCTCTTCAATATTCTTATGGGTTGAAAAATAGACACCTAATTCTACACACATGTGTGCATGTTCATGCATATGGCTCCAAAGATGGCTGCATGTATATATGAAGTATACATGCATGTTCATGTGTGCTGGTAGGTATGTGAAGTTGCATGTGTGTGCAAGTGCATGTACACATGTCTGTGCATGCCTGTGGAGGTTAATGGACAACCTCAGGTATAGTTCCTCAGGCACCATCCACCTCTTTTAAGCCAGGGTCTCTCACTGGCCTTGAGCTCACTAAGTAGGGTAGACTAACCAGCTCATGAACCACAGGCATGCTCCTGCCTCTGCCTTCTTAGCCCTGGGATTAAAAGAGCATACTGCCATGCCTGGCTTGCTATTTTTTTTAACATGGGTTCTGGGAATGGTCCTCATGCCTACAGGCAAGCACTTTACTATCTACCCAGCCCCAAACATTACTCTTGTTTTGTATTATTTTTTGATGTTTTATCGACAACTGCCATAAACATAAATAATATGCATTATCATAATCCCCTCTAACCACCCTTCTGTTTCCCCTTTCCCAAATACCCCCTCCACTGAATCCCTTCTTTCCAACTAGTCTCTCTTCTATTTTGATGTCCTCATTTTTCCTCCTATTATGCAGGTCTTGTATAAATATAAGTGTTTAGAGAGCAGTTTGGTGGGTATAATATATCCATTAACCAGACAACAGTAGTAGTTTCTTGCTTAAAGCATGTACTTCCCAAGCTATCAGCTTTTCCGAGGTTTCCGATACCAGGCAAGAATTCCCTTCCATGGAGTGAGCCCCAGATCCAATCAGAGAGCACGTGGCTTCCGCCATAACAGACATGCCAGCATTGCACCAGTTGATACATTTGGTTGGGGCATCCAGCCATGGAGCGTGAAGGGTCCACTGCTGGTTAACACCATTGATGACTTTTCTCCCCAGCAGGTTGCACAAGTCTTTCCAACATCCTGACATCTAGTCAACAGAGAGGAGACTTCCATCTCAGATCCAGCTTGATTTCTCAGTGACCTGCAGCCCAAACATGTGCAGTCTTCAGCAATAGGGTCTTACCATCTGTGGTGGTTTGATTCAGGTGTCCCCCATAAACTTAGGTGTTCTGAATGCTAGGTCCCCAGCTGATGGAGATTTGGGAATTAATGCCTCCTGGAGGGAGTGTATTGTTGGTGGCGGGCTTATGGGTTTTATAGCCAGTTTCCCCATGCCAGTGTTTGGCACACTCTCCTGTTGCTATTGCCCACCTTATGTTGGCCAGGGAGTGATGTCCACCCTCTGCTCATGTCATCGTTTTCCCCTGCCATCATGGAGCTTCCCCTCAAGCCTGTAAGCCAAAATAAATCTCTTTTTCCCAGAAGCTGCTCTTGGTTGGGTGATTTCTACCAGCAATGTGAACCGGACTGCAACACCATCTATTTTTGGTGGGCAACCAAGAGCCTTGGCAATGGACTATAATGTTATGGGGGCATCATGAGCCTCACAGTCCCAACAACTTGCTGGAAGTTATCCCACTCTTGGCCCTGAAATTTTTCTAGTAACAATCTAAGACTTCTGGGCACAAAATTATCCTCCTCCACACAATATTTCTTCCCAAACTCTGTCCTTTTTAGCATATATATTACTAGCTAGTGAAGTAGGCTTCCATATGGCTTATTCATAAATCTTAAATTTTGATTACCCCTCCTTCCACCCCTCCTCTCCTTCATTTCATCCTCAGTATTTAGAAGCTGATCAGAAAACTTTCCAGTTTAAGAAAATGGGCTTACATTAACCTGGTGCACTATGGGGAATATGTTGTCAATGATGTTTTGGTGACTAAGCAAATGAATGAAAACATATAGACTTCTATTACTGAGAGCACACTATTCTCTAAGCATTCTTCTGATTACTGTTCACATGTCTGAGCCAACTTCCTTTCTTCTATCACTCATCTCTCCTAGTCACTCGTGTATTTAGCCATCTGTTGAACAACACTCTAGACTAGGCAAATATGACTCATGGTGGACACATGTCCTTCAACCTTCTAGACCTTCTGGAAAGTTCTCTCAAGGACTCTCAGACCTTACTACTCTCAATGTTTTAAGAAATGAAATTTGCCCCTCAGCTGTTCAATTTTCCTGTTATAGTTGGCCCTCTGTATCCATGGATCTCATATCCATAGACTCAAGCAAAAACGGATTGAAGATATAGAGAAAAAAATTGCTTCTGAACATTTGCACACTTTTTTCTTCCATCTTCCTGAAACAATATGGCATAGCAACTATTTATATAGTATTTGCATTACATGAGGGGAGGAAACAAGAGAGTGACATAAAGAGTCGAGAGATGATGTAAAGTGCGAGGGAGGGTATGTGTAGGTTAAGTGCAAATACTACATCATCTTTTGAAAGGGATTTAAGTATCTGTGGGTTTTGGTATCTTTGAGGGGTGTTGGACCCAGTCCTCTATGGATGCCAAAGGGTGGCTATGGTTAACACCTTGTCAGTCTTGTTCCATTTATTCCAACAATCTCACAATGATTGGAAGGTAGAGGCAAGAAATGAGAAGTCCAAGATGATAAGTTGAAAGCCATACAGGGCTACTTGAGAGCCAGCCTCAAAAAAGAAAGGAAGAAAGAAAGGGGAGGGGTTCAGGAGATAGCTCAGTCAGGCATGATGAGAAGACTCGACCCTGGTCTTCCTTCCTGTTTCACAAGCTAGTCACGTCATGAAGATAAGAGTGGGAATTCTGCCAAACCGTAGGATATGGGAAAGATCCCTGAAGACAGTTTTCAGTCTTCTGTCCACTGGAGACAACTTGTTACGCCCCTGGGAGAGAAGGAGGAAATCAAGATCATCAGTTTGGGTCACATCCCACTTCCTCTGGCAAGTCCACTCAGTGTCTGTCAGTCCAAGTGAGCTTTTCCATCTTAAATTCCTAACACATGAAGTTGGTGTCATGTAAGATTACATAAACAAAAGGCTTTGAGAAGGTGAAACACAGCTATTGCATGTCACTATTATTCTGTTTTAATTTTAAATAAATTTCATTCTCAAATAATTGTATGACATACTGCAGAGACCTTTACAGCCTAATCAAGCCTAATTTGCATTGATGTGACTTAATTTTTTTTATTTTTCATTTAGTTATTTGAGAGAGAGAGAGAAAGAAGCAGAGAGAATGAGAATGGGAGCACTAGGGCCTCCAGCTACCATAAACGAACTCCACATGCATGTGCCACCCTTTGCATCTGGCTTACATGGGTCCTGGGGAATTGAACCTGGGTCCTTTAGCTTTGCAGGCAAACGCCTTAACCACTAAGCTATCTCTCCAGCCCTTGATTTGACTTAAAGTGACCAGATCTCATAAGATTGTGCCAATGTTGGCAGAAAATTACATATAGGTTGCCTCAGAAATTTAGACTCAATGTCTCCAAAGCCAGAATCAAGAATTTGAATCCTATTGGAGCCATCTTTTATTTTTTATAGTGAGACCAAATTTATTCACTAGCATAGTAAAAATTTGATTAAAAGCATCTAATAGCAAAAAAACAGTACAAAACACATTTGTACATTCCTAGTATATTAATACAGAATACCAGGTGGGCATGGTGGCCACAACTGTAATTCCAGCTCTTGGAAGGTAGAGGCAAGAAATGAGAAGTTCAAGATGGTAAGTTGAAAGCCATACAGGGCTACTTGAGAGCCAGCCTCAAAAAAGAAAGGAAGAAATAAAGGGGAGGAGAGGGAAGGGGAGGGGAGGGAGATGTGGTGGTGGAGAGGGCATGGGAGAGGTGGGAAAAGGAAGGGTGGTAGAAGGGGATTATGGTCATTGTCTATATGTATGAAGGTTGACAAGAAAAAGTTTTCTTAAGTGGCCCATCCTTGCTGTGATACTATCCAACTTAAAAATCCAGTTTTAAAACTAAGCATGAGGGGTTCAGGAGATAGCTCAGTCAGGCACAAGAAGGATCACATGCATATACCACACACATATATACCACACCACATATACTACTCACAAGCAAAAAATAAAGAGGGCTGGAGAGGTGGCTTTAAGGCACTTGTCAATAAAGCCAAAGGACCCAGGTTCAATTCCCCAGTACCCACATAAAACCAGATGCACAAGGTGGCACATACATCTGAAGTTTGTTTGCAATGGCTAGAGGCCCTAGCACACCCATTCTCTCCCTCTCTCTCTCTCTATCTTAAAGAAATAAATTAATTAATTAATTATTTTTTTAAAAAAAGAAAAGAAGAAGGAAGTATTTAGGATCCATAGGCCATGCACTTTCTGTTCAAACTACTCAAGCTGTTATGACAAGAAAGCATTTATGCATAAGTGGATGAATGTGACCCTGTTCTCATAAAACTTTATTGTAGAAAACTGAAATTTGAATTTCATGGAATTTTTACGTGTCACAAAATACCACTATCCTTTTGATATGTTTTTTACCACTTAAAAATGTAAAAAACTGGGCTGTAGAGATGGCTTAGCAGTTAAAGTGCTTGCCTACAAAGCCAAAGGACCCAGGTTTGATTCCCCAGGACCCACGTAAGCCAGATGCACAAGCGGGAGCATGCATGTGGAGTTCGTTTGCAGTGGCTGGAGGCTCTGGCATGCCCATTTTCTCTCCCTCTCTCTCTCTCTCTCTCCCCCTGCCTATTTCTGTATCTCTCTCAGATAAATAAATAAATAAAATATTTTTTAAAAGAGAGGGTTTTTAAAAAATGTAAAAAACATGCTTTGTTCCTAAGCTACAGGAAACAGGAAGCAGATCACATCTGACCTGCATGCCATAATTGTGGATGCTGGATTTACACAATGCTAAAATTATAGTAGAGAATCAATACAATAAATGCAAATGAATAATATAATTCTAAGTATAGGAACATTTAGTCTTTAAGGGTAAGGCATCAGAACCCCAGAGAATAATGACTCTTCTTTAGTCACACAATTATGACATGACCATTTATAAAGCACTTTACCCTTCATAAATGTTTTCAGAGGCTGAGGAAACGGCTGTTACTTTAAAAGCATGGGACCCAGGTTTAGACCTCAGCTCCCAAACAAACGCGGAGCATGTCAGCACATGCTTATAATTTCAGCCCCGGGGATATGGAGCTAGCTGTGCAGCCAGCCTAACTTAACTGGTGAGTTCCAGGCCAATGCAAGACCCTGTTTCAAAAAGAGGTGACAGACTTACCTGAGGGAAACACTTGAGGTTGTCTTCTGGCCTCCACACACACAATATATACATGTACCCAGACAAATACAAACATGCATACATGCATACACACATACACACACACAACACTTTCACAGGGAGAGCTTCAAGGGGTCCTGTAAACCTGCTTGCAATATTGTCAGGGAAAATCCAATTGCAGTCCCGGGTCTATTCCTTCAGGAAGAAAAGCCTGAGCTCAGAATTGCCACCTCCACACATCCTGTCATCTCCCAAAGCACTGCTGAAAGTGGCCTGTCCTTCCCCTAGAGCTCTCGGTAGTAGAACGGTGGTCACTCCTAAACACTGCGCACTGGCTCAAGGTTCGCCACCAGCTCTGCTTCTCCAGAGCGATCATTACCAGTCACAACTTTTGGCAGCTGCTCCCCAGACAGTCAGTAAAAAGAACAAAGGAAAAGCCATAATCCATGGTGATGCATAATGTTTCCCAGTCATAAACTGAGCCTCAAAAGCCCAAGAAAAATCAGTGGTGCAGAAAGAGCTTTTGGACCTGACCCCAGCTTTTTGGAGGGTGTTGCAGTCAGGTTTGAACTGCTGGCAGAAAGCACCCGACCAGCAGCAGCCTGTGGAAAAAAAGGATTCATCTTGGCTTACAGACTCGAGGGGAAGCTCCATGATGGCAGGAGAAAACGATGGCATGAGCACAGGGTGGACATCACCCCCTGGCCAACATCAGATGGACAGTAGCAACAGGACAGTGTGCCAAACACTGGACAGACGAAGCTGGTTAAAGCACCCATAAACCACCCCCCAACAATACACTGCCTCCAGGAGGCTTTAATTTCCAAATTGCCATCAGCTGAGGACCTAGCGTTCAGAACACTTAGGTTTATGGGGGACACCTGGATCAAACTACCACAGGGAGGAATCTATTTCCTTTTAGCATTCAGGTGCCTTGTGGGAACATCAAGATTACTCTCCAAGGGGCTTTCATGATTCTATCTCTTGCTAAGTATTTCTCTGAGAAAATTTACTTTCTAGAACATTTTTCCCAAGATGAAAGATTTGACTTCTGTTGAGATGAGAAGAGGCTAAAGAAATGATAGTGATTCTTGCTTCAGAAGGACCCTCTGCTGTGACAAAGGGACGTGTGTGCACAGTGACCATAGCTCAGACAGAAGGAAGACAAACCACCCAGACTCACTGGCAACGTCCATTATCACAGATGGAGTGGGAAGGAAGAGAGAGGTGTGGATACAGTAAAAGGAAAAGGGACACAGACACAAATTCACAAAAGAGGAAATAAGATTGGTAAACAAGAAAATAGGAAGAAACATTGAACCTCACTGGCAACCAAATAAATAAAAATCTAAGCCACAATACACTGCTTCTCATGTTCCAAACTAGCAAATGTTTTCAAAGTAATGATGGCCATGGTCCCAGGATGTAGTGTCTCACACACCAGTGATCACGGCTGGTCAAATGGAAGCTGGCCAAGTCCTTCCAAAGCCAGTGACGACTCTGTATTCATCTATCTACATGGAGACGATCTCTAGACATCTAACTTGGGGAAAAAAATCTCAAATCTTAAAAATGTGCCATGTAAGAAGTTGGGTTTTGCCTGTAGCCCAGGCTGGTCTCAAACTGGCTATGTAGTCACGGATGACCTTAAACTTCTGATTCCTCTGCCTCTTCCTCCCAAGTGCTAAGATTAGAGACGTGTGCCACCATGCCAGATTTGTCAGTGCTGGGAATGAAACCCAGGACTTTGTGCATGCTAGGCAAGTATTACCAACAAGCTACATCTCCAGTCTTGGTGCATGTTGAAAAAATAAAAAAGAAGGGCTGGAGAGATAGCTTAACAGTTAAGGTGCTTGCCTGCAAGGCCAAAGGACCCACATAAGCCAGATGCACAAAGTGGTGCACGCATCTGGAGTTCGTCTATAGTGACTAGAGACCCTGGTGCGACCATTCTCTCTCCCTCCCTCTCTCTCTCATAATCTCTCTCTCATAAAAAATAAAATAAAATATTTTTAAAATATCTAATAGAAGAGAAGATAAAATGTAGTTAGTGGTGATTGTTTAAATCATAGGCTTGGGATGATTAATTTTTTTCATTTCTCTATATTTTCCAAACTTATTAGAATAAAAAGATAGCTTCATTTAACAGGTATAGGGCAGGGAAAAAAGAAGTTAAGCACAAACCCCTTTCTAGGCTGTATGTTTTTTAAGATGAGAACTTTGTCTTCTCCTTCATTTTTTAATTTTTTATTTATTTACTTATTTATTGGAGAGAGAAAGAGGCAAATAGAGAGAAAGAATGGGCACACCAGGTACTGTAAACGAACTCCAGATGCATGCACCACCTTGTGCATTGGGTTTACTTGGAAAAGTGGGGAATCAAACCTGGGTCTTTAGGCTTTGCAGGCAAGCGGCTTTGCTAAGCTATCTCTCCACCCCATTCTCCTTCATTTTTAAATTAACTCAGGGGGCTACGGAGATAGCTCAGTGGGTATAGTGCTTAACTCAGGGGGCTATGGAGATAGCTCAGTGGGTATAGTGCTTGCCATGCAAACATGAGGACCTAAGTTCAGATCCCCAGAGCCCATGTAAAATGCTAGGCATGATGGCATGTACCTTTAATCCTAGCACTGGGGAGGTGGACACAGGGATTCCCTAGGGTTCTCTGGCTAGCTAGACTAGCTAAACCGGTAATCTGTAGGTTCAGTGACAGACCTTGTCTCAAAAAATAAGGGAAGCCAGTTGTGGTGGCACATGCCGACAGGATATTGTTGAAGAGGTGGAGGCAGGAGGATCAGGAGTTCGACACCAGCCTGGGCTACACGTTTTAAGGAAAAAAAAAAAGATTAGGGAAGAGCAATAGAGGAAGACACCTAATGTCTACCTCTAGTCTCCATACACACATGCATATCTACATCCACATGCACATGCACATTGCAAAAATAATAATAAAATTAATTTAATTTAAAAATTAAATCAGCTCAGGGCACAAGAAGGTACAAGATAAATGATTGTTGAGCAGAACTGATTTAAAGAAAGTATCAGATATATAGACACCCTCAGAGTATTTAGATGCTAATAGTATAACATCAATAGCAAAAATATTAACATTATATTCCCAGATTTCAGAGAAGAATTCTAGGGAATTCCCAGAGTACAGGGCTGTGTAGCATACTGAGCTTATGACAGAGTGATGTATTTAAAATTGATATATCATCAAGACACCAGGTTGGCAAGCCTAGCCTGTGATGTTTTATAGAGGCAACGTGAATGTGAGGTCTCTAATAAAACTTCTAGAAAGGCCACAGCTTCAAGATCCACAGGAAAGCAAACATGCTTAAACACCCCAAAGGAAACCTCTGGAAGGGTTATACATCTACACAGGACGGCAATAGTGTAGGGTCTGAAATCCAAACAATATGTAAGCGGTCAACTCTAAATATTCCATCTTTGTATTGTATTAGAAAGGAAATGTATGCTGAGGAAAAACTTCCTTCACTCCAGTAAGGCCCCAAAATACAGCAGCACAACAATGGTGCTTTACAGCATGTCGTATAATACAAGGCTCTGAAGCGGGGCGTGGCAGCAGAAAAATACCAATGCTGACTTTGGTCCAGAGGATGCTGTGAGCACAGAAATCACACAGAAAACAAAGATTAGAAAGGAAAAAATTCATATTTCCCTCTAAGGTTAAAAATGAAAGCAATATATAGACAAGAAATAATTTAGCAATTTTAATTGTCATTCTGGTCAACAAATTATCTGGCTATGAGCATAAACTACCCTAAATAAAAGTCTATGGAACTGGAGGGATGGCTTAGCAGTTAAGGTGCTTGCCTGCAAAGCCAAAAGACCCAGGTTCGATTCCAAGGCCCCCTGTAAAAGATGCACAAGATGGTGCGTGTGTCTGGAGTTCATTTACAGAGGCTGAAGGTCATGACGTGCCCATTCTGTCTGTCTGTCTCTCTCTCTCTCTCTCAACACAAACACACACAAGTAAAATAATTATTTTTTAAGTCTATGTCATATTATGTCTGTCAAATTGCCTTTAAGGATTTCTGCTTATGTCTATAGATTAGTGCTGCTTTGAGCTCTGGTCTGAGAAGCTTCTTTATACAAGGGACAGTGGTTATTGCAGAGACTTGCAACTGGTCAAAGTGCTGCGAATAAATAACAGTTCAGTGCTCAGCAAAAATGGGGCATCTATATCACCCCTCCAAGCCTCAGGGGACATTGCAGAAGAGCGGGAAGTGGGGTGAGGAAAGAATGTCAGTGCCATAGGATGAGAAGGAGCACTGTGGAATGTCGCCTTCTGAACATGGCATAGACATTACACTCATGAATTAACAGCCATGGTTACCTGCACAAGACCTGACAAAATTGAGGCAATCAACATTCTGTAATAGACTGGCAAGGAGTTCATATGGCCCCACACCTCTCTGAAGAGTTATTGACAATTGATGATTGCTGGGCCAGGGAGGGTCATGTACTCTGTACTCATGCTCATGTAAGCAATCGTAATAAAACCCAAAGGTTCACAAAAAAAAAAAAAATGACATCAATGTATGAAGAGTACTGGTTGGGAAGAAGAAAGAGTCTAGCAGTAGTGGGAGGGGAAGAAGAGAGGGTAGTTGGGTGAATGTGATCAAAATGCATTATATATACATGTAAAATTATTAAAAGCAATCTGCTGTAATAGTAAGGATATTACATGGTTAGGTTAAGATTTTACATTGACTTAAATTCATGAGAGACAGAAACTTACTTTCCTGTTTTTAGATACACGATCTTTTATTACTTGAAACTTTTTCCTTTGTTATGATGTATGATTTGCTTGGTGGAACATGGCCCAAACAGGAATTACTAAGAAATTTTGGTCTAATCCCTCTTGTCCTTTTTTTTTTTTAGGTACATGCATTTCACTTTTTGGCTACAAATTATACATTTGAGGAAGGCTAATATATATTTGCCTTATTATTTCATATGCTTTTATTTTTCATATTTTATTTTAGTACTATTTCCATTAGCATCTAACACACATTACAGTTACACCAAAGAGTTGCTTATTGACAGTTTTGTGGGCCTCTGTTATGGATGGAACTGTGTTATTTTACACCCTACAAAATTCATATGTTGAATCCACAACCCCTAGTGCTATATACTGTGACCATATGTGGACGCAGACTCCTTACAGAGGTAATGAAATTAAAATGAGCTCACTAGACTGGGTCCTCATCCAGAATGACTTGTGTCCTTATAGGAAGAGATTAGGCTATAAACACACACACAGAGGAAAAGGGATTATCTATGAGCCAAGAAGAGAGGCCTCAAAGGAAAGCAACTCCACTGACATCTTAAACTTGGACTTTCAGCCTCCAGCACTCAGAAAGTAAGCTTCCTGTGACACCTTGCTTACATAGCCATAGAACTCACATTCTCATTGATGTGACTATATACCCAATAAGAAGCACCTTAAGGAGCTGGAGAGATGGCTCAGGGGTTAAAGGTGCTTGCTTGCAAAGCCTGGTGGCCTAGGTTTGATTCCCCAGTACCCACGTAAAGCCAGATGCACAAAGTGGCATATGTGTCTGGAGTTCTTTTGCAGTGGCTAGAGGCCCTGGCATGCCCATTCTCTCTATTTTCCTCTTTCTTTCTTTGAAAAAAAAAAAAAACACTTAATTAATTTATTTATTTGAAAGAGAGAGGGAGAAAGAGAAAGAGACAGATACAGAGAGAAAATGGGCACACCAAGGCCTTCAGCCACTGCAAATGAACTCCAGATGCATGTGCCACCATGTGCATCTGGATTATGTGGGTTCTGGGGAACCGAACCTGGGTCCTTAGGCTTTGCAAGCAAGCATCTTAACTGCTAAGCCATCTCTCTAGCCCCTATCTGCCTTTTTCTTTCTCATAAATAACTAAATATTAAAAGAAAAAAATTTTAGAAAAGAGGCAACTTAAGGGAGGAAGGGTTTATTTTTGGCAGGATATAGTCCATCATGGCCAGAGAGGTGTGGTGGCAGAGGTGAGATGCTGACCTCTTTAACCACTAGGCTATCTCCCCCTAACTCAAGGAAACACACCTTTAAAACCTGGTGTAACTTAAACTTGCTAAATACTCAAATATAAAAAAAAAATATTTAAAGTACAAATTTCTGTTAAATTATGTATTACCACATCCCTTATAAACAGAAGTGGTGTTTACAACATAATAAATTTGAAATTTTGAATACAACAGAAGATTTGGAGGAGAAAAAAGTCAAATATTTTGCAGTTTTTATTTTTATTGATTAATTCATTCATTCGCGGAATTTCTACATAGTGGGTGTTCTGCTTGGTACTGAATCCAACAAGCGTTCATAGCCCTATGCGTATGAAATCCAAGCAGGAACGCCGAACAAAACCCAAGTGACAAGGCCAGGAAGGGGTGTGTGTGAACTCAGCTTGGCGATCTGACAGAGGAAAGGAAGCAAACCCCACCTGACTTCCAGTAAGAAGGCCAGGAAGGAGTGTGTGTGAACTGAGCTTGGCGATCTGACAGAGGAAAGGAAGCAAACCCCACCTGACTTCCAGTAACAAGGCCAGGAAGGAGTGTGTGTGAACTGAGCTTGGAGATCTGACAGGAAAGGAAGCAAATCCCACCTGACTTCGAGTAACAAGGCCAGGAAGGAGTGTGTGTGAACTGAGCTTGGAGATCTGACAGGAAAGGAAGCAAACCCCACCTGACTTCGAGTAACAAGGCCAGGAAGGGGTGTGTGTGAACTCAGCTTGGCGATCTGACAGAGGAAAGGAAGCAAACCCCACCTGACTTCAAGTAACAAGGCCAGGAAGGAGTGTGTGTGAACTGAGGTTGGAGATCTGACAGGAAAGGAAGCAAATCCCACCTGACTTCAAGTAACAAGGCCAGGAAGGGGTGTGTGTGAACTGAGCTTGGCGATCTGACAGAGGAAAGGAAGCAAACCCCACCTGACTTCGAGTAACAAGGCCAGGAAGGAGTGTGTGTGAACTGAGCTTGGCGATCTGACAGAGAAAAGAAAGCAAACCCCACCTGACTTCGAGTAACAAGGCCAGGAAGGGGTGTGTGTGAACTGAGCTTGGCGATCTGACAGAGGAAAGGAAGCAAATCCCACCTGACTTCGAGTAACAAGGCCAGGAAGGGGTGTGTGTGAACTGAGCTTGGCGATCTGACAGAGGAAAGGAAGCAAACCCCACCTGACTTTGAGTAACAAGGCCAGGAAGGTGTGTGTGAACTGAGCTTGGTGATCTGACAGAGGAAAGGAAGCAAATCCCACCTGACTTCCAGTAACAAGGCCAGGAAGGAGTGTGTGTGAACTGAGCTTGGTGATCTGACAGAGGAAAGGAAGCAAATCCCACCTGACTTCCAGTAACAAGGCCAGGAAGGGGTGTGTGTGAACTGAGCTTGGCGATCTGACAGAGGAAAGGAAGCAAACCCCACCTGACTTTGAGTAACAAGGCCAGGAAGGAGTGTGTGTGAACTGAGCTTGGCGATCTGACAGAGGAAAGGAAGCAAACCCCACCTGACTTTGAGTAACAAGGCCAGGAAGGGGTGTGTGTGAACTGAGCTTGGCGATCTGACAGAGGAAAGGAAGCAAACCCCACCTGACTTCAAGTAACAAGGCCAGGAAGGAGTGTGTGTGAACTGAGCTTGGTGATCTGACAGAGGAAAGGAAGCAAATCCCACCTGACTTCCAGTAACAAGGCCAGGAAGGAGTGTGTGTGAACTGAGCTTGGCGATCTGACAGAGGAAAGGAAGCAAACCCCACCTGACTTTGAGTAACAAGGCCAGGAAGGGGTGTGTGTGAACTGAGCTTGGCGATCTGACAGAGGAAAGGAAGCAAATCCCACCTGACTTCCAGTAACAAGGCCAGGAAGGAGTGTGTGTGAACTGAGCTTGGTGATCTGACAGAGGAAAGGAAGCAAATCCCACCTGACTTCCAGTAACAAGGCCAGGAAGGAGTGTGTGTGAACTGAGCTTGGCGATCTGACAGAGGAAAGGAAGCAAACCCCACCTGACTTTGAGTAACAAGGCCAGGAAGGGGTGTGTGTGAACTGAGCTTGGCGATCTGACAGAGGAAAGGAAGCAAACCCCACCTGACTTTGAGTAACAAGGCCAGGAAGGTGTGTGTGAACTGAGCTTGGTGATCTGACAGAGGAAAGGAAGCAAACCCCACCTGACTTCAAGTAACAAGGCCAGGAAGGGGTGTGTGTGAACTGAGGTTGGAGATCTGACAGAGGAAAGGAAGCAAACCCCACCTGACTTCGAGTAACAAGGCCAGGAAGGGGTGTGTGTGAACTGAGCTTGGCGATCTGACAGAGGAAAGGAAGCAAACCCCACCTGACTTCCAGTAAGAAGGCCAGGAAGGAGTGTGTGTGAACTGAGCTTGGTGATCTGACAGAGGAAAGGAAGCAAACCCCACCTGACTTCGAGTAACAAGGCCAGGAAGGGGTGTGTGTGAACTGAGCTTGGCGATCTGACAGAGGAAAGGAAGCAAACCCCACCTGACTTCCAGTAAGAAGGCCAGGAAGGAGTGTGTGTGAACTGAGCTTGGTGATCTGACAGAGGAAAGGAAGCAAACCCCACCTGACTTCCAGTAACAAGGCCAGGAAGGAGTGTGTGTGAACTGAGCTTGGCGATCTGACAGAGGAAAGGAAGCAAACCCCACCTGACTTCGAGTAACAAGGCCAGGAAGGGGTGTGTGTGAACTCAGCTTGGCGATCTGACAGAGAAAAGAAAGCAAACCCCACCTGACTTCGAGTAACAAGGCCAGGAAGGAGTGTGTGTGAACTGACCTTGGAGATCTGACAGAGGAAAGGAAGCAAACCCCACCTGACTTCGAGTAACAAGGCCAGGAAGGGGTGTGTGTGAACTGAGCTTGGCGATCTGACAGAGAAAAGAAAGCAAACCCCACCTGACTTTGAGTAACAAGGCCAGGAAGGAGTGTGTGTGAACTGAGCTTTGCGATCTGACACAGGAACGGAAGCAAACCCCACCTGACTTCGATGGGACGCAAGGAAGTGGTGACTGTGTTGAGAAGGATGAGTGCATGTTTGGAGAGAGTAAAGGATACAGGAAATGACCCCATGAAGGACATGTGCAAAGGCCCAGGGGCAGGAAAACAGACTGTGGCCAGATGTCTAAATCAGATAAAGATAGTATCTGGTGAGGTCAGAGAAAAGGCAGAAGTTATACTCACTACAGCACGTGAAGGGCTCTGATCTCTTAATTAGGAGCATATTAAATGTTTAGTGAATAGTAGCATGACTGGGTTTGTATTTTAATGTTACAACTCTGGCTGTCATGTGAATAACACATTAGAAGGACTGGAAAGCAAGAGACTTTGTGGCCCAGGTGACTGTGACAGTCACAGTCACAGGTCAACACTTCTTTAACTTCCACAATGCATGTTTCCAAATATGTACCCTGGGAAGGAACTGTGAGTAGAAGACCCTGCCTTGTCATTGACATTTAAAGATAAGAAAGAAAGAAAGAAAGAAAGAAAGAAAGAAAGAAAGAAAGAAAGAAAGAAAGAAAGAAGGAAGGAAGGAAGGGAAGGAAGGAAAGGAAAGGAAGGAAGGAAGGAAGGAAGGAAGGAAGGAAGGAAGGGAGGGAGGGAGGGAAGGAGGGAGGGAGGGAGGGAGGGAGGGAGGAAGGAAGGAAGGAAGGAAGGAAGGAAGGAAGGAAGGAAGGAAGAAAGGAAGGAAGAAAGGAAGGAAGAAAACAGGCTGGGAAGATGGTTCAGGAGTTAAAAGCACTTGTTTGCAAAGCCTGCCAACCAGAGTTCAGTTCCCAACCCACCCATATAAGCTGGCTGCGAAAAGTGGTGCAAGCATCTGGCACTCGTTTTCAGTGGCAAAAAGCCCTGCCACGCACCCCCCACACACACACACATGCGAATAAATAATTGTTTTTTAACATTTTATTTTTATTTATTTGACAGAGAAAAAGAGAGAGAATGGGCACACTAGGGCCTCCAGCCACTACAAACGAACTCCAGATGCATGTGCCACCTTGTGCATCTGGCTTACATGGTCCTAGGGAATTGAACCTAGGTCCGTTGGCTTTGCAAGCAAGCACCTTAACTGCTAGCCATCTCTCCAGCCCCTAAGGAATTGCTTTAAAAGGTCAGTGTGGAGACTAAAGAGATGTCTTAGCAGTTAAGGCACTTGCCTGCAAAGCCTAAGAACTCATATTTGAATCTTCAGGTCCCACATAAGCCAGACCCAGTAATGCAAGTGTACAAGGTCACACGTGCACAAAGGTGCACACATGTCTGGAGTCTTTTTGCAGTAGCTAAAGGCCCTGGCACACCCATTCTTTCTCTCTGTCTTTCTTCCTCTCTCTCTCTCAAATAAATAAAAGAAAGGAAAAGGAAAAGGTCAGTGTGGTGGCACATGCTTGTAATCCCAGTCCTAGGAAGCTAGAAGTAGGAGGATCAAGAGTTCAAGGTCATCCTCTGCAACACAATGACTTGGAGGCCAGACAGGAATACATGAGATCCTGGATTAAAAAAAAAAAAATGGGGGCTTGGTGCAGAAGCAGGCCCCTTGCTCTGCCTTCCTAATCAAAGTGCCCTTGAGTCCCCAATTCCAGGATACACTTGCCAGAGGGGTGCAGAGTGAGTAGGCAAGATCCCAGGTCCTCCAAGCTCCTCCCAGTTTCCTGGTCCCTGTAGGTCCCCCTGCTGCTGGCATAGGGCTGCTTGGACCCTGCAAGCTTGCTGCAGAAGCAGGCCCCTTGCTCTGCCTTCCTGATCAAAGTGCCCCTGGGTACCCAACTCCTGGATACCCTGAGCCCAAGGGTGCATACCAGGGGGTGCACATGGTGCGTAGGCCAAATTCCTGTTCCCTGGCTCCTCCCAGTCTCCTGGTCCCTATAGGTTCCCCTGAGCCTGGCTTGGGGAGGCCTGGTCCCTGTGTGGGGGCTGTAGAAACAGACCTTTGGCTCTGGTATCCTGACTGGCCCCTGGGTACTGACATCCCTATTCCCCTGTCAGAGTCAGAGAGTTCACGGGCCACTGTAGGAGCACGCCTCATGCAACTGGCTCTCCAGCTTCCTGGTGCCTGGTTCCCCAGCCTGTGATTCCCAGATGCTGAAAAGTATGTGCAAGTGGAGTGAGTAGGCCAGAGCTCCCAGTTCCTCAGGTACCTTTGATGTACCTGCAACCTCCACAATCTGTGCATCTGTGAGTATGACCCCATCATCCATCAGTATACCAGTCCAGTTCACATTTAAAACAGAACACCCTCTGAAGATCCTACAAGTATAAAAACTTGCTTCCTCCTCAATAGAATAAAGAGTCTCCCTGAGATGGGTAGACCACAATGCAAAAAAGCCAACAAAAGTCAGAAAACTGAGAGATCTCCACCAAGGTTGCCTAGTCCCACAATGGAAGCCTACAATGAAATAATAGAGAAATCACCAGAAATTCAATCCCAAAATTAAAACACAACAACCAATGAGACCCTGATCAAAAGAATTGCTGAAATGGAAGCAAACCATCAAAAAAACAGCAATTATATCAATGAAATTGAACAGAATTGTCTCTTAGAGCATTCAGCTTTTGACAGTAGGCTTAACTTGATTGAAGAAAATGTTAGAACCCTCACAAGAGATTTTGGCTAGTCTGTATATCAATGTAAGTACCAATTACCCCCCAACTGGAAATAGAACAGCAATTTAAGATTATTTTTCTAGGGCAGGAAACATGTTTTAAGTATCAATACCTCTATAAGCAATGAACTTAAGATACCAGAAATGAAACAATTAATTAAGTGAAACCTTGACTGAGATCGATTATACATAGCTCAAGAATAAAATAAAACTTGGTCATTGTTGAGTTCAGCAAGCCAAATTTTAACATCATTAGAGACAATATGACAGACACAAAGCAATTTTTTAAATAAGTGCTTTTTACCATTGAACAATTTTAAGGCTTAACTAAAGAAAAATTTATTACTGTTACATGAAGCTTAGACAAACTATATTAACATTGTTTGTACACAGTGGATTTTCACAATAAGTCACATTTTATAAGACTTAGGTTATAACCTCAGTGATAATCTAGAAAAATCAGTATGAACAAGATAAGAACTATCTTAAAGTTACAGAGTTTTAGCCAGGCATGGTGATGCACTCTTATTGATAGCCAAACATCATGGACTTTGTATAAATCAAATTACAATATTCTGATATCTGGAAAAATCTGATATTAACAAAAAGTAGAGTTTATGTATTTAAGGCACATGAGGCTACAGAGAGTAAACTATGAACAAAAGATCTGCTGACAGAATATATTATGTAGTAACATTTTTGGCTTAAATATAAAGATATGAAAATTTTTATAATTTTTAAGCCTATCAGAATTGGGATACCTTTATATACATACATTTTTATAATTTTTATCAGAATTTATCAGAATATATATATATATATACATATATACATATATACATTTTTTGAGATTTAGCACTCTTGAAAGTTAAGTAAGATGTCCATCCAATCTATAAGTCAGTTTTTGAAATTAATTTAACTATATTTAACATACCCAAAGAATAGAGGAACTGGATTAAACAGCCATGATCTAATAAAAAAAAAAAAAAAGGAGACAAGTCTCATGGAAAAGAGAGGGAATGGGCATGCCAGAGCCACTTGTCACTGCACACAATTTTCAAATGTATGCTCTACTATGTGCATCTGGCTTTGCAAATAAGCACCTTTAACTGCTAACTCAAAAAAATATTTTTAATTTCGTCCAAATCAATTTTATAGAACTATATTGAATTCCAAACATACACAAAATTTTATTACACATTCTATAACTATTCAAATCTTCATCAACTCTATATTTTTGCCTGTGATAATTTGGTAAACTTGTTCAGTAATAACATAAGTTAAAACTAAAGTATTAAGATTAATTGTTGGAGGAATTGAGGAATTACATCTTAAATCACAACATAACTTTGCTTAGAATTTTCTTTTATTGTTCACCATGAAGTAAACAGTTTTCAAGTGTGTGATAGATAAATACTGTTTAATGTTCAAATATGGTCTATTTACCTTGTAAAATAGGAAAAAAAGAGTAAATAATTCCTCTGTGAGATTTTTTTTTTTTTTGAGGCAGCGTTTTAGATATAATAACCTTAGGAGAGAATTAAATATTAATGAGTCGATTTTAACCTTAAGATTTAGTTTAAAGGTTGACAAATAGATGAACCTAGTTAACTTGGTTGGGTACTCTAAATTCAGTCTTTCATAACCATTATTATGACCAAATTAACATCAATGAGTTAAAGTTAACTTTACAACCTGAATACCATAGCAACCTGCTACCAGCCAGGGCCATACTTTGTTAGTCTGATGTAAGCCCTAGGCTAAGTCATATTATATCTCAAGAAGTCTGTAATCTGATTAAGTACATTGTCTTTAGCCTTCTGTTTAAGCTTACTCATATCTCCATCGAGATATTTTACTCATACCTTCATCTACATACTTTTACCTTACAATCCATGTAACCACTCTGTAACAATCTTTTTCATCAAACATTTAACATCCAACATATGAAGTTTTCTCTCCAGTTTATCTTTTTCAGTCAGTTCATCTCATAACTACCAACAAAAACTTTCATTGTCCTTACCATAACACTTTTCATATGACCATTTTTCCCCTCAAAAGGCCTTTTGAAATAACTTTTTTAAAGAAAGAGTAGATCAGATTTGACTTATGGTATTTACCCAGAATAAACATATAGATTTTGGAACTCCGTTTCTTATAACTTTTCTGAAACACATTTTTAAAAACCATATAGAAGCAGATTTTAACATTATTAGAAATTTTAGAAAACAAATTTTTACAAACAGTACTGGGTACTTCAAAATTTAAGCATAAATTTTGAGGCTGCTGTTTGTTAGTAGTTCCATCGAAGCACAGAAAGATAAAGTAAATGTAAAACAGCTACAGATTTCTTATAGGAAGTCCTCTGCAGGGCAGGGAAGCTAAGAAAGAGCCTTCTCCCCCTCCTAAATTCCAGGGACAGTTTTGATCTTCCCTCGGGCTATAAGGCAGCTTTTCAAACCTGTCATTTTACAACTCTTTAAGAGTAGGAGAATCTTGCTTTTTTTTTTTTTTTTTGTCTATGATCTTAGTTACATTTAGTGTTCCTTCTGGGGGACACTCAACAGTAAAAATTGGCTATGCCATCTAGTACAGTGGGCTTGGTGGAAAACATCCCCATAATGAAATGGCACTGCTCAGAACAGAAATCATTCTGCAGACTTAGGGCTGTGAGCCCCATACATCCTCACACACACATTCATTTCAAGTGTACTTTTCATATAAACTCTAGACAACCATTTCCCCTTCACACATTCATTCATTCATTTATTCAGAAGTTATGCATTCCCACTTAAAATTTTTATTCTATTTACAACTCCGGAGACTAAAATCAAACCTTGTCACCAGGCAGGGTGTCAGGAGAGGCTGAGGGAGCTGGAGGAGCCAGAGGAGCTATTGGGGTGAGGTGGCTAGAAGGACCTGGTGAGAAGAGCAGGTAGAGCAGAGAGAGGGCTGTGCATGCAGAGTGAAAAATAGGGTATTTTGGACCATATGTATGTACATTGGCAGAAGTTTGCTTTACATCAGTGAGAAATTGGAAAATAAAAGTATCATTCTCAGGCCATTTGGACCCATTGTCCAGCTTATGGATGTGGCCAAGCAGAGTTGCAGAGAAAGATAAGATGTCACCCAAGAATCATAGAGGCTTTAAATTCTTAAGGAGACAGGGAAAGAGCAAAACAAGGATGAGAGAAAAAAAAAAAAACAGAGCTTAAGGTGGGTTTACACAGAACACCAATATGACCCCCTGGCCCGTTAGGGTGAATAGGGCCTGCACCTCCCACGTGGGCAGAGGCCGTACAGGTCACAACCGTTGGCTTTTTAGCCTGTTAGTGGGCGAGGAGGGCGACTGTGCTCCCGATGGCAAAAGTGGCTGGCTGTCGGAGATGAGAGCTCAGGGGGGAGAGGGAGAGCGGGTGTCCCGATATGGTGCAACCGAACCAAAAAGCGCCCCTTAGGGTAGGATAGACCAGAGGGCGAGACCCGAGGTGTCAAGAGTGTTTCTTTCTCAAGACCTGGGGTTGGGGCCTAGTGGCCAAAGGGTGTAGCCTGGTGTGCTGGCAGGGCTTCCACAAGGAGGGATGAAACCTGAGAGCAGGCCAACCCAAGAGGGATGCTTACCAAGAAAAAGGGAGGAGACAGGAAGAACAGTGAGGCCAAATCATGGTGGGTGTGAGAGCCTATATCAGACAGAAATGGCCCAAGGCCTTCAGAGGGCGAAATGGCAGCTTGGTGGTCTGGTCAGGGGGAAAGGAGGTCTGGCTGCCCAAGAGGGCAACCAGAAGCCTTCCTATCTGAGTTAGGGCACCAGATTTAAGGTTCAGGAGTGACCAAGACCACAGAGACCACTCTGAGGCAATGATGGAAGCTTTTATTCAGGAAAAACACAAGCTGTCAGGACTGACTCTCAAGAGCAGAGCAGTCAACTTTGAGATTACAGATAGTGGGCTATATAGAGTTCTTCAGTTGGGGGAAGGTAAGGAAGGGAAATAGCTAGGGTGTGAGACAAGGTGGGAGATAAGGAGGCAGGAAACCTAGACCTGGGGCACTGTTAGGCAAGGAAGGGATAATGGCTGGGCAGTTCCCTGAGGAATGTGGATGACCCACTTCCTTATGTCTCTGTCACCCTCCTGCTGTCCTCAGTGACTCCATTTTGTCCTGACCTAACAAAACCTACAGAGAGTACTTCATGGACTACTCCATACAGAAGAGTCAAACAACCAATATCAAGAGCCAACAAGAAGATCACAATAACCAAAAATAGAAAAAGTACAAAACACAAGAAAGCACCAAGCCTCATAAAGCACCTCTTCATGGCAGGGATTAATTTGAACCTCACAGTAACATCCTTAAATATTAATGACCTTAACTCATCCATCAAAAGACACAAATTATCAGGGTGGATCAAAAAAATGGACTCTGGGCTGTAGAGATGCCTTCACAGTTAAGGCACTTGCCTGTGAAGCCTAACGACCCAGGTTTGATTCTCCAGGTCCCATGTAAGCCAAATGCACATGGTGGCACATGCATCTGGAACTCATTTGCAGTGGCTAGAGCCCTGGTGTGCCATGCACACACAAACTCTCTCTCTCTCTCTCTCTCTCTCTCTCTCTCTCTCTCTTTCTCTCTCTCTCTTTCTCTCTCTCTCCCTCCCTCTCTCTGTCTCTAATAAATAAATTAAAATTAAAATCAAATATTTTTTTAATGGACCCGTCTATCTACTGTCTTCAAGAAACCCACCTCACCACTAAAGGTAGACACCTCCTCAGGGTGAAAGAATGGAAAATGATATTCGAAGCAAATGGAAATAAAAAAATACAAGCAGGCATTGCTATATTACTATCTGATAAAATAGACTTCAAACCAAAAGTAATCAATAAGGACAAAGAAGGCCACTTGCTACTCATCAAGGGAATGATACATGAGAACATCATAATCATAAATCTATATGTGTACCACATTTTATTAAAAAAACCCTACTTGACAACAAAAATAAACACCAACACCATCATGGTCAGAGACTTCAGTACTCCACTATCACCAATAGACAAATCATACAAGCAGAAAATCAACAGGGAAATAATAGAACTCAACAACACCATAGATCAACTAGACCTAATGGTCATCTACATAACTTGCCACCCAACTTTACAGAATACACATTCTTCTCAGCAGCTCACAGAACCTTCTCCAAAATAGGCTATAAAGCTTGCCTCCATAAATTCAGGAAAATTGAAGTGTCTTCGGGCATCATATCAGATCACAATGCCTTAAAGCCAGAAATCAACAAGAGACTCATCAAGAACTCCACCAGCTACTGGAGACTAAAAAACACACTTTTAAATAATGAATGGGTTGCGGAAGAAAGCAAAAAAGAAATTATATAGAATTGAATTATAATGAAAACACACCCAACCAAAACTTATGGGACAAAATGAAGGCAGTCCTAAATTAATAACCTAAATGTCTACCTAAAGGCACTGGAAAAGCAACAAGAATCCAACCCTAAGAGATCCAGACATAAAGAAATAATCAAAATCATAGCAAAAATTAATGAATTGGAAACTAAGAAAATGATTTTTTAAAAAACTGATGAAACAACAAGCTGGTTCTTTGAAAAAATATACTAGATTGATAAACCCCTGGCCAATTTAATCAAGCAAAAAGAGAGAGAGAGAGAGAGAGAAGTTTCAAATTAACAAAATCAGAAATGAAAAAGGAGAGGTCACAACAGACATCAATGAAATTGGAAGAATCATCAGAGCATACTTCCAGAATCTCTACTCCACAAAATTGTGTAATCTGGAAGAAATGGATGAATTCCTAGACATATATCACCTACCAAAACTAAACTCAGAGCAGACTGATCTCCTAAACAAACCTATCACATCCATGGAGATTGAAAAAGCAATCCAAAACTTCTCCAAAAAGAAAAGTCCAGACCAGATGGCTTCTCAGCCAAATTCTATCACGTCTTCATTGAAAAACTGAAACCAATTTTTCTCAAACTATTTCGCATAATCAGAGACCAGGGAATCCTTCCCAATTCCTTTTATGAAGCTAGCATCAGCCTAATACCAAAACCAGGCAGAGATGAAGCAAGAAAAGAAAACTATCAGCCTATATCCCTGATGAATTTAGATGCAAATCCTTAACAAAATCCATGCAAACCAAATTCAACAACACATCAAAAGCATTATCCAACTTAATCAAGCAGGATTCATCCCAGGGATGCAGGGATGGTTCAACCTATGGAAATTGGTCAACATAATACACCACATAAATAAACTCAATCATAAAAACCACATGATCATTTTAATAGATGCAGAAAAGGCCTTTGACAAAACACAACATCACTTCATGATCAAAACACTAGAGAGAATGGGCATGGATGGTTTGTATCTCAACACAATAAAAGCTATATATAAAACACTTACAGCCCAAATAATGCTTAATGGAGAAAGACTGAAGGAGTTCCGATTGAGATCAGGAACAAGACAGTGGTTCCCACTCTCACCACTGTTCTTCAACATAGTACTAGAAGTCTTAGCCCAAGCAATAAGAGGAGAAAGAAATAAAAGGTATTCAAATTGGAAATGAAGAAGTCAAGTTAGCCCGA
Organism: Dipus sagitta; assembly: GCA_036346955.1. Lineage (NCBI taxonomy): Eukaryota > Metazoa > Chordata > Mammalia > Rodentia > Dipodidae > Dipus > Dipus sagitta. The sequence continues at coordinate 167,078,945 of CM070773.1, forward strand.
TCTGAAGATGACATGACCCTGTACATAAGTGATCTGAAAGTCTCCATCTCAAAACTTCTAAAGGTGATTAATTCCTTCAGTAAAGTGGCGGGATACAAAATCAATGCACAAAAGTCAGTAGCATTTCTATATGCAAAGGACAAATATACAGAGAAAGAAATCAGTGAGGCTATCCCATTTTCAATAGCAACAAAAAAAATTAAACAACTTGGAATAACACTAACCAAGAATGTGAAAGACCTATATAATGAAAACATAAAAAACGCAAGAAAGAAATCAAGGAGGACTTGATAAGATGGGAAGTCCTCCCTTGCTCCTAGATAGGTAGAATTAATATTGTGAAAATGGCAATTCTACCAAAAGCAATATACACATTTAATGCAATACCAATAAAAATACCAGCATCATTCTTCACAGAGATTGAAAAAATGATCTCAAAATTCATATGGAATGGCAGCAGGCCTTGGATATCCAAACATATCCTCAGTCAACAAACAAACAAACAAACAAAAACTTCTGGAGGGGGGTGGAGAGATGGCTTAGTGGTTAAGTGCTTGCCTGTGAAGCCTAAGGACACTGGTTCAAGACTCAATTCCCCAGTACCCATGTAAGGCAGATGTACAACGTGGCACATGCATCTGGAGTTTGTTTGAAGTGGCTGGAGGCTCTGGTGCACCCATTCTCTCTCTGCCTCCTTCTCTCTCTCTCTCAAATAAATAAATAAAAATTTTTAAAAATACCTCTGGAGGTATCACCATACCCAATCTAAAGCTATATTACAAAGCAATAGTAGCAAAAACAGCATGGTACTGGAATAAGAACAGAAACAGACCAATGGAACAGAATTGAAGACTCAGACCTTAAGCTAAGTAACTACAGCTAATTGATCTTTGATAAAGGAGCCAATAGTATAGATTGGAGAAAAGACAGCATCTTGAGCAAATGGTGTTAGACAATCATATGTAGAAAAATGAAACTAGACCCATTCATATCTCCATACACAAAAATCAAGTCCAAGCCGGGCGTGGTGGCGCACGCCTTTAATACCAGCACTCGGGAGGCAGAGGTAGGAGGATCACCATGAGTTCAAGGCCACCCTGAGATAACAGAGTCTGGACCAGAGTGAAACCCTACCTCGAAAAACCAAAAAAAAAAAAAAAAAAAAAAATCAAGTCCAAATGGATTAAAGACCTCAATATAAGACCTGAAACCCTTCTCCTACTGGAAGAAAAAATAGGAGGCACTCTCCACAATATAGGAGTGGGAAAAGACTTCCTAAACAAAACCCCAGTAGCCCAGGAAATTAAACAATCACTCAAACAATGAGATCTCATGAAGCTAAAAAGCTTTTGCACAAACAAACACACCATAATCAGAGCCAATATATAACCCACTTAATGGGAGAAAATATTCACCAGCTATGCCACTGACAGAAGCCAAATATCTAGAATCTACAAATAACTCAAAAAACTAGACAATTTAAAATTATGCTGGCATGGTGGCGCATGTCTTTAATCCCAGCACTGGGGAGGCAGAGGTAGGAGGATCGCCGTGAGTTCAAGGCCATCCTGAGACCACATAGTTAATTCTGGGTCAGCCTGGACCAGAGTGAGACCCTACCTCAAAAAAAAAAAAAAATTAGACAACCACTCCAAAAGTGGGGCAGAGAACTGAATAGGGAGTTCTCAGAGGAAGAATTACAAATGGCTAACACACAGTTAAGAAAATGTTCAAGGCTGGAGAGATGGCTTAGCGGTTAAGTGCTTGCCTGTGAAGCCTAAGGACCCCAGTTTGAGGCTCCATTCCCCAGGACCCACGTTAGCCAGATGCACAAGCGGGTGCACGCGTCTGGAGTTCGTTTGCAGTGGCTGGAGCCCTGGCGCACCCATTCTCTCTCTTCCTCTCTCTCTCTCTGCCTCTGTGTGTGTGTGTGTCTGTCGCTCTCAAATAAATAAATAGAAATAAACAAACAAAGAAAATGTTCAACATCCTAACCATTAGGGAAATGCAAATTAAAACAACCATGAGACTCCACCTTACTCCAGTAAGGGTGGCAATCATTAAAAAATCTAACAATGACAAATGTTGGCGCGGATGTGAGGAAAGTGGAACCCTCATCCACTGTTGATGGGAATGTAAACTTGTACAACCACTATGGAAATCAATTTTGAGTTTCCTGAAAAGGATGAACATAGAGCTACCAACAGATCCAGTTATTCCCATACTGGGCATTTATCCTAAATGCTCTATACATCAATACAGAGACATGTTTATAGCTGCTCAATTCATCATAGCTAAGAACTGGAATCAACCCAGATGCTCATCATTAAATGAATGGATAACAAAGTTGTAGTACATTTACACAGTGGAATTCTACTAAGCAGTAAGAAAAAGATGATACAATGAAATTTGTAGAATGGAGTTCTACTCAGTGGTAAAGGAAAATGAAGTTATGAAATTTGAAGGAAAATGGATGGATCTGAAAAGGATTATATTTAGTGAAGTAACCCAGGCCCAGAAAGCCAAACATTGCATGTTCTCTCTCATATGTGAATCCTAGCTACAAATGAGTAGACTTTTATGTGAGTAGGAATAAAACTCAGTAGCAGAAGCTAGTAAGCTAGAAAGGAGATATAAAGAGAATAGGAAGGGAGGGAGGGGGAATTAATAGGATGGTATTGTATATATGTAAGTAGAAGAACAGATTAATGGGGATGGAAAGACCTAATTGAAGTCAGGGAAAGAGATTGAGTAAAGGAAAGGTGGAGGAAGGGCTAATTAAAATCTAAAAGGGTATGAATTAGTCATATGGAAGCCTACTTTTGTGGACAATGGAACTCCCAGAAGCCATAAATTGTTACTAGAAAAATTTCAGTGCCAGGGATGGGATACCTTCCAGTGAATTGTTTGCAAGGGAGGTCCCTGATGCCACCAAAACATTATAGACCATTGCCAAGGCTCTTGAATTCCCACCAGGAAAAGATGGTAAGACCCTATTGCTGAAGACTCCACATACTTGGGATGCAAGGTCACTGAGAAATCCTGCTGGAGCTGAGCTAAAAACCTCCATGTAGACCAGTTGACAGAAAGTTGGAAAAAGATCCATTGCATGCAGACCAAGGGGAGAGAGAGAGAGAAATCACCAGTGGAGATACTCAACAGTGGACACTACAAGCCTTAAATTTGGCCAGCCAGGCCAAATGAGCCAACGGGTGCAATAGTGGCATGTCTGTTGTGGGGGAAACCAACCACCCTCTAATTGGACTGGAGGCCTGCTCCATGGGAGGGAATACATATCTGAAACTGAAAACCTACAACAGGGGTAGTCATAAGCCCTAGGGGTGTAATATCTACCGGTATCTGGCTAAATGTATATACTATGCTATACTATGCTCACCAAACTGCCCAGTAAGCACTTCTCTTAATGTTCATGCCCATATATTAATGCTACTTTCACTTTTGGTTAGCGAAGCTTCTCTTTTCAGATGGCAGTGACCTTGGGATAACTCAGAAGGCACCATGGTGCTAAAAAGAAGTGACAGAGGAGTGCTCAGCACTGAAATATCTCTATCACACCTTCCAAGGCTCAGGGTCCATTGCAGAAGAGGTGGCAAAAGAATGTAAGAGCCAAAGAAGGGTAGGATTCCTTACAACGTGCTCCTCCAGACACAAAATGGCCTGGATATCCATGACCTCACAGTGCCTGACACTACCTACACATGATCATCATAGTAGGAGGAAAAGATCATGACATCAAAATAAAAGAGACTGACTGAGAGGGGGAAAGGGTATGATGGAGAGTGGAGTTTCAAAGGGGAAAGTGGGGTGGGGAGAAAGAGGGAATTACCATGGGTCATTGTCTATAATTATGGAAGTTGTCAATAGAAAGGTAAATTTAAAAGAAAAAGAAAAATGGACAGACTTGGAACAGATCATACTCAGCAAACTCACACAATCACAGAAAGACAAATGCCACATGGTGTCACTTATCTGCAGTTCCTAACCTGGACCTGCTCAAGTTGCTGTCATACCTGATAGGCAACTCAAGGCCCAGACAATAGGGTTTGGGGGGGGGGAGAGAAAGGGGAGGGTATAAAACAAACACAAAATTAAATCCAAAATGAGCTGATACCATAGAAACCTTTACCCTTGGAGATAGCCAAAAACAAAAAACCCTCAAAAGGAATAAGAGGGGAGCACCTGAAAAGCAGGGCTCTGGTGAGGATGGGATGAAGCCTAAGCTTAAAAGAAAATTCTTTTTTTCTGTCTCTGATCTGAAACTCCCAGTTCCAGAGATTGGTTGCCACCCACATTGAACTATTGATCAGAGAGACCTACGAGTTCCTCAAATCAAGAGAGCTTTCTGTCAAAGCACTTGATTACCTGCCTGAGGAAAAAGCTAATACCCTATTGCTGAACACACCATATGCTGCTGACACAGAGCATGGAGAGACCTGGCTGGAATTCGGAAGAAAGCCAGTCCCAAGACAGTTAGCCTGTCTGCTGCTGGAAAGCGCTACATGAGCTACTGGGGGAAATGGCCAACAACAGTCTGAGCAACCAGAGGTATAAACTACTCAGAAGAAAACGCCCTGACAGGATGTACATACCAGTGCAATAGTGGCACACAGCCTTGGTGGGTGACCAACAGCTTTCTGATTGGCTAAGAAATCCGCTGAGTGTAAAGGAACCCATATCTGGAATTGAGAACCAGATCAGAATCCTTTGGAGACAAGATTATGCTCTCCAGTGTCAAGCTCTCAGTCTTTGGCTAACAGAGGGGTTACATAATCAAATTCTTCCTAAATTAATAATGTTTTTCCCATTTAAACTATGCTGACTTTATTCTTTGGAGAATCTGTTCTTCTTTTTCAGAATGTAGTGAGACCTGAGGAGATAAACTACCCTCTCACTTCAGCCAAGCCACAGCTGAATCCACAGAGGAATTGGGGAGATGAGCAAGAGCGCTGCTTCCATGCTGAACCTGATCATCAACACCAGGGTGCAGGAGACAGACCTTGAGGATACTCGACACCTACCAAATTAGAGATCCAGAGGCTCCTAAGAGCTCATCACTGAAGTAGACTTAAAACTTACCCACCATGGCTCATGGAATTGTGCAGAAGAGGGGGCAGAAAGATTGTAAGAGCCACAGGTTGAGACATCATGCCCAGAGGCATCCCCTCCCCCAAAAAATAACTGTCTACTGCTCCCACAATGCATAACCCACAACCCCATTGGGAATACCTACAACATTACTGAGAAGTGTCTCCAACAGAATGGGGGTAGGGATGAGGGAAAAGAGAGTACCAACACATAATGTATCCATATGAAACATATTGTTAACAACAATAATAATAATAAACATTAAAAAAAATAATGGGCTGGAAAGTTGCTTAGCAGTTAAGCACTTGCCTGTGAAGCTTAAGGACCCCAGTCCAAGGCTCGATTGCCCAGGACCCACATAAACCAGATGCACAAGGTGGCACATGTGTCTGGAGTTCATTTGCAGTGGCTGGAGGCCCTGGCACACCCATTCTCTCTCTCTCTCTCTCTCTCTCTCTCTCTCTCTCATAAATATATAAAATTAAAAAATGAAATAACAAATAGAGAAGACTGGGCTGAGGCACCCACATCAAACCAGATGCAAGGTGAGCATGCCTCTGTGCTTCCTGTGCTGGCCTACAGCAATGGAAAGCATGCCCACGAAAAGGCAAGACTGGGACACACGTCATGACAAGGCAAGGACCCAGTCTCACAAAGAAGGCAGAAGGTGGGCTGGAGAGTTAAGCATGTGTCCCATGCAAGCATGAGGGCCTGAGACCTCCAGAATTCAAGTCTGCAGATCCCATGTTAACAGCTAGGTGTGACCCTGGTCCAGCAGGCAAGCTGAGGCCATGGACTCACTGGAGCCCCACAAGCTCAGAATCAGTAAAAAGAGACTGTGGCTCAAAACAAGGCTGGGAGGAAGAATGATGAAGCAAGACAACCTGTGTTCTGTTCCTCTCCGACCATTGTAAGCCACTGCCATAGGTGAGCATATGGGACACCACACACACACACACACACACACACACACACACACACACACACACTAATAATCATAATGCTAAAGAAAGAAGGCAAAAAGGACAAGTTCACCAGAGTGGTCCTGTAACCTCCACATGTGTGCTCATATACACCAACACACACAAATAAAAAGTTAATTTAAAAAAATGGAAGACAAATGCAGAGGTCACACAGGCTGCAAAACAGACACATGAGATGACTGAATTCTTCCACCTTGACTCACCAAAGTTTTGCTCCTCTACTGTCACATCAAGCCTAGCTGTGTAAATCACCTTCTCCCACCACCGCACACACTGGTCTCCTCATCTTTATGTCTGAGCCATGAAGCCGCCTGCTCTATCTCAGCGCTTCGTAAGCCTGGCGGAGCCCACACCCCGGGCTGGGGACTGGGCCGCACTCCCCCACTCTCTCCGCGGAACTGGAGCTGGCAGGAACACACATATTGAACTTTGTTTCCTCTTTGCATTTTATCAGGTTTCAACCCCTTCTCTGTTATGAAAGTTTCCTGTTCTATTCTGATTTTGTTTTCCCCAAATTCTTTTTTTTAATTTATCTTTTTATTAATTTATTTGGGAGAGAGACAGAATGGGCACTCCAGGACCTCTAGCCACTGCAAAGGAACTCCAGATACATACACCGTCTTGTGCATCTGGCTTACGTGGGTACTGGGGAATCAAACCTGGGTCCTTAGGTTTCACAGGCAAGCGCTTTAACTGCTAAGCCAGCTCTCCAGGCCCCCAAATTCTTTTTTTTGGGGGGGGGTTCAAGATAGGGTCTCACTCTAGCTCAAGCTGACCTGGAATTCACTATGGAGTCTCAGGATGGCCTTGAACTCACAGCGATCCTCCTACCTCTGCCTCCCAAGTGCTGGGATTAAAGGCATGCGCCACCACGCCCGGCTGAAATTCTTTTTTTTAACATGCCAAATGTTTCACTTTTAATTGTAGACCTAGCTCCTATATTGAGTTTTACAAAAAAAAAAAAAAAACCAGCATGTCTTTCAACATGCATCCAGTGTTCAATGTAGTGTGTATAAGAGCAACATTAAACATAATTCAACTGCTTTAACCTAAACACACTTACTGCTAAAGTACATACTACAATATGACTAACTTGAGAAAAGCTGGAAATCGTTTTAACAGTTACACAATTTATTCAACCTCACTGCTACACCCTAGATGACTGCTGTGTTCAAAAATATTGAACCTTAAGACCTTAAAATGACCCCAAATCCACTTATAGAGTAAGCATAAATCACAATGCTCAGTGATCAGGAAGATTCCATTCCCCATCCACCACTCATACCAGACATGCTCAACATCCCTCCATTCTGTTCACGCCCACAGATGCATGGGTTCCACTACTGTAGAAACTGCTGTTCACGGTTCCTTGGCTACCTATGCAATGTTTGATTGAAAATCACTGTTTTCCTGTAAAACTTGGTCATATCCATTCATGCTGCTCTGGCTGCCATAGCCACCTCCTTAACCACCACTCCACTGCTGGCTGGCTGGGCCACCATATTGCAGTGGTTTGACAAGCCCATGCTTCCCATCATTTGCTACCGTGAGCACCACTGCTTGTTCCTGCTGTAGAATTCAGAAGAGTTCTACTTATCTGTGCTGCATATTTGCTTTGTCTTTTCACATAGCTGCCACAGCATCTTCATGAGTTGCAAACTCAACATCTGCTTCACCAGCTACTCTGCCATCAGGACCAACCTCAATATGTACTCTCACAGGGTTGGGTGGTAAAAAAAAAAAAAAAAAAACTAAAAATGTCATTCTTGGTGGCTCTGTAAGATAACCCCCACATGTGTGCACAGTGTCCTGTTAGACTCTGGAAAGTAGACCACCACCTCCATCTCTGTGATCATACAGAGACAGAGAGAATGGGCACACCAGGGCCTCCAGACACTGCAAACAAATTTCAGACACATGCACCACTTTGTGCATCTGGCTTATGTAGGCCCTGGGGAATCAAACCTGGGTCCTTTAGCTTTGCAGGCAAGCACCTTAACTGCTAAGCCATCCCTCCAGCCCCCACAATTCTCTTATACCTGGGCTACCGGGACTCCCTACCCTCTATAGGACCTCATTGGAGAGAGAAGAGTTCTTGAAATCACAGAAAATATACAGAACCCGGGTGCTCCTCTGAGCTGAAAATATACAGAACCTGGGTGCTCCTCTGAGCTGAAAATATACAGAACCCGGATGCTCCTCCGAGCTGAAACACTCCCTCCTTGAGGGAGGATGGAGGATCATAAGACTCAAGAATAAAAGGAAACAGCAAAGGCCCAGGAAGTAAATGCAACTTAAAAGATGGGAAATTTAAAGGATCCCCAAGATTCTCGCAGAGGTTATTTAAGCAATAACCACTGCTGAGGAGACTTCCCCAGTGGAGTTAGTTGTCTGCAGGTGGGGAGAGAACTCCAGAGACGTGGCTTTCTGAGTTGTTATCCTTGCCGGGTGGGCTGCTCTGTGATGCAGCGGTCTTTGCATCACCCATGCTCCTATAAATCACCCCAGTAAACTGGCGGGCACTAAACTAGACATGCATGGAATCTTCTTTGGTCTGTAGACAGTGCCCCTCTGAGGTGACTAGACATTTGTTCACATCTGCCCAGGAAAACTCACACAACTCTGAGCCTCAACTGTTTGAGACTGTGCTTTTGGCACTCAGGACCTCCCAAGACCATGGCTTAACAGCCCTAACTACTGCCCAGGCCTCTGAGGTGTCGTCCCAGGTCATCCTCTTGGGGACAGACTGCATCCCAGTACGCATATAAGGACTGCAAACCAAGACACAGCTGCTGCCGAGGAAAATGGAGCTAGGATGGGCCAACACAGGTGTCCCCAGCTCCAAAGAAGAGGCCTTTGGGGTGTGGGCTGGGCTAGTGTAGAAAGAAGGGTAGACAACAGTCTTGGTGGCACATTTGCCCATTGGTTAGGAAAGTGCCAGTCCTTATAAAAGGAGCTAAGGAGATGGCTCAGCAGATAAGGTGTTTGCCATATGAGCATGAGGACCTGAGTTTGAATCTACAGACCCACATAAAGTGCTGGGGTGGTACTGTGACCCCAGCACTGGGGAAATGGAGACAGGGAATCCCTGGGGCTTGCTGGCTGAATCAATCAGTGAGCTCTGGGTTCAGCGAGGGACTCTACCTCATAGAATAAAGTGGAGAGCAAGCAAGGATGAGCCCTCCCCCCCCCCCACTGTTAAAAGTACACACACACACACTCGCAAACACACACAAGCCAAAACCAAAAGAACTTAATTGTAAAAGATCTTCATGCCCCATAGCTGTATGACTCTACATGGCCACGTCCTCTGAGGGACCCACGCAGGTGCATGCACAGAGTGCGTAGAGGAAAGGCATCCTAAGACCGCTTAATTTGATGTCTCATAACTGGGTATGTAAGAGGGAAGTGTAAAGAAGTTTAAACTTTCCCTCTGAAAGTTCAGTAATTGAGTCTGCTGAAGTTAACTAGTACTAAGTAGATTAACATGAAAAAAGGGATACAAATTAGCATACACATGCACATGGAAGCCACACAAAATATGAAAACCAAAGACATGTTAAATGGCTGAAGCTTTTAAAACCCCTTCTGGGGAAAGGGACAAAGCAGACATAGAGGAAAAGTAAATGATTTTCAAGGGAAGATAAGTGGGGGACAAAGTTCGTATGGGCTCAGGTATGGGGTCAACTCTAGTCTTCCTTCCTGGAATGTGTAGCAATCTTCCCCAGTTGATGAGATACACTGGGAAATCACTCAAGAAATGCACTACCTTCTGGATGACCCAGCCCCTGGGGATGTACAGGAACATCAGAAGATGCCTTTCCTTGCTCTGGAAACAGAAGCCTGAGATGGCAGTGTAGTCTATAGCCCACCACCCTGAATGTGCCCGGTCTCCTCTGAAATAGCAGTGTAGGAGAAGGTCTAGGAGAGCTTCAGGCTGCTTCAGCTTAGTGTGTCAAAACATGCTGTTGTTTTCTGCACCCCAAGAAACACATTTGGTGTTTTAGATAGAGCTCAAAGTATCTGCTAGTCCATAGTAGGATGTTGTTTGTACATTTCATTGTTTTATTTGAAATTTTTAATACAAGGTTTAGGGAGCTGAGGATATAGCCCTGTTGGTAGAGTAGTTGCCCAGCATGCACAAGGCCCTGGGTTCTGTCCCCAGCACTACGTGTTCCGGACATGGTGGCGCTCATCTGTCATCCGAACACTTTGGAGGTGGAGGCAGGAAGACCATCCTTCGTGACATGGCAAGTTTAAGACCAGCCTGGGATACAACAGACCCTGTCCCAGGACAAGCAAACAAATAAATCAAACATAAGGTTTAAATTTTAACTTAGGTAAATAAACCCTTACTTTCATGATAATTTGAAATTTCAGCCAAGATTCCTTTTCTATTATTCTTGAGACAGCATGCGATGTGACTCTTAAAGAAGGCCTTTCAATTGCTTAGACAAAAAGATACTCACTCACTACTAATAATAACTATAACCACCATTATTATCTGAAAATGTCTGCTTTTTCTTTGGTCTACCCTCCCCCCTCACCTCATCCATGCCCTTGTTTCTTTTCCATTGACTCCCCACAAGTGGCCAGTGTGTGCACACTAATGAGTTGCTGGGTACTTAAGGATCTTAATCCAAATCATAAAGATCCCATGAAGGACCTCAGCTGCCATCCATAAATTTTTATTTAAAAGCAAGATAAAAGTGGAATTCATTCTTCACCGAGCCAGTGGAGAGGTGGGTAAAAATTAGTAAGTATGAGTTCCAAATCCTTATGTGTGTCCCTGCCCTTCCTGAGCTCATAACTCCTGCACGTGCTGAATAGGTCATGTCACAGTTAATGCCTCTTCCTTCTAGAAACAGCTCCGTGAACCCCCTGGAAAGCAGTTATCACGGATGATGGAGAACGGCCCACGCAGGCAGCTCCCTACTTTCCCTAATTGAAATGGCTAATTTAGCCATCGCAACAGTTCTACCCAGATGCTCAGATTTTGTTCAGACTCTGGCAGTCTACAGAGGAGGGCCTGGCTGAGAACACTGAACAAAGAAAACCATCATTATCTGTGATCAAAAAGAAGTTTTCTAAACTGGGCGTGGTGGCGCACACCTTTAATCCCAGCACTCGGGAAGCAGAGATAGGAGGATCACCATGAGTTCAAGGTGACTGCACAGTGAATTCCAGGTCAGCCTGAGCTAGAGTGAGACCCTGCCTCGAAACCTCCCCCCCCAAAAATAAGTATTCTAATGAGAGCAAATATCTGCCAGCTAAGCTGTGTGTCATCACGGTGTGACTCTTGTTCTGGGGTTTTGGAGGACTGATGGTCCAGCTACGTCCAAGAAAGGGTGCAGCACTGACAGGAGCAAATGTGCGGCTGAAGCCAGGTGTACAGACAGACAAGAGGGAAAATTCATTTTAAGGTGCCAGCAACAGTAAGATCTTTAGAACAGCTGACTCATCCAAGTATAAATCATTGTGCATTCAGTTTATAAGACCATAAAAAACAAGGAGTGGGGGGTTGAGGATATGGCTCAGTTGGTAAAATGTTTGTCACACAAGCATGAGGACCTGAGTGCAGATCCCTAGCACCCACGCAAAAGCTGGGCATGGTGGCACATGCTGAGAGGTAGAAACAGGAGAATTTCTGGGTCTTCCTGGCCAGCTAGTCCACCAAATCAATGAGCTCTAGGTTCAGTAAGAGACCCAATCTCAAAAACACAAGGTGGAGAGTGATTGAAGAAGACAGCGGACATCCACCTTTGTCCTCCACATGCACTTACACACACACACACACATACATGAACACATGCTTGCACAACACACATGCAAAAAGTAATTATTGACTAGAAGCATGGGAAGAACATGAGCCCTATCTTCAGATATGTGGTATCATTCAGGATCACACGCAGGAGAATCTGAGGCATATGGACGCCCATTAAGCAGGAAAATGGACTTCTCAATAATGAATTTATATCCTAGGGGAGACTGGACACACCTCTGCTTAATAAACTGCCTTTGGTGATGTTCATGACAGGGACAGGGTTCTCCTGGATCCCTCTCTTTCCACTTGCCCACCCTGAAGTCACTGTCCTGATGGACTGACATGAAAACCTGAAAGAGACTGGGAAGAGAACCTTGTGGGCCAAGGTGGAAAGGAAAAAAGATCCTGGTTAGCCATAAGTTTCCCACAGAATTGGTGCATATTGTCTTTAAAATAAAGGGATTTCACAGACCCAGATGAACTGTCCACATGAGGTGTTCTGGGCACCTTGCCAGCCACACATTTGGCCCATGGTCAGTCAGAATTCAGGAGATGCTAGTGGACAGTGATCTGGGAGGGATAATTAGAGAAGCAAAGGGGAAGGTCCTCCCTACCTCCTCACCTTCCTCCTAAAGCCAAAATAACTGTCATAATTGTGGCAATGACAAAAAATATCTGAAATATCCATACTCAAAAGTCACACATTCCTTTGACTCTCAGATTTCTTTTCAGCCCTACACGTGGAGTCCAGTAGATATGAACCCTACAAAAGCTTTCTGGGAAAGGCAACGTTCGTCTTCTACTTCCAATTGACATTTGGGTAATGGAATTGTTGACCAAAAACTCAATAAATCTACCATGTGAGGCTGGAGAGGTAGCTCACTCAGTAACGTGCTTACCAGGAAAGCATGAGGGCTTATGTTGGTTTCCTCAGAACCTACATAAAAAATCTGGATGCAAGCCGGGCGTGGTGGCACACGCCTTTAATCCCAGCACTCAGGAGGCAGAGGTAGGAGGATCACCATGAGTTTGAGGCCACCCTGAGACTACATAGTGAATTCCAGATCAGCCTAGGCCAGAGTGAGACCCTACCTCGAAAAACAAAACAAAAAGGTGGATGCAGTGGAGCTTGCTTGTAATCCCAGTGCTGGGGAGCCAGAGACCGATCTCTGGAGCTTGCTGGCCAGCCAATCTAACCTAATTGGTGAGTTCTAGGTCAATGAGAGATCTGTCTCAGAAAAAAGGTAGATGGTGTTCCAGAGACACAACATTGAAAGATGTCCTCAATGTACATGAGTGTATACACACACACACACACACACACACACACACACACAAATATACACACATAACCACTAAAAAAAAATCTACCATGTGTTTGGGCCACTTTACAGTAAGAGCCTGTGGTAGTTTATGTTCCCCAATAGATACAGGAGTTTTATTCAAGCTTGTAACTTAGATCTCCAGCCTCCTGGCTGGAGGAGGCGTCACTTCGGGTGGATCCTACAGTCCAGCCCCAAGGTGTGTTTGGGGCTGATTTGTTTCCAGACAAAAGACATGCAGGGCGCTAGAGACATGCGGGGCGCCTGGCGAGTGCTTGCTTGCTGTTGGTGGTTGGTTGCTCTCTCTGAATAGACCTGTGCAAGTGGGCCAGCTTCTTCTGCCATCATGTAACCTCCCCTCTATCTGCAAGCTTCAATAAAACCCTTCCTCCATAACTGGCTGGTTTGGAAGTTCATCCTAGCAACCTAAGGCTGTCTATGACAGAGCCCAATGTAAGTCCAAATATACTCACTATGAAAACTTTTTAAAGTTTTTTTATTTATTTATTTATTAGAGAGAAAGAGAGAAATAAGAAGGTAGAGAGAGACGGAGAGAGAATGGGCACACCAGGGCCTCCAGCCACTGCAAACGAACTCCAGATGTGTGTGACCCTTGTACATCTGGCTTACATGGATGGGCACTGGGGAATCGAACCTGGGTCCTTTGGCTTTGTAGGCAAGTGCTTAACCTCTTAGCCATCTCTCCAGTCCACCATGAAAGCTTTTTTTAATTAATTTATTTATCTGAGAGAGAGGGGGGAAAGGACAATGAGTGTGCCAGGACCTCCCATCACTGAAAACAAACTCCAGTTGCATACGCCACTTTGTGTACCTGGCTTTGTGTATTGGGGACTCGACCCAGACCATCAGGCTTTGCAAGCAAGTGCCTTTAACCACTGAGCAATCTCTCCAGCCCATGAAGACTTTTTACTTTTTTCAAAATGAAGCTGTGTTATAAAATGTTCAAGGTATATCTTGTTCTTTACTACAGATGTGCTCAGTAATGACAGTGAGAAGAAAAAGATTCCATTTAGGGTATACTCCGTGAGAAGAGTATTCCTATTTTATTACTGATTATCAAGAGGATATGTAGAAACCTGATTTTAAAGTGCAAATCTTACCTCCTCCGTTCTGTGTGTGATTTCCCACTTAGATCTAAGATAGAAAACAAACACAAATATATAAAGGAAATGCTTGAGGTAAACACCAGGAGGCCAAGAAACACGTGAGGTAAGAGAGGAAGGAAGGAAGAAAAGGAAATCTTAAAACAAAGCTTTGTTGGTGCTGCTGCTGTTTTGGATGCTGCTGGTGACGTTAGTGGCACTTTGCTGTTGTTGTTTTCTTGTGAGACACATGGCTATGGCTGGCCTGGAACTCGCTACGTAAACTAGGCTGGCCTCAAACTCATGCCGGTCCTCCTGCTTCTGCCTCATGAGTGCTCAGATCACAGGCATGTGCCACCACACCCAGCTAACAGATTTTTTGAGTGTGTATGTATGTATGTGCAGGTACATATGTACATCAGTTGCATGTGTGCACAAATGAGTATGGAAGGCAGAGGACAACTTTGGGTGTTATTCTTAGGAATGCTGTACATCACCTTTGAGAAGAGATCTGTCATCAGTCTGAAGCTCTCCAATTAGGCTAGACTGGCTGGGTAGAGAGCTCCAGGCATCCTTCTAACTCTGCATCTCCAGAGCTAAGATTACAGGTATGCACCATGATACCTGGCATTTATGGGGTACTAGGAATCATACTTCAGTCCTCATGGTCATATGGCGAGCAACTGAGCTATGTTCCTAGTCCCATAAGTTAGCTTTTATAGGCATGAACCAGCCCAAACTTAGTCACTTGAAATAGTCATCATTTCTTTAGTTCATAATTCTTTGAAAGAACTTTAGGGATGGACTCAGCTAGGCAGTTCTGGTCTCATGCATCTGTGGCCAGCTACTGGTCATCCAGGCAGGTTCTGGGGGTCAGCTAAGGGTGACTAGGGATCATGTCCCTCGCCCTTCAGCACAGCAGCCTGAACTCATTCACAGGGAGTGTTGAAGGAGAACCAGTCTGGCCCCAGAGCTGACACCGCGTCTCTCCTGCTCATTTAGATGGCCAAAGCACGTCACACAGAATTATTGGAAAGGATGAGCCCAGCTGGTGAAGAAGAGTTACTGGGGCTTTTGCAACCTCTCACAAGGACCCAGGGGCAAGACTGGCACTGGGAAGACACATCAGCGAGTGAAGGCACAAGCCCTGTCTTCTTAGAGTCTACTCTCTATTGTCTATGATCAAGCTATTGCTGGGGGATGTGCCTGCCCACAGCTCTAAGAGAATGGGTGCAGAAGGGTTGTTTACCTGCAGGACATCAATGTTGATTCCATTAATTGGCACTTGGCACCTGAGACAGGGGATTCTGCATGCTCAACATGGGACCTATTAACACGCCTTATTGTGACTAGAACTAATTACTAAAATTGGATTCCAACCCAGCCACCCTCAGTCACTTCTCTGTGCCGTGCCAATCCTATTGAGGAAAGGACAGGCTCGGTTCTGTTGAAATCCTGTTTTAAGACAAAGTCATTGGTTCATTTGTGTGTTGCCTCTGACTTCCAACTGCATCTGGTGCCCCTGGACCAAAATTAGTTGTCCAGAAGGCGACCTGCACTCATCATGGCTTCCAACAAACATGCGGCAAGCCCAAGGGCCAGGAGGCCTGGCCAGAGCCGATGGTCGTCCACCTCCCAGATGTCAGAGCCTGGAGACAGAAGGTGATTGTCTCCACACGGCCTCACCCTTCCGCACTGCAGGGGAGCGGCCATGTGGCAGACATGACGGCCCTGCTCTGCCAAGGCGGAGCTCACCACGGGGCCAAAACTTGGAAGACAAACTGGCAAATTCTGGCAGAAAGGCTAAGCAAAGCTCTTCATGGGCTTTGTCTGGATTTTTCATCCTGGAAAATGGGGTTCTTAGTGCTTGATACCCATGCTCAGATTATGCAAGATGTAAGTCATTCTGTGTATGCTCATGCCAATGCTGCCAGTCAACAGACGCTTAGGCCATGCCATAGAGGGTTATAAGAACAAAGAGGACCTAGGGACTGGCCTCAAGGTGCCTGTCGGTTTGTAGAAATATCCAGTGAAGCTTCTTCAGGTCTGAGCTCTCCACGGTAACATGAGTTATTTGGAAAGAGTAGGCTCATAAACAATATGGATGTTGAGCTGCAGAGATGTATCAGTGGGTAAAGTGCTTGCCATGCAAGCATGGAGACCTGAGTTACGTGAGTACAGTTCATCCCCTACACCATGTGAAAGGTGGCCCATGCCTGTATTCCCAGTGCTGGGAAAGTGCAGACAGGATGATCCCCAGCACTTGCTTAATTCTAGCTAAATCGTGAGTTTATGTTCAGAGAGAGACCCCGTCTCGTAAAAACAAGATGGAGGCAGTAATGGTGGCAATGCACACCCTTAATCCCAGCACTTCGGAGGCAGAGATAGGAGGATCACTGTGAGTCTAAGGCCACCTTGAAACTATATGGTGAATTCCAGGTCAGCCTGGGCTACAGTGAGACCCTACCTTGAAAACCATAAATAAATAAATAGCCTGTGTGTGTGTTTAAACTGAAAAAAAAAAAAAGCAGCAAGATGGAGAAGCAATAAACACATCTGCTATCGGTCTCTGGCCTCCACACATGCACATACAACATGTATAAGTACTCACACACATGTGCACCCACATGCATATGACCATGCACATGCACACACACATGAACATCACAGACATAGGGTGTTATTGAACAGGTTAATACTACCGTAACTCTGAAGGACAGGACCTCCTTGAACTCTTGCAAATTTTTTTGCTCAAATTTTAACCAGTATGCTAAAAGCTTGCACAGAGAGTATTTCTTCAGAATCAGAGGAGGAGAAAGTTCTATGTCAGGAAATGAAATGTCATGGCTTGGGAGACTGGAGAAATGAAGGCAGAAAGAAGGCTTCTGTCTGCTCTGGGGCCTCACCTTCTACCTCATCCAAGACACATTCCATGGACCCAACTTCCATGCCCTCATCTGAGCCATTTCCTCCACCAAATAGCACTTTCTTTCTGCATATTGACTTTCTAACTTGACTAAAAAACTGAACTAAGATCCCCTTCCCATGAAACCCTAAAGACCCTCACAAACCCTTCCCTAGTAGCCATGACCTTTCAAGTCTTCTCATATTCATATAAACTTTTCATATGCTTTTCCAAAATGCTAAGTACACAATAGGTTCACAATAAATATGTGTTGAAAATCAACACAAAGGTAAAATGAGTGGAGGAAAGGTAAAAAGGAGCAGAGGGCAGAGGGAAAGAGAGAAGCTGAGAATGAGCTATCGTATGTAAGGATGAGGCAGCACGACCCCAAAAGAAGACATAGACACAACAGCTAAGTCTGGTGCACAGACTCACCTCCAATGCCAGTGTCTCTCGGAGGATGCAGAGCTTTCTGGCCAGGTTTGAGATCAAAGCTGCTGCCTTTGCTCCTTCTTTCGTCTGAAATGGGCAGTTCTCCATGGACTACAAGCAATGAGGAGATGCCACCAGCACAAAAGAACCCAGTAGAGGGCTGTGGAGATGGGTTAGTCAGTAATGTGCTTGCTGCACATACATGAGGACCTGAGTCACATACCCAGCATCTACATAAAAAGACGTGGAAGCCGGCACCTATAATCCCAGCACTGGGAAGGTGGAGACAGAATTGCTCACTGGATAGCTAGTCTAGGTGAATTGGTGAACTCTACGTTCACTTTGAAAATGTCTCAAAAAAATAAGCAATAAAGGAAGACAATGTCAACTTCTGACCTCTACATGCAAGCACATGCATATGTATGCCTACCCACACAATACACACGCGCACACACATACACACACACACACACACACACACACACACACTATACACACTCTCCAAGGAAGAAAAAGAGGAGGAAGAAGAGGAGGGAGGAGATGGAAGGAAAGAAGGAGGGAAGGGAGGGAGGGAGGGAGGTAGAAGGAAGGAAGGAAGGAAGGAAGGAAGGACCCAGTGAAAATAGCCACAAACCAAGTACTGATGTCGCTAGTTCCTTCCTCTGCCTAATTCCAGATGGTACCAAGTTTGCTCATTTCAAAACAATAGGGAAGTGGGTCCTCTCTGGCAGTATATTTTACTTTTTTTTTTTTTTTTTTTTTGATTTTTGAGGTAGGGTCTCACTCTAGCTCAGGCTGACCTGGATTTCGCTATGGAGTCTCAGGCTGGCCTCGAACTCACGGTGATCCTCCTACCTCTGCCTCCCGAGTGCTGGGATTAAAGGCGTGCGCCACCACGCCCGGCCTGTCAGTATATTTTAAACTGAATGGTCAGATTTGATAGCTCCAGAAAATTCATCCCAGAGCTAAAGCAGAAAGAGAGGGGGCACACTACACCACAGAGTCCCATTTTATCCTGGTATCAGCTTTTTAAACTTCTTTTGAGAGAGTGCACATCACAAAATTG
Source organism: Dipus sagitta (assembly GCA_036346955.1). Classification (NCBI taxonomy): domain Eukaryota; kingdom Metazoa; phylum Chordata; class Mammalia; order Rodentia; family Dipodidae; genus Dipus; species Dipus sagitta. The sequence continues at coordinate 167,097,626 of CM070773.1, forward strand.
CTAAAAGGAAGGGATCAAGGGCACCCAGGACAGTAGAGAATTGTCACCCAGCTGGCCCCAGGCCTCACTACTCTGTTAATCATTAAATCCAGACTTCTTTCTCAACAACCCCTTTCAGCAATCCAGAGGCTGTAGCCTGGCGTAGGAGAGACAGACAGCCTGTGGTTGGTGTTTTCATTTTACAGATGGGAAGCAGAGAGGATGAGAAGTTAAATAACTAGGCCAAGATCATAATCATGTAAGTGGGATCCAGGTGCCTTCAAGGCACTGTTCTCAAAGCTCTGTCTCAGGCATTCCTGTCTTCGCCCCTAGCAGCTTCTTCCTTTGTCTCCATGGTGCCTTGAGCCTCCATGGAGTGTTTTCAGCTGTCTGTCTCTAAGGCTAGACGTTGCCCGGCTTGTGTTTAATCCTCAGCTCATGGCACCGTGCCAAACTCTTACGGGCCCAATATTTACTGAATTAAATTGTACTAAACCGAAAACTTGTGACTCCAAGCTCATAGCATTAGACTCCTTCTTGCTATATCAGTTACTTTCTCATTGCTGAGACAAAATGCCTGGCCAGAAACCACTCAAAGAAGGCTTATACTTCCAAAGGGTAGAGTCCATCTCAGCAAAGAAGGCATGGCCGCAGCAGCAAGCCTGTGTCACATTATCATACCAGCAGGCAGGAAGTAGAGTGGAGAGACAAAAAAAAGCAAACCAGGTGGGGCTGTAATGCCACAAGGTCCACCCCCAGTGGTATACTTCCCCCAGCAAGACTCCATCTCCTAAAAGTTCCACAACCTTTCCAAATATTGCCATTTAACTAGGGACAAATGTTCAAACAAATGAGCCTATGGGGGAACATCTTACATTCTGCTTAAAAGTGCAGAACACTGGCTAGAAAAGGTATTCATTATGTGATCATTAGAAATTGCCTGGTTTTGTGTAGCTATTTCCTCTGAATTGAATATTCCCTCCTACAGTGAGGAGGGAGGCTCTATGATACAGGAAGCTCAAGAAATTTACAAGGCCCAGGAAGCTCAAGAAATTCACAAGGCCCAGGACCTTCATGAAACTTACAAGATTCACAGGGCCCCTCCCCAAGGTTACAAGAGAAGTAAACAATTGCTGAGAAGGAAAGACTATTCAATTTAGCTGCCTGCAAGCTGTGCAGGGAGCTGCAGGCTAGAGCTTTTTTGAGCTGGGGTGGGCTTTTCAGTGACACATCTGCCTCTGAGTCATCTACGCTCCTAAAATTTACCCCAACTAGCTCACTGATTCACTAAGTTAGAGGAGTGAAGTCATTTCTCTGGTCTGTCATTGGTGCCCTATCTGGAGTAAATAGATGTGTCCCAGGAAAAGTCACACTTAGAAAATAATGTCAAGTATAAAATAAAAATAATAAAAAACAATTTTCCACTAAAATCAGGAATAAGACAAGGATGTGCATTGTCTCCACTATTACTTAATATAGTACATAGCAATAAGGCAAGAGACACATAAAAGGGATATAAATTGGAAAGGAAGAGATCAAGGTATCATTATTTGCAGATGACATAAAGGACCCTAAAGATTCTACCAGAAAACTGTTAGAGCTGATAAACACCTATAACCATGTAGCAGGATACAAAATAAACACACAGAAATCAGTAGCCTTTCTATATACTAACAACAAACACACAGTGGTTGAAATCATAAAATCACTTCCATTCACAATTGCATCAAAAAAATAAAATAAAATAAAGTACCCTGAAATAAACCTAACCAAGGAAGTGAAGGATCTCTACAATAAAATCTTTTAAACACTCAAGAGAGAAATTGCAGAAGATACTAGGAATGAAGACATCCCTTGTTCTTGGATTGGAAGAATCATTATTGTGAAAATGTCAATCTTACAAAAAACAGTCTACACATTTAATGCAATCCCCATCAAAATCCCAATGGCATTCTTCATAGAAATAGAAAAAACAATCCAAAAATTCATTTGGAAGCACAAAAAACCTTGAATACCTAAAACCAATTTTAAGCAACAAAATAAGGCTGGTGGTATCACCATACCTGATATTAACCTATATTACAGAGCCATAGTAACAAAAACAGCATGGTACTGGCACAAAAACAGACATGCAGATCAATGGAACAGAATGGAGGACCCAGATGTAAGTCGGGTACTTACAGCCACCTGATTTTTGACAAAAAATGCCAAAAATACTCATTGGAGAAGAGACAGCCTCTCCAGGAAATGGTGCTGGGAAAACTGGATAGGTATCTGTAGAAGGATGAAAGTAGATCCTTATCTCTCTCTATGCATAAGAATTAAGTCCAAATGGATCAAAGACCTTAATATCAGAACTGAAACTCTGAAACTGCTAGAGGAAAAAGTAGGGCAAACCCTTCAATATATTGGTCTTGGCAAAGACTTTCTGAATATAACCCCAATTGCTCACAAAATAAAACCACAGATCAACTGCTTTTGTACACAGCTTATGTATAGCAAAGGAAATTGTGAATAGAGAAAAGAGACAACTGACAGAATGGGAGAAAAGCTTTGCCAGCTATACATATGACAGAGGATTAATATCTAGGATATACAAAGAACTCAAAAAACTAAATAATAAGAAATCAAACAACCCAATTAAAAATGGGGTATGAAATTAAATAGAGCATTCTCAAAAGAAGAAATACAGATGGCATATAAACATCTAAAAGAATGTTCTACATCCCTAGCCATCAGAAAAATTCAGAAAAAAACTACATTGAGATTCCATCTCATTCCTGTCAGATTGGCTACCATTATGAAAACAAATGACCATGAATGCTGGCAAGGATTCAGAAAAAGAGGATCTCTTCTACACTGTTGGTAGGAATGAAATCTCGCCCAGCCATTGTGGAAATCAGTGTGGAGGTTCCTGAGACAGCTAAAAATAGATTTATCATATGATCCAGCTATAGTACTCCTAGGCATATATCCTAAAGACTTGTCTAACTACCTTAGAGATACTTGTTCAACCATGTTTACTGCCACTCTATTCACAATAGCTAAGAAATGGAATCAGCCTAGATGTCCCTCAACTGATGAATGGATAATAAAGATGTGGCACATTTACACAATGAAGTTCTACTCAGCGATAAAGAAAAATAAAATCATGAAATTTGCAGGAAAATGGGTGTATATGGAAAGGATTATACTTAGTTGAAGTAACCCAGGCCCAGAAAGCCAAACATCACATGTTCTCTCTCATATGTGTTTCCTAGCTACAAATGATTGGACTTCTATGTGAGTAGGAATAAAACTCAGTAGCAGAGGCCAGAAAGCTAGAAAGGGGATATAGAGGGATAGAAAGGGAGGGAGGGAGGACTTTATAGGATGGTATTGTATATATGTAAGTAGAAGAACAGATTAATGGGAGTGAAAAGACCTAAGTGAGGTCAGGGGAAGAGATTGAGTAAAGGAAAGGTGGAGGGAGGGCTAATCAAAATCTAAGAAGATACAAATAAGTCATATGGAAACCTGCTTTTTTGGACAATGGAACACTCAGAAGCCATAGATTGTTACTAGAAAATTTTCAGTGCCTTCCAGTGAGTTGTTGGCTAGGGGAGTCACTGATACCCCCAAACATTACAGGCCATTTCTGAGGCTCTTGATTTCCCACCAGGAATAGATGGTAATACTCTATTGCTAAAGACTCCACATACTAGGACTGCAAGGTCACTAAGAAATCCTTCTGGAGCTGAGCTGAAAATCTCCTCCATGAAGAGCAGCTGACAAAAAGCTGGTAAAAAGCCACAATGCCTGAAGTTCAATGGGAGAAAGAGAAATCACCAGTGGAGATACTTAACAGTAGACACTACAAGCCTTAAATTTGGCCAGCCAGGCCAAATGAGCCACAGGTGCAATAGTGGCATGTCTGTTATGGGGGAGACCAATCACTCTCTAATTGGACTAGAGGCCTACTCCATGGGAGGGAATACATGTCTGAAACTGAAAACCTACAACAGGGGTAGTCATGAGCCCTAGGGGTGTAACGTCTGCTATTGTCTGACTAAATGTATATACTATGCTCACCAAACTGCCCAGTAAGCACTTCTCTTAATGTTTGTACCCATATATTAATGCTACTCTCACTTTTGGTTAGAGAAGCTTCTCTTTTCAGATGGCAGTGACCTTGGGATGACTCAGAAGGCACCATGGTGCTGAGAAGACATGACAGAGGAGTGCTCAGCACTGAAATATCTCTATAACATCCTCCAAGGCTCAGGGTCCATTGTGGTAGAGGTGGCGGAAAGAATGTAAGAGCCAAAGGAAGGGTAGGACTCCTTACAATGTGCTCCTCCAGACACAAAGTGAGCTGGATATCCATGACCTCACAGTGCCTGACACTACCTACACAAGACCATCATAATAGGAGGAAAAGATCATGACATCAAAATAAAAGAGACTGGGGCTGGAGAGATGGCTTAGCAGTTAAGCGCTTGCCTGTGAAGCCTAAGGACCCCGGTTCGAGGCTCGATTCCCCAGGACCCATGTTAGCCAGATGCCCAAGGGTGCGCACGCATCTGGAGTTTGTTCACGTCTGGAGGCCCTGGCACACCCATTCTCTCTCTCTCTCTCTCTCTCTCTCTCTCTCTCTCTCTCTCTGCCTCTTTCTCTCTCTGTCTGTTGCTCTCAAATAAGTAAATAAAAATAAACAAAAATAAATTAAAATAAAATAAAATAAAATAAAAGATACTGATTGAGAAGGGGAGGAGATATGATGGAGACTGGAGTTTCAAAGGGGAAAGTGGGGGGGGGGTGAGAGGGAAGGAATTACCATGGGTTATTGTCTACAATTATGGAAGTTGTCAATAAAAATTTTAATTAAAATAACAGTAACAACAATAAATAATTTTTTAATTCTCTATATCCCTCTCTCTGTCTCTCTCACTCTCTCTCTCAAATAAAAAAAAAAAGGCTGGCAAGATTTCTTAGTGGTTAAGGCACTTACTGGCAAAGCCTAAGGACCCATGTTTAACTCTCCAGCTCCCATGAAAGCCAGACACACAAAGGTGAGACAATCACAAGGTAGCACATGTCCATTCGGTGGTGCAAGCATCTGGAGTTCGATTTCAGTAGCTGAGGTCCTGTCACGCCAATTGTCTCTTCTCCCTCTCTCTCACACTGTCTCTAAAATAAAAAGATTTTAAAAATAGACTAGGATTATGACCCAGAAATAATTATGTTATGTTTTTATGTATTTCCACCATCTTACCTTGTCATAAATATATACTGAAGTATATTACTATATATACTGAGATTACAATCATGATGAACTATAATTTTACGTGTGTGCTGCCATACATGTGCCCCTGCCAGTGCAGCACCTCCTATGTCACCTGCAACTGGGAGAAGAGACACTCACCTGCAGTGCCCAGAGCAGAATGTCACATGTCCCACCCCATCTCTCTTCCATCCACTTTTATTTAATCCTGTGCCTCTTACTGATACTGGATCTTGCTGTTGTTTGCAAGGTCAGGGATTCCCTGGTCTCTGCTCCCCTGCAGGACCGAGGTTACAGGTACACAGTGCTGCTCCCATTTATTTTATGTGTGACCTGGAGATTCAAACTCATGTAGTTTCAGGCACCTCAGGCAGTACACTTATCCACTGAGCCATCTCTCCAGCCCTTAATTTGTTTGAAATTGCCATTTCCAATGGTTCTGGTAATTTCCATTCCAATATTCAAATATATTCCAAATTATAATAGTAAAAAATATATAAGTAAATATAGATAAGCATCCTAATACTTTAAGTTGAGTAAGATTTTGTAACTTTTTGAATATTAATAAATCTAAGATAGACATAGTCACACACACCTGTGATCCCCATACTTAGGATGTATAGGCAAGAAGATCAAGAAAAGTTCAAGGCTAGCCTCAACTATGTATCAAGTCCAAGACCAACCTGGGCTACATAAAACCCTATCTCAAAAAAACAAAACAAATAACTATGAGTGTTGCTCAGTAACAAAGCACTTGCCTAGCATATACAAGATTCTAAATTCAATAGCCAGTACCACAAAGAAAAATGTACAAATTACTGTTAAATTTTATTCCTGAAACAATATAGCCTGAGGCCAGGCATGGTGGCTCATGCCTTTAATCCAGCACTGGGAGGCAGAGGTAGGAGGATCGCCGTGAGTTCCAGGCCATCCTGAGACTACATAGTGAATTCCAGGTCAGCCTGGGCCAGAGCGAGATCCTACCTCGAAAAACAAAGACAAAACAAAAAATATATTAGATAATTAGATATAGATATTAGATATTAGATAATTAGAAATACAACACTGAAGGAAATTTTGAAAATTGTTTACCAAAACAAAATCACTTTATGAATGGGGAATCCAAGGCCCAAAAATGGTTTACCCAAAGTTGTACTGATCTTAGATTAACATCTTTGAAAGGAAATCAGAAAAAATAAGGAAAATTGATATTCTTAAGGCCTAGGAAGTATCACAAAATGCAAAAGAAATTGGTTTAAAACACAAGCCATGCCATCTGACCAAGGGAGAGGACTTATTTAATGAAGCCTTCCATGGCCAGTTTGCACCATCTTCCTAGCCACTATTAGTGGCTCTTGGGGTCAGCCATCATCCCAACATCTGACTCTCACTCCTAGCCAAATTGTTACATTAACATTCTAAATTAAAAGTTATAATTGAACATCTGTTTGGTGCCAAACATTGTAATAGGTAGTAAGGTTAGAGTGGTAAAAGTCGTGTTTCTGGGGAGTTTCTACAAAATCCAGACTATACACACAAATGAGGAGAGTTAACCAGCAATAACCACTGTGAACAAAAGTTTTTAGCCCAGGATGGGGAGAAAGGATGCTAGACTTGAGACCCAATGATGACAAAAAATGGGCCCTGAAGGATGGGGAAGAAGAGGCTGGGAGACAATTGCTCAGTGGTTACAGCACTCACATGAGGACCAGAGTTCAGACCCCCAGCATGGCAGCATGCTCATAATCCCAGCGCTGGGGAGGCAGAAACCCAGGAGTCCTGGAGTAAGATGGCTAGCTAGACTAGCTGACTCAGCAGGCTCTGGGTTCAGGTGATAGACTCTGCCTCAGTAAATATGGTGGGATGTAATCAAGGAAGATATCCAGTGTTGATCCAAACACGCATGAGCACACATACACACACGAACACACACACACAACATTCTGCAGTGATGGGAACATCTCTATATTGGGTGTACAGGAAAAGTGGTAGAGATGAGAAACCAATGTTTTTTGTTTTTGTTTTTGTTTTTCGAGGTAGGGTCTCACTCTAGCCAAGGCTGACCTGAAATTCACTATGTAGTCTCAGGGTGGCCTGGAACTCACAGCGATCCTTCTACCTCTGCCTCCCGAGTGCTGGGATTAAAGGCGTGCGCCACCACGCCCAGCTTGAGAAACCAATTTTTAAGTTTACTTAATGTTAATTCATTTTCATGTAACCAGCTAGATGGAACTAGGGGCTACTGTTTTAGGTAACACTATGTGGCTGCTCCATGCAGGAATGACAGTAAGCCACATTTGTGTGTTGGCAGAAATCAGCACATAGAGGGTCTCAAATGGCTACCTAAGTGATTGGATTCTAGAAGGCTCTTCCTGCCATGCCCAAATCCATTCTTAAATCTGTGGCTGCTTGACTCATTTGTGTGTGCATTGTTGTTGTTTTTGGTTGTTGATGTTGTTGCTTTTGTTTGTTTTGGTGTTTCAAGGTAGGGTCTTACTCTAGCCCACGCTGACATGGAACTGACTCTGTAGTCCCAGGCTGGCCTCTAACTCACAGCAATCCTCCTGCCTCTGCCTCCCAAGTGCTGGGATTAAAGGCGTGCGGCACCACTCCCAGCCTTCGTAGTTTGTGTTTTATAATAAGAAAACAAATCCCTTATGGCCAATTCCATGAGCAGCTCCAGGAAAACCACTTTAATATCTAGGTGCCTCCATCTTCCCATCTAGAACTGATGTTTGGAATGAGAATACCTCAGTTCCCAGTCATTACCTGACTCTCACATCCCTAGTGAACATGGACTTTGCAGGGTTATCCAGTAGAAATGTTGGAGTCATGTAATGTAGTCAGTTAAGAACATGGGCTTTTGCACGCTGTCCACTAGGAATGTGAGGGCCATGTAATGTAGACAGTTAAGAACATGGGCTCTGCAGGGCTGTCCAGTAGTTCTGTGAGAGTCATGTAATATTTAGGTTTTAGTAGTCACATTGAAATAATTTAACAAAGGGCTGGAGAGATGATGCAGCAGTTAAGGTGCTTGTTTGCACAGCCTAACAACCTGGGTACAATTCCCCAGCATCCCTATAAAGCCAGATGCACAAAGTGGAACATGCATCTAGAGTTGGTATGCAGTGGCTAGAGGCCCTGGTGCACCCATTCTCTCTCTCTCTCCCTCTTTCTCTCTCTCTCCCTTTTTCTCTACTCTCTGTCTCTCTCTACTTGAAAATAAGTAATATTTTTAATTTAAAAAATAATTTAACAAAGTTCAGTTCTAGTGTACTTCACCCTCAATTACTCTAAGTATCAAAATCAAATGAAAATGTTTTGTTCTTTTTGTGCTAAGTCTATAAAATCTGGTATATTTTATACTTTATAAACATTCTCAATGATTTATGTCCTCAGTAGACACATGTGGCTAGTTGTAGACATACTGGACCACACAATCCTAAGGATAAGGGGAAGATTAAATTAATCTGAGTTGGGTGAGATGGAAGCATTCTTGTCTAATTAAGGATTTTGTCCATAATTTATTTTGTACAGTCTAGCTACTACTGTCTGAAGGTTTAAATGGTGGTCTATGCTATCCTTTTGTCAAGATCAAACTATCAAATGCTTGAGCAGAATTCACTAAAGCACAGTTGATCTGGAAAGATTGCTCAGTGGTTAAAGGCATTTGCTTGCAAAGCCTGCTGACCCAGGTTCAGTTCCCCAGTACCCACATAAAGTTAGATGCACATGTATCTGGAACTCATTTGCAAAGGCAAGAGGCCCTGGCATGCTCATTTATTTTCTCTCTCTCTCTCTCTATCTCTATCTCTCTCTCAAATAAATATTTTTTCAAAGTACAGTCATAGTATATTGTGCATATGTATGGAGACTGTCTATAAAAAGCTTTTTAAAAAGTGCAGGCTCTGGATGCAGCAAACCATAAGAGGTACTACATATTTGCTGGAAGACAAGCCCTGAAGTAATGACATGAACTTCTCAGTGTCCCCATTCCTATATCTGCAATATGGGGATAATAAATGCATAGGAAATGGTGAGGATTAAATGATGAAATCATTTGGGCACAGTGCCAGCCTGGCATCAGATGGTCATGTCATAAATGTTTCCTAGGATCACTCTTGGTATTATAAGTGCAGGTCAGAGTCAGGGGGCACCCACTGAGATTTCCAGGTTTGTATAGAAAAACATTTGCATCAGGAATACATGATAAGGTAATAGAAATAGACAGTTTATTAAAGAGAAAACACTCCTGACAATGAGAGTGGGCTAGTGAGATGGGCAAAGACACCAGCTCAAAAGTGCTGGGCCATGAATCTCGTGATTTACAGGCCATTTACATAACAACCCCCTTCCTGTGGACTTCACGGGCTTTTCCTTCACGTGCTGTTGGTTACATGGAGCCCAGGTTAGGAAGAATTTCCAGGCCTCTGCCAAGTAGCTTCTTTCCTATATTAATCTTTGTGTGTGTGTTTAGTATGTATGCATGTGTGTATGCCTGTTCATATGTGTGTACATATGGGGGGGCAGAAGCCAACATTTGTGTCTTTGCCTTCCCAGTGCTAGGATTCCCTGCATGTTTCTCCAGGCCTAGCATTTGGATCCAAAGTCAGGTCCTCATGCTTGCACAGGAAGCATTCTACCCTGATGTGTTAATCTTTTTAATGGTTTTTATTTATTTTCAAGGAGAGGGGAAGAGAGAGAGAATGAGTGCACCAAGGTCTCTTGCCACTGCATTTGAGCTCCAGATGCATGCACCTTTTATGAGGGTACTGGGTAATCAAACCAGGCAATCAAGCTTTATAAGCAAGCACCTTAACCCTAAGCCCTGTCTCCAGCCCTCATATATTAATCTTGATGCCTCTCTCTCCACACCCCTATTCTTCTAACACAGTGACAGACATTAGAGCTTTGGAAGCAACGCCATGCCTCATTACAGTGTTGGCCTAAGGGGCTGTGAGATGCCTGAGAGATTTGCTTAAGGTCTGAAAAGTGGGTATCTGATTTATATGCTAACAGGTCAGCTTGGTTTCCAAAAGCAGGCATCAGGATTAGGGAACAGCGTCTCTGGCTTGCAGTGTGTGGCTCCAACCTGGAGTGGGTAGAGTGCCAGGAGTATCTAGAGGATGTCTCCAATAAACATTACCCATCACTTGCTATATTTCTCAGACTCTTATCTGCCAGTGCTGCCCACTTAACTCCCAGAGACTAACAGATAGTGCTGAGCACAGCTGCCAGGAAAGCCGGGCTCTGCTTGGAACTTCAAATGAGTGCCCCCGACCCGCCTACTTTCTCCACATAGTGCTTCCAGATAAGTCTCCCTTGCTGCTGATAAAGGCTTTGAAGAAAAACTTGCCTGTTAACAAACCGCTTTTGATTGTGCCTGAGTTTGATCTTTACTTCTCTTTATCCATCAGATTCCTTTAAATGGGTCCTTTCACACTCCTCAGATTAGCCTAGAGGAAACCCCATGAAACAATGAACCAATTCTCCTCAGATGTAGGAGTGAGTGGCCAAAAGGGACACAGGCCCCCTGCAGGGCTGTGAGTGGAAAGGGGTTGGAGACCTCCCGGTACTCTGCAGAATGAAGCCAGCTAGCTTCAAACATGGTCGCACAGTGAGAAGAGGAGATGTCTCACAGAGCCCTCTGGTCCAGGAGCACACTCTGCTCAATCTCAGAGGACGTTTATTTCCCTACTTCTGGAATAGCCCAAGGTTAAGGTCACTCCTAGTGTCTCCAACACCAGAACCCCGTCCCACAGCAAAAGTAAAAGCAGCTGGTGTGATTTGTATAGATGGTGCTTTTCTGAAATTTTTTATGTTGAGACATTTTCTTGCAAGGAATTGGCTCTTCTTGTTTGACCTCAAAACTTAGCATAGGCCAGACTAATCCGCTGGAATCCTATCCCTTTAGGCATTGAAGAGCATGTGACTCATACAAGACCACTCAGAGCTTTCTTGAGGGATGAAGGATAGAGAAGCAGAGAGCTCTCCTCTTTCAACAATCAGGTAGCTAGGGCTGTGGAGATGTTTCAGTGGATAAGGTGCTTTCTGTGTAAACATAAGGCCCTGAGATCTGGTCCCCAGAAACCACATAAATGCTGGGTGTAGCAGCAGAAACCTGTAATACCAGAGCTGGAACAGTGGAGTCAGAATCCTCAGGAGCTGGCTAGACTAGCCTAATCCATGAGCTATGGTTTCACTGAGAGACTGCCTCAAAAAAAAAAAAAATGTGGTGGAGAGCAACTGAAAACGCCAATGTCTACCTCTGACCTCCACCTGCACACACGTGACCACCTACACATGTACACACATACACACTATGGGCACACACTTTTTATAAGTCTTTGAAGTCACGTAAAGATAGTAAGGAGATGAAGATGTGGCCAGCCTTAAGAACCTGTGAATGCGACTATGCCCAAAAGCCTGAAGTTTTATCAGCAACTTTGTACTTCATGGGTATTTCAGCCACTAAATAATCTTTTTTGCCTGTTCAGATTCAAACTGGTTGTTCTTGAGACACTTGCAACAGAGAGGACATGAACCTGGAATAATAATGCCAAGTTCGCCTCAGGATTTGTGGCCAGAGTTGGACGAAGTGAAGGCAGCACTTCATGACGGGTAGACAGGGAAGTTGCACAAAGAATGAGTTACAGGAGGAATTCCTTTCTGCACATTATAATTTTTAAAGGTTATTTAAATTTTTTATTTATTTATTTATGAGAGACAGGTAGAAAGAGAGAACTGGGCATGCCAGGGCCTCTAGCCACTGCAGACAAACTCCAGACGCCACCTGTGCATATGGGCTTTACTTGGGTACTGGGGAATTGAACCTGGGTCCTTACACTTTGCAGGCAAGCACCTTAGCCACTGAGCCACCTCTGGACCCATTTTTAATTTTTGTGCTATTGTATGTTCATGTGGGCCATGTGCACGTGTGAAGGTCAGAGGACAGACAGTCTTGGGTGTCAATCCTTACTTCCACTTCGTTTTCAGATAGGGTCTCTCATTTTTCACAGAAATGCTCACCAGGGAGCTAGAGGAATGGCTCAGTAGTTAAGGCACCTGTCCACAAACCTAACAACCAGAGTTTAATTCCTCAATACCCACGTAGAGCTAGATGCACAAAGTGGCACATGCATCTGGAGTTCATTCGCAACAGCTGGAGGCCCTGGTGTGCCCATTCTGTCTCTCTCTCTCCCCCTCTCTCTCTCTTTCTGTCTGTCTCTCTCTCTTCTCTCTATGTCTCTCTCTATGCTTGCAAATAGATAAAAATATTTTTTAAGAAAAATAAAATGCTCACCAAACTAGCTGACCTGAAAATTTCTGGAAGATTCTTCTGTGTCTGCTTTCTGTCTTGCTATAGACATACCAGCATTACAGACACATGCCACTGTGCCCAGCTTTCCATGGGCTCTAGGGATCTGAACTCAGGCACTCACACTGGTGCCAGGAAGTGCTTCATCCATTGAGCCATCTCCCCAGCCCATCGTTTCTACGCACTTCAGCAATGGAGATATGCAAGTGGGGGTCTGAAGCAGGCTTGCAGCTTAGATCTCGTGTATTAACATCAAAGCTGGGGCTGAAAGAAAGACACACTGCTTAAGGGACAAAGAAGTAGCCTATGACCTTGAAGTGAGTCCAGCAGAAGGCGGGAAGGGATAAACAGGGTCCATCCATTAGAATTACATAATTAGGGGGCTGAGGAAATGAGTCCATGGCTAAAGACACTTGCTTGCAAAACCTGTTACCCGGGTTTGATTTCTCAACCACCTTCATAAAAGCCAGACACAAAGGGACACATGCATCTGTGATCCCAGCATGCCTGTGACAATGGGAGGTGGCACTAGCAACAAGAAACCTGTCTCAAAGAAGGTGAAGTGCGGACAGCAATTCTGACCTCCGCACGTGTGCCACGTTATACACATGTGCATATTGTTGCTCACAGTATACATACATACACGTGCACACATAGATACACACAAATTAGTGAGTTGATTAATTTTTTTAAAGAATGGTCTAATTTATTCTTCAGTAATTAAAAAAACCTTAAAATCTTAATGGTAATAAAGATTTTTTTGTCCTAATTCACATCCATCAAAGCAGCTGGTAGCTTCACTCAGCATAATCCCTCAGGGACCCCAGCTGACAGATGTTCCATCTGTCATCACAAATGACCACCAGCCATGTCAGCGAAGATGAGCGTGGCAAATCAGTCACTAATTCTTACAGCTTCCATGTACAAAAGGCACTTCTATGTGTTCCTTATGAGCAAAATACATGTCCACACTCAACCACAAGGGTCTGAGAAAATACATCTACTCATATGTCCAAAAACATAGAAATGGAAATCTTTAGCGGATAACAATAATGACAACCACAGGAACAAAAAAGAGAGTAAGAGTCAGTAGAAGAGACTAAGGCAGATCATTTAGACTGAATTTTAGAGGTTGGTAATGAAACAGGACATTGTGGGGCTAAAGGGGCCAGCGTAAGATATAAATAGGCTCACTCATTGCTTTGTTTGCTGGAGAACTGATTGTGTGTGTGTGTGTGTGTGTGTGTGTGTGTGTGATTTTGCTTTATTTTGTTTTGCTTTTGAGACAGGAGCTCAGGTAACCCAGGCTGGCCTCAAATACCCTGTGTAGCCAAGGATGACCTTGAGCTTCTGATCCGCCTGTCTCCAGCTTCCAAGCGTTGAGCTGACTGGCCCGCACCAGCGCACCTGGTTTATGCAGTGCTGGGGATGGAACCCAGGGATGCGCACATGCTAAGCACTCTACAAACTGAGCTACAGTCTCGGCCCTTGTTTTGTTTTTCACTACAGATTCCCTTCCCATTTGGGAGAATTTCTCCCTTGGTTGTAATCTTGGAGAAACAGTTCTTCCCTCTTGCCACATTCAGAAACCAAGGCATAGGCAAGTGGTCAGGGTGGCTCATGGCCTTTAAATCTAGACTAAGTCAAGGTGGCAAGCATCTTCTCATACAAGTAGAATCCTTGTAGAAGGATGTGCAGGTGGCAAGCATCCCAAGGGGGTGTCCAGGCCCAGCCATTCCTGCTGATGGACCATCTTCTCAACCCTTGAGGATACCCTGGTTGCATGCCACTCCCAAGCCCACACTTTTGGTTGGTCTGCAAGCCCCAATACACTCCCAGTACATTTATTAGGATAGCTACAGTTGATCAGAGTCTTGGGTTTGAGAGCATTCTTTCCAGATTCACACAGGGGTGAGGTCTGAGGTGTAATAATAATTAGGCAGCTTTGAGGCTGGAAGATGGCTCAGTGGGCAAAGTACTTGCCATGTAAGCATGAGGACCTAGCACCTATGTTTAAAAGATTCTAGTTGGCCGTGGTGGCGCATGCCTTTGACCCCAGTCCTTGGAAGGCAGAGGTAGGAGGATCGCCATGAGTTCAAGGCCACCCTGAGACTACATAGTGAATTCCAGGTCAGCCTGGGCTAGAGTGGGACCCTACCTCAAAACATGAAAAAAAAAAGCCGAGCGTGGTGGCGCACGCCTTTAATCCCAGCACTCGGGAGGCAGAGGTAGGAGGATCGCCATGAGTTCGAGGCCACCCTGAGACTCCATAGTGAATTCCAGGTCAGCCTGGGCTAGAGTGAAACCCTACCTCGAAAAACAAAAACAAAAAACAAAAAAAAAGAAAAAAAAACATGAAAAAAAAAATCTAGGTATTGTGGTGTGTGTGAGAAAATAGGCAGAGGCAGAATTTCTCAAACATCTCAGGACAGTGACCATGCCCCAAATGAAGTGGAAGATGACGATTGGCACCCAATGCTGTCCTCAGTCCTCAACATGCATGCCATGTCAAGTGTGTACCCACACTCATACATGTGAACACACACACCCCAAAAAAAGTTGGGATACTGACTTCCTAAGCTATTTCAGATCCTGTCCACTTCCAATCTAGTTTTGTAGTTTTCTTAGGGATTAGAAGAGATACTTTTTTTTTATTTTGCATGTGTGTGCAAAAAGAGGATGCATATGCATGTGGAGGACAGAGGTTCGAGCCAGAATCTTCTCCACTCACTCTCCACCTTGTTCTTTGAGACAGGGGCTCTCACTGAACCTGGAACTCACAAATTCGGCTACATTAGCAAGCCAGCAAGCTCCAGGGATTCCCTGCCTCAGCCTCCTCAGCACTGGGATTCCAGGCCCGTGCCTCCACGTATGGCTTTTACTTGGAAGCCGAGCATTGAACTCAGGTCCTCAACTTTCACAACAAGCACTTTACCCACTGAACCATCTTCCCCAACCCAGCCCCTCACAGCGGGTCTGTGACAGACTTCAGTGAAATCCTATGTCTGCTTTAAGCTGATGTGGTGGCTAAGGGTGGACTTGGCTGAGCCATAGGTGCCGGGTAGGCAGCAGCACAGTACTGCAGATGCGCTGTGAGAGGTGGATGTGTTGGATGGGGTTTGCCTCTACGGTGGGGGACTCTGAGTAAAGCACATTGCCCTCCAGGGTGTGTATACTCTTCATCTGGTCAGTTGAAGGCTTGGATGGAATAAAACACTGACTCCCCAAAGCAATAGGGAATTCTGCAGCATAAGGCCTTTGAACTTGGGCTGTTTGTGATGGTGGTGTTTTGAGACAGGATCTCAGGCAGCCCAGATTGGTCTGAACTCCACATTCCCCTGCCTCCACGCCCCTAAACATGAGGATCATAGGCTCAAGTGTACTCTAAAAAGCAGTGTTTGTCTAAGGATTGAAATATATCTAATAATTCTCAGAAAGGGCTCTGGGAAGTATAGGGTGATTATTATGTCTGTCACAATAACCCCCCCTCCCATTTCCTGACATTTAGTCAAAGCAGGGCTAGGGACACAGAAAGTCTTGCAACATAGACAGCCCCACATAAGGAAGAGTGGCCCACTCCAAATGCCACATCAACAAGCACAGGTCCTCAACAAGATCAGCAATAGTGTCAGGGGAGATTTAGAGGACTTCAGTTCCAACAGTTCTTCAAGCCAGTACAAACAATTGTACAGTCCAAATGACAACAGTGTTCTTGCTACACAAACACGGCTCCAAGGCAAGTCCCTGGCCACCTCTATTCTAACAGATCTCTGAAGCTCTGCCTATTAAACAATTCTAGAGTGCCCACTGAGGATGCTCAGAGCTTGACATCCAGGAATTTTAGAGTATTGTCACTGGCAAGTTCAAGCAGCACCTTTCAGTAAATATCAGCAGGCATGAGTTTTTTTTAAGGGGTCATGGAAGATAACATCAGTCAGGAACACACGTGCTATGCAAGCATCAAGATTTGAGTTCAATCCCTAGAACTAGCATAAAATAAACTGATTGTGGTGGCATATGCCTATAATGCCAGCACTGGGAGAAGTGGGGGGTAGAGACAGGAGAAGCCCTGTGGCTCACTGGCCAACCAGTCTGGCCTGCTTGTTGAGCTCCAGGCCAGTGACAGTCTCTGTCTCACAAATAAACACAGATGGCACCTGAGGGACAGGCAGCTGAGGTTAAACCCACTTGCTGTTCCATTAGGAAAATGAGATTCCAAAGCTGCATGTTATCTCTCACTTGTGGACCTTCACTTTTAATGTTAATATGTATGTACATATGGGCTATGAGACTCAGTATGGGATATAAGTGCAGAAAGGAGACCACAGGAGAAACAAGAGGTGATGAGGCAGAAAGGACAAAAGGAAACAAGCGACATGAAAGCAGAAAGCAGACTAAGGTGAAGGGGAGGGCACAGCAGGGAAGAGAGAAGGGGAAGAAAGCTAGTTCTTTGTATGCTAAATAAGAAAAAGAAAACCATATATGAAAATCTGACCAATATATTCGGTTTGGAATATTTTCCTTGAGTTTTATTTTATCAATAAGTTTTACATAAAATGTTTTGAAAACAAAGAAAGAAAGATGAGATTCCTGGCACCAAATCATCTTTTATATTAGAATTAGGTAGATCAGAATTCTACCTCCCTTCTTCCTATCTTCCTAGTAGCAAAGATGCTTGGACAGAGGGAAAACCTTTATCCTGACGCTGTGTATTTTGCAAGAGGTAGTCGAGTCCTTTTCTGAAATATAGATTCCCCGGTCTAGCGCTGGTGCTTACCTCACACTTCCTGCAATGCTGGTTCTGCACAAAGCAAAGTGACTGTGTAAGGTAACCCCGCCCCAGTGCGTACACTACCTGTGTTACAGGGACACTGATCTCAAGAAGACCTGAGAAGGAAGGAAGGAAAGAGGGCGAGGTGCTTTCATGGTCAGTAGTTTTTCCAATTTCCTCTCCCACCCCTCTTCCTCTTCCCTGGAATCTCTCACAATGAACTAATTCTTTGTGGGGGGTTGCAGCCCGTAGATAACGAGGAGCACTCATGGTTTCATATACCCTTGTCTGTCACCCAAAGCATTCTAAAATGCTGTCTGGAAATAGAGCTGGCATAAACCTGAACATCTCAAATGCCCATGCAGAGTGTGTGCATGGGGCTCATGCTACCTGTCCCTCTTGTTTGCACAAGCCAGGGAGTAACCCGGCGACTTTAACCTGACTTCTTAGAGTCAGTCAGAAAAGAATGTGAACCATTTGGAAATGAGCGTGTAGCCCATCCCTGTCACACCGTGGAAGCTGTGAACATTTTCACTGCACGTACAACGGACCATCAATTCCTAAGCACATCTTTGTTTTTTCTAAATAGACGCATTATCCGTCTGATGCTGAAAATGGCATCTGCGCTGTGTGTAATTTCCATACTAGTTTGGCACCATCAACTGCCTTTGATGACACCAGGGGCTGTTTCTTTGTTGTCTCCTCCTTCCTTCCAGCTGCAAGACCCAGATGTCAGGTTCAGGAATGCACTTTTCTCTGGCAGGCATATCTAGCTTCTCTTGGCAGTCCCAAAGTTGGTAGCTATTGTGAATGTGCCAACAAAATAGTACCAGATCACACTAAAGACGGGACTCAGATGTTTTTATGAAAAGGAAAAAAAGAGTTCGAATGAGGAGGATGTTGGGAGGGGTGGGCGACAGACACTTCTGCCTCTAATTGTAAGCCAGACAAGTGACAGGCTGGGCCTGAGCAAATTGTGAGTCCTTCCATTTAGCTGCTGTTCCTGTACTTTTTCCTCTGGACAGTGTTTTATCTCCCTGGTGTACATCTGAAACCAGCAGCTAAGCAGAGAAAGGGTCTGCTTAAGTTAATCAAATGTAGATGGGTGACAGGATCAGGCCCGATGTAAAATATGTGGACTGGGAAAACAGACAGGAGAGAATGAAAGAAAGAAGGGAGGAAGACAGCTTAAAGGAATCAGTAAGATGAACTGGTACCTCTGTACCCAGAGAGGAGCTGGGAGCTGCCTCAGGTCATTTGGGTGTCAAGATACCCCACAACTGGCTTTTCTTTCATAAGAAGCCTCTGGAAAGACACATGCAAGGCTGGTAAAGCAGCTCAGGGAGTACAGTGCTGCCTACCTACCACGCAGGAAACACTGGGTTCCCACCCCAGCACCACATAAACCAAGCCTGGATGGGGCTGGGAAGTTGGCTCAGTTGGTAAGATGCTTGCTATGCAAGCATGAGGACCTGAGTTTGGATCCCCAACGCCTACATAATAGTTGGATATGGTGGTGTGCCCCTGTAATCTAGCCCTGCAAAGGCAGACAGGTCCCTAGGGTTTGCTGGCTGGCTGGTCCAGCCAAAGCAGTGAGTCCCAGGCTCAATTGAGAGATCCTGTCTCAAAAAAGAAGGTGGAAAGCAACTGAGAAAGGCATCCAACTTGGCCTCAACATACACACACGTGTGTGTACACACACATCCACACGCACACCGCACACATAAATATGCAAAAATATTCTTTTAAAAACATGGTGACACACACCTGTAATCCCAGCACTCAGAAAGAGATAGGAAAGGAAGAGTTCAAAGTCATCATTGGCTACATGAGACCCTGTCTAAAAAGAAAGAAAGAAAGAAAGAAAGAAAGAAAGAAAGAAAGAAAGAACGAACAAACACGAATGGAAATGAAGAGCTGACCTATGCACTAACCCAGCCTGATTTATGCTGTTTGTACCCAAAGGGGTTTTGAGTGAGGCATCAACTCAAAGAACCATGTCTCAAAGCTACTGTGGGGTACCACAGGAGCTAAGAGAATCTCTAGTACAGGCAACCTTGTAGTGCTTCTTTTTATCTATTTAGTTTTTCCTTTCCAAGCAGCTGGGCAGTTGTGTGAGGGTGCAGAGTTGGAAGTTTCCCACAACCAAGCCACAGTGCACTAAGTGCCCAGCCAGCTGGTCCTTGCTCAGTGCGCCACACACTCAGACACTCCCAATTTCAAAGGAGTTTGCTGAAACATAATGAGATTGTGTCTCCTAAGTCAAAATCAGGTTGTCCAGTGTTTTCAGAAGCTGTCACCTTGTCTTTTCCTGGGGAGAGGTGAAGAAACAACTGTTCACCCTAAATAAGGTACCAACGACAGAGTCACCATTCCACCCAAATCCAACTTCGCAAACTAGTGAGTTTATTGGGTTTACTTATAGATCACAGGAGAGGGGTCACTTACAGGAGTGTGGGTGACTCCAAAGCAGCTACATGGTTGCCAGATCCTACCCCATAGTTTGGCCACCCATCCTTATTAAGTCAATTAAACAAAAAAATAGTGAAAATTAGAAAAGGGATTCAAGACGGTCACATTAGGAAGAGGGTCAAAGAGATTCAGTGACCACCCTGCCCTTGAGTCCGTCTTCAGGATCCCGATGTGAGGTCACTAGTCCACAGAGCTGAGCAGACCCGGTCAAGGTGTGCTCCTGCCCATCACTCCATAAGCTCCATCTTTCCTGCAATGTGGTCTGACAAGTTATCAAAACTGTGCAAAATCTTTCAGAGAGGCAAGTTCCTCCTCTGGCTGGTACCTAGCTTCAGCCCTTTTCTTCTCCTAGTATGAAACTTCCTGGGGAAATTCCAATTTCTTGAGGTGTTTTGTCTCAATAATCTAATAGACAAAGCGAGGGGCACAGGTAGCTCTTCAGAGTATTTTCATACGTATAGCAGACAGCTTCAGGTTCACTGAGATGAACTTACAGAGCAGGCGCAATTACAGAGTAAGGATTTATTGAAGCTTACAGATCCAGGGGAAGTTCCGTAATGGCAGAAGAAGTTGGCCCTCTCTTAAAAGAACCAGGCAGAGAGAGAGAAGCCACAAGCCTAAAGGCCAAAAGCCACACAGCACAGCACACTTCAGGAACTCCAGCTAGACACACTTTGCATATCTTTAGACTGAAATCTCAAACCCACCACCACACCTTAAGACCCTCCCAGTGACACCACCTCCAGCCATATGGCTGCAGATGAAAACTACAAACTAATAAAACACTGACTATATTAGGGGCCATCAATTCAAACTACTACATTTCACCCCTGACCCCCCAATATATTCATAACCATCACACATTGTAAACTGTACTTACTCCAATTTCAAAGGTCCCCACAGTCTTTACCAACTTAAGATAGTTCCCAAGTCCCAAGTCTCATCTGAGATTTAAGATTGTCTCTTAGTTGTGAGTTCTGTAAAATCAAACAAGTTATATACTTTCAACATGTAAAGACACAGAATAAACATTTTCAACTGGTATAATGCATAGCAAAGAGAGACTAAAACAATACAAACTCAACCACCATCAAGCAGTCATCAGACTTCTTCAGTTCAAGTTCAATATAACCAAAGACTGACAGTCTCCAGGTTTTCCAATTCAGCCCCTTCAGCTGGGCAGAGTAGCCAGGGAAAATTTCCATCCTAGGCCAACAGTGCACTCCATGGTAGCCCTTGCACAGTTGTGGTATATCCAAAACATCTTCAGGTCTCCATGCAAACCATGGTCCATCTTCCAAAAGCTCTTCCAGCCTATCAGGGCATCACACCCTGCCTCATGCCACATCTCAGTAGTGGCTCCTGGAACCATGTGCAATTCATGACCACTCTATGCATTTTTCATGCTTCCAAAACTAAGACCAGGTGTGCAGGACACAGCCATATTCTTAACTCTGGAACAAAATAAATCATAACATTGAAAAACAGGTTCCTTCTCCAGTCAACTCTTTCCAAAAGAGTTTGCATTTCTAACAGTCTTTCCTCAGGTATCTTCTCCATTGTTTTAATGTAAAGCAGTTGGGTCTCTAAGATTGCTAATTTGTTACCAATAGCAGCTTCAGTAACCTAAAACAAGTCTTAGTGCCTATAATTTTAAGTTGTTTGGGGTTTTCCAACTTAAAATCTTAAATCTCTCAATCCAGCATCTTTATCCAAGCACACCAGTCCATTACAAGTTTAACCTTGATCAAACTCTCTGGGCCTGGGCAGCAGAATGCAGCCAGCCCTTATGCCAGTAGCCCAGTTCCAACAAAGTCCTCTGCAGTCTTTCCTTTCCCTTAGGAAGTTCATAAGCCAATCCTCGAAGTTCAATACTGTCTGCACTTAGCATTCTCAAACTCTCATCAGAATAGTCTATAAAACTTGGCTTATGACTCCAGAAGGTGTCTTCAGTTGCAAGCACCAAGTCCATGCCCATTCCTCCAAAACAAAGGTTCTAAAAGACCAAAATCCACATGGTCAGGTTCATCTCACCCCACTCCTGGTACCAACTTCTGTAGCAGACAGTTTCAGGTTCACTGAGATGAACTTCCAAACCAGGCACAATCATGGAGGAAGGATTTATTGAAGCTTACAGATCCAGGGGAAGTTCCATAATGAAAGAAGAAGTTGGTCCTCTCTTTAAAAGACCAGGCAGGGCTGGAGAGATGGCTTAGTAGTTAAGTCATTTGCCTGCAAAGCCAAAGGACCTAGGTTCGATTCCCCAGGACCCATGTAAACCAGATGCACAAGGGGCACATGTATCTGGAGTTTGTTTGCAATGGCTAGAGGCCCTGGTGTGCCCATTCTCTACCTGTCTCTCTTCTATCTCTCTGCTTGCAAATAAATTTAAATTTTTTATTTAAAAAAAAAAGACCAGGCAGAGAAAAAGAAGCCACAAGCCTAAAGGCCAAAAGCCACACAGCACAGCACACTTCAGGAACTGCAGCAGGCACATATCTTTATCTCAACCCACCACCACACTTAAGATCCACCCAGTGAGACCACGTCTAGCCAGGTGGCTGCAGATGCAAACTACAAATTAATGAAACACTGAATATATTGGGGGTCATCTATTCAAATTACCACAATACCTGTCAGGATGGTTATAACATCATGGATGGAGACTTCATGGGAGCTGCATCATGGAGTCACCCTTTCAGTTAACCTCCCACTTTCAGTATCCTCTGGCATCTGCCAAGATCACTTGTAGTTGGGAGAAGGGTGGGGTAGGAAGGAATAATAGCTAGAATCCCACGTGAGAGCCCTGCAGTCTTCCCCTCCTCCTTCTACTAGGGAATGGCAATCCTACTGCCATAACCATAACCCTGGCTATTGCTGTATGATTATGCTCAGTTAGTTGTCATTTATCCCAGGAGAGGGGGAAAGCCACACTATATCAGGGACATAAGGGAATTTAGTGCCCATGGGTTCACCAGCTTATGGTCACATCACCCCATTTTGCTGTGACATCTCACTGTCTGGCCAGTGTACATTTACACTGTGTTTCTGTCTCATTCAAGGGACACTGCTCTAACAAAAAAATCATAGACTGGTGTCTGAGTCTGTTTTTTGTCACTATG
Organism: Dipus sagitta; assembly: GCA_036346955.1. Taxonomy (NCBI): domain Eukaryota; kingdom Metazoa; phylum Chordata; class Mammalia; order Rodentia; family Dipodidae; genus Dipus; species Dipus sagitta. The sequence goes on from CM070773.1 coordinate 167,120,551, forward strand.
ACAGAATACCTGAGAGTAAGCAATTTATAACACAGAGAGGTTTGTTGCGGCTTACTGTTCTGGAGGCTGGGAAGGTACTAGGATCTGTCTAGCTTTGGGTAAGAGCCCTGTTCAGCTTCAACATGTGGAAGAAAATGAAAGGGCAAATTGGGAACATGTGATAAAGAGTGGAGAAGAAATAATCAACTTTATTGCAGCCAAGTTTCATGAGGGCAAGAGCTCATTCCTGTGGAAAAAAAACACCCATTCTTAAAGGCCTGCACCCTTGACACCATTACACCAGGACTATGTTAGTCAGGACTCTCTGGAGGAATAGAACCAACAGAAGGAAGATATATATTTTAGAGGGGTTACTGCAGTAGGGGCTGGGGTGTACACATTGGAGAGGCTGAGAACCCAGCAGCCACTCAGTCTACCAAGCACAGCCCATATACCACAGTTGGTCAGCTTCTCTGTGCTTGCCTTTCATGCTAATATTCCTGAGTGAGTGGAGGGCTCTCAGGGTCTCTCTGTGTCTTTCATTTTCTGATGATCATATGCAAGAACTTTCTCTTCTGCCCACAATTATTTGTCTGCCATAGCTGTGTTGTTGCTGCAGCTGGAAGCTTCTGACAGCCTCAGCATATTTGCATGTCACACAGAACGTGCTGCTTCCTTTGTGAAGCTGGGTTGGGTTGGGCTTTGTGTCTATTTTTGATCATTTGTCCTCAAAGATAGCTGTCAAATTTCCTAACTACTTTTTGTTGTTCTAGAGATTGAAGCCAGGTCCTTACACATGCTAGGCAAGTATCCCACCACAGAGCATCCCCAGCGCCTCACACAGCTCACCATCACTTTCTGCCATGTAGTCTCAGGACTCTGAGCTCATAAGTTTCATCTCTTCTTACTTCATTCCCACTTTACCACATGACCCATGCCATACATTTTAAATATTTATGGTGTAGCTTTTTTTTATGTCTGGCACTAAAATAGTGCCTTTTTCATAAGGCTTACAATTGAGTTGTGGGGAGGTCCTGAATAGTAAACAGATGAAAAGCATGTGCTCACATCCATGTTTATTGCAGCACTATTCACAATAACCAAGATTTGGAATCAGCCTAGTGGTCCATCAACAGATGTATAGATAAAGAAATATATACATACATATATATATATATATATATATACACACACATACACACACAATGGGACCTTATTCAGACATAAAGGAGAATGAAATTATATCATTTGCAGGAAAATGAATGGAACTGGAGATCATATTGAGCAAAATAAGCCTGATTCAGAAAAACAAATATTCCATGTCTTCTCTCATATTATCATTATATATATGTATATATATGTATGTTTATATATTTTTAATTTTATTTATTTATCCATTTTGAGTGACAAAGAAAGTCAGACAGAGAGAGAGAATGGGCATACCAGGGCATTCACCCACTGCAAACAAACTCCAGACGCATGTGCCCCCTTGTGCACCTGGCTTACATGGGTACTGGGGAATAGAACCTGGGGCCTTAGGTTTTGCAAGCAAACACACCTTAACTGCTAGGCCATCCCTCCAGCCCATTTTGGGGGGTGGGGGTTGGAAGTAGGATCTCACTCTAGTCCAGGCTGACCTGGAATTCACTATGTAGTCTCAGTGAGGCTTTGAGCTCATGGCGATCCTCTTACCAAACCTGGCTTGAATCAATATTTTTAAATATGTGTACAGAGGCTGGAGCCATGGCTGAGCGGTTAAAAGCACTTGTTTGCAAGGGCTGACAGCCCCAGATTCAATTCCCTAGTTCCCACGTAAAGCCAGATGCACTAAGCGACACAGGCATCCGGAGTTCATTGGCAGTGGCAATGGCTCTTGCAGGCCCATACTTTCACTTGCTCCCGTTCTGACTGCCTCTTTCTCTCTGTCTAAATGAATAAATAAATATTTTTAAAATATGTGTATATAGGGCTGGAGAGATGGCTTAGCAGTTAAGCGCTTGCCTGTGAAGCCAAAGGACCCCAGTTCAAGGCTCGATTCCCCAGGACCCAAGTTAGCCAAATGCACAAGGGGCGCACGCATCTGGAGTTCATTTGCAGTGGCCGGAGGCCCTGGCGCACCTATTCTCTCTCTCTCTCTCTCCCTCTCAGCCTCTTTCTCGCTCTGTCTGTCACTAACAAAATTTTAAATATGTGTATATAAAACATGACTGCAAAAGGGGGACTTTTTCAGGGGAGGCAAGGGACCAGCAGGAAAGGGAACAAGGGAAGGTAATAAGAAACAAATATGAGCAAATAACAATGATTTATATGCATGAAAATGTCATAATTAAATCCATTGTTTTTAGATATTTTACTTGTTTATTTATTTATGACAGAGAGAAAGAGGTAGATAGAGAGAGAAAAAGAGTGAGTGTGCCAGGGCCTTCAGCCACTGCAAATGAGCTCCAGATGCATGCTCCACCTTGTGCATCTGGTTTACATGAGTCCTGGGGAATTGAACCAGGGTCCTTAGGCTTTGCAAGTAAGTGCCTTAACAGTTAAGCCATCTCTCCAGCCCTAAGTCCATTGTTTTTATGCAAACTAAAAATAATAATAAAGAGAAAATATGCCAGACACTCTTCTGTGTCATGCTAGAGCTACTCTGCTCCAAGTTGCTCTGAGTTCTGAGGCCAATCTTGATTTATTATTCATCATATGACCCCTGTCCTCTGAGGGACATAGGCAGGTGATGGAGGTCTGAATGGCACCTTACTACAAAATGGCCATTGGTAGTGACTATAGATCTCTATTGAAGGCCAAATCTCATCATGAGAATCCTCTCTACCCAAGCCACACTGTTTCTGGGCTCCAGGATCAACCTCCTTCCCCTGTTACTTCAAAACCATCTAGAATTCTTTAAAATAGTTTCCCACCAGGGGCTGGGAATATGGCTCTGCAAATAAGAAAGCTTGATATGCAAACATGAGGAGCTGAATTCAATCCCCAACTCCCATGTAAAGAGTGGAGCCTGGTCGTGCATGCCTGGAACCTCAGTACTGAGTGGAGTGGAGAAAAGAGATTGCTGGAGCTCACTGGTCAGCCAGTCTAACTGAAAAATGATGAGCTCCAGGCTTAGTGAGATACTGCCTCGGGGCAGAAGAGTGATGGAGGACATCTGGTATCCTCTGGCTATTGTACATGTGTGCATGGATGGATCCACCTGTGCAAACTTACATGCATATACCACACACACAAAGTTTCACACTACTGCCAAACCCTGGCTATTTCACTAACCCTGGTTGATTTTCTTAACTGTCTGCATATGTTAATATACATATATATGAGCAGGGACATAGGAAGTAAGGTATATGATAGGACCAGAGTGCACTATGACAGATGGAACAGTGAGCACAAAGATCCTGAGGTGAGCTACAAGAAGTCAAAGGCATGAGCAGAACAAGAACAGAGATAACACTAGAAAAAAAATAGCGAAGTAGGGGCCAAAGGCCATAATAGGTAGTTCATATAGACCATGGTACTTTAGAATGTATTCTGAAAGAAGTGAGAAGCATTTGTAGAGCCTGAAAGAGGAAGAATGTGATATGAATGGATTAAAAAGATTACTCCAGAGATGGAGAGATGGCTCAGTAAGTGAAGTACTTGCCATGCACAGGATAAGGACCTGAGTTCAGAACCCTAGCACCCACATAAAACACTAGGTATGGTGATGGTGGTACATGCCTGAAATCTTTGTGCTGGCGAGGTACAGCAAGAAGGATCCTTAGGGCTTGCTACTGGCTAGCTAGTCTAGCTATATTAATGATTTCCAGGTTCAGAGAGAGCTCTGTCTTCAAAATAAGATGGAGAGAGATTGAGGAAGATACCCAGTGTTGACCTCTAGCCTCCACATGCACACATATACAGATATATATACACATACAAACATGCATACACACATGCATGCACACCACACACTCATCCAGATATTCAATGCAGAGTACACACAGAGAGGCAAAAGCAGACACAGGGAAACCCATTACAGGAGATGGAAACTTAGACTAAAGGAAGACAGTGAGAAGCCAGAGTTTCATTTTGTAAAAGTTAATTTGAGATGCTTATCCCACGTCCAAGTACATGATGAATAGGCAAAGGGTTTTCAGCTTTGGAGTCTGGAGAGGAGGTCTGGGTGTAGCTATAAATTAGGACATTATCAGTTTATAAGTGGCATTTAAAGTCCTAGAACTACATGACATCATATTGTGAGTAAGTGCCTTTGGAAAGGATGAGACCCAAGCCCACCACCCTTTAGGGTTTGGAGGCTCTGACAAAAGAGACTGAAGGAGGTGGGGGGGGACTTAGTGTGGTCTCAATGTCTATGTAAGTAAAATGTTCCAGGGGTTGGGGAGATGGCTCAGTGGGTAAAAGCACTTGCTATGCAAGCATGAGGACCTGAGTTCCATTCCTTGTACTCATGTAAAAATAAAAATAGGCATGCCCCCCACACACACACACCTGTTATCCCAGAGGTGAGGAGGTACAGAGGCAGGAAAGTTGCTAGGGCTCCTTAGTTAGCCAGTCTAACCAAAAAAACAACACAAGCTCCGGGCTCAGTAAGAGATTCTGTCTCAGGGCAATAAAGCAAAAGAGCAATAGAGGAAGACACTGAGGAGACTCAAAAACATCAAAGTACAAAGGCTGTCAAGAGCGCAACACTGAAGGAAATTTCTCCCAGGCTCAAGGAACATTGCAGCAGAGGGGTGGAAAGGCTATAAGAGCCGCAGGATGCCTAGGCATACTTTGGGGCGCTGGCCTTCAACATGAACAGACTAGTGCATTCATGACCCCACAGGGATTACTGATACCCTCACAAGACAAGTCTGAGCCCATCAATATTTTGATGGGGATTTTAAGGATGAAGGAGGACAAAAGGAAAGAGACAACAAAACAAAGGAAGGACTACCTAGAAAGAAAAGGATCCTCAGGAGATGAGGAAAAGGGAACTAAAAAAGATTAAAAAAAAAACAGGAACATGATCAAATCACTGTATATTCATACTTTAAAGTTCTCAATAAAAATGTAAAACAAGCCAGGCATGGTGGTGCATACCTTTAATCCAGCATTCAGGAGGCAGAGGTAGGAAGATCACTGTGTGTTCGAGGCCACCCTGAGAATACATAGTAAATTCTAGGTCAGCCTGAGCTAGAGTGAGACCCTACCTCAAAAAAAAATAATAATTCTCGTTTAAAATCAGGGCATGGTCAACAATGGGACCTCAGAAGGCCTAAAAATTGATCATGGCTTCTAGCAACACTGTGCTAACTTGTGGATTTGAAGGGAATGATTGTGGTGGGTAATAGAGATTAAGAGTTGATTAAAGGAGTTTGTGGGAGGAACATAAAACAAGGAAATGAAGGCTGTACTATAAAAAGGGAAACCACACTAAGGACATAGCTAGAAGGGGACATTGGATCAAAGAATGTTGTGTTGCATTTTGATTTGCAGGTTGATAGAACTGGTCCCATAAGGAGAAAGAAGTCATCATGTGGAAAAGATAAGGAGAGTAACTGTGCAGTAGCGAGAGAACCCCACTCTAATAGGGGAACCAATCTGTTCATCCACCATTATAGGAGGGGATACAGGAAAGGTGGGTGTGGATAGAATGTACAGGCATTTAAGATGGTGGGGCTGATAGAATGCTCTTCCAGCTGCTTCTGTTTTTTAGTGAGAAGTAAGAAGCAAGGTCCTCATCTGAGAATAACTAAGGAGGAAGACACACCGATGATTTGGAGAGAGACTGTGTCATTGGCTAAGAGGAGAGGGACTGGGGAGACAGCTCAGTCAGTAAGGAGCTTGCCTTACAAGGATGAGGACCTTAGGTCAATTCCCAGAACCCACATAAAGATGCCAGGCATGGTGGCATACTCCTGTAAGCCTAGTGCTAGAGAGGCGGAGACAGGATAATTACTGAGGCTTACTGGTTAGCAGCCTACTTGGCTAGCTCCAGGCCCAATGAGAGACAATGTCTAAAAAAAAAAAAAAAAAAAAAAAAAAAAAAAAAGGTAGATGGTGTTTCTGAGGAACAACACACAAGAGGTTGTCTTCTGGCCTCCCCCCCCCCACACACACACACATGCATACATGCACAATACATATAAAAAAAACATTAAAAAAGAAAGTAAGTGATGAAAAAGTGAGTTGACTAGAAACATAGACAGATTACTGGGTAGCATGCTCAGTCCCTTTGAGAGCTGTGGTCACATTGACAAGTGTATTTTCATGGGCTGTGCATGTCTCTGCCATGATCACCCCTCACATACAGCTTTTCATCCCTTGGAACCATTCATTCCTCAATGATCACCCTCGGCATACGGCTCACGTTTCTCCCGTGTGCGCGAGGCACAGGAACTAAGCCTAGGGCCTGTGCGTGCTGAGCATGGGCTTTACTAGTGAGCTACTTCCCCAACCGTGATTGACGGGATGTAGAGTCATCTAGGAGCAACGCTCTGGCCATGTTTGTGAGGAAGTTTCTAGGCAGGGTTAATTGAGGTTCTAGACTGACTTAATCGAGGTGGAAACATCCACCTTATCTATGGGTGGCACCATCCTATGGGCTGAGGTCCTCAGGTTGAATAAAAAGGTGAAAGTGAGCTAAGCACCTGCATTCGTCACCGCTTCCTGACTGCATGTGCAGTGTGACCAGATCCTGCCACCAAACCTTCCCGACCACGATGGGCTAGACCGAAACCATGAGCCCGAATAAACCCTTGCTTCCTTCAGTTGCTTTCTCCAGGTATTCTGTCATAGCAATGAGAAAAACAGCTAATAAGCCAGTCATCTCTTGGCCTATTGCTGGCATTTGTGTGTCCCGTGGTACTGAGGATAGACCAGGGCCTTGTACATGCTGAACAAGTGCTCCACCACTGAGATATATGTTCGACCAACTCTTGGCACATAAAGAGGCTATTTTCTGGGGGCTGGAGAGATGGCTTAGCTGTTAAGGCATTTGCCTGCAAAGCCAAAAGACCCAGGTTTGATTCCCCAGGACCCACATAATCCAGATGCACAAGGGGGCACATGCATCTGGAGTTTGTTAGCAGTGCCTGGAAACCCTGGCATGCTGATTCTCTCTCTCTGCCTCTCATTCATCTTCCTTTCTCTCTCCCTCAAATAACTTAATTAAATAAAATATTTCAAGAGGCTACTTTCCAAGCTCTGTAAGTTTGGAAAGGATGTCTTTCAGGCAGGATGCCATTGGCAAGATAGTCCTGGAAACAGCAGAGTCTCTGTCCTAAAAATGCAGAGTCTGTTCTTCCTATCTCTCACTGAAGCTGTTCTTCCCTGATTGTCTTCATCAGGCTTCTCTATGGGCACAGAAACAACAGAATGAATGCATGTTATGGAGGGGCTTATTGGATTGGCTTCCACAATACAGGCTGGGCAGTCCAACAACGAATGGACAGTTTGAAAACCAGGGAGTTGCTCTGTCCCCAAGGCTGGATGTCTCAGCAGTTCAATCTGGTGCTGAAAACCTGGAAGATTCCTGGAGAGATGCTGCTCTTTGGTCCATGTTGTTAGGCTGAAGAAGCTGGGTTCTGTTGTCAGCAAAGGATCCAGCAACAGGGTAGATGCATGGTCAGCAAAGAGCCAAGTCAGGCAGGCCAGATGAGCTGGCTTCCCTCAGACCTCTGCATCTGGGCTGCCACCCACTCTGGGGAGTCTTCCTCCTCAGTTAATCCTCCCTGGAAATGCCTCAGAGATCTGCCCAAGGGTGCTTTCAGGTAACTCCTGATCCAATTAGGTGACAGTCTAGGTTAACCATCACACAAGGATAACCAGATGAATGCTGTAATCAGCGCTGTGTGAGGTGTCAGGAATACTCTACCTGAGGAACGGTGATTTGCATACAAGCAGCCAAACCCACTTGACCTCGAGCATTTTCAAGGCAGGAATGATGGATGTCTAGTGTGAGGGTATGTGAACAGGCTGGATCAGAAATGGGAGCAAGCAAGAAGACCTTGAGGGCATCAGAAGGCATTACTGGGGCAGTGAGTCCTGATACCAGTCATTTGTGGGGTTTCCAATGCATGCTCTGCATTATTGAATGAGCTCAGTTTCCCCCAGTGCTAAACTCAGTTCTGTGCCTTTGAACTAGCACACCCTACCAAATTTGTGGAAGTTGAGTTCCCAGAGTGCAGACCTCCCATGGAGGCCCTGAAGGGAAGAAAGAACTACTTACACACTGGCTGCTGCCACCTCCCTCCTTCTTCTGTTCCTCCCTCTTGGATACCAGAACCTTCACCCAAACTCTCAGCTCATTTCCTTTTTGAGACTTCTTTGCCCTTAATGTTTGTCTTAACCAGAATTTTCCATATTTGGCAATGAGGGATAGCAATGGAATATATACCGCTCCACCCTCCTTAACAGGGTGACCTCCTTCCTGTTCTTGGGACTCTGGGTTGTGTACATTATCTCTATATTGCATGGCCAAGCTACGGCAGGAATTAGTTCGCTTTGCCTATTTAGTAAGCAGGAAGAGTGTAGTTTTGTAGCAAGTTGAGTGACAGATCTATGCCGTGGTCTGCGCTGAGGCTCCATGGGAAACTGAGCTCCTCTGAACTCCAATGAAAAGATGAGTGCCACAAAGAATTTAGTTTTTACCTTGTACCTGTCATTCATTTTACCTTGCTGATGCTTTATGAAATAAGGCTGTTCATTGTGTAACTTTAAGAAGGTGGAAGAAACTACATTGTAGCAAGCAATAAAGGCATTGGTGTAGAATGTGTGGGGGTTAGCATCAAAGATTACTGAGAGTATTTAGGAATACCATAGGAATAAAATGACTAGCTAAGCAAAGAAAATACAAGTGCATAAAATTAACATCCTTTGGGCTTAAAGGGCAAACAAACTATGGGTAACCGCAAAGACTAAAATTAATTTACATTAAACAATTTTAGACTTTAGAAGGGTATACTTCCTGACTAATGTCAAAAGCTGATTGTCCCTAGCCATCAGTGGAATTAACAACACTCTCTTTTGTTTAGGGTTGCAAACTCTCTGTCTGACTCTCTCTCTCTCTCTCTCTCTCATCTTTGTGTGTGTGTGTGTGTGTGTGTGTGTGTGTGTGTGTGTGTGTGGTATGTATTTGTATTCATATGTATGTGGGCACACATGTATCTATGTATTTGTGGAGATCAGAAGTTAATATCAGGTGCCTTCCCTAATCACTCTCCACCATATTTTTTGAGACAGAGTCTTATACTGAACCTGGAGCTCACCAATTTACCAGGGAAGCCAGCCAGCAACACTGCAGATCCTGCTGTCTCTACTTCCCAAGCACTGGGATTCCAGGCTCAAGCTCCCATGCTTGCATTGCAAGTGGGTGCTGGGGATATGAGCTCAGGTCCCAGGCTGTGCGGCAAGCACTTTACCCACTGAACTATCACCCTAGCCTCAACTCTCTCAGGTTTGAGGCAGGGTCTCGCTGTGCAGCTGAAGCTGACCTTTAACTTCTGATGCTCGTGTTTCCACCTCCTGAGTGCTGTGATGACAAATGTGTCCCACCCCACCCGGGTTAACATTGCAGTCTCTAAAGAGTGTTCTCTCAGGCTGACATCTGTTAATAGACAGAGGTGGCTGAAAGGTTTGATAGAGAATATTCTAGAAGTTTTTGCCTCTGGCAACTCGGGAAGGAAATTTTAGTAAACTAGTCTTGTGTCTGAATGGAGGGAACGGGGTACTCGTCTTAGGAAAGGAGAGGCTGTACTAGGTGAGGCGGTGGGCACCCCACTCCTCACCTTGAAAATCAAAGTTTGGCCAGGACTGCTGCTTGCTTAAGCAAAAGGAGAGGCAGACGTGGGAGCAGATGGCTCTGTGGATGGGCTGGGAGCCAGGGAAGATCTGCAGGAGAGTCTGGCCACTCTGCTAGTAAACCAGGGCTGAATGGAGCCTATGTTTTCTGAGCTAGAAGAGGAAAAGGGCTGGGGTGGAAAAGGACTAACTCCCAAAGCACTTAGCAGCCTTGCACCTACGGGCCAACTCACCTGCACAGTTATTTACCATCTACTTGAAGTCAACACCATCCCACCCAGAAAGTCATTTCTTTTGCACGCATATGTGTGCCCTCTGTATGGCAGTTTACATCAAGTGTGTTCCTCAATCACTTTCCACCTTATTTATTGAGGCAGGGTCCCTCACTTGACCCATAGCTCACCAGTTCAGCTTATCTAGCTATCCAGCTTGCCTGGGGAGCTGGTCTCCCCGGGGGTGGTGTTCCACTCACACTGCCGTGCACACCCAGCATTTGCACAAGCCCCGGGGAAGGTGTTCCACTCACACTGCCGTGCACACCCAGCATTTGCACGAGCCCGGGGGAAGGTGTTCCACTCACACTGCCATGCACACCCAGCATTTGCACGAGCCCCGGGGAAGGTGTTCCACTCACACTGCTGTGCACACCCAGCATTTGCACAAGCCCCAGGGAAGGTGTTCCAGTCACACTGCCATGCACACCCAGCATTTGCAAGAGCCCCACGGGTGGTGTTCCAGTCACACTGCCGTGCACACCCAGCATTTGCACAAGCCCCGGGGATGGTGTTCCACTCACAGTGCCGTGCACACCCAGCATTTGCACGAGCCCCGGGGAAGGTGTTCCACTCACACTGCCATGCACACCCAGTATTTGCACGAGCCCCAGGGATGGTGTTCCACTCACAATGCCATGCACACCCAGCATTTGCACAAGCTCTGGGATCCAAACTCAGGGCCTCGTGTCTGGACGTCAAACGCTTCATGTACTGAGCCGTCTCCCCTGCCTCCATCGTTTTTGGTTTTGTTTATTTGGTACAGGATCTCTTAGAACCCAGGCTAGCCTTGAACTCCCTGTGTAGCTGACATTACAGTGAACTTCTGATCCTCCTTCCTCGACCCCTGGAGCACTGCGACTACATGCAAGCCAGGGCTTCATGCAGGCTAGACAAGCACTCTACCCACAGAGCTGCATCCCCAGCCAGATTACCATATTCTTGAAGATAGATTTTTATGTCAGTCATTTAATTTCTAAGGCTACCTATGAGATAAATTCCATGATTGGTTCTCTTTTGCATAGGAGGAAACTGAGGAAAAGAGATAAGTAAGCACCTGATTTAGGATCAGCCAAGGTAAGTGGTTCCTTACATTGTTATTGAATAAAAGAGTGAGTCAGTGTGTCACAATGCATGCATTTTCAAACATTATCGTTTTCAACTTTCTTTCTCAAGCAAGTTTAAGATGCCATTTGGATTTTGTAATTAAAGGATTAGAAGCAAACTACTTCAAGGGAGCAACTCAAATTGTGCGCATTGGGATGGCAAAGCAGTCAAAGGGTCGTCTTTAATTAGTTTATTTGACTGTAAAATGTGGAATAGTGAAGCCTGCTATCTCAACAAAAGATAAAAGGCAGAAGTGGAGCTAAAGATAACAGATTTCACCAGTCACTGAGCCCTCTCTCTGGAAACCACAGTGGTTTGTCCTATCTGCCCACCAACTGGGACTCATCAAGTGATGTTTGCTGAAAGCCCACAGGTCCTGGCAGGATGCACAAAGCTGAAAACTTATGGCTGTCTCTTTCAGGACCTACCATTTATTTTTTTTTTCTGTGTATGTATGTGTGTGTGGTGTATGTGTGTGCACGTGTTTGTATGAATGTGGGCACATGTGTGGGGGCTAGAAGTTGACATCATGTGTCTTTTTTGTTACTTATTTGAGAGAGGGAAAGAGGCAGAGTGAGAGAGAACGGGCATGCCAGTGTGTCCAGCCACTGCAACTGAACTCCAGATGCATGTGCCATCTTCTGCATCTGGCTTACACGGGTACTGGGAAATGGAACCGAGGTTCTCTAGCTTTGCAGGCAAGCGCCTTAACTGCTAAGCTATCTCTCCAGCCCTCGTGTGTCTTTTTCAATCACTCTGTGTGATGGTTTGATTCAGGTGTCCCCCATAAACCTAGGTGTTCTGAGTGCTAGGTTCACAGCTGATGGCGATTTGGGAATTAATACTGCCTTGAGGCAGTATATTGTTAGGGAGCGGGTTTGTGGGTATTATAGCCAGTTTCCCCTTGCCAGTGTTTGGCACACTCTCTTTTTGCTGTTGTCCATCTGATGTTGGCCAGGAGGTGATATCCACCCTCTGCTCATGCCATCATTTTTCCCTGCCATCATGGAGCTTCCTCTTGAGTCTGTAAGCCAAAATAAACCTTTTTTCCTACAAGCTGCTCTTGGTCAGGTGTTTTCTGGCAGCAATGAAAACCTGACCACAACACTCTGCATCGTACTTTTTTATTATGTGTGTGTGTGTGTGTGTGTGTGTAAGAGAGACAGTATGGGTATACCAGGGCCTCTTGCTACTGCAAACAAACTCCAGACATATATGTCACTTTGTGCATCTGGCTGTACATGGGTGAGCAGACTTTACAAGCAAGCATCTCTAACCACTGAGTCACCTCGGCAGTCCTGCATCTTATTTTGTTTAATATTTTATTTTTATTTATTTATGAGAGAGAGAATGGGCACACCAGAGCCTCTAGCCACTGCAAATTAACTCCAGACACGTGCACCATCACATGCATCTGGCTTACATGGGCTCTAGGGAATCCAAACTGGGTTCTCAGACTTTGCAGACAAGTGCCTTAACCACTAAGCAAGCTCTCCAGCTGTGCATCTTATTTTTTGAAGCAGGGTCTTTCACTGGCCAGAGCTCCCCAGTTCAGCTACACTAGCTATCCAGCGAACCTGGCGATCCTCCTGTCTCTGCCTCCCCAGCACTGAGATTACAGGCATGCATCACTGTGTCCCACTTTTCCACGGGTTCTAGAGATAAGACTCAGGTCCTCATGCTCAGGCAGCAGACACCTCACAAACTAAGCTAAGTCCCCGCCCAGGGCCTTTCACTTAAGGAGGAATTCTCCATGATGCTCCCAGGAAAACACGCTGACTTAGAGAGCACAGGGTGTCCAGCCTTTTGGCTTCCCATGGGCCATATTCTTATCTACAAAGCTCACACTCAACATGGACTTTTGGCTCCCACAAAAATGTGCACAGCACACACACATAAACATGTAAAACAGTGGAAAAGTTCAAGGTCATCCTTGGCTATATAGCAAGTTTGAGACCAAATTGGACTAGAGGCCCCAGATAGGTGATAGATGATAGATAGATAGATAGATAGATAGATAGATAGATAGATAGATAGATGAATGATAGAGAGATAGATGATAGAGAGATAGATAGATAGATAGATGATAGAGAGATAGATAAATAGACAGATAAATGGTAGATAGATAGATAGATGATAGATAGATAGATAGATAGATAGATAGATAGATAGATAGATAGATGATAGATAGGTAGATAGAGAAATGAAGAGAGAGAGAGAGATAAATGATAGAGAGATAGATGATAGATAGGTAGATAGATAGATAGATGATTGGATGACAAATACCCAGCATGTTATAATAGTACAAAACTGACCAAGATACCAAGACAGTTATCTAGTTGATCAATAAGCCTTTGGCAGGGTACACAGTGTACTTGGTTCAATGTTCCAATTTCCCAGCAGAGCAGAGCAGCGCCTTCAGTGTGCAACTGAAGAGACCCCTTCCTTTTCAGAAGTCAACAGCTGGAGCTGCACGTTAACACCAATCAGCATCAGGTAAGGCCAGCTGGACCGCGCGTGGCGGTGCATGCCCTTAATCCCAGCACTCGGGAGGCAGAGGTAGGAGGATCACCGTGAGTTCAAGGCAACCCTGAGGCTACATAGTGAATTCCAGGTCAGCCTGGGCTAGAGTGAGACCCTACCTTGAAAAAACAAAAGGCCAGCTGGATTATCATGTCATCTGACCAGCTCTTAGGAAAGCATCCCCTTGACTCCCGGAGTACCTTCCCAGCCTCCAGGCGGCAGGGGTAGAGCCATGCCTGGCTGCCAAGGGCAATGCTGCCAGGCCTCTGCCCTTAGTGGCATTTTCGTCACCGCCCCCCTTGACTGCCTGGCCTGTCCCACACACTTCTACCCACCTGTCCCTAGTGTCAGCACCCACACTGAACAAGCTCGCCCTTGAAATTTCATTTTTACTAGGCTTTATTTGCCTGCTGCACTATTGGGGTTCAGACATCTGACCCCAGAAAGAAGCCCTGCAAAGAGCCGCTACCCAGGAGGCTGGCTCAGATGAAAGGAACGATGAGATTAACATTTACCGAAACTGGGCAGAGTGAAGTGGAAATCCCCAGAGTGAGATGCAAAACACTACTGCTTCTAGTTGTGATGGAGATTTGTGGACCTAAGTGGTGCAGGGCAAGAATAGAGTGCAAACATAGCATCTGTGGTTCCAAGACAATTAGCTGAATGCTATACTATGTCTCTTAGGTGAAAAATGAGAAATTTCAAACATACAGAGTAATAAAGAAGATAATCTAATAAAGCCCAGGATTAAGAAAATGTTAGTTATACTCTTTTTCGTCTAATTCCAAGATGGACAGATGTGATTCATGCCCGTAATCCAGTAGCTGAGGAGGCTGAGGCAGGAAGATGGAGAGTTTAGGTCAGCCTGGATTACGTAGTGAGACTCTTATAATGAAATAAGAAAAAAAAAGACAGAATGGGGAGGGGGGGAAGGAGGGAGGGAGGGAAGGAAGAAGAAAGGAAAGAAAAAAGACAGAAAATGTAGAGAGACAAAGAAATAAAAATGAATGAAAGAAAGAAGGAGGAAGGTACAGAGGGAGGGGGAAGGGAAGGGAAGGGAAGGGAAGGGAAGGGAAGGGAAGGGAAGGGAAGGGAAGGGAAGGGAAGGGAAGGGAAGGGAAGGGAAGGGAAGGGAAGGGAAGGGTTTGAGAGAGATTGTTTTCAAACATAAGAGCTACTCAGTCATCCCTTTGTAGTTTGTTTTTTGTTTGGTTTTGGTTTTGTTTGGGTTTTTTTTTTTCAGATTTTCATTGGCTTTTTTCTTCATGTTAAGTATAATAAAGCTGTGTTAAGTATCTACCTGTTTCTTTTTAAAATATGTAAGATAGAGCAAATTCTGCTTTGCCTATACCCCCCCCCCATGTTTGAATGACTTCAATCTGTTCTTGTGACACTTCTTCTAGAAGATGTTACAGCTGCTCTGGCCCTATTTCTGAAGTTTATCTCTTTCGACAGACTTGTTTCACATGTGCCTGTGTCACTTCTGAAGCTAGCTAACACCTCCTGAGAACAGCTCTCAGTTTGTGTCATATAAGCCAACGGGACTCTGTGCGCACACTGTATGTATGTCAACTCCATTCCCACGACGTCCACCTTAATACTGCTGGGCTGGAGAGATGGCTTAGCAGTTAAGGTGCTTGCCTGTGAAGCCTAAGGACTTATGATCCAATCTCCAGATCCCACATAGCTAGATGCACAGTGACGCAAATACACAATGTCGCACATGCACACAAGGGGGGGGGGCATGCATCTGGAGTTCGTTTGCAACAACTGAAGGCCCTGGCACACCCATTTCTCTCTCTCTCTGTCTCTCTCTTTCTAAATAAATACTAAAAATAGATACTGATATCATCCCTATTTGACAGATGAGAAAATTCAACTACAAAACAGCATGGTCTTTATGTATCTCTGTGAGGGAATAGTGGCTGCCAGGAGCTCTCGTGTGTGGCATAAACTGTAGCCCTCGTCCTATGTCATCTGAATTGGGTAATTGCTGGGTCTTTAAAACCAGGGCTTTGAACTAGCCATTGTGTCAGCACTTGGGGATTCTGCCACTTCAAATACCATTTTCTTCTCTTCATAGAGAATTTACTAGAAGACAAATGTTGCCTGGGGCCCACATTTCCCATTTGGCAAGCAGGAATAAGTTAACCACTCATCCTGAGCCTAAAGAAGGGCTAGAGCTCCAGGGAAATAAACATTGGCACCCGATCAACATCATGACACACAAGCTACACAGATGCAGGGGACATGCAGAAATGAACCCCTTCGGCCACTGCCTCACTCTGCCCTGTCCCTTATTTTCTACATTCTGGCCACCATTCCCTTCCAACTGGACCAGCTTACTCCTCCATCTCCACGCTGGTTCCTCATTGTGTTGCCTCTGAACCCTGTAATTACCTGATGTGTTTTCTCACTTTCTTCCTTTGACTTTGAGAGGGCAAGGATAATATCTTATACTTATGTGTTTCTAATAGCAACCACTATAAAACTCACTGGGGT
Source organism: Dipus sagitta (assembly GCA_036346955.1). Taxonomy (NCBI): domain Eukaryota; kingdom Metazoa; phylum Chordata; class Mammalia; order Rodentia; family Dipodidae; genus Dipus; species Dipus sagitta. The sequence continues at coordinate 167,136,720 of CM070773.1, forward strand.
GTGGATTCCCTATTTTAAGGCTATGGAGGGGGCTAAATGAAGAAAAGAAGTGATTTCGTGGTGACCCAACCAAAGCACCCAGAAGAAGCAGATATTGTTTAGGTTTGGATGGCTGCATAGCAATCTTCCAGCTATGGGGAGAATGACAGCCCTCCTCCCACTTCACGCAAGAAACGATCTGGACACATAGGATCTTCAAGTGGCTTCCTGCCCTGGCTTAGCAGAGGCTCAGCAGCACTTTCCATTAGGCTGCATTGAAGCAAGACGGAAAGATGGGGAAGAGCTGAGGAGAAAATACCTCAGTTGCAAAGTGCTTACCTTGCAAGCATGAGGACTTGAGTTCATGCTTCAGGACCAACATTAAAAAACAGTTAAAGGAAGCTGGGCGTGGTGGTGCACGCCTTTAATCCCAGCACTTGGGAGGCAGAGGTAGGAGGATTACCACGAGTTCAAGACCACCCTGAGACTACATAGTGAATTCCAGGTCAGCTTGGACTAGAGTGAGACTCTACCTGGAAAAAAAAAAAAAAAAGTTAAAGGCTGGAGTGATGGCTTAGTGATTAAGGTGCTTGCCTGCAAAGCCAAAGGACCCACATAAGCCAGATACACAAGATGGCACACACATCTGCAGTTCGTTTGCAGTGGCTGGAGGCCCTGGGGTGCCCAGTATCTCTCTCTCTCTCTCTCTCTCTCTCTCTCTCTCCCTCTCCCTCTCTCCCTCTCCCTCTTTCTCTCTCTCAAATAAATAAAAATATAAAAATAATTTTGAAAACAGCTAAAGGTACTTGCTTGCAAAGCCTGCTAGCCTGGGTTCAATTCCCTAGTTCCCATGTGGGCTCAAATGCTCAAAGTGGCACATGTGTCTGCAACTCATTTCCAGTGGTAAGAGGGCCTGGCATCTCTCTCCCAAATAAATAATTTGTTTAATGACAGAACATAAAATTTTTTAAAAAGAGAGAGATCAAAGAGCCAGGCGTTGTGGTACACTCCTTTAATCCTACCACTCGGGAGGCAGAGCTAGGAGAATCGCTGTGAGTTCAAGGTCAGCCTGAGACTACATAGTGAATTCCAAGCCAGCCTGAGCTGGAGCAAGACCCTACCTTGACAAACCAAAAAAAAAGACAGACCAAAATAAAAAAAAAAAAAAAGGATCTGGGAAGATGGCCCAGCAGTTAAGGCACTTGCCTACAAAGCCTAACAACCAGGGTTCGATTCCCCAGTACCCACATAAAGCCAGATGTGCAGGGTGGTGCATGCATCTGGAGTACGAATGCAGCAGCTGGAGGCCTTGGTGCCCATTCTCCATCTATCGTCTATCAATATCTATTTATCTCTCTATCTCTCCCGGCAAATAGTGAGTCCCAGACAGTCTAGTGTACTTGGCAAGTTCCAGGTCAGTGAGAGACTCTTATGTCTAAAAAGGTAGATGGTGCCTGAGAAAAGACACTCTAGGTTGTTCTCGCCTTCACACACATACATGCCCCCCCCCCACATACATCCGCACACATACACATATGCACACACCTCTGCCTACACAAATCCACAGACACACAGAGAAGACAGAAAACTGAGAGGACACGGGAGACAATGAGTCCCTTACTCTGCAGTCAGGTTGCAGATTCTTGCCAAGTGGGAGTCAAAACGCCCAGCACAATTAACAAAATTTGCTGTGGAGCCTACCTGCACTAGAGATAATATTCCTTGCATTAGAGATATTTCAAATCAGGATGTTAAAATATCAGTGAGCAATGATTAAGGTCTAAGCATAGATGTTCAAGTATAGCTTTTTTCCTTTCCCAGCATATGGTGGTTTGAGTGAAATTCGCCCCCCCCCCCCAACCAGGTTCATGTGTATTGGTTACTTGGTCCCTAACTGGTGACAACTTAGGAAAGTTGTTGGTCCTTTGGGAGGGTGTAGGAAGTGAAAACTTGCTGGAGGAGGTGTGGTGCTCAGGGTGAGCTTTAGGGAATTGTAGCCCAACTTCCCCTTGTCACGGGAAACCTTTCCCCTGGGGACACGAAAGCGCACATCTATTCACCCCATACAGGGCACAGACAACAAAGTACAATTGCACCAAAACCAGTTTTGGTGCACCAGTGAGTTTGTTGGGGTTACTTACGGAGCAGGGTGAGGGATTGTTTACAGGAGCAATGGATGACTCAAAGGCAGCTACATCACCAAAAAGCCCTCCCAGCACAGGTGACGACTCACAGAAACTGCACCTCTGGGGCTCAGGGCACAACCTGCAGGCAGCTCTGCTGGTCAGAGTCTCTCCACAAGCACTTGTTTTCCCTTCACATAGCCTTGGGGAGGGGTCTTAAACCCTTTTCCCCAGACTTACTGAGTTCTTGTGTCTCCTGAGCATCCTTCCTCCCCTCAGGAGGGAATATTTCAGTTTGGAGGAAATTGCTAAACAACACTCGTTCCCACTGATGTGGAGATGTGACCCAGGCTTCCTGCTCAGGCCTACTATGGTTTCCCCACCATGATGAAAAGTTCCCTCAAAACTGGAAGTCTGAAGTAAACCCTTTCCTCCCATAAGCATTTCTGTCCGGGTGTTTTATCACAGCATGTACCACGGTTTTCAAGGAGTGTCCTCAATGGGGCTTTAAAGTTCTTTTGCAATGAAAAATATGCCTTAGTCCCCTTGTGCAACCTTTGTGGTTTTATACATCAGCTGTCCTAACCAAGACATCTTGGGAATCACCCTATGATTTCATTTAATGAAAAGGGAAACAGGTGGAAAAAGAAGGAGAGAAACCCAATGTAGCTTCAAAAGCCTTTAAAATTGTCCGTGTGGTCACTGCTGAGGTACGTGAGCGTACACCTTTCTTGAGAAGGCCATGTCCTCATCTGGCTGAGCGCCATCCTTGCCCTAAGCACCTCTCTGCAACAACTGTGCTTAAATCTACGTTAAAACTCTTCATAAACTCCAACTCAGCTTCACCCTGTAATTCTTTTCTGTGGTAAACTCAAGAATGGCCTCATGGCGCTCTGTGGTGGCTCACGTCTGTAATCTCAGCCCTTGAGAGGAGGCTCAGAAGTTCAGGGCCATCCTTAGGTACATGAGACCTGGTTTTAAAAAAAAAAAAAACTAAACTAAATAAGACAAAGATGCATAAATAAAACCCTTCAAGAGTAAGGGCTCAGACTGAAGAGATGGCTTAGCAATTAAGCGCTTGCCTGTGAAGCCTAAGGATCCCGGTTCGAGGCTCGATTCCCCAGGACCCACATAAGCCAGATGCACAAGGTGGTGCATGCATCTGGAGCTCGTTTGCAGTGGCTGGAAATCTTGGTGCGCCCATTCTCCCTCTCTCTCCCTCTCTCTCCCTCTCCCTCTCTCTCTCTCTCTCTCCCCCTCTCCCTCTCCCTCTCTCCCTCTCCCTGTCTCTCTCTGTCTCCCTCTCCCTCTTTCCCTCTCTCTCTCTCTCTCTCTGTGTGTCACTCTCAAATAAATAAATAAAAATAAACAAAATAATTTTTTAAAAAAGAGTAAGGGTTCCAGGGGTGTCTTAAGCACGCTTGGCACACATCACAGAGAGTGACAGGTATTACTATTCTAAAGGAATCTGAGAGTTGTTTGAAAGGTACCTTGCTTAAAAAATAACTAAATAACTAAAAATAAAAACATTATTATGGGAAATCCAATACTCAAGATCCTTTTGAAGTTACAAGGGATTCATTTCTTCGAAAATATTTTCAGTGTTTTGAAAAATTAAAAAAATAAGGGGGAGCAGGATACTGGGAGTGAAATTATCTAATTAGGGTACAGGACAGAAGAGAGGGGGAGTGGGAAGAGGATTAACCACGATTTAAAATGTTATGAATAAGCTATATGGAAATATACTTCTTTGCTGGCTAATAATATGTGTGTTTAAAAAAGAGAGAGTTTGGGCAGAAGTATCCTGTGGAGGTGGATAATGTTGTGCCCAGAAGCTATAGAAGAGTTTCAGTGCCAAGGGTGGGATACCTTCCAGCAATTTGTTGTCCAGGGAGGCCCTGAAGCCCCCAAAACATCACAGGCTATTGCCAAAGCTCATTCTTTTCCATCAAGAGAACTAGATGGTAAGGCCCTATTGCAGAAGACTCTATGCGGGGGCTACAGGTCACTGAGAAACCAAGCTGGCCCTGTTATAGAAGCCTCCTCCCTGTTACTAGTTGTCATATGCAGGAAACAGTTATGCAGCCTGATGGAGGAATAAAGTCATCAATGGTGTTAACCAGCAGTGGACCCTGCGATTTTTATAGCTGGCCAGTCAGGCCAAATGTGCCAACTGATGCAACGGTGGCATGTCTGTTATGGGGGAAAACAACTGCTGTCTGATTGGACTTGAGGCCCACTCCAAGGGAGGGAATTTATGCCTAGTATTGAAAACCTAGTCCAAAGCGTGTGGCTGGGGAGGTCAAAAGCCCTGACGAAGAAACTACTACTGTTGTCTGGTTAAATAGATATATTATATTGTGTTTATACCTGTATATTAGTACTAATCTCATTTTTGGTTAGAGAAGCTTCTCTTTTCCACTGGGGAGCTTAAAACTCACTAAAATGCTGAGAAGAAGTGACAGTGGAGTGTTCAGTACATGAGACATCTCTATCACACCCTCCAAGGCTCAGGGACCATTGCAGAAGGGGTAGCAGAAAGAATGTAAGAGCCAAAGAAAAGGTAAAATTCTTATAGATAGATAGATGGTAGATAGACAAATAGATGATAGATCAATTAGACAGATGATAGATTGATAATAGATAGATTAGACATATTATACATAGATGATAGATAGATGATAGACAAATGATAGATATATGATAGATTAGACAGATGATAGATGATAGATAGATAGGTGATAGTAGATAGATAGATAGATAGATAGATAGATAGATAGATAGATAGATGAGAGTGGGGCTGGAGAGATGGTGAAGTCATTAAAGTGCTAACCACACAAGCATAAGGACCTGAGTTTGTATCTCCACACCTTCATAAAAGCTAGGCATGGTTGTGTGCTCCCAATTACAGCACAGAGGTGGTGACTACTGGGCTTGCTGGCCAGCCCTGCTAGCCAAATCCATGAATTCCAGGTTCAGCAGATTCAGTAAGAGACCCTATGTCAAAAATGGAAGGGAGGCAGGAGATATGGTTTAGCAGTTAAGGCACTTGCCTGCGAAGCCTAAGGACCCAGGTTCAAATCCCAAGTACCCATGTAAGCCAGATGTACCAGGTGGCACATGTGTCTGGAGTTAGCTTGCAGTGGCTGGAGGCCCCGGCATGCCCATTCTTTCTCTACCTCCTTCTCCCTCTCCCTCTTAAAGATAAGCAAATAAAATCTTTAAGAGTTGAAAAGAGAGCTTTAAAAAGTGGAGATTGCTCAGTGGTTAAGGTGCTTGCCTGCAAAGCCTAACGACCTGGGTTCCATTCCCCAGTACTCACATAAAGCTAGATGCACAAAGTGCTACATGCATCTGGGGTTCGTTTGCAGCAGGTAGAGGTCCTGGAGTACCAATTCTCTCCCCACCTTGCTAGTAAATAAATAAGATATGTTTATTGTATGCTTGTTTTTCTGAGGTAGGGTCTTACTCTAGCCCAGGCTGACCTGGAACTCTCTCTGTAGTCTCAGACTGGCCTAGAACTCACAGCGATCCTCTTATCTCTGACTCCTGAATGCTTGGATTAAAGGTGTGCACCACCATGCCCAGCAATAAAATATATTTTTTTAAAAATGGAGGGGCTGGAGAAATGGCTCAGTGGTTAAGGCATTTGCCTGCAAAGCCTAAGTACCCAGGCTTGATTCCCCAGTACCCACATAAGTCAGATGCACAAGGTGGCACATGCATCTGGAATTCATTTGCAGTGGCTAGAGACCCTATTGTGCCCATTTATTCCCTCTCTCTGTCTTTCCTTCCCTTTTTCTCTCTCTCTAATAAATACATAAATAAAAATAATATATTTTAAAAAGAAATGGAGAGGCCAGGCTGGAGAGATGACTTAGCAGTTAAGGCACTTGTCTGTGAAGCCTAAGGACCCAGGTTCAATTCCCTAGTACTCATGTAAGCCAGATGCATAAGGTGGCACATGTTCTGGAGCTCATTTACCATGACTAGAAACCTTGGCATGCCATTCTCTCTCTCTCTCTCTCTCTCTCTCTCTCTCTCTCTTAAATAAATAAATAGAATATTTTTTTAAGTGGAGAGAGCTGTGGAGATGGCTTTCTGAACAAGCATGAGACCCTGAGTCCAGATCCCAGGTAAAGTTAAACACTGTAGTACTAGTCTCTGTCGTTCCAGCAGAGAGAACAGAAGTGGAGACAGAATTTCCCAGAAGTTCATGAGCCAGCTAGCATGGTGAGCACGCCCCCAGCAACATGGAAGGTAAGGCCCAACAACCACAATTGTCCTCTGATCACTACACACGTGCTGTGACACATGCACACCCCCAAACACACAAACACATACATCATAGACCCACACACACACCAAAATGGAGAGCATGGGGAAGACACCTTACATACGACTTACACACACGCATGCACACATGCATTTGAACAACATACATGCACACACTTGCAAAATAAATTAATTATATAAATTATATAATTATATAAATTACAAGGCTAATTGATAGGTATGTTTTTCTTTTTTGTTTTTTCATTATGGTCTTTTTATGGGCCTGCTAAGAATCTTATCACTAGTTCCATAAAAACAGCGTACTGGGCCGGGCATGGTGGCGCACGCCTTTAATCCCAGCACTCGGGAGGCAGAGGTAGGAGGATTGCCTTGAGTTCAAGGCCACCCTGAGACTCCATAGTGAATTCCAGGTCAGCCTGGGCTAGAGTGAGACCCTACCTCGAAAAACCAAAAAAAAAAAAAAAAAAAATGTACTTATGGTTTCAAACAACCAACTTGCACATGTAAGTTTAGAAAAAAGGCAAGTCATAAATAGCCTGAGACTATGACCCTGTAATGCAGTTCTTGGAAATTCTTGCATCACCCCATGCTCGCAGGTGTCCTGTGACTCTGAGACGGCTGCAGCTGCTAGGAGGGAGTTGCCCACACATCGTCCTTCAGCCTCCCCTGCCTCTGCCTTTCCTCATGTCAGAAGGGCTTCACCCAGTGATCCAACTCAGGAACTAAGTCACATCTCCACCTGCCACAGAGATTCACTGAGGTAGACCTGTAAATGTAGTGAGCATAGAGCCACACCAGCCACATGCCCTGTGATGGAGGGATATGCTGTCTAACTGCAAGAATTGTAACTAAAAGATGGCCACAAGCTGTCAGCTTCTTCATGGCCCCTCAACTAGAAAGAGCCACTTGGATAAGACTGAGCCTTCTCATCATAGTCTGCATCTACTGGGTCAGCAAGGCCATGAGCTAAAGGTCCAGACAGACAGTTTGGTTAAACATGAGACATGAGAGAGCTGGCTGAGGTTTCACTGGATCTTCCCTGCAGTTCAATTCTTCTGCCCAGTTGTGTTACTACCTGCTTCCCTTGACAGGTTTTTGTTTGTATATAATAGACTTTGATTTTTATAAGTTTCTGATATGCATTAAACTTGAAAAGAAAGCTGGGCGTAGTGACATATACCTTTAATCCAAGCACTTGGGAGGCTGAGGTAGGATACCTGTGAGTTTGAGGCCAGCCTGGGACTACATAGTGAATTCCAAGTCAGCTTGGGCTAGAGTGAGACCCTACCTCGAAAAACCAAATAAAAAAATTTTTAATACAACTTGAGATGATATTACAATATTATAGTTCCACATACCTGGGATCCAGTTTTCCCATTACTATCACTTTATATTAGCATGAGATTTTCTTGGTTAGTTGGTTGTTTGGTTGGTTTAATTTGGTTTGGGTAAAACAGGGTCTCTAGCTCAGGCTTACCTCAAACTTCCTAATATTGCCAAGGATGACCTTGGACTTCTGATCCTCCTATCTCTACCTTCCAAAAGCCGGGATTACAGATGCACACCATCATGCTCTGTTTAGGTAGTGCAGGGTTTCATGAATGCTGGGTAGCCCTCTATCAACTGACCTAACCCCTGTCTGTTATAAGTAATGAACCTGTATCAATACATTGCTATCAATCCACATCTAGTTTATTTACATTTCCTTCATGTTAGTTTCATGTCCTTTTGTACTGGTATTTCATTCAGTCACAGATAATCCTCCTTTCACTTGTTTGGATCTTAATCAGTATCTTTCATCTGCAGATCCATCTTAAAACCCGCTTCCGGGCTGGGGAGAGGCTCAGTGGGTAAGAACACTTGCTGCACAAGCATGATGACCTGAGGCTAACCTCCAACATCCACGTAAAAGGTCAGGCATGGCTACAAATGTCTGTAACTCCAGTGCTGAGGGGGCTGGAGACAGGAGAATCGCCAGGGCATGCTGGTCAGACACTTTAACTGAAAAATGGGTTGCACCAGGTTCAGTGAGAGGCTCTATCTCTGGGAAATATGACAGAAGTGTGATAGAGGACATCCAACATTTTCCTCTGGCCTCTGCACATGGGCACACGGCATGCACATCTGCACACATACATGGGTATACGAGAGACAGAGAGAGACCACATTAAAGAAAATTTTAAAGGAACCTGCTTTCAGAACCAAGGTGCACATCTGTGATCACAGCACTCAGTAGAGAGAGGGAAGAGGACCAGTGGTTCATGGTCATTGGTTGTAGTCGGCTCCTATCAGTCTCAGAATTTGGGAGGGAGTTAGTGCAGGCTTACAGATCCAGGGCACATTCATTAGGGGCAGAAGAAGTGCTTGCGTACCTCCAAGCAGAGAGAGACAAGTGCAGGAAGCAAGCACCAACAGGAACCCGCAGAGCTCAGGCTACTCCCTCCATACCTCTGAGCAGGAATTCAGATCCCCTAAGTGACCTAACTCCCCCCCCCCCCAGCAGAAACCCACCTGCTAGGAGCTGAAGCTGCAAATTCAATTTTAATGAGATTCCTGAGTCTACGGGGCCATACATTTAACACTACCATGTCATCCTTGGCTACAGACGTTTGAGGCCAGCATGGGCTACAAGAGACCATATCTCAAAACAACAAAACAGTTACTGCCAGTTGAACTTTCTGTTATTTGAAGTCAAAAGCGGGCCTGGCATCATACACTGACTCGGGGTGGCACAGAAGAACATGTACTCTATCAAGACAAATGGCTACAAGGGAAACAGATTGACGTAAAATTGGAAGAGCGGCATGTGACCTCAGAGGACTGAAGAAGCAGGAGCTCTCTGCCAGCCAGCTGTGGAGATTTTCCTTAGCAGACTGCGAGGCCTTCACACCAGTGCTCAGCTTAATGTCTTTTCTCCGCCTCGTAGCTTCTGCCTCTGCCTCTGCCTGATACTTCATCTAATGCTCTGTCGGCTTCAGCCCCCACAAGAACTCTAACTTGGTCACTGTTGAAATGGCCCAAGGAAAGGGTGGAATTGACTCTGCTCATATTTGTCTACCAGGGATGCTGGCCAGCATAAAGTTGCTCTGTTTTTGACATGAATGTTCTCCCTTAGTTCAATCAACTTGTAGGAACAAGGTCTCGTTTAAAACATAGCTTCCCTTCAGCAGGACTGTGCAGGGGGCTAGAGGGTCGGTCACGTGTGGGAATATATAACCTAACAAGAGCTGGAAACACTTTTATCCTCATTTCTACTCCCTCCCTCACCAAGCTAATCTACTTCTAATATTTGTATCTGTTTTACTGTTATCAGAGGAAATATTCATACCTCAGATGAATAAATTACAAGGTGTTACCAGGTGTGCCTTTGGTCACTGCTTAGATGAGAAAAGTTAGGAGAGAGAAAGAGATAAAAGATGAAGAGAGCCGGGCGTGGTGGTGCACACCTTTAATCCCAGCACTTGGGAGGCAGAGGTAGGAGGATCGCCATGAGTTCGAGACCACCCTGAGACTACAATAGTGAATTCCAAGTCAGCCTGGGCTAGAGTGAGACCCTACCTTAAAAAAAAAAAAAGATGAAGAAGAGGGCTGAAGAGATGGCTTAGCGGTTAAGATACTTGCCTGTGAAGCCTAAGGACCCATGTTCAACTCTCCAGGTCCCACATAAGCCAGACGCACAGTGTTGCAAGTGTGCAAGGTCACATGTGCGTACAAGGAGGCACACATATCTGGAGTTCATTTTCAGTGGCTGGAGGCCCTAGTGCACCAATAATCTCTCTCTCTCTTGCTGTCATTCTCCCACATAAAAAAAAAAAAAGACCAGGGCTGGAGAGATGGCTTAGCAGTTAAGCACTTGCTTGTGAAGCCTAAGGACCCTGGTTTGAGGCTCGATTCCCCAGGACCCACGTTAGCCAGATGCACAAGGGGGCGCACGTGTCTGGGGCTCGTTTGCAGTGGCTGGAAGCCCTGGGGCACCCATTGTCTCTCCCTCTATTTGTCTCTTTCTCTCTGTATGTCTGTTGCTCTCAAATAAATAAATAAAAATAAACAAAAAGTTGAAAAGAAAAAGACCAATCTGTTGGGCTTACCTCAGGAAAAAAAAGATGAAGAAGAAAAACAGATCAAAGATCTGGGGTGATAGCCCCATGAATAAAGTGCTTGCCATGCAAACATGAGCGCCTGAATTCAGATGCCCAGAATCCACATAAAAGCTGGGAACGACAGCATGTGTCCTTAATCCCAGCACTGTGGAGGTGGAGACAGGAGGATTCCAGGGCTCACTGGCGACCTTGCCTAGAAGAATCTGAGAGTTCTAGGTTCAGTGAGAGACCCTGTCTCAAAAAATAAGGTAGAAAAAAAAATAAGGTAGAGAGCTATGAAGAAAAGACATCTGGCATGAACATCGCCCCCACGTGCACATACCGCCCGCACACATGCATATGAACACACATACCCCATGCACACATACACACACGCAGAAAGGAAAATAAAATTTAAAAAAATCAAGCGAGGATGGACAGGCACAGACAGCTGCTTGACAAAGACTTGGCACTTGAGTAAGAGAGAGAAATAGAAAACAAAGCCACTGAGGATTGAGGTCCAAGCCAATAATCTCAGCCCAGAACCAATGGAAAACAGAGAAGGCTTCCCAGAGACAGAAGTCTTAGCCAGTTGTGGTGGCACACACCTTTAATCCCAGCACTTGGGAGGTAGAGGTAGGAGGATTGCCATGAGTTCAAGGCCACCCTGAGACTACAGAGTCTGGACTAAAGTGTGACCCTACCTCGAAAAACCAAAAAGGAGGAGAAAGAGAAAAAGAAGAAGAAAGAAGTCTTAATAGGTGAAGAAAGCTAGACTAATGTGGCAGGCTCCTGAGGAAGTTCCCCTTCACAGACAGCATTCCACATGCTCAGCACAGGTGGGTCCTGCTGGTCAGCCCACAGGAAACCCATCTCCTTTCCCTATAGATCCATTTCCCCAAGAGTCAAAGTATGCAACTCACCCCTGAGAATAAGACAAGAAATGGGAAAAGTCAGTCCAATGTGCTTGAAAACACAAAGTGAAGCTGTGAAAATGGGATTTACTCCATGACTACGAAAAGTTTCTCCCAAGCATTTGCTCTGTAAAAACCTTGGCTTCCATTCCTCTCTTGATTTTTTTAAAGCTGGTCTTTGAATACTACTCAGTAGGTAGTTGGCCCTTTTGATGTTTGGCACTCACATAAAAAGGATGAGTTATTTAATTTTCTGCAAAAGCATCCAAGCCTGTTCTGTATGGAAATAGACAAGCCATTCAGGCAGATGTGACCATGCGGGAGGGAAAGCATTTCGTCTTTGAAGGTTCAAAGTTAACATGTCAATTAAGTACCAAAGAATTGTGCATCAGACCTTGAAATGTGGAAACCCAGTTAGGCATCGTGAAGGACAGGGCTACAGCAATTATCAGACAGATGAAGAGGATCCGAAGGATGGCTCATGGTGGAAAAGTTTATTTTCCTTCTTGTTTCCAATTAACTAGCTTGGCGATCTTCTTATCAAGCAGACAGTTGGTAATGTGCAGAAATACTCAAAAGGACTTACTTGCTCATGTCCACAAAGGCAAAACAACTCAGAAATCTGGTTTGACGATGCAGGTCAGTTAAAATACAGACTAGTATGAAAGGTAGTTTAGCCTTAATGGTCCAGATTAATCACTTGTATGGAACTGAGATAATATGTGAAAGTAAAAGTCACTGATTTGTGTAAAAGGAAGGCCTGAGGGGAAGTGAACCACATCCAACATGTTTTTTGATTAGCTCCATGCACTAGGCTGTGTACTAAGCACCAGAAAGAGGGGAATTGGTAAGACATTCACTCAAAGCCGTGTCCACAGTGAGCCCGGGGCCACGGAGATGACCAAGTGGAAAAAGCACTCGCTGTGCAAGCGTGAGTAGCTGAGTTTGGATCCCCAGAGCCCACGTAAATCCAGATGTCGTGGTGGGTGTCTGTTATACCAGCATTCCCTCACAAGAAAGAGGCAGAAACAGGAGAATCTGCCAAAAGCCAGTAGACCAGCTAGCCAGGCAGATATAGCAGCTGTTTAGTGAATGAGAGACCGAACCTCAAGCACGGTGCACGGTGAGGACCAACATCCAAAGCTGTCCTCTGACTTTCAGAAGTCCCCAGCGGCCTCTGCATGGAATTGCAGCATTGGGTTAGTCATTTTTTTGGCCCTGTGGCGGCCAAACACCTGAACAAAACCATAAAGAAAGGTCTATTTTGCCTCGTGAGTTCTGACATTTCAGTCCATCATAGCAAGAAAGGTATGGTGGAGGAGAGCAACTCGCATCATGTCTATCAGGAAACAGACAGAGGAAGCCTGTATCAGCTAGCTTTCTCCTTTATCTGCTTTTATTTCGTCTGCCCCCCAACTATGGGATGGTGCCCCCACATTCAAGGCAGGCCTTCCTGTGTTAGTCCTCTATGGAAATGTCTTAAAGACACACTCAGAAGTGTGCTTTACCAATCAACTAGGTGATTTTCTTTAAAAAAAAAAAAAAAAAGTATGTAGGGCTGGAGAGATAGCTTAGCAGTTAAGGCATTTGCCTGCAAAGCCAAAGGATCCCAGATCGATTCTCCAGGACCCACATAAGCCAAATGCACAAGGGGGTGCATGCATCTGGAGTTAATTTGCAGTGCCTGGAGGCCCTGGTGCACCCCCCCCCCCGCCTCTTTCTGTCTCTCTCTCAAATAAATAAAAAATAAAAAATATTAAAATAGTTTTAAATGTATGTATATATGTATTTGAGAGTGATAGAGAGGGAGGGAGAGAATGAGAATGATCTTGCCAGGTCCTCCTGCCACTGCAAATGAACTCCAGACACAAGTGCCACTCTGTGCATCTGGATTTACATGGATGCTAGGGAATCAAACCTGGGCTGTCAGGCATTGGAAGTAAGCTTCTTTAACCACTGAACAATCTCTCCAGCCCTCCTCCTGGGTGAATTTCAAGCCAATCAGGTTGACAGTCAAGATTAACCCTCACAACCCTCTACAATGGGACTCAAATAAATTTCTACTTTCCACATTTGTAACTACAAATTTCTGGGGTCACCTCAAGCAGTGTCAAATGAACTGTAACGACACACTCAGTGTAGCCACTCTCCCCTTCTAGAATGCCTCTCTCCTGCTTTCCTCGTAGTCCTCCTTTCTCCCACTATATCTGACTAGTAAAGCCTCCTACCTTTGTTTCCTTGTGGTACAGACTGAGCCCAAGACCTCTCGCATGCCAGGCAAGTGCTCTACCACTTAGCTACACAGCCAGCGCTAAGTCCGTCTTTGTTATACCCTAATCGAAAGCTCCCAGGAAGAACTTCGCCGACTTCCCTCTGTCACGACTACCACGTACCCTTCTGTTCTCTTATCCCACTGCATGGAGACCTCTTGTTTGGAGTACAGTTTTCTTTTTTTTTTTTTTTTGGTTTTTCAAGGTAGGGTCTCACTCTAGCCCAGGCTGACCTGGAATTCACTATGGAGTCTCAGGGTGGCCTTGAACTCACGGTGATCCTCCTACCTCTGCCTCCCGAGTGCTGGGATTAAAGGCGTGCGCCACCACGCCCGGCTTTGGAGTACAGTTTTCTAACACACATAATAGTCAGACATGCCTCTACCCCCGCTCAACTGCTGCATATTTGATGGGTGTCCTCTTATTCCTAGTTATGCTAGACTTAGAGAGTATGTATTCAATATATACTCAGTGTATGGAATTGAGTTTACAAAATGACAAGTGTGGCCATATTCTTTTGTTTGCACCATGTGTGTATGTACTCTTTGTATGGTCACCTGTATGCCCATGTGTGTGGAGGCCAAGGACAAATTCAGGCACTATCCACCTTTTGTGAAACATCCTCTCATTAGCTTGGAGCTCAGCAAATAGATTAGACTAGCTAGCCAGTGAGCCCCAGAGACCTGCCTACTTCCACCTCCCCAGCATTGGGATTACAAGAGCTTTTGGGCACACCCAGGTTTTTATATGAGTTCTGAGGATCAAACAGAGGTTCTCATGCTTGCAAGACAAGCACTTTGTGATTGAGCCATCTATGGCCATATTCTTTTTTAAGATTTTTATTTATTTATTTATTCGACAGAGAAAGAGGGAGTGAGAGAGAGAGAGAGAAAATGGGCGCACCAGGGCCTCCAGCCACTGAAAATGAACTCCAGACGCATACGCCCCCTTGTGCATCTGGCTAATGTGGGTCCTGGGGAAATCGAACCTGCGTCCTTTGGCTTTGCAGGCAAACACCTTAACTACTAAGCCATCCCTCCAGCCCATGTGACCATATTCTTAAATAAGCATAGACATCAAGCAAAGTCCAGTTGGGCCATAAAATTAGCTGATTTTTTTAAATGTCTTGTTGATTCCTGTATCAACACTTTGCTTTTTCTGTGGTTTGTCCCTTTGGGGCATCTGTAATTCTTGATACTGGTTTAACATTATTTTTGTTGAGAGGTGCTCTTTGTGTGTATCTGTACCAGGAAGTCAAACCACTTCAGGAAAGTGAGGGCCAGTATGTGACTGACTGAACTTTGTCATCAGAACATGCCCATGTCCAGATATTTCAAGGAAATATACACTTTGTGGTGATTCTCACAGCACTGTTGAAAGATGTTTCTTTATTCTGGAGTATTCCTGTTAGCTACAGCAGGAAAGGCATATTGAGACAAACCAGAAAGACTTTCCTATCAGGAACCAAAACTCATTACATCCCTGGGCTGATTTCATCTCCTTCTTCCAAAATCTAAAACAGGAAAACCATGTCTAGAGAGAGGACTCTTTCACGTTAAGAACTATGGATGTAGCCGGGCGTGGTGGCGCACGCCTTTAATCCCAGCACTCGGGAGGCAGAGGTAGGAGGATCACCATGAGTTCAAGGCCACCCTGAGACTCCGTAGTGAATTCCAGGTCAGCCTGGGCTAGAGTGAAACCCTACCTTGAAAAACCAAAAAAAAAAAAGAACTATGGATGTTTGTTATGAGGATGTTGAGAGCTCAGCAGTAAAGGAGATGTAGACCACACCCTCCAAGGCTGGGGGGACATTGCAGAAGATAAAAGGAAGAGATAAGACAGAAGGACTACCTAGATAGAGGAAGGTCTTCAGGGTATGGGAGGGGGAGACAAAAAAGGATAATAAAAATTACAGTATGTTCAGATATTAAAGTTCTCAATAAAAAAGTATAGTACAGGGCTGGAGAGATGGCTCAGAGGTTAACGCATTTGCCTGCAAAGCCTAATGACCCAGATTTGATTCCCCAGTGCTTAGATAAAGCCAGATGTGCAAAGTGGTGCATGCATCTGGAATTTGTTTGCAATGGCTAGGAGGCCCTGGCACGCTCATTCTCTCTGTCTATATCTCTTCTACCTATTTCTACTTGTAAATAAATAAATAAAAACAAAATACATAGTAGGGGTGGTTATAGGTACTAGTGGAAAGGAGAATGGAGAGTTATAGATAAATGGATCAAATCATAGGATGGGAAGGAAAGTTCTGGAGACAGACAGTGGTGACTGTATTACAGCACTATAGGCATTTTAATGCCATATCACTATAGACTTAAAAACACTTAAAATGGTATATTTTATATTATGTGTGTTTTACCAAAACAACAAAAAGGTTTTTAAACAGAACTACGGGTGTGTAAGATAGAAAGAGCAGGAGAAAGATGATGCGGGCAGCAGAGAAGGCACCCTACATAACAATCAGCTTGCTTTTTTTTTAGGTACTTTTGAAATTTCAAGGAAAAAGGACGTCTGGTATGATTGACAGCCCAGAGACAGTTATGCACTCAATAAATATTTATCGAGCATCTGTTATAGGGCAGGATTGTTTGCAGAGCAAGACATGTGGCTTTGCGGAGATTTCGGTCTAGAGGGGAGGAGGTCAGATCTTAAACAGCAACTACAGGGCTGGGGAAATGGCCAGTGGGTAAAGTACTGCCTTGCAAGCATGAAGACCTGAGCTCAGTCCCCAGAATCCACATGGAAAATGTCAGGCATGGGCTCACTGGTCATTTAGCCTCACCTACTTGGCAAGCTCCAGGCCAATGAGAGGCCATGTCTCAGAAGTGGGAGCCTGCCATCTGTCCTCCATCTTGGGATCAATCACCTGGTCCCATTCCTTCTCAGGAAACCCATAAGCTTTTGCCCTGTTTTGGGTCACTCTGTGTTGCACAGACTTAGGGGCGCCATAATGAGAACAAAGGGTGTCTGGGAAGCCAGACATGGGGTCAGAGTCATTTAAAGACATAGCTGTGGACTTCACCTGGCAGGAGTGGCGGAGCTGGCTGCTGTCCAGAGTGCCCTGGACAGGGATGTGATGCTGGAGAAAGACAGCAGCCTGGTGTTCCCGGGGCACTGCATGACCAAGCCTGAGCCCGTCCTCAAGTTGGAGCATGGATTTGGGCCGTGGAGAGCAGCAGAAGCCTCAGTCTGGAGCCTCCCAGTGACTGCCTGACTGGGGAAGCCAGAAAAAGCCCAAGAGACATCTGCAGCAAGTTGGAATCACCAACAGGAAGACATTAAATGAAGAAAAGGTTGAAATCATGTTTTCAGGTGGTTTCATCAATTGTTACTTGACCCAAGGCCATGCAGAACATCCTGGTGGCAGGAGAGTGTGGTAGTGACATTTCCTCACATCATGAAAGATGAGATTCATAAAGCACAGAAGAGCCTGGACATCAGTTTTCATCTTACAAACCCTGCCCTGGGGCTGGGGAGGTGCCTCAGCAGTTAAAGACACTGCTTATGAAAACCATGCCCTTAGTCACCCTGTCCAACCAAGCTGCACTTTCTAAATTCAAAGTTATCTTCCCAAATACTGCCATGATTTGAAGGTCAAGCATTCAAAGCATAAGCTAGTATGGGACAAACCAAAAGATATTTCATTGTACCACATTAAATGTAATTGTATGCCATTTATATGTTGTTAAACATAATGAATTCCATGTCCTCTGGGTTTTTTATTTTTACTGTGTGTATGGGTACATGAATAATGTAATAAAACTAGACATTTAATGCAGCTGACAATGTAAATAAAAGGTGGACAGCATGTGGGGAACACCCAAAGCTGTCCTCTGTTCTCCACACACATGAGCACACACCTACATATGCACCCACCTACACACAAAAAAAATTAAATATCAACTACACAAGGAGGGAAGAGTGGTGGAGTGTGTACTTAGCATGCATGAGGCCCTGGATTCAATCCCCATCATTGAAAAACAAATAAAACCCACACAAAATTATGAGAAATGTTATAATAGAAAAGTATAAAACACCACAAGAATGAATGGTGAACATATGTAACCTAGTCTTGGGGTCAAAGATTTTTCTTTGGAAATTATACTTAAGATAGACCCAGAAAGACAAGAGTATACTTGCCACATTAAAAAAGTGAAGGAGGGCTGCAGAGATAGCTCAGTGGTTAAGGCACTTGCCTGCAAATTCTAGCCACCTAAGTTCAATTCCCCAGGACCCACGTAAGCCAGATGCACAAAATGGCACATGAGTCTGGAGTTCGCTTGCAATGGCTGGCATGCCCATTTTCTCTGTCTCTCTTCTCTCTGTCTCTTTCTGCTTGCAAATAAATAAATAACTTTTTAAGTGAATGACTGGCAGGCCTGGTGCCTCATGCCTGTAATCTCTACCCCCAGAAAGTGGAGGAAGGAAGATGGCACAAGTGTGAGGCCAGTCTAGTGAACATAGGAAAAGAAGCTCCAGGCCAGCAAGACTCTGACCCAGAATAAATAAAAACATGAAAATACCATTTCAAGCAGAGAAATCATGCATAGACCCCACCAGGTCTGAAAGTTATCACAGGGTTATAGACTTGAGGAACAGGAAAAATGGGAATAATTTACATATTGAGGACCCTCTGGCCACCCTCATTAGTCAGGCCTCTTCTCAATTATGTGTTCTTTTCAAAAACTAGTCAGTGTTATGTTGTGTGTGTATTTCGTAAGTGTGTGGGCACACAACACTTGCATACTGAGGCCAGGGGACAACATTGGGTGTTACCTAAGGAACATTCTCCAACTCTTTTTGAGACAGGGTCCCTCACTGTCCTGGAGCTCACCCATTAAGCTAGACTGCATGGCCAGCAAGCTCCAGGCTTCTGCCAGTCTCCACCTCCCCAGCAATGAGATTATAGGTACATGCCATCATGCCTGGTGTTTATGTGGGTTCTGGGGTTCAAACTTAGTCCCTGGCGCATGTGAGGCAAGCACTTCATTTACTGAGCCATCTCCCCTGTACCTATTATGTTCTTATAGCATGCCTCTATCTTCCATAGAGAGAGAGCGAGAGCATGTGTGTATGTACGTGTGAACACATTTACCCACACAAGAGAAATTGCTACCAGTCTCCAATTACTGAACTCAGATCTGAGTGTAAGGACCGTTTTCTGTTCCATTTACTGTTTCAATTCTAGTGTGCGCCATAGAATCTAGAACTTCATATGCACTCAATAAATATTTGTGTAATGAATTAACGATTTGGTAAATGTATGGATTGGCATGGAGTAAAAAGCACTGCCAGGACTACCTACACAAGACCATCACAATAGGAGGAAAAGATGATGACATCAAAATAAAAGAGACTGATTGAGAGGGGGAGGGGATAGGATGGAGAGTGGAGTTGTGAAGTGGAAAGTGAGGGGGAGGGAATTATCATGGTTTTTTGTCTATAATTATGGAAGTTGTCAATAATAAAATAAAAAATAAAAAAGAGAAGCTTCTCAAAAAAAAAAAAAAAAAAACCACTGCCAGGCATTCAGTCTGGTCCTAAGATTAGCTCCCTGTGGATGTTAAATATTTCATTCAAAAGTCTTTATATCCATTTCTTCTATAATCAAAATGTAAATGTTGAACATGACTTTCTCTAAACCCTCCAGTTCAAGTTTAAAATGTCTCATTTCCACACGTCATGCCTTTTCTTTTTTCTTGTTTTCATATTTTCCATTCAGTGATGCACATTTTTCCCATCACATGTTATCTGCCTCTGCTAGACAAAGCATATCACCCAGCCGCTGCAACACAGGCTCTGTCAGCCTCTCAGACCCTGGTCCCGGGGAGTGAGTCCGGAAGAGCTGCCCCCGCTTTTCCCATAATCCCGTGGGCTATCAAAAGACTAACATCAAAGCTGATTACTGTACCAAGAGGTTCCCAGCCATGAAGCCTTTTGATTTGCTTTTACCACTTACACAATAAGATAAAGACAGTTTGAAAACAAAAATGCAAAAGCGCTTTTCATTTATAGGTTTGGCTCTTTCCATAAAACAGATTACCTAAAGCTATCTGATCATCAGAGCAATACAATTTGCTCTTTCTGTGTTCTGTATTGAAACACACATGCATGGATACACACAGTAGATTTCCAGCAAGGAGCTTTTTGTCATGAAAAAGTCTCATAATTGATATAATTTTTTTTACTGTGCCTTATTAATACAAATTTTAAAATAAATGTGAATAATGTATTATTTACTTTGTATCGGAAAAAACTGAATTTATAACCTAAAACATTCTTCAATTGTTTGGATATGAAGTGTCCCCTCCCCAGAACACTCACAGGTTTGATTCCCCAGGAGCCACGTAAGACAGATGCACAAGGTGGCGCATGCATCTGGAGTTCATTTGCAGCAAACAAAGGCCCTGATGTACCCTCTCTCTCTCTCTCTTAAATAAATAAATAAATAAAGCTTTTAAGCTGGGCGTGGTGGCGCATGCCTTTAATCCTAGCACTTGGGAGGCAGAGGTAGGTGGAGTGCCATGAGTTCGAGGCCACCCTGAGACTACATAGTGAGTTCCAGGTCAGCCTGGACTAGAGTGAGACCCTACCTCGAAAAAACAAAACAAAAAAACGCTTTTTAGTGTATATAATGGCAAAATTTAGGGAACTTTGAATTTTATATCATAGGTCTTTTGCCCTGGGACCAAATGAAGCCATTTTTCCATCTAATCATCTTTTACTAGTTAGTTCAGTTGTCTATCAGAGACCATTGAAATTTAAAAAATATTAGTGATAAACATTCATACATACAATCCATCTTTGTCCCATGAATTGTTCAGAAAATGTGTATTTGGAGTTTAGAGTGTAGGTCAGTCGGCAGAGTGGTTGGCTGGCATACATGAAGCCCTAGGTTCCACTGCTAACACTGCATACACCAGATATGATGGCACACTGTCTCATGTAATCACAGCTCGTGGGAAGGGGAGGCAGGAAGATCAGGAGTTCAAGGTGATCCTTGCTGACTTTTGGGGAAACCTGGGATCCATGAGACCCTGACAGACAGACAAAAAGAAAGAAAGAAAGAAAGAAAGAAAGAAAGAAAGAAAGAAAGAAAGAAGAGAAAAAGAGAGAGGGGGAGGGAGGGAAAGAAAGAGAGAGAGAAAGGAAGGGAGGGAGGGAAGGAGGGAGGAAGGAAGGAAAGGAGGAAGGAAGGAAGGGAGAAAGAAGAAGGGAGGTAGGAAGGAAGGGAAAGAAAGAGGAAAGGAAAAGGAATGGAAGGGAAGGGAAAGGAAGGGAAGGAAAGGGAAGGGAAGGGAAGGGAAGGGAAGGGAAGGGAAGGGAAGGGAAGGGAAGGGAAGGGAAGGGAAGGGAAGGGAAGGGAAGGGAAGGGAAGGGAAGGGAAGGGAAGGGAAGGGAAGGGAAGGGAAGGGAAGGGAAGGGAAGGGAAGGGAAGGGAAGGTGGTTTGATTCAGGTGTCCCCCAAAACGTAGGTGTTCTGAATGCTATGTCCCCAGTTGTTGGTAATTTGGAAATTAAACCCTCCTGGAGGCAGTGTATTGTTGAGGGCAGGGTTATGAGTGTTATGCCCAGCTTCCTCTTGCCAGTGTTTGGCACACTCTCCTGTTGCTATTGTCCATCTGATGTTGTCCAGGAGGTAATGTCCACCCTCTGCTCATGTCATCGTTTTCTCCTGCCATCATGGAGCTTCCCCTTTAAGCCAAAATAAGCTCTTTTTTTCCCACAAGCTGCTCTCGGTTGGGAGTTTTCTGCCAGCAATGTGAACCTGATGGCAAGGCAAGGCAAGGCAGGGCAGGGGCAGGGGGCAGGGCAGGGCAGGGCAGGACAAGGCAAGGCAAGGCAGGGCAAAGAATATAAAGAGGAAGAGGAAGAGGAAGAAAGGAAGAAAGGAGAAAGGAAGAAAGAAAGAAAGAGAGAGAGAGAGAGAGGGAGGGAGGGAGGGAGGGAGAAAGAAAGAAAGAATATCCACACACCCTCCCTGCTCCTGAGCTTCTCCTTGCAAGGTCAGCTCCTCGAGACGGAAATCACATTATTTATGAGTGCTTCCCAGAGCATCTGGGGCTTAAATATACCATTTGATGAGACTGAGGACGTGCCACCCAAATCTTGATTGTGCTCTAAAATCAATTTAGTTATTTGCAGCTGCCTAAAACAAGTGTGGCCTTTTAGGACTCTGAAAGGGGGAAATGAGCAAACAACCCACTGTCTTCAAATGCCGTCTGAACATCACAAGGCTCGTGGTGCGTGAGGATCTTGTCGATTCGGGGCCTTCACTTACTTCAGCATGAACCGTGAGCTTTCACCTTCCCTGGAGATGTGCCAGAGCCCTCCTCACTTAGGGGTTTCTCAGCCCAAGAGTAGCTCTGTCAGATTTTAACTTGTCGCAGCCTGCCACCTCGAGATAGAATTAACTTAATCATGTTTCAAGCCTATTCCTCTGCACTGAGAAGGAAGACAGGAAGATTAATACATTTTAAAGTTAGTAGTAAAGCTACTAACAAAAGTAGTAATCCTAAAAGTTTCCAGTGCATGTGTATGTGTGAGGGCGTATGTGTGTGCACGCTGTGTGGAGGCCGGAGGACACCCTCAGGTGTCATTCCTCAGGTGTCACCTGCCCTGTTTGAGACAGTGTCTCTCGGTTGGAAAAGCTGGTCAGGAGCCCTGGGAACCCTGACTCAGCCTTCTGAGCTAGTATTACAAGCGTGCACCGCCATGTGAGGCTTTTCGTTCCTTCTGGTGTGTGTGGTGTGTGGTGTGATCGGCGGGTATGTGCGCACACGTTGTGTACTCAAGTGCAGAAGGCCCAGGAGAGCTCAGGGTGTTCTCCCCATCAGCTTCCACCTTACTTCCTTCGATAGGGATGCTCACTAAACCCGTAGCTTTTCAGTCAGAATAGCTGACCACTATTCTCCTGTCTCCACCCCACCTCAGCACCGAGGTTTCAGACTCACATAGCCACACCTGGGTTTTAACATGGGCGCTAGGAAGCCAAGCTCAGGTCCCCGTGCTCGCACAGCCAGCACCTTACCTGCTGAGTCACCCCAGCCCTTTGGCTTTTTTTTTTTTTAACATGGGTTCTGGGGATTGAATTCGGGTCCTTATGCTTTCATGACAAGCACTTTTCCAAATGAGCTGTCTCGCCAGCTCCAGGTCTCCATCTTTACAATTAACACGGACGGCTTATTTCTTATGAAGCAGCTGGTCCTTGCTATCTTCCATGAGCTGGCTTTTCTAACTCGGCACATTTAAAATGAGTACCTATTGGCAGGTACAACTGGAGAGCTACAGATTCTGCCTAGGACAGCAAACACTTCTCCCTGAACGCGCCTCACTCAGGTGAGCCTAGTGTGTTAGCTTTATGTTGCTATACTTGAGGTCAGGTTGCAGGAAGAAAGGTTTATTTGATTCATGGATTCAGAAGCTTTGCTCCATGGTCACTTGACTGCATTATTTTAGGGCCTGTGATGAGGCAAGACATCAAGGTGAGGAAAGTGTGGTGGGAAAAGAACAGAACTGCTCACCTCATGATGGCCAGCAAGCAAAGAGACAGAGGAGGACCGGGTCCCAGTATCTCTTTCAAGTGCGTGCCTCCAGTGGCCAATGTCTTCCAGTCAGTCCTATCTCCTAGAGGCCCAGTGTTCTCACAGTAGTGCTAGAGCTAGGGACTGTCTTCAACATATGGATTTCAGGTGGGGCTTTTTAACCATTTTGCTTTTGGTTTTTTTTTACAATTTTTAATGACAATTTTCATACCTGGACATAATGTATTTTGGTCATAATCCTCTCCTATTGCCTTCTCTTATTTCCTGTGTCCCATTCCCCCCACTTCTGTCCAACTAGTCCCTCTCTATTTTGATGTCTTTTTTTTTTTTTTTGTCTTCCTCCATCATACATTACAGAATGTGGATGGGCCAAATATTGTACAGGTCTTATGCAAGTAACTGCCACTGTGAGGTTATGAATGCTACAGCCATTTCATGTCCAGAGAGCATTCTACAGCACTCCTCCCCATCCTCTGGCTCTTGCATTCTTCCTGCCCCTTCTTCCATAATGTTCCCTGAGCCTTGGGGCCATGATGAAGGTGTCTCACTTAGTGCTGGGCACTTAACAGTCACTTATTCTGAGGACATTAATGAGTTTTGAGTCTCTTGGGGACTTCCTTGCATGTGTATGCATGTGTTTGTGTGTATACATGTGTGTACATGGGTGTGGAGGCCAGAGGACAACCTTGGGGTCATCCTCAGGAACCCCATCTGCCTTTTTTGTGCTGTAATTTATTTTTAACACTTTCATACATATATACAATGAATTTTAATTCCACTCCCCCAGTTACATGTTCCCTTCCCCCTTCCTTCCTACTAAAACCCTTCTTCCCATTATATCCCCATCCTACTTCCAAGTTTCTTTGTCTGCTTTTACCTTCTCATTTAAATTGGGGTCTCTTGCATAATCATGAATGGGAAGATATTGGCTAGAGAATGGGCAACTCTCCAGTAGTTACATCAGTAAAGGGGAGTTAAAGGTGCTTGCTTCTAAAGCCTGCAGGCCAGGGTTCCCCAGCCCCCTACAGAAAGCCAGAGTCTAACATTCATTTGCAGTTTCAAGAATCCCTAGAGTACACACACACACACAAATAAATATTTATTAAAATTTATTATCATGATTTCTTTTTATGAATTCATGCACTCAAAACAAATATTTATTTTTAATATTTTTATTTTATTTTTATTTATTACACAGAGAGAGAGAGAGGCAGATAGAATGGGCATACCAGAGCCTCCAGCCACTGCAAATGAACTCCAGATACATGCACTACCTTGTACATCTGGCTTACGTGGGTCCTGGAGAATTGAACCTGGGTCATTTGGCTTTGCAGGCAAGTGCCTTAACTGCTAAGCCATCTCTCCAGCCCCAAAACAAATATTTATTGGGCACTTAATGGTAGACACTGGGTTACTACCCACACCACTCAGGCAGATCATCTATATGTACTGGACTATGTTTCAGTCACTTTGTGTCACTTTAACCACCATAATATATGATAAAAACAATTTAGGGGACAAAAAGTTTATTTGGGCTCAGGGCTTCAGGGAGTTTCTGTCCATCATGGAGGCAAAGCATGGACAAGTTCATGCAAGCTGGAGGGTGTGTCAGAGAGTGAGAGGAACGGTCAAGTGGCTATAACCTTCAAAGATCCCTAGTGACCTTTCTGCTGGCCAGGCTCATCTCCTAACAATGCCACAAGCTCCCTAAATAGCCCCCATGTGGGAACAAGGAGGTTCAAAATGTGAGTATGTGAGGGACATTTCAGATTCAAACTATATCAGATTAAGTCAACAAGAAAGTGCTAAGTAATGGATTATCAATATATATTTTGCTAACTTTTTTTGCTTTTTTTAACTTGGTGATAATGTATGCAGTAAAAGAACATGAAATTTTACAACAAGTAGCTGTTTCTTTTCTTATAGCTTTATAATACAAAGATGCACTTGTGTAGATGTGACCTTCTTAAATCATGTTAAATCAAATTTAAAACACTTGTCAAGAATGTATCTGAATACATTCCAAGCATCATTTATCCTGAAAAAGCAAGTCCATTGAATACATAATGAATGTTTTCATTTCTTTGAATTTAATCAACCTGAGATGCTTAAGTAATACATAATGCACTCTCCTCTCTTAAGGATGACTTGCAGGAGGCTGGAGAGATGCTCAGTGGGTAAAGTGCTTGTTTTGCAAGCATGAGGACTGAGTTTGGTCCCAGAAGCCATGTGAAAATGCTGTGCATAGCAGCACATGCCTATAATCCCAGCACTAGGGAAGCGGAGACAGGAGGACCCCTGGAGTGCACTGGCTAGTCAGTCTAGCTCAACTGATGTGCTGCAGGCTGATGAGACACCCTGTCTTAGAGGAGGTGGAAGGAGCAGCGGAGAGATGGCACCTCGGCTTCTTTTCTGGCCTCCACACACATGCACACACATGCACACCCTCATACGCACAAGAATGACTAGATCCTTTCTTTGTTAAATAAACTTTAGGCATAAAGTATTACCTTTATCTACTTATAAGCAATGAAACAAAACTTTTAAATATTTTCAAGAATGACTTGGCCATTTCTTTGTTAAACAAGTTTTAGGAGTGAAAATATTACCTTCATCTATTTATAAGCAATAAAACAAAAAATTAACGTTTTCATAGGATCAAAAAAAAGTATGCTGGAGCTGGAGAGATGGCTTACCAATTAATGTGTTTGCCTGCAAAGCCAAAGGATCCCGGTTCGACTCTCCAGGACCCATGTAAGCCAGATGCACAAGGGGGAGCATGCATCTGGAGTTCACTTGCAGTGGCTGGAGGCCTCTCTCTCTCTCTCCCTCTTTCTCTCTTTCAAATAAATAAATAAATAAAATATTTTTTTAAAAAAGCAAGTAGACTAATTTTTAAAAATTAGCTGGGCATGGTGGCACATGCCTTTAATCTCAGCACTCAGGAGGCAGAGGTAGGAGGATTGCCATGAGTTTGAGGCCACCCTGAGACTCCATAGTGAATTCCAGGTCAGCCTGGGCTAGAGTGAGACCCTACCTCAAAAAACCAAAAAAAAAATTATGCTGCTGGGCATGGTGGTACATGCCTTTAACCCCAGCCCTTAGGAGGTGGAGATAGGAGGATTACTATGAGTTTGAGGACAGCCTGAGACTGCATAGTGAATTCCAGCTCACGCTGGGCTAGAGCAAGACCTGACTTCAAAACAACAACAACAACAACAACAAAAAGGAATAAATAAATTTATGCTTGATTTTTGCAATGGGCTAGATTGAAACAGCCAGAAAGTTGAATTCATTAGTCCTCTCAGGGTGAAGTTTTTGAAATGCACAATAATATACTTTAATTGCTGAAAATAACCTAAAACAACACAAAGAATAAATTTTTGTAGTGCTAGGGGTCAAACTTAGGGCCTTGGGATTTGGAGATGTGACTCATTTGATAGAGTGCTTGCCTAGCAAGCACAAAGCCCTGGGTTCAAGCCCCAGCACAGCATAAACCAGGTGTAATCCCAGCACTCTGAATGTGGGAGGCAGGAGGATCAGAAGTTCAAGGTCATCTTTAGCCACATAGTGAGTTTGAGGCCAGTTTGGAATACACTATCTCAAAGCAATAAAAACAAAAATAAAAAACTCCCAGGGCCTTACATATGGTAGGAAAGCTTGATACTAATAAGTTATGTCTTCAACCCACAAGAAAAAATAATTTTAATTGCCTATATATTACTACCTATGAAATAACTCTTAGAATATAGCCTTCTAGGTTGACTTAGGCAGACTGTAATTTTTTTTAATTTTTGTGAAATCTTTGGATTTATTAGCCCTGAGTGTTATGGGATGTATGTTGCAAGTTCAGGAAGGTCCTAGAACTCCAAACCCTGAGTTTGTGATTGTATCTAAACAAAGAATTGGGCAAACCAAACTGAGAAAGATAATTATTAAATTACTATATTTATTTACAGAAGTGTAAAATGAAGGGAAGGGAAACGGATACCCCAGTGGTCTGAGAGCCCATGATGGGTCTGGAAGAAAGGTGAAGAAAGATGTTGACAGGAAAGAACAGAAAGTGCAGAGCTCCTGCCATGTGGAGGGCAGGATGGGGTAGAGAGGGGTCAGGGGGTTCACCCCTCATCTCAAGCCAGCCAGGCAATGAGGGGAGCCTAAACCAGAACCTGGAGGTTTAGGAGTGATGAACTCACAGCCAAGAGAGCCCTTGCCCCTGGTCAGGGTCTATTTATAACTTCATTGTTGGGGGCTCTCCCTTCAGGCGCACATGAGCCGAGAGACAGCTGATTGGTCTGGGCTAGGGGCTGGGCTTAACCAATCATAATGTCAGAATCAGGTTTAAATTCTAGGAAAGGGGACCTCACTCCCAGGGAGGGGCTCAGGTTGTTATGAGAAACTCCTTTAGGCAAGAGGAGAAGCCAGATTCTTCTTTGGCAAAGTAAAGACTGCAAGGATAGGCCCACAGACATTCCTGCTT
Source organism: Dipus sagitta (assembly GCA_036346955.1). NCBI lineage: Eukaryota > Metazoa > Chordata > Mammalia > Rodentia > Dipodidae > Dipus > Dipus sagitta. Next base: position 167,164,418 of record CM070773.1, read on the forward strand.
TATTACTCTCAGGGGCCCAGTCACCCTAATTGCCTCATAAGGATCAAACTTTGTAATGGTAAGATCAGATGGAAGAAAAAGACGTGAAACTAGCATTCTGCACAGACAAGATTCACTAAGCACCTTTCTTAATGCAGCTATTAAAACAGGGCAAAAGAACTGTTTCTAAAAGGCAATTTTATTACCAGGATGTTATTACTACTTATAACCATACTTATACTTATATAGTCTGTGATAGTACTTCCACTCCAGGGCGTTATACGCTTAATAAGAAGTGCTTGGGTGGGTGTGCACAGCATGTTCACACTCACTTGTTACAATACCTCAGAGCATTGTAGATTGCTCAACTGAAATATAATTTTCCAGCCACATTACAATTCTGATAAAGGCTAGGGAAACTCAAACCCCAGATTTTTGTCCTAGAGGTTTTGAAGTTTAATGTTATTATGACTATCTCACATACCAAGGTAAACCCAGCAGTGTTAAATTACACTCATGGGATGGAAGAAAATGCCATCAACAAATTACAACAAAAACCCACAGATTTAAACCACTGCTTTAAAAGAGCCATGACGGCCAGACATGGTTGCACACACCTGTAATTCTGGCACTCAGGAGGCCGAGCAGGAGGAATAAGAGTTTGAGACCAGCCTGGACTATATAATGAGAACTGCTGGTGGGGGAGAGGTTAGGAGGGAGACAGAAGGAGTTTATGAAAAGATGTCAATATACTACCATACTCTCAACTACAGTAGTAGATGATAATATAAAAATGAAAAGAGGTCAGAATATCTAAGCATAACTTTAAAGTCCCAATCAAATTAAATTTTTTCAAAGACATTATAACTACCTATCTAACTGCATTCCATTACATTTAATTATAAGTGTACTCACAGTTTTATTTCCTTGAGCTCAAAGACATACTAGCTAATACTCTGGAGTTTCATTTTATCTGACAGTTTAAGGATGGGAGTATTTTAAGAATCTCAGCCTGTAATGGCATGTTGAGAGGTAATTATATGCTGTGGGATGTATAACATGATTCCCTGGTCGTTTGATAACACCAGGACCTGTTGAATGAGAGTCTAATTTAAAATTTCCTTCCTTTGTAATTTTTGGGGTCTAAATCTCACCATTGCTTTTTCATTGTTTGGGTCTTATTGTGTTAAAGGGCAGGGCCACCGTGATAAGAGCAAAGGAAAGGCTTAACACAGTTTGGGGGAGGCAGCATGGATTTCCTCCAACATGAACAGAGAGACCCACCCTGAGGGCCTGGAACCATGGGAATTTCCTTCTGAAGAAGGTAGCAGCCTAGGGCCTAGAGAGATGGCTCCATGGGTAAAATGGCTTGCTATACAAGCATGAGGACTTCAATTCAAGCCACACATGCCTGCAACCCCAGCACTGATGGGGCTGCAGGGGGTACAGACACGAGGATCACTGATCATTGGACTCCCTGGTCAGCCTGTCTGCCTCGAAAATGAAGAGCTCTGTGTTCAGTGAGAAAGGTTCTCTCGAGGAAACAAGATGGAAAGCAATGGAGAACAGCCGATAACCTCTGGTGTCCTTAAGTATGTGCATGGGGCATGTGTTTCTGCAATACTCAAGTACATTCTACACATACCCCCACACACACACACGCACACGCAAATAGACCAGCCTATAATTTGGGTCTCACCATAAGACATAAGACTAATGAGACCCAGAACACAGAGCACCTCCTGACTCCAGGTAGAACAGGAGATGCCACAAATTAAAAGTTCAGGTTACCATCTCTGCTTTATGCTTCAAGCATAGTCTCAAGGAGACCCTCAGACAACACAAAGGGAGAACAGAGGTCTTCTCTACAACTCCAGTGAGCTGTGAAGAATTGGAATTCTATGCCTGAGGACAGTACCACATAGAGCCTCAGAAAAAGGGCGAAAATTTTAAAAAAAGAAAGAAAGAAAGAAAAACTTTGAAGCCACGTCTGAAAGCTACGAGTGTCAGATAGCATGCACACAGGATGTGCCATCTGAGAGGACTGCTTCTCCTCACTGCCAACGTGCAGCTGTGACTGTCACATTCTCTGTGTGAAACTATGCCCCGTGTCCACTTAAGCCTGATCTGCTTACGAAAGCTTCCAACCGCAAATATGTAGCCAATGGGCCATCCTGCCCTCCCAGCACTACTGTAAAAACCTATGGTTCATGCCCGGCTTACTAACACGGTGAACGATTTTACAGGAATTATGTCAGCATGAGGTGTCTTTGCCCTTCACCCCAGGAGACGCTGGGCAATGTCTGGAAACGTTTTGGTTGTTGTACCCAGGGTGAGGGGATTGTTACTGACATTCAGCAGTGAGCAGAAGCCCGAGACCTTGTTACATATCCTCCAAGGCCAGTCAGTTAACCCAGCTGGCTAGCGCACAGGGCAAATAATTTCCTGCACGACACAGAACAGCCACCCCCCCCCCCTCGCAAGTGGTCAGCCACGCTAGGCTGCAGACCTCTGAACTAGAGCTGTAGCTACTGTTTGACAATTGCTCTGTGGAAGAAGGCGTACGTGTGAATGCATAAGCACGGGGTAGGAAGGCATGTGTGTGTTCCCCTATTTCCCTACCCTTCAACACCCTCCTTCCTACTTGATTTTATAACTTGTCACCCCACTCATGACTTCCTACCAAAAGGCATACAGGGTTCCTTTAGCACTAAGCAAATGTTGGTCTCTTCTAGGACCCAAATGGTAAGTGTCAGCTTCACAAGTGACTTCAACTGTTTGTCATGAATTGGGTTGCTTTCTCCCCCTGGTGAAGAAAAACAAACCAGATAATGGTCTCAGCAGCTGTTGGGAGGTTGGAGGGCTTAGTGCTTTTTTTCTTTCTTTTTTTTCTTTTTCTTTTTTTTTTCTTTCTTTTTTTTTTTTTTTTTTTTTTTTTTTTTTTTTTTTTTTTTTTTTTTTTTTGTCTAAATGAACTGTCCTGGCTACATTAACTCATGCATTTGACCAAGCAAAATGAAATGTCTCCTTCCTAAAAGAAAAAAAAAAAAGTATTGTCAAAGAAATCAGACGAACCAGGAAGGAAACATGAAACTGTGGGAAAGAAAATAAGACCAACCACCTCATCAGCTCATTTTCAGAAAAATCAGTCTTGTGATGTCAAGGCCACCTGCTGAAGTCCAAGAAAAAATATCAGATGAAGACCAAAATGCTAATGGGAATGCAATGGTGAGCCAAACTATAAGGGACATAAGGGGTAGAGGAGGTCACATTCTTATCCCAAACCACCTCCTATCCACCTCCCAAAATGCAGACCCTGTCTGTCTCTCAGAAATGCCAAAGGCTATCCCACTTCCTCCCTCATTTAGGAATCACAAAGCCCTATTCTGATCAAAGGACAGAGATTCCCAGAACACATCTGGAAGCAGGGTGGTCTGAATACCTGGCAGCATCCTTTGACTTGGAGCACATCATCATTCCATGTCCCTGGGTTACAGAGAATATAGAAGCCAGGCCCTTATCAAAAAAACATACCCTTCATTGGGAAGGGACTTGCACCTACAACTAGGTGACGTAAAGGAGAGTGAGTCTCTTGCTCAAATAAGTTATCTTGCTTGGGTAGGGGCTGTGGTTACCTTCTCATTGCTGGGACAGAAAACCAACCAAAAACAGCTTGTGGAAGGAAAGGGTTTCTTTTAGCTTACAGTTTTCAGGGAAGCTCCATGGTGGCGGGGGAAATGTGGCATGAGCAGAGGCTGGACATCACCTGGGGTAGAAACAGCAGTGAGAGAGAGAGCCGAACACTGGCAAGGGGAAGTTGGTTATAACACCCATAAGCCCACCCCCAACAACACACCTCCTCCAGCAAGGCTCCACCTTCCAAATTGTCACCAGCTGGGAACCAAGCATTCAGAACACATGAGTTTATGGGGGGACACCTAATACAAACCACTACAGCAGGTGTGTGCAGTATGTGTGCATGTGTATGAGTGTTTATAGGTTTATGGGCACATGGGTGGGGCACTTATCTATACATGCATGTGGAGGCTAGAAGTTAATTTCAAGTGCCTTCCTCATTGCTCTTGACCTTATTATTTTCAATATTTTATACAAGTATATAATGTATTTTGATCATAATCCCTTCCCATTGACTTGTCTTCCCTTTCTATCCCTCTTCTGCTGAACCCCTTCTTTTGTCCAACTAATCTTTATTCTAATGTGATGTCTTTTTTTTCTTGTGTGTGTATGTGCCCCACTAATTTTAACTAGGGTTGCTTGCATGGGCATAGGTGGAGGATTATTTATTGCACTGCAGAAAATGTCTCCCTCTCCCCCAGCAAACATTAACTGTCAATAACTCCTCAGGGAGGAAAGGGGGCCTCATGCCTTCATCCACCACCCATGATGAACCATCAGTGGGCCCAACATTGTACAGATCTTGTGCAGGTAACAGCAGGCACTGTAGTCATGAATGTAACAGCCACATCATCTCCAGAAGACAATGCCCACCTTGTTGCCTGAGACAGTTTCTCAGTGAACTTAGAGCTCACTTGAGCTAGACTAGCTAGCAAGTAGGCCCCAGGGATCCTCCTGTCTGTGCCTCCCCAGCACTGGCATGACAGGCACTTCTCACTTCTACACACCCACTTTTGCAGGGATGCCAGGGATCTGAACGCAGATCCTTATGCTTGCATGGCAAGCACTTTACAGATTGAGCCTCTTCCCAGGCCCTCAAGTGACTTTTCTCCAGTCAGCCAAAACACTTGAAGGCCTCCCTTCAGGAGCCTAGTCTTCCTTGCTCCTTATGCACCAGACAACATGGTTTTCCACACTTCAGGACTCTGTTTCCTGCCCTCAGCCGTTTCCCATGCTGCTCCCTCCATGGAAAACACTATTCCTCATTCTTATCCCCACCCTGGTCTTCCTGACCATTAACGTTAGGCTCAGGTGTCAGTTTCAGGGAACTTCCCTTTTGATACTACTCACACCAGGCTTCAGTGTTTCTATAACAACCAGTTGACAATGTCACCATCATCACACCTAAGACATTTTTTTTTTTATTAGTCAGTTCTGTATTCAGCAAATACAGTCAGTTTGGTACCATTATTAGGCTCATCCGTGACCTACCCCCTCCCCTTGGCCCCTCCTTGTTGAGGTATACGGGTCTTGGATTGTGGAGTTAGCCCACAGTTATGGGTAAGATAAATGTCTCTGCATATCATGACCCAACATGTGATTCTGACATTCTTTCCGCCCCCTCTTCCGCAAAATTTCCCTGAGCCATGTTGGGTTCATTTTTGGTCTGCTTCAGTGATGAGGTGTTGGGGGCCTCTGAGGCTACACCTAAGACATTTTCACATCCACTCACATTTCCAGTGGATCTCAAAAGCTTAGTGAGCAAAATGTTCATTTGAGGAATTTGGTAAAAATAGACTCCCTATAACCTACACAAATTTTGATTCAATAATTGTGGGCAGACTCAGAAAACTACATCTGTAAGTAAAACCAACCCTAGAGATTCTTTTTTATATAATGTTGTGCTTTATTGGGTATAATTGACACATTTTAAAATTGTATATATTCGGGATGGGGAGATGGACCAGTGGGTAAGAGAGCTTACCACTCAAGCATGATTTACTGAGAAGGCCTGAGCTCAGTCCTCAGCACCCACATATGAAGCCAACAATCCACTCACTCCTGTAAGCCCAGTCCTACAGGACACAGGCACGGCAGAAACTCCGGGGCTCATCAGCCAGTCTGCCTGAACACAGCAGCTTCGGTTCAGAAAGACTCTGTCACAAGGAAATAAGGTAGAAGCGTGATAAAGAAGGACCCTGGTGCGCTCCTCCAGCCTCTGCACACATGTGCATGGGTCGTAAGCATCTGCACACACACACGTGTGTGCACTAAACATACATACACCATACATACTACTCATACACATGACAAAGTATTATACATATTTAAGCTACGGTGTTTAGATACAGCAATACCATGTGCAATGATTCCTGCAGTCAAGCTAATTAATATGCCCATCACTTCACAGAGTTACGTGTGTGTGTGTGTGTGTGTGTGTGTGTGTGTGTGTGTGAAGACTACTTAAAATCTATTCTCAGGCTGGGGATGCAGTTCAGCTGGTAGAGTGCACTTCTAGCATGCACAAAGAATGCTGGGTTTCAGCCAGGTGTGGTGGCTCACGCCTTTAATCCCAGAACTCTGGAGGCAGAGGTAGGAGGATTGCCATGAGTTCGAGGCCACCCTGAGACTCCATAATGAATTCCAGGTCAGCCTGGGCTAGAGCAAGAGCCTACTTCAAAAAAAAAAGAATGCTGGGTTTCAGGCCCAGAAAGCCAAATGTCACATGTTCTCTCTCATATGTGGATCCTAGCTACAAATGAGTGGACTTTTATGTGAGTAGGAATAAAACACAGTAGCAGAGGCCAGTAAGCTAGAAAGGAGATATAAAAGGAATAAAAAGGGAGGGAGGGGGACTTAATAGGATGGTATTGTATATGTGTAAGTAGAAGAACAGATTAATGGGGGTGGAAAGGTCTAAGTGAGGTCAGGGAAGAGACTGAGTAAAAGAAAGGTGGAGGGAGGGCTAATCAAAATCTCAGAGGATATGAATAAGTCATATGGAAACCTACTTTTGTGGAAAACAGAACTCCCAGAAGCTATAGATTGTTACGAGAAAAATTTCAGTGGCAGGGATGGGATACCTTCCAGTGAGCTGTTTTCCAGGGAGGTCCCTGATGCCACCAAAACATTACAGGCCATTGCCAAGGCTCTTGACTTCCCACCAGGAATAGATGGTAAGACCCTATTGCTGAAGACTCCACATACTAGGGCTGCAAGGTCACTGAGAAATCCTGCTGGAGCTGAGCTGATAACCTCCTCCATGTAGACCAACTGACAGAAAGCTGGAAAAGCTCCATTGCATGCAGACCAAGGGGGAGAGAGAGAAATCACCAGTAGAGATACTCAACAGTGGACACTGAAAGCCTTAAATTTGGCCAGCCAGGCCAAATGAGCCAACAGGTACAATAGTGGCACGTCTGTTATGGGGGAAACCAACCACCCTCTAATTTGACTGGAGGCCTGCTCCATGGGAGGGAATACATGCCTGATACTGAAAACCTACAATAGGGTAGTCATGAGCCATAGGGGTATAATGTCTATTGGTATCCGGCTAAATGTATATGCTATGTTCACCAAACTGCCCAGTAAGCACTTTTCTTAATGTTCATATCCATATATTAATGCTACTCTCACTTTTGGTTAGAGAAGCTTCTCTTTTCAGATGGCAGTGACCTTAGGATGACTCAGAAGGCACCATAGTGCTGAGAAGAAGTGACAGAGGAGTGCTCAGCACTGAAATATCTTTATCACACCTTCCAAGGCTCAGGGTCCATTACAGAAGAGGTGGCAGAAAGAATGTAAGAACCAAAGGGAGGGTAGGACTCTTTACAACATGACCCACCCAGACACAAAATGGCCTGGATACCCATGACCTCACAGTGCCTGACACTACCTACACAAAACCATCAAAATAGGAAGAAAATAGCATGACATCAAAATAAAAGAGAGACTGATTGAGAGGGGAAGGGGATATGATGGAGAATAGAGTTTCAAAGGGGAAAATGGGGGAGCGAGGGAATTACCATGGGTTATTGTGTACAATTATGGAAGTTGTCAATAAAAAATAAATTAAATTAAAATTTAAAAACCTGGGGAGATGGTTTACAGGTTAAGGGGCTTGGCTGTGAAGCCTAAGGACCCAAGTTCGATTCCCCAGTACCCATGTAAGCCAGATGCACAAGGTGACACATGTATCTGGAGTTCATGTGCAGTGGCTAGAAGCCCTGGCATTCCATTCTCTCTTTATCTGCCTCTTTCCCTGTATGTGTGTCTCTCTCAAATAAATAAATAAAATATTTTTAAAAAATTTTAGGCTGGGCATGGTGACACACACCTTTAATCCCAGCACTCAGGAGGCAGAGGTAGGAGGAACACGGTGAGTTCTAGGCCACCCTGAGACTACATAGTTAATTCCAGGTCAGCCTGGGCTAGAGTGAGACCCTACCTCAAAAAAACAAAAATAAAAAGTAAAAATAAAAAGAATACTGGATTTACTCCCCAGCACCACATGAGCCAGGTGTAGTGGTACATACCTATACTTCCAGCACTCAGGAAATGGAGGTAGGAGAATAGGGAGTTGTTATTATTATTATTATTATCATTCTCAGTTATGTTGTGAATTCAAGGCCAGCCTCATGGGCTACAGAAGACCCTGTCTCTAAATAAATAAATAAATACAAATAAGAGACTGTGAGACATGGCTCAGCCACTAAGGGAGCTTACCACTCAAGAACGAGGGCCTGAGACCGTCGGAGTTTGATTCCGCAGCACCCAAATAAACAGCTGGGCATGGCCATGCCTACCTGTAACCCCAGTCCTATGGGGGCAGAGACAAGAGAATTTCTGGGGCTCACAAAAAGAAGCTCCAAGTTCAGAGAGAGAAACTCCATCTCACTTAAACAAGTGGATGGATGACAGAGAAAGACTCTAAACATTCTCCTCTGGTCTCTGCATGCTCACAGGGATCTGCATCTGCATATATACATGCATACACCACATAGTCACACACATATCCTATTACACATACCATACACAACAAACACTCGTAAATAAATAAATAAAATGTACCTCAAGCTGGAGACATAACTTAATGGTCAAGCACTAACCTAGCACACACAGGTTCTGAGTTTAATTCCCAGCATCTTTTTTTGTTTGTTTTGTTTTGTTTTGGTTTGGTTTGGTTTGGTTTGGTTTGAGGTAGGATCTCACTCACTAGCCCTGGAATTAGAATTCACTATGTAGTCTCAGGGTGGGCCTCGAACTCACAGTGATCCTCCTACCTCTGCCTCACGAGCACCAGTCTATTGGGCTTGCCCTAAAAAGGGGGGCTGGAAAAAATGGCTCAGCAGTTAAGGTGTTTGCCTGCAAAGCCAAAGCATCCAGGTTTGATTCCCCAGGACTCATGTAAACCAGATGCACAAGGTGGCACATGCAACTGGAGTTCATATGTAGTAGCTGGAGGCCCTGGCGAGCCCATTTCTCTCTCTCTCTCTCTCTCTCTCTCTCTCTCTCTCTCTCCCTGTCTCTCCTTTCTCAAATAAAGAAAAAAATTTTTTTAAAATAAATAAATATGTAAAATAGGAAAGGAATACTGAAGCGAGTTTGTAAAACAGAGCCTCACATTTGCTGGAGTGCAGACTTGAGCCAGACTAGGAAAGAGGCTGTGTGTGTTCACACACATGAGTGTGTGGTTAAACAAGAGCTGAGGAAGAACTTTCTAATTTCCTATTTGAACAAAATGGTTTTGATTATTTGTTCTGCCGTTTCCCATCCTTGCTCAATGTGAACTGAGGATCTCCTTCCACCCAATCCTCAGGGTCAAAGAGTTCTGTGTTACTGGAATGTTATTTTGTTTCCAGGCTGTGTGATGTTAATGGATAATTAACAAAATAGGGGTGCAGTTGGGAGTTTCATTTTGGGAGGTCTTAATACCATATGTCAACAATACTAAGAAAAAAAAAAGAAGAAGAAAAAACATCCCTTCATGTCTAATGCACATACACACACCACACAAAACTCTGATGACTCCCCTCCACACAACAAATTCCTTCCCAGACATTCCATCAAAAAGCTCTTCATAGCCAGGCATGGTGGTGCATGCCTTTAATCTCAGCACTGGGGAGGCTGATTTAGGATGGCTGTGAGTTCTAGGCCAGCCTGAGACTAATTCCTGGCCAGTCTGGGCTAGAGCAAAGATCCTACCTCACAAAAAAAATAAAGAAAGAAAGAAAAAAAAAAAAAACTTGTCATTTAAATACTTTTTTGTTCAAATTTTGTTTAGCATACAAAGCAATGGGTTGTATCATGGCATCTTCATACATAGATGGCATTATTCTATGTTCTCATTCATCCCCTCCCCCGCTGCCGCTCCTGTGCCCCTTCCTCCACGGCAGCTGGTTCCTTTCTTCTCCCAGATAGTCTCCATTTGGCTTTCTTATCTCATATCCTGTTTCCCTATTTCCCATCTCCCCAAAGATCTCTTCCTCCTCCTCATGATCCCCTTTCTAATTTCATATATAAACAGTTTTTTTATTTAATAACTTTGAATTTAGGTTCCACATAGAAAACATGTGGTATTTGTCTTGCTGTGCCTGGTTTACTTTGTTTAACATGATTTCCAGTTCCATCCATTTTCCTGCAAATTTCACTGTAACAGATAAATCTGGGGTTCTGGGGTGCTCCTGGAACCGCAAGTCCTGAGTCCATATCTGCTGCAAAGTAACCAAAGAATTGACAATTCCGGGGCTGGAGAGATGGCTTAGCGGTTCAGGCGCTTGCCTGCGAAGCTGAAGGGCCCATGTTTAATTCCCTAGGAAAGCGCTGCGGAAGGGAAGCTAAAGAGGGGAGAAGGAAGATATGCCATGTGGAGCCCAGGAGCCCATGTAAAGAGTGTGGATATTGGATTATTTTATTTTATTTATTTATTTATTTTACTGTTTTATTTATTTTTATTTATTTATTTTTTTGTTTTGTTTTTTCGAGGTAGGGTCTCACTCTAGCCCAGGCTGACCTGGAATCCTCTATGTAGTCTCAGGGTGGCCTTGAACTCACGGTGATGCTCCTACCTCTGCCTCGCAAGTGCTGGGGGTTAAAGGCGTGCGCCACCACGCCCAGCGGATCTTTTTTTTTTTTTAATTAAAAAATGAAAGGGACTTTTTAAAAAGCATGCGCTTCCGAAAGGATTAAAGACAGTAATAAAAATGAGAGGTATGCCTTCCCACCGTGGCGTGGCTCGGGGCACGAGCGGGAAATCTTAGCAGCCTGAGGACTCAAAAGCGTTGCGCCCGGTTCCGGGCAGCACACCTCTGGGTGGGTCAGTGGTCAGAGAAGATGTACTTTAGAATTCGCGCCAGCGCACTCGGACACACCTACACCAGGTGTCCCAGCCAATCGGCCTGAGCTTAGAGGAGCAATCCACCCACAGCACTCACGAGGGATGTACCTGGGTGAAATGGGCAAAGGCGAAATCCAGGAACTGAGGTAGGGGGCCAGCTAGGACAGGTGAGGCCTGCTGCGCCGGCGTGAGGTAGGATCTCCCAAGGTCCCTCCCCTTAAGGGCTTTCCTGATCCTGCCTAGTGCAAGAAACTACTGCATACCTTGGAACCCCTACGTCACCATTTCGTTTTGCCTCAGAGCAGTATAAAATCCCATGCTGTCCGTGCACCCCATTTTTCTTATCTAATCATCTGTAGAGGGACGTCCTCACTGGTCCATTTCCTGGCTGTTGTGAATACAGCAGCAATAATCATGCTTGTGCAAGCACCTCTGTAGTGTGTTGACTAGAGTCCTTTGGGTTAATATCCAGGAGTGGTATAGCCATGTCCTACGGTGGTTCTATTTTTTCTTTTTTTTTTTAGGAACCTCCATATAAATTTCCACAGTGGCTTCACAAGTTTATATCCCCACCAGTAGTGTCTAAGATTTCTTCTTTTCTTATCAGTATTTATTATCCTTTGTTTTCTTGATGATAACTATTCTGGCAAGAGTGCAATGGAATCTCAAAGCACTATTAATTTGCACTTCCTGGATGGCTAAGGATGTTGAATACTTTTTTGGTATTTACTGGCCATGTGTATTTCTACTGTGGAGAACTATCTATTCAGAAGCTCATTAGCCCAATTATTGATTGAATGGTTTGGTGTTTTAGTGAGGTTTTTTTTTTTTTTTTTTTTTGCAGTTCTTTATATATCCTGGATATTAATCTGTCTGATGTGTGGCTGGAAAAGTTTTCTCCTTTTCTACAGGCCGCCTCCTTACTTTGCTGACTGTTTCCTTTGCTGTACAGATGCTTTTTATTTTCATATAATCCTATTTATCATTTCTTGGGACTGTGACCTATGCTATTGGAGTCCTTTTCAGAAGGTCTTTGCCTATGTCTATATCTTAGTGTTTTACCAATGTTTTCCTCTAGCATCATTGAAATTTCAGGTCTTACATTACAATAAGGTCTTTAATCTTTGGGCAGGGTGAAAAATATGGATCTAGTTTTGTTCTTGTGCATATGGAAGTCCAGTTTTGCAAGCCCTGAATGCTAAAGAGGCTATCTTTTCTCCAATGTATGCTTTTGACATCTTTATGAAAAAAATATTTTAATGTATTTCTTATTTTGGAATAATTTTAGAATTACAGAAAATTATAGAGTCTACATAGATGACTCATCAATCTATCCTGATGTTATAATCTTGCATAACCTAGGCTCATTTGTCTAAACTGGGCAATGACAAATTTCAACAATTTACCCACCAAATTTAGCTTTTTTGTTTTTGTGACCTGCAAGAAAAGCACACAGGAGTCCTGTCTTATCTGCAGTATTAAATGGTGGACAGTGCTGCGCCTTGAAGCCATAGGTTGCTACAGGAGGGGAAAAACAAAAACAGGGCCAAGGGTGAGATGCCTGCCAGTGGGTTGTTGGTCAGGAAGGCTTCCTGAGGCCCCCAGAATCTTGCAGGCCATTGCCAATGCTCTTGGTTACCTGCCAGAACTAGAAGGTAAGACCCGGTAACTGAAAATGCCACATGCTTCGGTTTCAGGACAATGAGACACAAAGCTAGGCCTGAGCTGGAAGCCTTCTCCCTGCTGACCACCAATCACAGTGCTGGAAACTGCTATCCAGGCTTCTAGAGGAGAGAAAATTGACAGCAGTCTTAACCAGCAGAGGACTCAGTTAGCTACACAACTGACTAGCTAGACAAGATGTACCCACTGGTGAAATAGAGGCACAGTTGTTATAGGAGTAACCAGCCACTCTCTGACTAAACTTGAGGCCCATTTCACAGGAAAGAATTCATGTCTAGTACTGAAAACCTAGTCAAAAACCTGTGGCTGGGAGGTCATGGGCCCTGAAAGGGGGGAAGTTATTACTATTGTTTGGTTAAGTTGATGTGTCTATCAAATTGCTCTCTAAGTGTTTATGTTTGTGCTCAGAGAGTAATATTGCTCTCACTTTTGGTCAGAGAAGCTTCTTTTTACAAAAGGCAATGACTACTAGAGAAACTCAAAACTTATCAAAGTGCTGAGAATAAATGATTGTTGAGTGCTCAACACTAAATTAACCATCTCAGTCACACAGGTTTTACTACAAAAAAGGTGATGGAATGAATATAAGAGCCAGAGGATGGAGAGGAGTGTTTTGGAATACTATCTCCTGAACATTAAGTGACCATTTCGTTCATGATCTCACAGAAGCTGTTTTTACTGCACAAAATTGGGTCCATCAATATGTCATCATGGATGATAGAAGAGGGGGAAAAAATGAAACCTAGCCAGGAGTGATAGTGCACGCCTTTAATCCCAGCACTCAGGAGGCAGAGGTAGGAAGATTGACGCGAGTTTGAGGCCACCTTGAGACTATAGTGAATTCCAGGTCAGTTTGGGCTAGAGCAAGACCCTACCTCGAAAAAAAAATGACACCAAAATAAAAGAGAGACTAGTAGAAAAGAAGGGGTTTAGTGGAAAAGAGATGGGAAAGCCTGGGCTAGAGTGAGACCCTACCTCAAAAAAACAAAAATAAAAAGTAAAAATAAAAAGAATACTGGATTTACTCCCCAGCACCACATGAGCCAGGTGTAGTGGTACATACCTATACTTCCAGCACTCAGGAAATGGAGGTAGGAGAATAGGGAGTTGTTATTATTATTATTATTATCATTCTCAGTTATGTTGTGAATTCAAGGCCAGCCTCATGGGCTACAGAAGACCCTGTCTCTAAATAAATAAATAAATACAAATAAGAGACTGTGAGACATGGCTCAGCCACTAAGGGAGCTTACCACTCAAGAACGAGGGCCTGAGACCGTCGGAGTTTGATTCCGCAGCACCCAAATAAACAGCTGGGCATGGCCATGCCTACCTGTAACCCCAGTCCTATGGGGGCAGAGACAAGAGAATTTCTGGGGCTCACAAAAAGAAGCTCCAAGTTCAGAGAGAGAAACTCCATCTCACTTAAACAAGTGGATGGATGACAGAGAAAGACTCTAAACATTCTCCTCTGGTCTCTGCATGCTCACAGGGATCTGCATCTGCATATATACATGCATACACCACATAGTCACACACATATCCTATTACACATACCATACACAACAAACACTCGTAAATAAATAAATAAAATGTACCTCAAGCTGGAGACATAACTTAATGGTCAAGCACTAACCTAGCACACACAGGTTCTGAGTTTAATTCCCAGCATCTTTTTTTGTTTGTTTTGTTTTGTTTTGTTTTGGTTTGGTTTGGTTTGGTTTGAGGTAGGATCTCACTCACTAGCCCTGGAATTAGAATTCACTATGTAGTCTCAGGGTGGCCTCGAACTCACAGTGATCCTCCTACCTCTGCCTCACGAGCACCAGTCTATTGGGCTTGCCCTAAAAAGGGGGGCTGGAAAAAATGGCTCAGCAGTTAAGGTGTTTGCCTGCAAAGCCAAAGCATCCAGGTTTGATTCCCCAGGACTCATGTAAACCAGATGCACAAGGTGGCACATGCAACTGGAGTTCATATGTAGTAGCTGGAGGCCCTGGCGAGCCCATTTCTCTCTCTCTCTCTCTCTCTCTCTCTCTCTCTCTCTCTCTCCCTGTCTCTCCTTTCTCAAATAAAGAAAAAAATTTTTTTAAAATAAATAAATATGTAAAATAGGAAAGGAATACTGAAGCGAGTTTGTAAAACAGAGCCTCACATTTGCTGGAGTGCAGACTTGAGCCAGACTAGGAAAGAGGCTGTGTGTGTTCACACACATGAGTGTGTGGTTAAACAAGAGCTGAGGAAGAACTTTCTAATTTCCTATTTGAACAAAATGGTTTTGATTATTTGTTCTGCCGTTTCCCATCCTTGCTCAATGTGAACTGAGGATCTCCTTCCACCCAATCCTCAGGGTCAAAGAGTTCTGTGTTACTGGAATGTTATTTTGTTTCCAGGCTGTGTGATGTTAATGGATAATTAACAAAATAGGGGTGCAGTTGGGAGTTTCATTTTGGGAGGTCTTAATACCATATGTCAACAATACTAAGAAAAAAAAAGAAGAAGAAAAAACATCCCTTCATGTCTAATGCACATACACACACCACACAAAACTCTGATGACTCCCCTCCACACAACAAATTCCTTCCCAGACATTCCATCAAAAAGCTCTTCATAGCCAGGCATGGTGGTGCATGCCTTTAATCTCAGCACTGGGGAGGCTGATTTAGGATGGCTGTGAGTTCTAGGCCAGCCTGAGACTAATTCCTGGCCAGTCTGGGCTAGAGCAAAGATCCTACCTCACAAAAAAAATAAAGAAAGAAAGAAAAAAAAAAAAAAACTTGTCATTTAAATACTTTTTTGTTCAAATTTTGTTTAGCATACAAAGCAATGGGTTGTATCATGGCATCTTCATACATAGATGGCATTATTCTATGTTCTCATTCATTCCCTCCCCCGCTGCGGCTCCTGTGCCCCTTCCTCCACGGCAGCTGGTTCCTTTCTTCTCCCAGATAGTCTCCATTTGGCTTTCTTATCTCATATCCTGTTTCCCTATTTCCCATCTCCCCAAAGATCTCTTCCTCCTCCTCATGATCCCCTTTCTAATTTCATATATAAACAGTTTTTTTATTTAATAACTTTGAATTTAGGTTCCACATAGAAAACATGTGGTATTTGTCTTGCTGTGCCTGGTTTACTTTGTTTAACATGATTTCCAGTTCCATCCATTTTCCTGCAAATTTCACTGTAACAGATAAATCTGGGGTTCTGGGGTGCTCCTGGAACCGCAAGTCCTGAGTCCATATCTGCTGCAAAGTAACCAAAGAATTGACAATTCCGGGGCTGGAGAGATGGCTTAGCGGTTCAGGCGCTTGCCTGCGAAGCTGAAGGGCCCATGTTTAATTCCCTAGGAAAGCGCTGCGGAAGGGAAGCTAAAGAGGGGAGAAGGAAGATATGCCATGTGGAGCCCAGGAGCCCATGTAAAGAGTGTGGATATTGGATTATTTTATTTTATTTATTTATTTATTTTACTGTTTTATTTATTTTTATTTATTTATTTTTTTGTTTTGTTTTTTCGAGGTAGGGTCTCACTCTAGCCCAGGCTGACCTGGAATCCTCTATGTAGTCTCAGGGTGGCCTTGAACTCACGGTGATGCTCCTACCTCTGCCTCGCAAGTGCTGGGGGTTAAAGGCGTGCGCCACCACGCCCAGCGGATCTTTTTTTTTTTTTTAATTAAAAAATGAAAGGGACTTTTTAAAAAGCATGCGCTTCCGAAAGGATTAAAGACAGTAATAAAAATGAGAGGTATGCCTTCCCACCGTGGCGTGGCTCGGGGCACGAGCAGGAAATCTTAGCAGCCTGAGGACTCAAAAGCGTTGCGCCCGGTTCCGGGCAGCACACCTCTGGGTGGGTCAGTGGTCAGAGAAGATGTACTTTAGAATTCGCGCCAGCGCACTCGGACACACCTACACCAGGTGTCCCAGCCAATCGGCCTGAGCTTAGAGGAGCAATCCACCCACAGCACTCACGAGGGATGTACCTGGGTGAAATGGGCAAAGGCGAAATCCAGGAACTGAGGTAGGGGGCCAGCTAGGACAGGTGAGGCCTGCTGCGCCGGCGTGAGGTAGGATCTCCCAAGGTCCCTCCCCTTAAGGGCTTTCCTGATCCTGCCTAGTGCAAGAAACTACTGCATACCTTGGAACCCCTACGTCACCATTTCGTTTTGCCTCAGAGCAGTATAAAATCCCATGCTGTCCGTGCACCCCATTTTTCTTATCTAATCATCTGTAGAGGGACGTCCTCACTGGTCCATTTCCTGGCTGTTGTGAATACAGCAGCAATAATCATGCTTGTGCAAGCACCTCTGTAGTGTGTTGACTAGAGTCCTTTGGGTTAATATCCAGGAGTGGTATAGCCATGTCCTACGGTGGTTCTATTTTTTCTTTTTTTTTTTTAGGAACCTCCATATAAATTTCCACAGTGGCTTCACAAGTTTATATCCCCACCAGTAGTGTCTAAGATTTCTTCTTTTCTTATCAGTATTTATTATCCTTTGTTTTCTTGATGATAACTATTCTGGCAAGAGTGCAATGGAATCTCAAAGCACTATTAATTTGCACTTCCTGGATGGCTAAGGATGTTGAATACTTTTTTGGTATTTACTGGCCATGTGTATTTCTACTGTGGAGAACTATCTATTCAGAAGCTCATTAGCCCAATTATTGATTGAATGGTTTGGTGTTTTAGTGAGGTTTTTTTTTTTTTTTTTTTTTTTTGCAGTTCTTTATATATCCTGGATATTAATCTGTCTGATGTGTGGCTGGAAAAGTTTTCTCCTTTTCTACAGGCCGCCTCCTTACTTTGCTGACTGTTTCCTTTGCTGTACAGATGCTTTTTATTTTCATATAATCCTATTTATCATTTCTTGGGACTGTGACCTATGCTATTGGAGTCCTTTTCAGAAGGTCTTTGCCTATGTCTATATCTTAGTGTTTTACCAATGTTTTCCTCTAGCATCATTGAAATTTCAGGTCTTACATTACAATAAGGTCTTTAATCTTTGGGCAGGGTGAAAAATATGGATCTAGTTTTGTTCTTGTGCATATGGAAGTCCAGTTTTGCAAGCCCTGAATGCTAAAGAGGCTATCTTTTCTCCAATGTATGCTTTTGACATCTTTATGAAAAAAATATTTTAATGTATTTCTTATTTTGGAATAATTTTAGAATTACAGAAAATTATAGAGTCTACATAGATGACTCATCAATCTATCCTGATGTTATAATCTTGCATAACCTAGGCTCATTTGTCTAAACTGGGCAATGACAAATTTCAACAATTTACCCACCAAATTTAGCTTTTTTGTTTTTGTGACCTGCAAGAAAAGCACACAGGAGTCCTGTCTTATCTGCAGTATTAAATGGTGGACAGTGCTGCGCCTTGAAGCCATAGGTTGCTACAGGAGGGGAAAAACAAAAACAGGGCCAAGGGTGAGATGCCTGCCAGTGGGTTGTTGGTCAGGAAGGCTTCCTGAGGCCCCCAGAATCTTGCAGGCCATTGCCAATGCTCTTGGTTACCTGCCAGAACTAGAAGGTAAGACCCGGTAACTGAAAATGCCACATGCTTCGGTTTCAGGACAATGAGACACAAAGCTAGGCCTGAGCTGGAAGCCTTCTCCCTGCTGACCACCAATCACAGTGCTGGAAACTGCTATCCAGGCTTCTAGAGGAGAGAAAATTGACAGCAGTCTTAACCAGCAGAGGACTCAGTTAGCTACACAACTGACTAGCTAGACAAGATGTACCCACTGGTGAAATAGAGGCACAGTTGTTATAGGAGTAACCAGCCACTCTCTGACTAAACTTGAGGCCCATTTCACAGGAAAGAATTCATGTCTAGTACTGAAAACCTAGTCAAAAACCTGTGGCTGGGAGGTCATGGGCCCTGAAAGGGGGGAAGTTATTACTATTGTTTGGTTAAGTTGATGTGTCTATCAAATTGCTCTCTAAGTGTTTATGTTTGTGCTCAGAGAGTAATATTGCTCTCACTTTTGGTCAGAGAAGCTTCTTTTTACAAAAGGCAATGACTACTAGAGAAACTCAAAACTTATCAAAGTGCTGAGAATAAATGATTGTTGAGTGCTCAACACTAAATTAACCATCTCAGTCACACAGGTTTTACTACAAAAAAGGTGATGGAATGAATATAAGAGCCAGAGGATGGAGAGGAGTGTTTTGGAATACTATCTCCTGAACATTAAGTGACCATTTCGTTCATGATCTCACAGAAGCTGTTTTTACTGCACAAAATTGGGTCCATCAATATGTCATCATGGATGATAGAAGAGGGGGAAAAAATGAAACCTAGCCAGGAGTGATAGTGCACGCCTTTAATCCCAGCACTCAGGAGGCAGAGGTAGGAAGATTGACGCGAGTTTGAGGCCACCTTGAGACTATAGTGAATTCCAGGTCAGTTTGGGCTAGAGCAAGACCCTACCTCGAAAAAAAAATGACACCAAAATAAAAGAGAGACTAGTAGAAAAGAAGGGGTTTAGTGGAAAAGAGATGGGAAAGTGGGCAATAAAAAAGTAATGGGCCAGGCATGGTGGCACACACTTTTAATTCTAACACTCAGGAGGCAGAAGTATGAGGATCGCCGTCAGTTCAAGGCCACCCTGAAACTACATAGTGACTTCCAGGTCAGCCTGGGCTACGGCAAGACCCTACCTCAAAAAAAAATTGTTTTTAAGTAATGGAAAGGGATGATGATCAAAGTATATTATGTACTTATATAAATATTTTCAATAAAAAAATTTTTGAGCACTGGAGAGCTGGCTTAGCGGTTAAGGTGCATGCCTGCAAAACCTAAGGACCCAGGTTCAATTCTCCAGGTCCCATGTAAGCCAGATGCACAAGGTGGCGCATGAGTCTGGAGTTCGTTTGCAGTGGCTGGAAGCTCTGGCGCACCCATTCTCTATGTCTCTCTCTCCCTCTCTCTGTTTCTAATAAATAAATAAAAATAAATCTTAAAACAATTTTGAGGTTGTCAATAATTATTTTTAATTTTGAAGAAAATGTTGAATGGAAAGAATAATTCCGATGCTTAAATGCTCAGGCCATCCCATCTCATCTCATCCAGGATGTGAGTCACCTCTTTCTCCAGGTTTCCACATTTATACCTTACAGTCTGTTAGTCAACTCATAGCTGCCTAGGATATCAGATGGACTTCTACAACAGTGTTTTTGTTTAAGAGCCCTTTATTTTACCTATTAATAGCCCCAAAGCACAAAGGTTAATCATGATGGTGATTTATGGCAGTATTTTGTAAAATTATTATATTTTGATTAGTTATTATTAATCTCTTATTGTGCCTAATTAATAAATAATTTTTTTGTTTTTTGAGGAAGGTTCTCATTCTAGCCCAGGCTGACCTGGAATTCACTCTGTAGTTTCAGGATGGCCTTGAACTCATGGTGATCCTCCTACATCTGCCTCCCGAGTGCTGGGGTTAAAGGTGTGCGCCACCATGCCTGGCTTAAATTAAGTTTTATCATAGGAATATATAGGAAAAAACATCATATATAAGTGGTATGGTTTGGTACTATTCATGGTTTTAGCCATCACCAAGTAAGACATTACTATATTCATGCTTGTATGCAATGTGGTGTGTGTGTGTGTGCACATGTGTGTGCACACACATGTATATACACATGTATGTAAGCACACAGTGCCCGTGCACTCCCCTGTGGTAAGGTATGCTCATCTGGGGTGGCTGGAGAGGAAGATTGGGTGTGCTTCTCCATTGCTCTTCTGCCCTCTCTTACTTGAGCTAGAGTCTCTTACTGATCCTGGAGCTTGACCTTTGTGTGTGTGAGCCCCACTAATTCTCCAGTGTCTGTTCCCATAGGGCTAGAGTTGAGGCATGCGTGGTCATGCCCTGCTGTTTGTGTGGATCTGGGGGATCAAATGTCAACAGGCTCCTGGGCCTTCCCAGGTCCTCATGCTTTCATGGGAAGTGCCTTAACCACTGAACCATCTCTCTGGCTCCTATATATTTTAATCAAGAGAAAATGATAGGCACTGGGGAGATGGCTCAGCAGATAAGGTATTTTCCAGGCAAGCATGAGAACCAAAGTTTGGACCCTTAGCACCCAATTAAATGTCAGGTGGGTGTTGCAACCCACCTATAATCCCAGCACTCAGAGGATGGAGATGGAATCCCTGAAACAAGCAGGCTAGCTAAACCAGCTGAATCTGTGAGCTTTGGGTTCAAGTGAGAAGCCCTGCCCACATAAATAAAGTAGAGAATTATAGAGGAAGACACCCAATGTCAACCTCTGGCCTCCACACAAACAAGCACACACATGTGCACCCACACACATACAAACATGCCTATAACACACAACATACCACACACATAAGCAGCAAAAAAGCTATTATTCAAAACATGAAAATTATATGAAATTCTAGTTTCAATTCCCATAAAGATTTGTGTGTGTGTGTGTGTGTGTGTATGAAAGTATGGTGTGTGTGCATGTTTACATGTTCATGTATGTGTTTGTATGCATGTGTGGGGCTGTATGAGTGTACATGGGTGTGGAGAGCAGAATCTTCCTCTATCATTTCTCCACTTTATTTTTCAGTGTCTGACGTTCTAACAACTAGGCTACACTGATGTCTCCAACTTATTTTTATGAAACAGGGTCTCTCATTCAACTCAGAACTAGCCAGCAAGTCCAGGGGATTCAAACCCAGCATTTTTACATGAATTCTGAGAATCTGAACTCAGGTTCTCAAGCTTGAGTAGCAGGAACTTTACCCACTGGGCCACTCCCCAGACCCATAAAATTTCACTGAAACACAATTATGCTCATTCTTTTTTTTTAATTTTATTATTTATTTATTAGAAAGAGAATGGGTGTGCCAGGACCTTCAGCTACTGCAAGCGAATTCCAGACACATGCACCATCTTATGTATCTGGCTTATGTGGGTCCTGGGGAATCAAACATGAGTCCTTTGGCTTGGCAGGCAAACGTCTTAACGGCTAAGCCATCTCTCCAGTCCCATGCTCATTCTTTCGCATATCCTGTGGTTGTAACAGCATGGACTACAAGAGCATTGAACAGACACATCAGAGACCATCCGGCCCCCCCAAAACTCAAGTTTTACCCATCTGATCCTTCACAGAAAGATTGCTGGCTCCTGTTGTAAACTCAGAAATTAATATTTTTACATTACTCTTAACCAAACAATGGATCACTGATATTTCATCATACAGTACAGGGACATTGCATTGAGTAACTGCTTTTGTGTGGAGGGCCTCCAGGTGCGTGGAAGTCCTGCTTTGGAAAACAGCCCTACCAAACAAATGAATGTCAGCTGGCTACTGGACCAGGGTTTGTTGTTTGGTTGGGGCTGCTTAGGCGTTTTACACAATAGGCAGACACTTGAATGCAACATCTGGACTGTAAACTTGGAGTGACAGAAAGCTATCCTTGGGCAAGCAGTCGTCGCGCGGGGCCAAAGCAAAATATTAACTTCTTTTTTTTTTTTTTTTGTTTTGTTTTGTTTTGTTTTTCGAGGTAGGGTCTCACTCTAGCCCAGGCTGACCTGGAATTCACTATGGCGTCTCAGGGTGGCCTCGAACTCACGGCAATCCCCCTACCTCTGCCTCCCGAGTGCTGGGATTAAAGGCGTGCGCCACCACGCCCGGCTCAAAATATTAACTTCTAAAGGCTCCCCTGATATGGTGCGAGGCCTCCTGCCCACCCCAAGGAGCCCCTGCCAGAGCCGCAGCGCCTTTGTCTCGGCGGGCCTGGGAACGCTGGCTCAGCGCATCCCGCCCCGGGCCCGGCGGGTGCACGGCGTCCGGTTGCCAGGCAACGGCCTGGACCACCAGCTTCGGTTGCCGGCAGCCGGGAGACGCATCCGCACCGCCAGTGCGCGCTGGGAACCGCCGCCTGATCTCTCCCCTCCATTGTTGTCGCCCACACAAAAGGCCACCGCGCCTGCGTTACATCACTCGCCGGACCGTTCTCGGATGCGAGCCTCCGCGGCCTGGGTCGCCGCCCGCCCCACGAAGGAGCAGCCCGGCCCGGCGTGGGCGGTGGCGTCACCCTCGCCCTGCGCTCCGAGCCGCCGTCTCCCTCGGGTCCCGGGCCTCCCCGCAGTCTTAGGTCTGCCCCGCCGTCTTAGGTCGGCCCCGCCGTCTCTCCGCTTCCCTCTCAGGTTTCTAAGGCTGCCGTCGCCGTGAACTCAGCTTGACCAGAGCGGTTTTCAAGGGTCACGGTGACTTCCCATCCTCGACCTGTGGCCCAGCATTCAGCGCTGTGTTTGGGTTCTGGGAAAGTAAATTTTATGTCATACCTAGGGACACTGGCACGTACAGCTGGGCAGGAAAAGCGTCCTAAGGTGTGAATACATTTTTTTCGACATGGACATAGGTACTTAATTCTGCTTCTTACTTGCTGAGGGGAAGTGTGTGAAAAGAACAGTAAGGTAAATGACACTTGAAATACTATTATTAGTGTGAAATGCTTCCCAAATGTGGGCTCAACCCACAGCACCATCCACAGGCCAGGAGTGGGAGCGCAGGGCCGCTGGTCTGGCCATCTTTGTTTCTCATGCTGTGCACTCCCCTCCCCAGGCACAAAGGAAGCAATGTAGGCTGAGAGAGGAACTGTGTGCTTATGTCATTACAGAATTCCTATCATGGGAAGGCGGATAGAGCGCCACAGCCTATTTCATCTGTTTTAACTATCTTAACTAATCTACTTCAAACTGAAATTACCGTATCAGCCATGTAAGGGTGATGTGAAAATATTTGTCAATGGCAAAAAACAAAAAAAAAAAAAAAAGACATCAGGCTGCAGATAGCTCAGCAGTTAAAGGCACTTGCTTGCAAAGTACCAGTATAAAATCAAGTGCAAAAGTGACACATGCGGCCGGGCGTGGTGGCGCACGCCTTTAATCCCAGCACTTGGGAGGCAGTGGTAGGAGGATCGCCTTGCCACCCTGAGATGACATAGTGAATTCCAGGTCAGCCTGGGCTAGAGCAAGACCTCACCTCGAAAAAAAAAAAGTGACGCATACATCTGGAGTTTATTTGCAGCAAGAGGCCCTCGTAAGCCCATACACACACACACACACACACACACACACACACACACACACACGTGAAAATCAATTTCTAAAATAAACAATGAAAAAAACATCAAAATAGAAAAACTTGTTGGGAAGAAGGAGTTCAGGGAAAGCAGCATAGGGAAAGGGACAAAAGAAATATTATGATGAAAATACATTATGTACATGTATGAAAACTATCAATAAAATATATTCACTGGGCTGGAGAGATGACTTAGCAGTTAAGATGCTTGCCTGCAAAGCCTAAGGAACCAGATTAAATTCCCCAGGACATCATTTGCAGAGGATAGAGGCCCTGGCACACCCAGTTTCCCTCTCTCTCAAATAAATAATTTTTTTTAGTTTGTCAATGGAGTGTGGCAAAAGCACTATTCATCAGAGTAGATGTTCTACCATTGAGAATGGCCCCAGCCAGCAGGTAGGAATGACCCAGAGCCCTGTGTCAATGCCACTAGGATCACTGCCCCTGTAGTTATGTGGTGGTGGGAGGGAAGGATTCCCAAAGCAAAAGTTGTTTTTCCTCAAGACTATTTGATATTTACTGGACTGTGGATGTTGCTTAATTGGTAGAGTGCTTGCTGGCACGCACAAAAGCCTGGCTCGGTTCAATCCCCAGCACCACACAGACTGGGGGTGCTGTAACCCCAGCACTTGGGAAATAGAGGCAGGAGGGTCAAAAGTCCAAAGACGTCTGTGGCCACTTAAGGAATTTGAAGCCTGCCTGAACTGCATGAGACCCTGTCTCCACATAAATAAACATGGCATGCATGAAATGATCCCAAGTATTAGATGTCAATAAAATGCTTATAACTTGGAATATTTCTCATTGTTAATAATAAACTTTCATACAACCTTATGAAATTATCTCCATTTTACCTATGTGGGAATTTAAAAAAATCACTACAGATTTCAGGTTTTTGGTTTTGATTTTGTGCATGTATGAAGTTCGTGTGGTTTTGTGTGTGCATGTTTATGTGTGTGAGTGCAGGTATGCATGTGCTGCAGCATCTGTGTGGAGGTCAGAGGACAGCTTCAGGCGTGAGTCCTCGTCGTCCTGTTTATTCGAGGCAGCCCTCTCTGTTCCCTGCTTTGTGACCCAGGCTGGCTGTTCTGTAAGCTGCTGGGAAATTCTCCTCTTTCTGCCACTCTCGTCTCCATAGGAGGACTGGAGTTACAGACACGGTGACAGTGCCCAGTCTCAGATCCTGGCACTCAGAACTCAGGCACAAATGCCTGCTCCGCAAACCTTCATCCAACTCCCCAGTTCTCACTAGCCCAGGCTGACCTCAAACTCAATCCTTCTGCTTCGGCCTCCCAACGCTGGGATGAAGGCGTGCTCCATATGCCTGAGTTTATCTAACTTTTTCATGCGTAGGACAGACAGACAAAGAGCAAAGCACTTGTTAATTAATTACCTGCGTGTTTCAGGTGTACGTGGGGCAAGATAGCCCATGCATACAAGTGGCTACGCTCTAGAACCACAGATGTAGCAGCAACTGGAGGACAAGTAAGAAGAGCTGTGATCAAGAGCACTGAGTGTGGGCTGGAGCTGCTTGGCTAGTGGGCACGAGGCCCTGGCTTTGATCCCCAGCACTGCACAAACCAGGACAAGTGGTGCACACCTGTACCTTCAGCATTCAGGAGGTGGGGCAGGAGGATTGGAAGGTCAAGGTCATCCTTGGCCACATAGCAACTCTGAGGCCAGCCTGGCATATATGAGTCTTTCAAGAGAAAATGAAAGCACCAAGCAGAAGTTTGGAAAGGTCCAGGCCAAAGACTATAGAAAGGCTGAAGGCCAAAGGGTGATGGCAGCTTCTGTTGCCTGGCAAACTTAAAGAAGCAAAACCACATTCACTGTGCCTTGAAGAAAAAGAACAAAAACTGTCAAGGTTATGGAAGAGGGACCCGAGGCTCAACCACAGACCAAAGGTGGTAGTTGGGTAATAGGATCTTCAAGACAAGCAGATGAAGAAAGAAAAAAAGTTATGTAAGAGGCACTTGGGAAAGAACCTTGGCCACTGCTGCATGTGGGGGCTGTGAAACGGAAGAGGTGAGGTAGTGGAGGGCTTCGGAGGCACAGGCGTTCATTGTGATGAAAAGTCTGCGGAGCTTTTCGGGTGGCTGAAGTACTTGCTGCACAAGCATGAGCACATGAGTTCAAGTCCTCAGAACCCATAGAAAAGCTGGGCATGGCAGCACACGTCAGCCATTTCCATGCTAGGGAACTGGAGACAGGAGGATCCCTAGGGTTGCTGGCTACCTAGTTTCGCCAAATCAGTGAGCTCTTGATTCAGTAAGATCTTGTATCAGAAAATAAGGGGGAGACTGATTGAGAAAGACATGACATTGACCTGTGGCCTCCACAGGCATTTGCACATATGTACACAAGCACCCACACACACACAAGCCCCCCCCCACATATGAACACACATACACCTACATGCATACTACACACACACACACACACATACAGAAAAAGTTCTCAAGTGAGCTGCAAGGGTTAACCCACAGCACAAAGTGTGCAGTTCACTCCTGAGCAGTTTACTGACAGAAAATCTGAACCAATAGTGAATATTAAATTAGTTTACATTATGTAAAACAGTGCTAGGTACTCAGAAGGAGCTAAATGAGTTTTCATTGATTGACTGACTGCTTCAATAAACTGAGGAACAAATACATGTGCAAATCCCAAACTGTCCATCAAATTCATGTCCTCAGTTCCTGCCCTGTGACTATCTAAGGGTGTCCAAGTTATGGTGCATGGAAGGAGTGGGAGATTTTAGTTCATGTCCTGTCTCTGACTATGATGTAATGACTTGAAAAATGCCATTTAGATCCTTGAATCCTTGCCTGTAGATTACAGAGTCTACACTAATAATCTAAAAATCCATAGGCTGGAAAGATGGCTTAGCAGTTAAGGCACTTGCCTGCAAGGCCAAAGGATCCCTGTTTGATTCTCCAGGACCCACATAAGCCAGATGTACAGGGGGGGGGGGCATACATCTGGAGTCTGCAGTGGTTGGAGGCCCTGGCGCGCCCATTTTTTCTCTCCCTCTTTCTCTCTCAAATAAATAAATAATTTTTTTTAAATGTATAAAAATCCAAATTTTACAAATATCCCCCCAAAAGAATTGAAGGTAAAAATTAATGGGGCTGGAGAGATGGCTTAGCAGTTAAGATGCTTGCCTGCAAAGCCAAAGGACCCAGGTTGGATTCTCAAGGACCCATGTAAGCCAGATGCACAAGGTAGTGCATGCATCTGGAGTTCATTTGCAGAGGCTGGAGGCCCTGGGAACACCCATTCTCTCTCTCTCTCTCTCTCTCTCTCTCTCTCTGTGTGTGTGTGTGTGTGTGTGTGTGAGTGTGTGTGTGTGGTGAAATAAAAAATAAATGAAGGCTGGGGAGATAGCTCAGTCACTAAAGTACTTTCTTAGTAAGCATGAGAACTTGAGTTCAATTCCCAGCACCCATGTTAGAAAGCTAGGTGTGATAGCATGCACCTTAAATCCCAGCCCTGGGGAAGCTACTGTCTAGCTACTCTAACAACACTGGTGAACTCTAGGCCAGAGAGACACTGTCTCAAAAAGAAATGTGGAGGGCTGGAGAGATGGCTTAGCGGTTAAGCGCTTGCCTATGAAACCTAAGGGCCCCCGCTCAAGGCTCAATTCTCTAAGACCCACGTTAGCCAGATGCACAAGGGGCACACACATCTGGAGTTCGTTTGCAGTGGCTGGAGGCCCTGGCACGTCCATTCTCTCTCTCTCTCTCTCTCTCTCTCTCTCTATATATATATATATATCTGCCTCTTTCTCTCTGTCACTCTCAAATAAATGAATAAAAATGAACAAAAAAATTATTTAAAAAAAAGTAAAGTCTTGGGGCTGGAGAGATGTCTTAGCAGTTAAGGCACTTGTCTGCAAAGCCTAATGACCCTGGTTCAATTCCTCTACCCACATAAGCCAGATGCACAAGGTGATACATGCATCTAGAGTTCCTCTGCAGTGTTTACAGGCCCTGGCACGCCCCCACCCCGCCTGTATCTCTCTCAAATAAATAAATAAAATATTGCTTTAAAAGTAAAATCTCCATAAAACAAAAAGTTTTCTAGTGTGTCTCAATGACATTTTCTGCTACATTATATGAAATCAAATCTAGATTTTTGTATGTAATATATATATATATATATATATATATATATATATATATATATATCCTAAAATGAAGGTATATTGAATTTCTTTTTTTTTTAATATTTTTATTTATTTATTTGAGAGCAACAGACAGAGAGAGAAAGAGGCAGTTGAGAGAGAGAGAGAGAGAGAGAGAGAGAGAGAATGGGCACGCCAGGGCTTCCAGCCACTGCAAACGAACTCCAGATGCGTGCGCCCCCTTGTGCATCTGGCTAACGTGGGTCCTGGGGAATCAAGCCTCGAACCGGGGTCCTTAGGCTTCACAGGCAAGCGCTTAACCACTAAGCCATCTCTCCAGCCCTTGAATTTCTCCTTATATTTTCTCTCGGGAAAATGGCATACCAGTTTACAAAACAAAAGGCTATTATTCAGAGCATATCAACAGTAAAAACCTTCTAAAGTAAACAGTCTTAGCAGCTGCACCAGGGGGTCGAGCTCACTTTGCTTCACCTTGCTGTTTTGAACACCTAAAACCTAGACTTAGGGGTTGGGGAGATGGTTCAGTGGGTAAAGTGTTTACCAGACAAGCATGTGGACCTGAGTGCAAATCCCTATCACCAACATAAATGCCAGGTATGGTCCATGCTAGGCCATGCTAGGGCTTGCTGGACAAGTATTTTAGCTGATTCAGCCAGCTCTGGGTTCAGTATGATATCCATCCTGTCTCAAAGACTAAGGTAATAAGCAATTGAGGAAGACACCCAATACTGACCTCTGGCCTCTACACTCACACATGTGCCCCCCCCCACACACACACACACACGTGTGTGTGATATCTTGGCTTAGATCTACTCACTATTTATTTTATTTTTAATTTTATTTCATTATTAAGAGAAAGAGGCAGATAGAGAATGGGCATGCCAGGGCCTTCAGCTGCTGCAAACGAGCTCCAGATGCATGTGCCACCTTGTGCATCTGGCTCACGTGGGTCCTGGGGAATCAAACCTGGGTCCTTTGGCTTTCCAGGCAAGTGCCTTAATGGCTAAGCCGTCTCTCCAGCCTCTATTCAATATTTTCTGCAGCATGCTCTTGGGAGTGTGGTTCTCAGGTCAGCTGCAGCATGACCTGGGAGTTAGAGAGACTGCATCCCTAGAACTCACTTCACAACTTGCAGACAGCTCTGGTCAAACAGTCTCTTCTCAGGTGGGGAAATATCTCAGTGGTTAAGGTACTTGCTTGTAAAGTCTGCCAGCCCAGTACCCACGTAAAGCCAGATACACAAAGTGACACATACAGTGGCAAAAGACCCAGGCCTCCTGGCCATTCTATCTCTCGTCTTCTGCTCTACAAATAAGTAAAAATATTTTTAGAATGTATCTCTTCTCCCCAGCAGTTGTTACTGCTTGAATGGCTTAAAGGGGCCTTGTGAATCATGTAAATTTAGAAGTGCCCTGAGGTTTGTGAGATGTTTGCTTCCTGAGCCTTATGAGTTAGCTTCCCTTCCTGAGACTTAAGGAGCCTCCCTCCAGGAAAGAATGTTTCAATTGGGAGGAAGAAAAAGTTTCACAGTCTACCATCCACATTCTCTTGGCCCAGCTTTCCTCAGACCAAACACTCACTTCTGCAAGATGGCTGAGGTTAAGAGTGCAATCTGCCCACAGAAATGCAAAAAAGCTCACTGACCCTTGCTGACCTCTGACACTGACCTCATTAGCTAACCAAATGGGCTAACCATGCATGGACATCAGAGAACATTATGTGTTGATTGAGCCAAGGCATAAGAGTGACCAGAAAAAGACAGTTTTACAGATGGATCCACCCTGATCACTCTTATTGATTAAAGATGACATGAAAAGCACAAACATAAATTCTCTTCCATCTTTCAATATTTTCCCCACTGTACTAAGACCTAGGACAATGAAAGGTTCTTCTCTTTCATAGCTATCTGATTGTTCCCTTCAAAATACTTAAAGTGTCACTATAAATTTGGGGGGAGATTTATTATTTTACAGCAATCTACATCAGTGGACTCTCAAAGGGCATAGATCTTCTCCCACTGCTTGGCTCTCTATACTGAACATTTAGCAAGATCCCTGGTGTTAGGTAGGCATATAGCATGCATTTGTTGAGCTGAAGATGTATCTCAGTAGGTAGAGTCTCCTAGCATGCATGAAGCCCTGAGTTCCATCCCCAACACCACATAAGCAGAGTATGGTGGTACATACTTAAAATCGCTGAGTTGGGGAGGTGGAGGCAGTAGGATAGGAAGTTCAAGGTCATCCTTGGCTACATAGTGCATTCAAGACCAGCCTGGGATATATGAAATTCTGTCTCAAAAAAGGATAGATAGATAGATAGATAGATAGATAGAGAGATAGAGAGATAGAGAGATAGAGAGATAGACAGAGAGATAGAGAGATAGAGATAGATGTTTGTTGAGCTATGATTGGAGATAGACACCTTTAGACCCAGAAATCAAGAGACTAAAACAAGCAAATGAGTCCTAATTCTATAATTAAATCTATATAAACTATCTTGTATCATTTTTAAATATTTTATTTATTTATTTATTGGAGAAAGAGGGAGAGAGAGAAAATGAGCACACCAGGGCCTCCAGCCACTGCAAAGGAACTCCAGATGTATGTGCCACCTTGTGCATCTGGCTTGTGTGGGTACTGGGGAATAGGACCTGGGTCCTTAGGCTTCGCAGGAAAGTGCCTTAACCGCTAAGCCATCTCTCCAGTCCTCTTGTATCATTAAATGTTGACTATTCTACTATACAAGGAATTATATAGAAAAATTTACCTGTCTTTTAGATTATCATATTCTAGCAGAAAAGATTGATAATAACATTAGTTGTTAACATTGTAGCCATATTCAGATACATTACACATGTTAACTCATTGAATCAACTCTAGGAGGTAGATATTTATGAGCATTTCCATTCTCCAGGTGTGAAAACTGAGGCACAGTGAAGTAACTTGCCCACGGCCACACATCTAACACCTAGTACCAGTGAATCTGTATGTGAATGCAGGTGGTTTGTTTTCCACAAGACACACTTTTTTTTTTCTTTTTTTTTTTTTCCTTTGCAATTCTGAGAATAGAACCCAAGACCTTGTAAATGCTAGGTAAGTGCAGTACCAGTGAGATACATCCTTATCTCCAAAAGACACACTATTTTTGTTTTATGTTCTTGAGCTGAGGTGTATATCTCAGGCTGGGCTCAAGCTCTCAATTTTCAGTTTTTTTTTTTTTTTGGGGGGGGGGGGTTTCGAGGTAGGGTCTCACTCTAGCCCAGGCTGACCTGGAATTCACTATGGAGTCTCAGGGTGGCCTCGAACTCACGGCAATCCTCCTACCTCTGCCTCCCGAGTGCTGGGATTAAAGGCGTGCGCCACCACGCCCGGCTTAAGCTCTCAATTTTCATGTGTGTGTGTGTGTGTATGTGTGTGTGCCCTTTTTTTATTTTAGAGAGAACACGAGAGAAACAGAGAGTGAGAGGTGTGAGAGATAATTGGCATGCCAGGGCTTCAGCCACTAAAATTGAACTCCAGACGCTTGCACCACCTTGTGGACATCTTTGTGTGTCTGGCTTACATGGGATCTAGAGAGTCGAACATGGGTCCTAGGCTTCGCAGGCAAGCGCCTTAACTGCTAAGCTATCTCTCCAGCCCTGTGTGTGTGTTTATGTGCATGTGGGCACATGTGTGCAGTGCAAGTGTACATGCATGTGGAGGCCAGAGGTTGACATTGAATGTCTTCCTAGGTTGCTCTCCACCTTCTTTTGAGAGGATCTCACATTGAGTCCAGGGATCATCAATTTGGCTAGAATAGCTAACCAGCAAGCTTTGTGGATCCTCCATCTGGAGCTCCCCAACATGGATTATAGGTGCATACTGCCATGCCCAGCTTTTTATGTGGGCTCCAGGGACCTAAACTCGGGTCCTCACGCTTATGCAGCAAGCGCATTGCCAGATGAGCCATCGTCCCAGCCCTGAAGCCTGTTCTGAATGCACCACTTTGGTACCTATCCTCTGATAGCGAGCTTGGACCCGGGGCTGTCAGAAATGATCAGAGAGGTACACAGGATCTGAAGAAGCAGGAAAGGGACATCTGGCTCCAAAACCAGATCACGCTCTTCAGACAGACTGCCGAAAGCAAACTCATTCTGTGAAAATCTTCCTGGGAAGGTCCATGTGGCAGATGCAGCAAACACCATGGTGGTTGCCTGTGGGCTATAGTCAATCTCACTTTCCCTCAGCTTCTCTTTTCAACCTTGGTAGCAACTGACATCCCAGTTCAATAAAAATACACATTAACCTTGATCTTTAGCTGGATGTAGGAATCAAACTCTGGCTCCAATAGTGTAATGGGATTCAGAGGAAATTCAAACAGGCTATCTTTTTCTTGGTGCACATGTGTGTACATGCACATATACATGTATGCATATTCACATTTGTGTGGCTGCACATGTTTGTGAGTGAGTGCACGTGTGTATATGCATGTGGAGGCAAGGGGTTGACACTGAGTGTATTACATGATCATTTCTCCTCCTTATTTATTGAGACAGGGTATGGTGGTTTGAATAGATTGCCCCCAATACATTCAGTGTTTTATTAGTTTGTAGTTTGGATCTGCAGCACCCTGGCTGGTGAAGGTGCCACTGGACAGATCTTAGGGTCTAGCCCTAAGGTGTGGTGGTGGATTTGCAATGCCAGTCTAAAGATAGGCAAAGTGCCTGGAGTTCCTGAAGTGTGCTTGTTTGTGGTGTGGCTGTTGGTTCCCCCCTCCTCCATCCCTCTCTGCTTGTGGTCTCTCTCTCTCTCTCTCTCTCTCTCTCTCTGTGTGTGTGTGTGTGTGTGTGTGTGTGTGTGTGTGTGTGTGTGTGTATTTGGTCCTATAAGAGCAGGCCAACTTCTTCTGCCATTATGGAACTTCCCCTGCATCTGTAAGCTTCAGTAAATCCCCTCCTCCATAACTATGCCTGATCTGCAAGTTCATCTCAGCCAGCCTGAAGCTGTCTGCTACTCAGGATCTTCCACTTGAACCCAGAGCTCACTGATTCAGCTAAGCTGGCTAGCCAGCTTGTCCCAGAGATTCCCTGTCTGTGGGGGACACAGGAGGGCCACCACACCCACCAGGGATTCATGTGGTGCTAGGGGCCTGAACTCTGGTCCTCACACTTGTTCAGCAAGTGCCTTATCCACTGAATAATCTTCCCCATCCCTAGAACAGGACATCAACAACATCCACATTCCAACTTTAGCTATAACAGAACAACTCACCCAGCACAAGCACATGTCTGCCATTTTAAGTCTCTCTCTCTCTCTCTCTCTCTCTCTCTCTCTCCTTTTATTCTTCCTTTCTCCTCCCCACTTCAGGGACTCTCCAGTCTTGACAAACATGGGGTCTTTTGAGTGAAATTACTTTCATTAATTCCTGCAGGAGAGTAGTGTGGCCTCTGGTCCTGTTTCGTGTTTCGAGGTGAGACGTAATCACGACTTGCATATCCCCCACAGAGCGCCATCAGTTACTTCAGCCTGTAGATTGCATAACAAGTATACTCTCAGTTCCTTGAGGTAGTTCAACAGAACTTCAAATTGCCTGGGTGGTAGGCATACACTCTGGCACGACTTTTAAATAGCTTGATTAGACTAGTTAATTTGGAAAGAAGATACCATTTAATTCATGTCTTCTTCGAGAGAGCTATCTTTAATTAGCTTTTTGGTCAGTAAATCAATAAAGCCAAGACCTTTTTCTAAGAGATAAGTTCTAAGAAAACTCCTAGCAAATTAAAAGTTAGTGGACATGGGTTTTGCACACTTTGCTGCTTTCAATCTTCTGCCTTCCCCTTTGGATATCTGTACCTTTCAATGTGTTTTCTTACCTCATTCTGCCTCCTTTTACACTTACGAAGTACTTGCATTTTTTTACTCAAAAGAGAAGCACTGCTCAGGCTAGGTATATAGTAGAATGTGTAGAGAGTGTTTGCCTAGTGTGCACAAAGCCCTAGGTTCAATCCCCAGCAGTGCATAAACCAGAATTGGTGGTGCAAGCCTGTAATCTCAGCATTCAGGAAGTGCAGGCAGAAGGATCAGGAGTTTAAGGATCAGCCATATAGTGAGTTCAAGGCCAACCTGAGCTATATGAAACCATGTCTAGAAAAGGGGGGAAGGAAGGGAAGGGAAGAAATGGAAAGGAAGGGAAAGGAAGAAAGGGAATGGAAGAAAGGGAAGGGAAGGTAAGAAAGAGAAGGGAAGGGAAGAAAGGGAAGGGAAAGGAAGAAAGGGAAGGGAAGGGAAGGGAAGGGAAGAAAGGGAAGGGAAGGGAAGGGAAGGAAGGGAAGGAAGGGAAGGGAAGGAAGGGAAGGGAAGGGAAGGGAAGGGAAGGGAAGGGAAGGGAAGGGAAGGGAAGGGAAGGGAAGATGTGAGAGAAAGTACTTACAGCATTCCGCTTACCTCCTGGTCCTTGCTTGCACTTCTCTTTTTCTCTGCATGCCCCCAATTCTTCGCTTTCTACCTTTCCCTGTGTTTGTGTCTCCCACCACCATCATTGATACCATTTCTCTCCCTGTTGTATGCCAGAAGGGTACAAAACAAATAGAATTGGTGAGGGTACGTTTCTGTGCTATTACATTTTTTTTTGTTTTGCAATTATTTCTTCTCTGCAGATATTATCATAGAACTTGGTCATTCCTTAGAAAATACTACAGTGACTTGCAACTCAATAATCTCCACAAACCCCACTGTTTTCAAACTATGCCCATTTGTAGCCATAGCAAGTAGAACTTATGGCCAGTGTGGAGGCTAGAAAATAATGTGTTCTCTTCTTCCTGCCCAGCCCATTCCCTGCAGGGCACTGGGCAAAGACAGCCATGTTAGGGCATACTGAGTGGGAATGAGCTGGTGGTGCCCATCCCATTACAGACCATTCTGTTTCTCTCCTTAGCTCTGCATGGCTTGTCAACAGAATCTGAGAGCTTTAAACATGTCATGAATAACTAACCACTTAGGTGTGGTCTCCCAGCCGTGACTTTTCTGTGTGACTGAAATACTTCACTGTTCCTGCTTTCAGACAAGCATTGCTCTCAATATGCCAGTGCCTAAGTGTGTGTGTGTGTGTGTGTGTGTGTGTGTGTGTGTGCATGCATACTTAATAAAATTTGGGAGAACTATAAATGCAGTCACACAATGTTTCATGATTAACCTCCCCTAGTAGTTCAAATATAGTTAATACATAGGAAGCACTTCCTAAATTTAACATTTAACTAATGCTTGCTAATGAGACTAATCCAAAGCCAACTGAAATTTTCGTTACTTTCCTAATGAACACTGCTATCACCCTGGTTTCACTTGTCAGCTCACTGAAGGCATAAACAAAAATACCTCAGGAATTAGGTAGAAATTAGGCAGAAAGCATGGCAGTCAGAAGTACAGTTGAGAGCTGAGAGAGAGCTCAGCCAACAAAATACGTGTTTTGCTAGCAGGAGGATCTGAGTTCAATTCCCAGACCCATGTTAAAAAATAACTGAGGGCTGGAGAGATTGCTTAGTGGTTAAGGCACTTGCCAGGGGAGCCAAAAGACCCAGGTTCGATTTCCCAGTACTTATTAAAGCCAATTGCACAAGGTGGAGCAAGCATCTAGAGTTCCTTTGCAGTGGCTGGAGGCCCTGACACAGCCATTCTCTCTCTCTCTCTCTCTCTCTCTCTCTCTCTCTCTCCCTGTCTCTCTCTAAAATATTTCTAAAAACTGAGCATGGCCAGGCGCAGTGGCGCACGCCTTTAATCCCAGTACTTGGGAGGCAGAGGTAGGAGGATCACCATGAGTTCGAGGCCACCCTGAGGCTACATAGTGAATTCCAGGTCAGCCTGAGCTAGAGTGAGACCCTACCTCAAAAAAACAAAAAAAAAAAAAAAACTGAGCATGGTGGTACACACTTGAGATCCTAGCTCTGGGGAGGTAGATAAGTATGATCCCTAAAGCCCCGGGCCAATGAGAGACCTTGTCTTCCAAAAGGTAAACTTGAGCAGCGAAGATGGCTCAACGTCTAAGGCGCTTGCCTGCAAAGCCAAATAACCCAGCTTCAATTCCCCAGCACCCACATAAAGCCAAGTGCACAGGTGGTGCATTAATCTGGAGTTTGTTTGCAGCAGCTAGTGGCCTGGTTCACACAGATTCTCTCACTCACTCTGTCTTTCTCTTTTCTCTATTTGAAAATAAATAAAAATATTTAAAAATTTTTAAAAGATAGACTTGCTGGGCATACTGGCACACACATTTAATCCCAGCACTCTGGAGGCAGAGGTAGGAGGATCACCATGAGTTCAAAGCCACCCTGAAACTACATAGTGAATACAGGTAAGCCTAGGCTAGAGTGAGATCCTACCTCAAAAAACCAACAACAACAACAAAAAAAGGTAGGCTTGCCTGAAAGGAACAACACATTGAGGTTATTCCTCCACATCCATGTGCACATTCACTTGCACACACATGCACCTGCACATATATGAACATACATGCACACATACAATGAAATAAGTACAGTTGAGTTATTGGACTGAAATGGTATGTAACACTACCTAATACAACAGGTTTTCTACTCACAGTGTTTCTATGTCTATGACCTTATTAATATACAACATAATTGATGCTTTGTGATGGATGCTGCCACCATAGAAATCAAAGTGAAACAAAGTTCATTTCTTCCTCAGGCCATCTGCACTGTCACTGTTGAAAACAAAGTCTCTTTCAACAAAATGCCCACATCCGAGGAGTGGTGTTGAAACACTCAGTGATTCGTAATTTCTAATGATAACTTACGTGTTGTTAAATCCCCTTCTGCCCGTTAGCATCCTTCAGAGTCTTAATGATCCTTATAATTAAATTACAGCTCAGAATGAGAACTTTCTGGGAATATATAATACTAGAAATATAGGTTTTAAAGAAATCAAAGTGATATAATATAAGAATTGGTTAGATGTGATTGAAATTGGGAGAGCCTTGACCTCAAACAAGAATTGCTTCTGATAAAAAAAAAAAAACACAGTAATAATAAAAGTGAATGGAAAATGTATGAGAAGACAGAGAACCACACCCAGGGGCCAAGGTCAAGATTAATTTACTTTCTAACTAAGACAGATGAGAGTCATTGCCCAGGAGCCCAAGGAGAGGAGGGCCATGCATCAAGCCCCAATGCCTGTAGACTCAAGTGCTGCAAATGGCCCCTGACCGCTCATTAATCCTGTTACGTGGGACAGATTTAATGAGCAGGAGCAGGGCTCATGCCCTCACAGTTCAGAGTCGGAGCCATTCCTGCACAGATGTTGAATCCCTGCTAGAAACAGAACTATACGAGAAAAGGAACACAAATAATAAAGCTGGATTCGTTGTCACTGGAGACAGCAAGTAGCTATTTTGTTGCCTGAAAAGAAATGACAGCCCAGCTGCTTCCTCTCACGGGGTGCTGCTGTCCAGGGAAGGCTGAACTGAAAGGCACAAGTTTCTCAATCCGGATTCGCTGCTTTCGTATTTTGAAAAAGGTGATGGCGGCCAGAGAGATGGTTCAATCAGCAAAGTGCAGAGTTCTATTCCCAGAGCCCACATTTAAAAAGGCCAGGCATACTAGCAAGTGCTTATAATTCCAGAGCTGGGGCGATGGGATCAGGCAGGTCCCTGGGGCTTGCTGGCTAGTCAGTCCAGCCTATGTGCTGAACTCCACACCATTGAGACCTTGAAGAGCCAGGTGTGGTGGTACATGCCTTTAACCCTAACACTTGGAAGGCAGAGGTAGGAGGATTGCCATAAATTCAAGGACAGCCTGGGCTAGAGTGAGATCCTATCTCAAAAACACCAAAAAAAAAAAAAAAAAAAAAGGTGGACTGTGTGTCTGAGATTGATAGCTGATTTTGTCTTTTGTCTACACGCACACACACAAATAAAGGTTAAAGAGCCTTAAGGCACAGAGTGTGAGCATGGTGCATGTATCAACCTCATGTTAAATGTATTGTGAATCTTCTTAGTGCTGAACAAAGCAAGCTAGCCACGCTGTCCTAGATGGCCAGAAAAAAGGCAGAAAAGGCTCCTCCTCCCCCCCCCCCCCGCCCCACCACCACCACCACCACCATGCAGGGGAAAATATCTTCCAGATCTTGTGGTGCGGCAGGTACATTAGAAGATGCTCAGCCTGGTCAGGCCCATTCAAGCACAACATTCTTGTAGAGCACATCTGTTACAGTTTCTAGACTAATTCTGCATGTCTGGTCCCCAGGCCTTCACTTAACATGCCTACCTGATAGCAATCAGAATCTCTTGATGTTACATGTTACCCACAGATCACTAGAGATGTCACATAACAGCTTTAATGTCTTCTAGAGTTTCCATCGTGGCCACTCTGACCCATCACATGCCGTGCAAGAATGCCTATCATTTCACAATTGACAGTAAATAGTCAAAACTCATATTACACACAGACTGCCCTTCAGGTTTCTCTTTCTGCCCCTTAAAAACTCTTATTAAGTGTTTCTTAAAACTCAGTAGCAGAGGCCAGTAAGTTAAAAAAGGAGATAGAAAGGGAAGAGAAAGAAAGGGAGGAGGGCTTTTATTAGGTTGGTATTGTATATATGTAAGTAGAAAGAGATGGGGAGGGGATATGATGGAGAATGGAATTTCAAAGGGGGAAGGGGGGAGGGTAATACCATGGGATATTGTTTATAATCATGGAAAATATTAATAAAAATTGAGAAAATTTTTAAAAAAGATGGAAAAAAAAGAAAATGGCAAGTTCAAGTCTAACCTGGACTACATAGTGACTTCAAGGCCAGCCTGAGCTATAAAGGGAGACAAGAACAAAATTTTAAAAATATAGTTATTATTTGAATGTAAAATAACTTACCACAAAACTTATGGTCACATATATTCCAACAATTAAAAATAGAGTCTCATTGTAAAAAAAAAAAAAAGTGTTTCTTATATTTTTTCTTCTCCTCCTCTTCCTTCTCCTTCTCCTTTTACTCTTTTAATCACACTGTTTGAAATTACAACAGTTCATATCACTAATGGCATTTATAAATTATTTAGCATCAGGAGGCTGGGGATGTGGCTCCATGATACAGCACTTGCCTGGCATGTGCAAGACCCTGGGTTTGATCTCCAGCACTGCAAAAAATAAATAACTGAATGGATAAATAAATAAAAACTGAATAAATAAGCAGGAACTGAATATCCAAACACCCTTGCTGAATACGGAGGAGTCCATATGGAGAGATAAGTAACAATTTACAAGTGCCAACTTGATTTTGTTTAATTTATGTTTCCTTTGATTACCTGCATCTTAGCCATATGAGATCATATCTGTTATACTGAAAGCCCAGCCTAAATTGTGTAGATCTTTTTCTTATGTGGTTCAATTCTCATATGGGCTTCCAAAATGAGGAATATACAGGACTTTCCAAGAAGTCCTGAAAGCCAGGAGGGCACTGTTTTCCAACACTTTGGCATCCAAATTGCCTTGTGCATGCCCCCTAGCTAGTCTTCCCTTC
Source organism: Dipus sagitta (assembly GCA_036346955.1). Taxonomy (NCBI): domain Eukaryota; kingdom Metazoa; phylum Chordata; class Mammalia; order Rodentia; family Dipodidae; genus Dipus; species Dipus sagitta. The sequence continues at coordinate 167,203,798 of CM070773.1, forward strand.
CCTCAATGGGGAGGCATTCAAAAACAAGGGCTAGGAAAAAATAGTGTGTGGAAGGATAGAGAGAAGGAAAAAAGGGAAGGAAAGAGACTGGATAGAGGAAGGGAGGGAACGAAGGAGGGAGGGAGGGAGGGAGGAGGAAGGAAGGAAGGAAGGAAGAAAGGAAGGAAGGATGAATGGATGGAATAGGGGAAAGGGCTGATAAGGCCTTACTCCCGAGGATCTACTAGAAGTTAATAGCTGCTAGGAAGGGAAGGAGATTCACTTCAGTGGTAGAGCCAGGGTAAGTTGCCTAGGCTCCTGTGAATAGCCCCTCAGCCGTGCTTCTGTAAGCATGATAATTAAACTCACAGGGTCACCAAAGAGAAGAAAATGTGAAAGTGAGAGGGGCTCAGCAGAAACTGAAGGGAGATAAGAGTGGGTAATGGGGTGAACATTCTCAAAATACATTATATACATGTACAGAAATGAAATAATGAACAATGAAACCCATTATTATATATAATAAATAGATGCTAATAAAAATATTAAAAGAGAGGCTGGAGAAATGGCTCAGCACTTAAAGGCACTTATTTACAAAGCCCGACAACCTGAGTTTGATCCCTCAGTACCCACATAAAGCCAGAGGTACAAAGTGGCACATGCATCTGGAGTTTGTTTGCAGTGACAAGAGGCCCTGGCATGCCCATACTCACTCTGTCTACCTCTCTCTTCTCTTCTCTTTCTCTTTCTCTTTCGCTCTCTCTCAAATAAATAAAACAATATTTTTGGGCTAGGAAGATGGCTTAGTAGTTAAGGCGCTTGCCTAGGAAGCCTAAGGAGTCAGGTTTAATCCCCAGAACCCACATAAGGCAGATGCATATGGTAGCGTATGTGTCTGGAGTTCATTTGCAGCAACTAAAGGCCCTGGCACACCCATTCTCTCAATCTCTCTCTCTCTCTCTCTCTTTCATAAATAAATAAATTTTTTTTAATTTTAAAAGAGAGAAGAAAGAAAGCAAAATGAGGGAGAGAGAGAGAGAGAGAATATTCTCCATAATGCAGACTCAAATTATAAATTCCCAGTGGAACTCGTTTGTCCTATATTTTATACACAGGAATTTAGGACAATATAACCCCCTTCCTTTAAAAACAAGCAGTTTTCCCTTCTGGCCACTGCAGCACAACACAATTGTAACGCTGGCGTGCCTGTGGAGGACGCAGCCTCTCCTTCCTCACGGCCTGGGGACGTCTTGGCCTGTGCTGTGGGCTGTTCTCGGTGCCTCTGCCTGTGTATAGCTCAGGAGGAGGAGAAACAAAGCAGTTGTGAAGCTTGTTCAGGATCCACTTGTGGGATATTAAAGTTGACCTTGCCACTTGCGGTTCTATTTATTCCACTTCCTTCCAAACCGGGGCAAATCCTTCCTTTCAGGCTAAGAGCACCTCTCTGTGGATACAGTGTGTGGGAAAGGAGAAAAGTTCAGGCCCTCAGAGGTTATTTATTACCCAAGTATGGAAATATAGTATTTCCTATTCCCTCCCAGTCGAGTCTCTAAATCGCTGGTACTTGGCAGAGGGAGAGGAACTTTGGTGAGAAGCAGTTTTTGTTGTTGTTTACTCCAAAACACTTCAATGAGATTTAATTTGCCACATTAAGGAACTTTTTAAAAAATCCCACCCTACCTTCCAGTGAGTTGTTGGCCAGGGAGGCCCCCGATGCCCCAAGAACATTATAGGCCATTGCGGAGGCCCTTGGTTTCCCACCAGGAAGAGATGGTTAGACCCTATTGCTGAAGACTCCACATACTTGGGCTGCAAAACCTCTGAGAAATCCTGCTGAAACTGAGCTGATAACCTCCTCCATGTAGACCAGCTGACAGAAAGCTGGAAGAAGCCATTCTGCATGCAGCTCAATGGGAGAGAGAGAAATCACCAGTGAAGGTACTCAACAGTGGACACTGCAAGTCTTAAATTTTGACAGCCAGGCCAAATGAGCCAACGGGTGCAATAGTGGCACGTCTGTCATGGTGGGAACCAACTGCCCTCTAATCATACTGGAGGCCTACTCCATGGGAGGGAATATATCCCTGATACTGAAAACTTAAAACAGGGGTAGTCATGAGCCCTACGGGTGTAACGTCTGCTGTTGTCTGGCTAAATGTCTATACTATGCTTATCAAACTGCCCAGTAAGCACTTCTCTTAATGTTCATGCCCATATATTAATACTACTCTCACTTTTGGTAGAGAACCTCCTCTTTTCAGATGGCAGTGACCTTGGGATGACTCAGAAGGCATCATGGTGCTGGAAAGAAGTGACAGGAGTGCTCAGCACTGAAATATCTCTATTATACCTTCCAAGGCTCAGGGTCTATTGCAGAAGAGGTGGTGGAAAGAATGTAACAGCCAAAGGAAGGGTAGGACTCCTTACAACATGCTCCACCCAGACACAAAATGGCCTGGATATCCATGACCTCACAGTGCCTGACACTACCTACATAAGACCATCGTAATAGGAGGAAAAGATGATGACATCAAAATAAAAGAGACTGGTTGAGGGGGATAGGGTATGATGGAGAATGGAGTTTCAAAGGGGAAAGTGGGGGGAGGGAGGGCATTACCATGGGATATTGTTTACAATCATGGAAGTTAATAAGAAAAAGAAAAAAGAAATAAAACTTCCATATTACCCAGCTATAAAAAAAATCTCACCCACCCCCAGAAATTATGTACACGTGAAAGGGTTTGTACATGCATAGCAGAAGCCATACTATGTAGTTTCTACATGCTTGCAAAAGAATTTTTAATGAACTTGACCATAACTCTACTGGAAAATATTGACCATCCAACATCCTAACTCTATTAGCAAGGATGCCCCAGTTCTGTCTGGCATCAGGTCAGCCGTTATGGTGGTTTGTGTTCAAGTTCGTTGCATTCCTAGGGAAGTAAAGGCATTCCCTGAAGCACCGTGGAAGGTAGCAGGTGCACTGCTAAGGATAATAAGGCATGTAGGTATAGGTTGTGCCAAGTGGGCACAGAAATGTCTCAGCAAGACCTAACCCTGATTGTTTTGCACAGTTAGTTTAGCTGTTCAGCTTCATAACTTTCTCACTGAGGATGTCAAGGCACTTGAACCATCAACATAAATGGTGTGTTTGGTGTATATTGATTCTGCCAACGTGTAAATCAATGTGCGTCATTAAAACACTCACACTTCCTTTTTCTCCACTAAAAATGTCTTTTATTTTGTTCCTTCAACCAAGGGGATATTCTCAGCTCTTCACAGTGTGGGCAAATATGCTGTCTTTCAGACCTGCTGATTAAAACAGATGTTGTTCATGAGGCAAAAGGTGCTAAACACAATCAGAAAAGCATGTTCCTTTGCAAAGGTCTTCATCAAGTCCACTTCCTGGTTAGAACTCCATGCTACCTAGGAGGAATAAGTTTTAGCATTCCATAGGACAGCAGAAATAATCACAATGTTGTATTTTGTTTTATGAAGAACTAAAAAGAGTAACTTCAAACATAAAGACATAATAAGGAGGGAGCTGGGGTATGGCTCAGTGAGCAATGTGCTAGCATGAGGGCTGAGTCTGGGTCTCAGGTACCAAGACATGCCAGCACATGCCTGTAACCCCAGCGCTGGGGAGGCAGAGACAGGCAGATCCCTGGCGCTCACAAAAGACGTTGTCTAGCCTAGTTGGTGAGCTCTAGGCCAACAAGAAACCTTGTCTCAAAGGAGGTGGACCATGTTCCCGAGGACAAAACTCAATTGTCTTTGTGCACATGTGCAGCATACACACATGTTCTCTCTCTCTCTCTCTCTCTCTCTCACACACACACACACACACACACACAAGCACGCAATTTGTAAACATTTTTTAAAATATTTTATTTTTACTTATTTATTTCAGAGAGAGAGGAAAAAATGGGCACACCAAGGCCTCCAGCCACTGCAAAGTCCAGAGGCATGCGCCACCTTGTGCATCTGGCTCACAGGGAATCAAACCTGGGTCCTTTGGCTTTGCAGGTAAGTGCCTTAACTACTAAGCCCATCCCTGTGGCCCTTTACACATGTTTTGAAGCATCATCAGCACTTGTAAAGATCACCTAATATTTGTGGGGAACATCAGCATTTGCCTCCAAATGCATTGTGCATTCACTTGTTGACATCCACTTACTCCAAATGCTTCATAACCATGAGGTATAATCAAGCTGAACAGACTGGTCCCTGCCCTTAAGTTGTTCAAAATCTGTTGGGAAAATACAACATATATTCAGGTCATTCCAATGCAGGACCAAAGGGAAACAAGTAAACAAACAAAACCAAAGAAGATAAACAAAGTGCTCTGAAGTACAGAGAAGTAGGCAAACCCTCCAACTGAGTGATAAAGGAGAACGTCAAGGGGACAATTGGGTGGATTAACAATGGGAATGGGGCTGGAGAGACAGCTCAGTAGTTAACATGAGTGCCTGCAAAGCCTACTGATCTGGGTTCAATTCTCCAGTACCCACGAAGAGCCAGATGCACAAAGTGACATGTGGAATTTGTTTGCTGTGGCTAGAGGCCCTGGCATGCCTATTTTCCCTTTCTCTCTCTCTCCCTCTCTCTCTCTCCTTGCAAATAAATCAATTATATATATGTATATATACATATATATATATATATACATATATATATATATACATACTTTTTTTTGGTTTTTCAAGGTGGGGTGTCATTCTAGCCCAGGCTGACCTGGAATTCACTATGTAGTCCCAGGGTGGCCTTGAACTCATGACGATCCTCCTACCTCTGCCTCCCGAGTGCTGGGATTAAAGGCATGTGCCACCACTCCCAGCTCAATAAAATATTTTTTAAAACATAAATGGACAAGATATCTGAGGTGAAGGAAAGGAATTCAGATGATGGGGCAGGTATGAGAAAAGGCAGGGAGGCAAGAACAAACAGGGTCAGCTCAGGGCACAATAGCAGGTGATACTACCTGGCAGAACACAGGTCATCTGAAGAGGAGGAAATGGGGGGTGGGGGAGAGGGTTTGATCTTAAATAAAAGTAAAGAACTTACCTAAAACACTCTGTTAGATTTGTTTTTCAGGCCACTGAACATGGTTTCTATGTATAGTAGGCCATAACTGTTCCCTTCCTACAGAACACCTTTTTTGTTTATTAATCTATTAGTGGGCATTTACTTCTTTCCTTAGTTTTTACAAATAATAAGCAAAACTCTGAGAACATTGTGTGTGTGTGTGTGTGTGTGTGTGTGTGTGTGTACATTTTCATGTATGAGTGTGGGCATGCACATATCAGGAGACAACTTCAGGTGTCAGCCCACGTCTTCCACCTTGCTTGAGGCAGGGTCTCTCTGTATTCACTAAACTAGCTCACTCACTAGCTCCAGGCCCTTATCCTGTCTCCACCTCCCTTCTTACATAGGTGGCATGCTGGAATTACAAACCCTAGCGTTACAGTGCCAGTCTTATGTGAGTTCTGAGGACCAGACTCAGGTACTCACACTTGTATGTCAGGCAACACTTTATCCACTGAGCCATCTCCCCAGACCCTGAGGAACATTTCCTATTGGAATCTTTGAACACATTCATACTAATTCCTTGGAAAAGATTCCTAGAAGGAGACTTGCTAAGCTATAGGAAGTAGATAGCCCTCCAGTAGAAAGAAACCAAGGAGTGCTCCCCGTGCAGCAGTGTGATCCTACTAACTTCCCCCACACTCAATGCTCATTTTAAATTCTTTCTCAATTTAACAGACCGAAAATTATGGAGTTGCTACTCTAAATTTTATTTATTTGATTACTAGTGAGTCTAAAGATTTTCCTATCAAGTATTAGTGACCATCTAGCCAACATAGAACATCCTTTAAATTGGACTTTATTAGTAAGAAGTGAACATTGGATTTGTTTTCATTTTGCTTTTTTGAAATGAGATTGTAAAAGTATTGATTCTAAAACTGCATCTGTGGGAAAATAGGGTAGAGTGGCCTGATTTTCCTATTGATCACTCTTTCCCTCATCTTCAGTCTTCTTTTGACTGGGAGCAGCTGGCATTGGAAAATGGCAGTGCAGTAATGCGTTACGCCAGAGCTCCGGTTCTGCGCCTTATCTTGGGCGCCTTGAACCTTGACCTGCTCCCTTCAGTTCTTTGAAGCCTCATGGACATGTGCTCCTCTCTAAAGGCGTGTATAATATTTTGCTAAAAATATCTGTCTATCTTTTCCTTCTGCTAAGCTACCCACTTCCTTGAAAGACCTTTGTTGCATTCAAGCTATCTTCTACAATGGCTAATATGACGCCACCAATAATTTCGGATGTAAATGAATGTTGCAATTTTTAAAAATTTCCTTTTCTTAAAAACATTTTTTGTTGTCATATAGAATTTTGTATTCTTGGGGAAACTCTCCAACATGAAGACAAAATCACACACACAGACACACACACACACACAGATATAACACAATCAAATAGCACACTGAATTAAATACTGCCCTCAAGATATCAGTAATACTTTAAGAGTTTATTTCCACTTTCGGGAAATTCTCCCCTCCATGAGCCAGTTGTTGTTAAATCATTAAATTATTCTCTATTCTAGTGATGCAAATAATAAAATATTTCAGCCTGCTGTGGGCATGTATGTATATATCACAATGAAACTCATTAAAAATATGATTGAATACTTAGAATTTTAAAAAGAACAGTTTAAAGGTGAGCTAAACATGCATGGTTTTATTTTTGGACATAAGTTTTTCTTCTGACTCACAAGTATATTTGATTCTTTTAAACATATTTAGAGAGCATTTACTAAAATTTGTAATCCATGTATTTCTCCACTGAAAAGGTTCACTCACCTCCCTGAGCACAGGACCTCTGAAATAGAACCTTAACAGCACACTCAGCAAAGGAGAGTCACCAGCTGACTCGCTATTGATTTACCGTTCCATCATCGCCATGGCTCCATCATACCTACCATGGCGAATCAGTTGAAGCATTCTCAATGAACCAGCAAATGAGCAATTTCCTTCACCGGAGGGACATGTTTCACTAGCGGCAGAAGCATACATAACTTATCACAAACAATGTGGGGACCAAGGGCTCCACTGATTCACCTTGGATCATTGAGTCTTCTGTTTTCTGTGATGGTTTGTTCCTCTAATTGGCACTCACCACACACTGCTTTCTGTTTAAGTCATTGAGCATGTGACCTCTCTGCCTGAGGTCAGGGACCATTTCGTATATGTACACTTTATCGTTTTCTAAAACATATATTAACACATATTTGTCAAATGAGAGTCTCTGTTAACACTGACTAGGCCAGAGTTTGGTCTATGCCTGTGGGTCTCAAAGCCCATTAGCATTATCTTAGAATCTTTATTAAAAATATCCAAGCTGCATCTCCACAGTTGTGGGTTTAATTGGGTCCAAGGTGAGGACTGTGCACTACACTGAGACCCTATATTTAAAGGCATCAGGAACTGAGGAGATGGCTCAACGGGTAGAATGCTTGCTGTGCAAGCCTAAGTCCTGACTTAGATCCCCAGCATCCACATAAAAAGCTGAGCATTGCCATATATACCTGTAACGTCAACACTACTGGTGGGGACAGAGTCACTGGGGCTCACTGGTCAGCCAGTCTGACCAAAACACAGGATACAAGCTCCAGGTTCATTGAGAGATCCTGTTTAAAAGTAAAAAAAAAAAAAGAAAGAAAGAAAAAAAAAGAAAAACAGAAAAAGGAAAAGAAAAAAGAAAGAAAAGAAAAGAGGAAGAGGGCTGGAGAGATGACTTAGTGGTTAAGGCACTTGCCTGCGAAGCCTAAGGACCCAGGTTTGATTCCTCAGTACCCAGATCAGCCAAATGTACAAGGTGGTGCATGCATCTGAAGTTCATTTGCAGTGACTAGAGGCCCTGGCATGCCCATTCTTTCTCTCTCTATCTGTCATTTTTTTCTTGCTGTCTTAAAAATAAATAAAAATAAAATATAAAAAAGGAAGAAGAGGTCTGGAGAGATGGCTTAGCAGTTAAGGCATTTGCCTGCAATTCCAAAAGACCCTGGTTCATTTTCCCAGGACCCACATAAGCCAGATGCACAAGGTGGCGCATGCATCTGGAGTTCGTTTGCGTGGCTGAATGCCCTGGCATGCCCATTCTCTTTCTCTCTATCTGCCTCTTTCTCTCTCTCACTCTCTCTCAAATAAATAAATAAAAATGTTTTTTTAAAAGGAGGAAGAGTGGTAGAAGAGGACACCTAACATCTTCCACTGTCCTCTGTACATCTGCACACATGTGTGCATACACTATACTACATACACATGCATACATACAGAGCTTCAAAAGTAATTCTAATGTACAGCTAGGGCTGAGAACCACTGCTCTATGGTGAGACAAGAAGACAGGCAGATAAATTAGCAGGTGGTTTAAGAAATACTACCAGTTTGTTTTTTCTACCAGCAGAGGTTCTCAAAGAGGCCAGAAATATCAGCATCATTTAGCCACTTACTTGAAATAAGCATTCTTGGACTCTTTGCTAACCTAAAGAATCAAAACTATGAGTGAGGACTAGAAATCAGTAGGTGTTTTTGTTTTGTTATCTCTTACTTTTTGTTTTTGCTTTGTTTTGTTTTCATGACAGGGTTTCATATAGACCTGACTAGCCTAGAACTAATATGTAGATGAGAATGACCTTGACCTTCCTATCTCCCTGTCTCTACCTCCCAAGTGCTAGGGTTACAGGCATGTACCATCACACCCAGTTTTTTGTGGTGCTAGGGATGAAACTTAGGGCTTTTGTGCCTGTTAGGCAGGTGTTCTGCCAACTGAGCTAAATTCTTAGCCCTTGTTTTTTTTTTAATTTTATTTCTTGAGACAGGGTCTCATGTAGCCCATGCTGTCCTTGAACTTGCTCTATAGCCAAGGGAGACCTTGAACTCCTTATCCTCCTGCTGCTACCTACCAAGGTGCTGGGATTACTGACATACACCATTATCTCAGAAATCTGTGTTTTAGTGAGCCTTGTGGATGAAATCTGGGACCTAACAAAGTTAGAAACCACTGCAATAGAGAAATTGAAATGATAAAGCTATGAACATGTAAGAGAAACTGATGTCAAGAATACTGAGCCAGGCATGGTGGTGCACACCTTTAATCCCAGCACTCAGGAGGCAGAGGTAGGAGGATCAGGTGAGTTTGAGGCCACCCTGAGACTGCATAGTGAATTCCAGGTCAGCCTGGGCTACAGTGAAACCCTACCTCAAAAAAAAAAAAAAGAATACTGAACTTGGGGGCTGGAGAATTGCTCAGCAGTTAAGGTGTTTGCCTGCAAAGCCAAACAAGTCTATTCAATTCCCCAGTACCAACTCAGAGTCAGATGCACAAAGTGGTGCATCCATCTGGAATTTGTTTGCAGTGACTGGAGGCCCTGACACGCACATTCTCTCTGTCTCTCTTCTATCTCTCTCTGCTTGCAAATAAATAAATAATTTTTGAAAAAAAGAATGCTGAACTTGGGGTTGGAGGGATGGCTTAGCGGTTAAGGTGCTTGCCTGCAAAGCCAAAAGACCCAGGCTCGATTCCTCAGGACCCATGTAAGCCAGATGCACAGGGTAGAGCATGCATCTGGAGTTTAAAGAGAGAGAGAGGAAAAAAAAAAAAAAGAATACCAAACTTGGCCTGGAGAGAGCTCAGTGGTTAAGGCACTTGCCTGCAAAACCCTAAAGGGTTTGATTCTCCAGTATACACATAAAGCCAGAAGTACAAGGGGGAAACATGCATCTGAAATTCGTTTGCAGTGGCTAGAGGCCCTGGCATGTCCATTCTCTCTCCCTCCCTCCCTCCCTCTTTCTCCCTCCTAAATAAAGAAATAATATTAAGAATGCTGAACTCCAGGGCTAGGGAGATGGCTTAGTGGTTAAGGCATTTGCCTGCAAAGCCAAAGGATCCCGGTTCGATTCTCCAGGACCCACATAAGCCAGATGCACAAGGGGGCACATGCATATGGAGTTCATTTGCAGTGGTTGGATGCCCTGGCGTGCCCATTCTCTCCCTCCCCCTCTCCCTCTCCCTCTCCCTCTCCCTCTCCGTCTCTCTCTCTCTCTCTCTCTCTCTCTCTCTCTCTCTCTCAAATAAATAAATTATTTTTTAAAAAAAGAATACTAAACTCCAGCCAGGTGTGGTGGCACATGCCTTTAATCCCAGCACTCAGGAGGCTGAGGTAGTTGGATGGCCCTAAATTTGAGGTCATCCTGAGACTACATAGTGAATTGCAGTCAGCCTGGGCTAGAGAGAGACCCTACCTCAAAAAAATCACAAAACCAAAAGAAAGAAAGAAAGAAAGAAAGAAAGAAAGAAAGAAAGAAAGAAAGAAAGAAAGAAAGAAAGAAAGAAAGAGGAAAGGAAAGGAAAGGAAAGGAAAGGAAAGGAAAGGAAAGGAAAGGAAAGGAAAGGAAAGGAAAAGAAAAGAAAAGAAAAGAAAAGAAAAGAAAAGAAAAGAAAAGAAAAGAAAAAGAAAAAGACTGAATTCCAACCTTAAAGCAGATTCAACAAACTGGTCTGGGTGTTCTGAGCACTAACACGTTGACAATGGACAGAAAGTAAGGTCCTGCCTGCCTAACACTCTGTGAAGGCCACGCAGTGCAGTGGAGGTGACCACAGCAAAATGACCAGTTGCATTTACTGCCTAGAGACAGTTGGCCTAGAGGAAGGATCAGCCACAGGTCATCAGCTTCTACTCAGTGCGTTGGGGTGGCTCTTACCACTTAAGCAAGAGATCTGTTACTCAACTGCACTTTGCACTCATTGTAAAATCAAAGGTGGAAGGAACTCCTATCCACGGGCCCAACTTTCTAACAGGCATTGCAGATCTCATTAAGAAGCCAGGATCAGAAAGCGTTCCTCTGCTTTGAGACCTAGAATCATGAATGCAGAATAGAGACCTGCTCGTCCATCCTCTTAAACGGCTTCTTCCTCAAATATTTGACATTGATTCTGACTCAGCATTGGAGAATGAGGAGCAAAACTGTACTTGCAGTTGGTGGTGGCAAGGGGGAAGTGACAGAGGGAAGTTTGGGGATTGGTGGCAACAGCAGAAGTGGAAACTGGCAACCATAATGTGGTGAGGGGATGCCATGACAGGCACCTTGCTAACCACACTTATCTGAGATACGTTCTAGAGAAGGAGAGGGCTGGGGATGTAGCTATTGGTAGAGTGCTTGCCTAGCATGCACAAAGACCTATAAATTCAGCACTGGGAAGGTGGAGGCAGGAGAATCAAGAGTTCAAGTTTATCCTCAGCTGCACAGCAAGTTCAAGGTCAGTCTGGGGTACATGAGACCTTGTCTCAAAAAAAAAAAAAATCTACAGATCAGAGATCATGGCTGTTGGTTTAAGTGATTGAAGGCTTAACATAAATTAAGGTTGGTAATGTAGACCTGAGAAAAAGTTTCTTCATGTCTGGTCTCTGCTGCTTGCATTAAAACCAACAGGTGTCCTCAATAAGCTGCAGCCTCCTGGACTCTCCAAACTTGCTGAGTCAGTATGGGAGGTGGAAGTTACAGAAATCTACAAACTGAACAAGCTCCTGGGCAAGTCAGATTTAGGGGGTCCTTAAGATCTTCCTTTTGGAAATGTACACATACAGAATTTTGTTGATCTGAAATTTAAAAAGCTGGCCATAGAGGTAACCACAGAGGCTAAGGTAGAAGGATTGCGAGTTCAAAGCCAGCCTAAGCTGCATAGTAAAACTGTCAAAAGAAAGAAGATGGGTGCTGGGCATGGTGGCACTTGCCTTTAATCCCAGCACTCAGGAGGCAGAGGTAGGAGGATCACTGTAAATTTAAGGCCACCCTGAGGCTACATAGTGAATTCCAGGTCATCCTGGGCTAGAGTGAAACCCTACCTTGAAAAACCAACAGGGAAAAAAAAAAAAAAAGAAAGAAAGAAAGAAAGGAGATGGGCAGAAGGATGGGAGACATGGAACAGGGAGGAAGGGAGGAAGAGAGGGAGGGAGAGAAAGAAGGAAAAAAAAAGAATGAAGAAAAAGAAATTTGAACTTAGGACCAGTGAAATGGCTCAGCAGTTAAAGGCACTTGCTTGCAAAGTCTGACTACCTGGGCTCAATTCCCCACTACCCACCAAAACCCAGATGCATAAAGTGGCACATGTATCTGGAGTTTGTTTGCAATGGAACTAGGTACTTGTGTGCCCATTCTCATTCTCTCTTTCTCTTCCCCTTTCTCTTTCTCTCTCTCTCTCTCTCTCTCCTTGTAAACAAATAAAAATGTATTTTAAAAAGAAATTTGAATTTACTTTCCATTCCATATTGATTTACACAAAGAAACTTGGCAGTTGTTGTCTTATTAGTTACTTTTCTTATGACTACATCTAAATACCTAACAAGACCTGAGAAAAAGCAAGCCGGAGGAAAGCAACCCAGAGGGCTGTGAGGCAGGAGGCAGGAAGAGCTTGGCCCATAGTGCCGACCAGGAATACCAGAGCTCAGCTTGCTTTTCTCTTTTTCCTTTCTCATTCACTCTGACTCCCCAGTCCCTCAGATAGTGCTGCCCACATTCAAGGCAAGTCTTCCTTGCTCAGTTAAACCTTTCTGGAAATGCTCTCACAGATGTGCTCCAAAGGTTTGCCTCAGTGATACAATCAGTTTTAGAAGTCTTTGTTTTTATTTTATTTATTTATTTTTTGAGGAAGGTTGGTTTTTCTGAGGCAGGGTGTCACTCTAGCCCAGGCTGACCTGGAATTCACTATGTAGTCTCAGGCTGGCTTCTAACTCACAGTGATCCTCTTACCTCTGCCTCCCGTGTGCTGGGTTTAAAGTTGTACACCACCATTCCCAGCTCAGTTTCAGGATTTTTAAATAACTTTTCTTCTTCTAAGAAGAACATAGCTATAACAGTAGCTTGTGCTACCTGTAGATACCTGGGGTCATTCTTGAAGAAATGAAGATGATTTCAACAGGTAGAGTGGACAGGAGAAGAAGAGGGAACAAGCAGGTTAAATAGTGATGTCTGTGACCCAGGACTTCTTTCAGCTCTAAAATCCGCCCTTTTTAAAAATCCCCAAGAAATCCAGGTGTGGTGGTGCATGCCTTTAATCCCAGCACTAGGGAGGCAGAGGTAGGAGGATCACCATGAGTTCAAGGCCACCCTGAGACTCCATAGTGAATTCCAGGTCAGCCTGGGCTAGAGTGAGACTCTACCTCAAAAAAAAAAAAAAAAATCCCCAGGAGGTGTCACATCTTCTCTCTCATATGTGGATCCTAGCTACAAATGTTTAGACTTTATGTGAGTTGGATTAAAAATTGGTAGCAGGGGCTGGAGGGATGGCTTAGCAGTTAAGGCACTTGCCTGAAAAGACTAAGTATCCAGGTTCAATTCTCCAAAGCCCATGTAAGCCAGATGCACATGATGGTGCACGCGACTGGAGTCCGTTTGCAGTGGCTAGAGACCCTGGTGCACCCAGTCTCTCTCTCTCCTCTCTCTCTCTCACTCTAATAAGTAAATAAAATTAAAAAATTAAATCAGTAGCAGAGGTCAGTAAGCTAGAAATGGGCTATAACGGAGGGAGGAGAGGGAAGGACTTAAGGAGATGGAACTGTATATATGTAAGAAGATAAACAGGTTACTGGGGCCCAAGTGAGTTCATGGGAAGAGATTGAGTAAAAGAAGGGTAGGGGAGGGTTAATCAAAATTCAAGATGTGAATAAGCCATATGGACAATGGCATACCCAGAAGCCATAGACTGTTACTAGAAAATTTTCAGTGCCAGGGATCAGATACCTTCCAGTGATTTGCTGGCCAGGGAGGTCCCTAATGCCCCCAAAACACTACAGGCCATTACCAAGGCTCTTGGTTTCTCACCAAGACTCCACATACCTTGGCTGCAAGGTCACTGAGAAATCAAGCTAGAGCTGAGTGGAAAACCTCCACCCTATAGACCAGCTGATGGAAAGCTGCACTGCATGCAGCCCTATGGGAGACAGAAGTCATCAGGGGTGAAAACAGTGGACATTGCAAGCCTTGAGTTTGGCCAGCCAGGCCAAATGACAAAGCGGGTGCCATAATGGCATGTCTGTTATGAAGGAAACCAAATGCTCTCTAATTGAACTGAAGGACCACTCCATGGGAGGGAGTACATGCCTGCTACTGAAAACCTAATCAAAATTCTATGACAGGGGAGGTCATGAGCCCTAGGATTATAATGCCTGCTCTTGTCTGGCTAAGTACATATATTATGCTCACTAAACTGCCCTGTAAGCACTTTTCTTGATGTTCATACCCACATATTAATGCTACTCTCACTTTTGGTTAGAGAAGCTTCTCTTTTCAGATGACGGTGACCAGTGGGATGACCCAAAAAGGCATCAAAGTGCTGAGAAGTGACAGAGGAGTATTCAGCAGTGAAATATCTCTATCATATCTTCCAAGGCTCAGGGTCCATTGTGAAAGAGGTGGCAGAAAGAACGTAAGAGCCAAAGGAAGGGTAGGACCGCTTACAATGCAATCTTTCAGACAGAAATTGGCCTTGATATCCATGACCTCACAGTGCCTAGCACTACCTTCATAATAGGAGGAAAAGATAATGACAACAAAATAAAAGGGAGAATAATGGAGGGGGGGAGTTATAATGGAGAGTAGATTTGTGAAGGGGAAGGTGGGGAAGAGAAGGGAATTGTCATGGTTTATTGTCTGCAGTTATGGAAGTTGTCAATAAAAAAAAGTTTTTAAAAAATTCCCAAGAGAGGCTGGAGACATGGCTTAGCAGTTAAGGCATTTGCCTGCAAAGCCAAAGGACCTCGGTTCGATTCCCCAGGACCCACGTTAGCCAGATGCACAAGGGGGTGCATGCATCTGGAGTTCGTTGCAGTGCCTGGAGGCCCTGGCATGTCCATTCTCTCTCTCCCTGCCCCCCCCCCCGTCTCTCAAATAAATAAGTAAATAAAATAAAATTTTAAAAAAATTCCCAAGAGAGCTGGGAAGATGGCTAGACAGTAAAAGGTGCTTGCTTGCAAAACCTGCTGTCCCAGGTTCATTTCCCCAGTACCCGTGTACAATGCACAATGCCGTACAAACATCTGAAATGCATTTGCAGCTGCAAGAGGGTCCTGGCGCACCCATATACACTCTCTCTCTCTCTCTCTCTCTCTCTCTCTCCCTTTCTGTTTCTTTCCCTCCCTCTCTCAAATATTTGTTTAATCCCCAAGAGCCTTGGAGGCGAGGCCTTAGGAAGCTATCTTCTCTGACAAGATCACTGATGTCAATTGATATTTATTGGGTTCAGTGATTTCTGTTGTAATTTTTTTCTGGTACCATGTGTATTCTATCGAAGTACCAAAACAGTTAGGTGATTGGCTAGGGTGAGGCTAGGTTTTGAGCCTGATTAATGCAGCAGTGAACAGTGAGAGACCCTGCCTCAGGCAAGATATATGGCAAGACCTGACCTCCAAGGTCATCCTGACCTCCACGTGCATGCCACAGCACATGTGCACCGCACCGAAAAACTCAAAACTAAAATAAACCAAATAGATAAAGAAAAAAAAAGAGCTGGGCATGGTGGCACACGCATGCCTTTAATGCCAGCAGTTGGGAGGCAGAGGTTGGAGGATCACTGTGAGTACGAGGCCACCCGGAGACTACATATTCCAGGTCCCCCAAGCTACAGACCCTACCTTGAAAAACCAAAATAAATAAATAAATACACAAGTAAATAAAGGAAAATAGAAAAACACTGCTGATTTAAGGAAAGAAGTAAAAATATCAACAGTTCACTTTGAAAGGCATCCAAAAAGTAAAGTGGAATGATATAAGGAAGGGAAGTAGGTTGGGAAGATAGGTAGATAATAAATGAATTTCATACAGTGTTCACGCTAGAATCCAAGAATTAGGTATATAGGTGTCCCCTGCCAAAGTTCTTTCAACTTTGCTATGTTTGAATTTTTCACAATAAGTTGGGGGAGTGGTGTTCCCCTTCCATAGCTCCTGTGATGTTGAGCAATTTCTACTTAGTTTGCCTGGACTTAGCCTTGCTTAGCTACAAAGGGAGTTGAACTAGTCAAGCACCAAGGTACTTTCTGATACCCAAAATCTCTCACCCCCTTTGACAGAGAACACGGAGTGGCCACCAAATGACTTAGTTCTGCTACCAGAGGTAGTTAATGTTGCTTACACTGTGGCAAGGGTGACCTAACACAGACCCAGACAGAGCTGCGCTTCTGTCTGTGGCTCTCCAGCAGGTGCTGACGAGTCAGACCTTGAAATTTGTTTTGAAACCAACCACCTGTCACTGTGATTGTGTGGCTGTTTTCCTGGCTTATGAGATTTCGCTTCAGCTGTTGTTCTCAGGCAAGAGTTTATTTCCTTTCGGAATCACCCAGTCCACGTGTCCTAAACTTAGCATTTGTGTAGAGATCTTACAGAGACTGAGTCAGCCATGGGAACCTCCAGTCAGTCTGTCATTGAGCCTAAAGTCATCCACAGATCTGAGTCTTTCGGGAAACAGCAACAGCACTCTTTCTAGACTTTTGTTACAGATTATCAGCTCTTTGAATTTTTGCTTCAAGGAGACAGAATTAATGGAACAAAGTAGTGTTGTGCCAAGTCATGGCTCGACATTATGCTGACCCATCACTAGGTATTGTGCTAAGCCATCACTGGGCATTGTGATGTATAGTCATAGAGCGTTTTTGCTGAATTATCATTGGGTATTTTACTGAGTCATTATTTGGCAGTTTTTGTGAGGCATCACTGGGTGCTTTGGTGGAATCATGATTTTTTGATGATTCATGGTTAGATGTTTGGCCAGCATAGATATTTCTGCTAATTCATTGCTGATGATTTTTGTCACATTATAGTTTGATGATTTTGCTTAAGAATGGTTTGGCAATTTGGCTGTTTTGTGGTTTGGTGATGTTGCTAGGCCATGACTGGTCATTTCTGCTGAGCCATGGTTTGGTGTTGTTCCTAAATGCTTGGCATTGTGCTTAGTCCCTTCTGGGCATTGTGCTGAGTCATTTCTGGGCCTGCCAGCCAGGTTCAATTCCACAACATCCATGTAAAAACTGTCACATGCATCTGGTATTTGTTTGCAACCTCCACACACATATGCACACATGCAAATGAATAAATAACAAATAGTTTTTAAAATAGTTTTAAAAAGAGAATGATTAAAAGATAGAAACTGAGGGGGGAAGTCATAATATGGAGGAATTGTAGACACAAAATAATTATTATCCAAAATACCTAGAATTGGGCTGGAGGAATGGCTTAGTGGTTAAGCACTTGCCTGTGAAGCCTAAGGACCTCGGTTCAAGGCTCAATTCCCCAGGACCCACGTAAGCCAGATGCACAAGGGGGCACACGCATCTGGAGTTCGTTTGCAGTGGCTGGAGGCCCTGGTGTGCCCATTCTCTCTCTCTTTCTCTCTCTCTCTCTCTCTCTCTCTCTCTCTTTCTCTCTCTCTCTCTGCCTGTTTCTCTCTCTGTCTGTCACTCTCAAATAAATAAAAATAAACAAAAAAAATTCAAAATACCTAGAATGTTCCTTTTTTTATAAGAGAATTGGCATGCCAGGGTCTCCAGCCACTGCAATCAAACTCCAGATTCACACGCCATCTTGTGTACATGTGCAACCTTGCATGCTTGTGTCACCTTGTGCATCTGGCTTACATGGGACCTGAGAGTTGAACATGGGTCTTTAGACTTTGCAGGCAAGCACCTTATCTGCTAAGCCATTTCTCCAGCCATAGAATGTTCCTTTTCACACATAGATCAGGGGTTAGGGATTTGGCTCAGTGGAAGAACACTCAGCAAACACGAGGCCCTGAATTTGGTCCTCACCACCACAAAAAAAAAAAAAAAAAAATCACGAAAGCATTTCCCCAAAAAACAAGGGAACTAGCTCACAAACCAAAGATTGTCACCAAAACATGGAAACTAAATAAAATGCTTCCCTGGTCAGTTGATCCGGAAGCAGCTGGAGTAGGTGTGCAAAGAGAATGCTCACAGACAGCAGCTGCTGTCCTGACACCTCTGCAGCATTGCTCACAAAGCTAACGCTCATTTCTGCAGCCTCTTCACCCTCTATGGTTCCCTAAGGCTGTCACCTGCCACAGACACCTGTAGTCTCACTCCTTTTCTTAAATAAGGGTCCAGGACTTGGACAAGGTGAGAGGGAAAACAGAGGCTCCAGGACAAGCAGGAAGGAGATAACATGGCCAAGATCCACTTGTTACCTCTAAGGTACTGTCCATACTGAAGCTATGGAAATTTTGCCAGAATCTATGTCCCTTCCTTCTTGCAGTTCTGGGGGTAGGGTGGGAACAGTGTCACTTTATGTTAGCAGCATATGGCTTTTTCTTTTGATGAATGGTCTTCCTAGAATACATCTAAAACACTGCACAGGCCAAAAAAAAAAAAAAAAAAAAAAAAAAACCTTAAGTAAAACTGGAATCCTCTTTGCGTAAACTTCTATAGCACAGGATAGGTCCCTTGTTTGTTAGCATAAGCACGTGTTTCCCCCAAATTTCCTGTTTTTTAGCTGATTCGTGAATTGAAAATCTTGTCCATGGAAGGAAAGCTGCATTATTGAAGCTATAAACAATAGATGACTATAGCTTTAATCCTTTGAATAAGGCTTTGTTTCCCATTGACTGAAAACTTCCTCACGGAAGGGAAGCTGGAAGCATTCAGGAAGGATTTGTATTTTATTTTACAACAGTTTGTGAGGAGCAGGGGAAGGGGAGTCATCTGGAAGCTTTAGACTCCCTTTCCTGGTTGATGGGCATCAGAGAGCACAGCTAGCCACTGCAGACGGTAACACCCTCCCACCAAAGACTTCCTAGCCCACTGCCAAGTCTGTTATTGTTGAACGGATAGCCACAGACGTTCATCCTGTGCCGGACTTTCACATATTCCCAGGATATGACTAGAAACAGGTGCACCCACGGTTTATCTCAATTATTTCCATGGGTCAAAAACATTGCCCTAATAGACATGTAGGGCTTTTATTATGTACTTCTGAATTCATGAAGTATCTCTTAATTAGAGACACAATAACAATTGCAAAAATGGACATCCATTGAAGCTTAAATTAAATTGTTTCCCTCCATCATTCCTGCTGAATTTTAATTATTTTATCACCAAAAATAACTTTATTTAAAATCAAAATAAATCAGGGATCAGAGCAGTGGCTCCATAGTTAAAGCACTTTCCTTGCAAGCATGAGGACCTGAGTCAATCCCCAGAACCCACATGAAAACATCAGGCCTACTGGCACATAACTGTGATCCAAGTGCTGAAGAGGCAGAGAGAGGGGATCCCCGGGGCTAACTGGCTAGGCAAATCAGTGAGCCCAAAGGAAGCCTATCTTAAAAAAAATAATGAGGTGGAGAGAAATTGAGGAGATACTCAACA
Source organism: Dipus sagitta (assembly GCA_036346955.1). Classification (NCBI taxonomy): domain Eukaryota; kingdom Metazoa; phylum Chordata; class Mammalia; order Rodentia; family Dipodidae; genus Dipus; species Dipus sagitta. The sequence goes on from CM070773.1 coordinate 167,223,200, forward strand.
TTGACCCCTGCAGGGCTCCCACTAGCACACATGTCCATGTGCACCCACATACACACATGCCAAAAGAGTGTTTTCGTCTAGACTTAGGTATTTTTAATTTTTTTATTATTATTATTTTGGTTTTTGGTTTTTCAAGGTAGGGTCTCACTCTAGCCCAGGCTGAACTGGAATTCACTATGCAATCTCAGGGTGGCCTCGAACTTACAGCGATCCTCCTACCTCTGCCTCCCAAGTGCTGGAATTAAAGGCATGTGCTGCCATGCCTGGCTTTTTAGTTTTTAAATTCATAGAAGTCATCTTTATACCATATATCTCCAAATTATTTAAAGGATAAAACTAATATGAGAAAGTAGAAAGAATTTAAATAATAGTACTTTTGAGATGGAGAAATGGCTTAGTGGTGAAGGTGCTTGCCTGTGAAACCTGAGGACCTAGGTTTGATTCCCCAGTAACCACATAAAGCCAGATACCATAAGGTGGCACATGCATAGGGAATTCCATTGCAGTGGCTAGAGGCCCTGGCATACCCATTCTCTCTCTCACTCTCTTTCTCTCTATCTGCCTCTCTTTCTCTCTCAAATAAATAAATAAAATATTAAAAGACACCTGCATACTCCACTGAGGATGTACTTTTCTTTTTATTTTTTTAATTTTTTTTTTTTTTTTTTTTTTTTAGAGAGAGAGAGAGAATGAGAATTGGCCTACCAGGGCCTCGGCCACTGAAATCAAACTCCAGATGCTTATGCCACCTAGTGGGCAGGTGCAACCTTGCATTTGCCTTACCTTAGGCTCTGGAGAGTCAAACATGGGTCCTTAGGCTTCGCAGGCAAGTGCCTTAACTGCAAAACCACCTCCCCAGCCCTACTTTTCTTTTTTTAATTTTTACCTATTTATTTTGCATATGGGGCTGGGTCATGGCCCACCAAACCCTCTTGCAAACAAACACCAGACACTCTCACCACTTTTGTATCCAGCTCACGTGGGTGTCTTGGGAATTAAATCCAGGCTATCAGGCTTTGGAAGCGGACAACTTTGACCACTGAACAATCCTTTCTTCTTTCTTTCTCTCTGGTGTGCATATAAGTGTTTGTGTGTGGGCATGTGTGTGTGCAGGTACTCAAGCACGTGTGTGTGTGTGTGTGTGTGTGTGTGTGTGTGTGTGTGTGTTTGTGTGTGTGCATATAGAGGTTGACATCAGGTATCCTCCTCAGTCACTTTTTTAAAAATATTTTATTTATTTATTTATGAGAGAGAGAGAGGAAGAGAATGCTCATGCCAAGGCCTCCAGTCACTACAAACTCCACATGCATGTGCCACCTTGTGCATCTGGCTTATGTAGGTACTGGGGATCAATTCTGGGTCCTTAGGCTTCACAGGCAAGCACCTTAACTTCTAAGCCATCTCTCCAGCCACCTCAATCGCTTTTTTTATGAGAGAGTGAGAGAGAGAATTGGCACTCCAGGGCCTCCAGCCTCTGCAATCAAACTCCAGACATATGCACCACCTTGTGTGCATGTGCGATCTTGAGTGCTTGGGTCACCTTGTGTGGCTGGCTTACATAGTACATGGAGAGTCGAAGATGGGTCCTTAGGCTTTGCAGGCAGACACCTTAACCACTAATCCATCTCTCTAGCCCCTCAGTCACTTTTTTGTATCTTTTCAAATTATTATTTATTTTGATTTTTTTTTTTTTTTTTTTTTTTTTTTTTTGGTTTTCCCTAGGTAGGGTTTCACTCTAGCCCAGACACTGACCTGGAATTCACTCTGTAGTCTCAGGGTGGCCTTGAACTCACAGTGATCCTCCTACCTCTGCCTCCCGAGTGCTGGGATTAAAGGCACCAGCTATTTTGATTTGTTTTAAGAGAGAGAGAGAATGGGTGAGCCAGGGGCTTTAACCACTGTGAACAAACTCCAGATGTGTGTGCCCCCTTGTGTGCATGTGCAACATTGCATGCTTGCATCGCTGTGCATCTGGCTACGTGGGACCTAAAGATTCAAACATGAGTTCTTAGGCTTCACAGGCAAGTGCCTTAACTGCTAAGCCATCTCTCCAGCCTGAGTCACTTTTTTTTTTTTTTTTTTTTTTGGTTTTACGAGGTAGGGTCTCACTTTTAGTTCAGGTTGACCTGGAATTCACTATGTAGTCTCAGGGTGGCCTCGAACTCATGGTGATCCTCCTACCTCTGCCTCCCGAGTGCTGGGATTAAAGGCGTGCGCCACCACGCCCGGCTTCTGAGTCACTTTTTTAAAACAGGATCTCTCCATAACCCTGGAGCTCACCAATTCAGCTAGACTAGCTAGCCAGTGAGCCCTGGAGATCCTCCTGTTGCTACCGAGTTTGTGGTGAGTCCAGGAAAGTCCTTGAGCCCCAAACCCTTAGTTTGTGTCTGCTTTTATCCAAAGAATTGGATAAGACTGAGAAGGATAATTATTAAATTATTATATTTATTTAGGGAAGCATAAAACCAAGGGAAGGAAAATGAATACACCCATGTGGCCTGACAGCCAAAGACTTTGCCTATAGGATACACTTATTCTCTACAACAAGGTAAATATCACTAAGGTTGTTGATGCTTGAAAAGAGAAGCAACTTTCCTGAAGCCACATGGCAGAGCTGCAAGCCTGACCCAGGGCTATCAGCCTCCTGAAGCTTCAGTGTTGCTATGCCAGGAGAATGCAGGCCTGTGGAGTTTTATCATGAACATAACAAGGCCATTTTGTGTAGGTAATTTCAGACACTGAGGAGTCATGTATATCCAGGCCATTTTGTGTCTGGAAGAGTGCACTGTAAGCAGTTCTACCCTTCCTTTGGCTCTTACATCCTTTCTGCCACCTCTTCCACAATGGACCCTGAGCCTTGGAAGGTAGTGATAGAGATGGCACAGTTGGCAAGTGGTGCTAGGGGACAGGCCTTTGGCTGCTCTGGCCCATTATGAAAGAAAGGAAGACAGAAAGAGGAAGGGGAAGGAAGAAAGGAAGGAAAGAGAAAGAGAGAGAGAGAGACAAAGAAAGAGAGAGAGAGAGAAAGGAAGAAGGAAGGAAGGAAGGAAGGAAGGAAGGAAGGAAGGCAGGAAGGCAAGCAAGCAGGGCTGGGAAGATGCTCATGGGTTAAAAGTGCTTGGTTGCAAATAATGCTGGCCCAGGTTTGATTCCCCAGTATCCATGTAAAGCCAAATGCACAAAGTAGCGCATGGGTTTGGAGTTAGTTTACAGTAGTATCTCTCTATCTCTCTGCTTGCAAATATAAATAAATAAAATTTAAAAAATTTTAAAGTGGTCCTCTCCTTTAGTGGGTTAGAACGAGCCTCACACCACCCCTCCCTGGCTCTTGAGCCCTAGCTGCCTGCCTATCACTCTGCTGCCCTCTGAGGTGATCAGGGAGCTGGGGAATAGTGCACCCTCTGGCACCAAAACTACCCTGGGCTGGAAATGGAAGAGTAGTCACACTTTTAGGCTTTCCTAAATGTAGCTTGTGGCATGGGACACAGCCCTGAATTTAGAATAAACAAATAAGCTGGGCATGGTGGTGCACGCCTTTAATCCCAGCACTCGGGAGGCAGAGGTAGGAGGATTGCCATGAGTTCGAGGCCACTCTTAAATTACATAGTGAATTCCAGATCAGCCTGGGCTAGAGTGACACCCTACCTCGAAAAACCAAAAAAAAAAAAAAATAGAATAAACAAATTAGCTAATCAAACCCTTAAAGGACTTTTAAAATTTTTTGTTTATTTTTATTTATTTTTTTGAGAGCAACAGACAGAGAGAGAGAAAGAGGCAGAGAGAGAGAGAGAAAACAGGCGAACCAGGGCCTCCAGCCACTGCAAACGAACTCCAGATGCATGTGCCAACTTGTGCATCTGGCTTATGTGGTTACTGGGTAATCGAGCCTTGAACCAGTGTCCTTAGGCTTCACAAGCAAGCGCTTAATAGCTAAGGCATCTCTCCAGGCCTTAAAGGACTTTCTTAAATTATCAAACAACATAATGAAAGAAGTAACACCACTCTCCCAAGCCACTTAGGGTTAGCCAGCAGGCTTGAAGTCTGTGGGGCAGAGCCTCTGGTGATTGACAACGTGGCATGGGGAGGGAGGGCGATTCCGCTGCTTCCTGTTTGCCAAGGTACTTCTAACTCTTTGTACCTTAGTTTTCCCATCTGCAAATGGAGATAATAACAGTACCTAGCTCAAAAGGTTGTTCTAGCTGGGGACTATGGCTCAAAGGCCGGGGTTTGATTCTCAGTACTGCAATAAATAAATAAATAGTTGGTCTAAAGATAATAAATTAACATGTTAATAAATAGAATAGTTCTTGGCTTATTATAAACACTCAAAAATGTTAGCTGGTATTGTGATTATTTTACTTGGTATGTGGTGTATGTGTTGTGTACACATGAATGTACATGCACATGTCTGCAGAGGTCAAAGGGGATCATTGGGTATCTTCCTCTGTTGTTCCTCTGCCCTAGTTCCCTGAGACAGAATCTCTCACTTAACCCGTAGCTAGCTATTTTTTTTTATAAGACTAGCTAACTAATGAGCCCAGTTCCTGTCTCTACCCCTCTCAGTGCCACAGTTACAGACATACATGGCCATACCTGGCTTCTTTTTTAATTTTTTTTTTGTTATTTTTATTTATTTATTTGAGAGCGACAGACAGAGAGAGAAAGAGGCAGATAGAGAGAGGGAGAGAGAATGGGCGCGCCAGGGCCTCCAGCCACTGCAAACGAATTCCAGACGCGTGCGCCCCCTTGTGCATCTGGCTAACATGGGTCCTGGGGAGTCGAGCCTTGAACCGGGGTCCTTAGGCTTCACAGGCAAGTGCTTAACCGCTAAGCCATCTCTCCAGCCCTTCTTTATTAATTTTTAATTTTATTTTATTTTATTTTATTTTATTATTATTATTACTTTTTTTCCCTAGTTTTTCAAGATAGGGTTTCACTCTAGTCCAGGCTGACCTGGAATTCACTTTGTCACCAAGCCCGCTTTTTAAAAAATTTTTTTTTATTTATTTATTTTTGGTTTTTCGAGGTAGGGTCTTGCTCTAGCCCAGGCTGACCTAGAATTCACTATGTAATCTCAGGGTAGACAAACTTGTGGCGATCCTCCTACCTCTACCTCCTGAGTGCTGTGATTAGAGGTGTGTACCGCTATGCTGGCTTAACTTTTTGTTGACAGTTTGCATAATTATAGGCAATAAACCATGATAATTCTCTCCCTACCCCCATTTTATCCCTCTCAAATCCACCCTCTGCCAGATGTGGTGGCACACTCCTTTAATCCCAGCACTCAGGAGGCAGAGGTAGGGGGATTGCCGTGAGTTCAGGCCACCCTGAGACTACGCAGTGAATTCCAGATCAGCCTGAGCTAGAGTGAGACCCCCTATCTCGAAAAACAAACAAACAAAAAATCCACTCTCCATCATATCCCCTCCCCTCTTAATTACTCTCTCTTATTTTGACATCATCATCTTTTCCTCATATTATAAAGGTCTTGTGTAGGTAATTTCAGACACTGAGGGGTCTTGAATAACAAGGCCATTTTGTGTCTGCAAGAGTGCATAGTAAGCAGTCCTACCCTCCCTTTGCCTCTTACATTCTTTCCACCACCCCTTCCATAATGGACACTGAGCCTTTGAAGGTAATGATAGAGATGTCTCAGTATTAAACACTCCTCTGTCACTTCTTCTCAGCACTATGGTGGCTTTGGAGTCATCTCAGTGGTCACCACCATTTGAAAAGAGAAGCTTCTCTAATCAATATGTGGGCATAGGCATTTAAAAAGTGCTTACAGGGCAGTTTGGTGGGCATAATATATGTATGTAGCCAGATAACAGCACACGCCTGGCTTGTTATGTTGGGTGCTGCAGATCCAACTCAAGTCCACATGCTTGCATGGCCAATGCTGTTACCCACTGAGCTTTCGCCCTAGTCCCAGTATTGTGGGTCTTACTGGGCCATTTACATTATCACTGAGCCACTTTGTGACAGAGGCAAAGGTGATTCGAAAGGCCCAGAAAGTCCTGAGGGAGACATGTGAATAGAGGAGCTAATGAGTGGAGTGTTCCAGTCAGGGATGGCTGCATCACAGATAACCTCAAAACGTAGTAGCTTAAGGGTTAGGGAGATGGCTTATTGATTAAAGGTGCTTGCTTGCCAAGCCTGCTGGGTTCAACTCTCCAGCCACCCACTTAAACAGAATGGCTATTTGTTTGTAGCAGCAAGAGGCTCTGCTGTACACACACACACACACACACACACACACACACACACACACTTTCCACCTTCTGTCAGGAAGCTCAGCTGAGATTGTTCACCAAGGTCCTTGATTGTCCATCATGAAGTCGCTTGTTGCGTTTCTTCACAGCATGGAGGCCTGTTCTAAGGAAACGTCTAGATGGGAAGGCAGACGCTGGTAAATTCTTAAGGCCCAGCTTTGTTGGCTGCATTCTACTGGTCATGCAGGTCATGGGCCAGCCTAGAGTCAACAGGAGGGACCTGGACTCTACTTCCTGAAGAGGGAATGACACAGTTGCACCAAAAGAGGACATAGGAGGGCTGTAGAGATGGCTTAGTGGTTAAGACGCTTGCCTGCAAAGCCAAAGGATTCAATTCCCCAGGACCCACGTAAGCCAGATGCACAAGGTGGAACATGTGTCTAGAGGCTCTGGCACGCCTATTCTCTCTATATCTGCCTCTTTCTCTTCTTCTCTTTCTCAAATAAATAAATAAATAAATTTTTTTTACAAAAAAGACATAGGGGATGGGAAATGTCATTGCCATTTTTGGAAAAAATAACCTATCACAGCTAAGGGATTAGTGAAAAGCTAGATTTTCTTAACAATATTTAGATTGAATGATGCAATTCAGAAAACCAAACTAAGTTTATGTCATAGAGTTACCTGTTGAAATTTGGAAGGAGGGCTGGAAAGATTGCTTAGTGGTTAAGGTGTTTGCCTACAAAGCCTAAGGACCCAGGTTCAAATCCCCAGTACCCACATAAGCCAGATGCATAAGGTGGTGTGTGGATCTAGAAGTCATTTGCAATGGTTGGAAGCCCTGGTGTACTCTCTCCCTCTCTCTCTCTGCCTCTTTCTCTCTCTCTCTCTTTCTCTCTCTCTCTCAGATATTTTTTTTTAAATCAGGGAGTAGAATTAAATGTTTAAATTTAGCATAACAGACTTGCAATGCCTTATAATTTCCTTAGTTGTAGATAGGGGATCCTGTGCATACCTGTTGATAGGGGCAGACAGGAGAGTCAGCTTTCTTAAAATCTAGCAGAAGGGTTTTAGCAGGGGTAGAAAGAGGCTAAGAGAGGAAATGAGGGTAGGGGTGAATGTGATCAAAATACATTATATACATGTATGAACTTTCAAAACCAAAAATAAAACTGTTTGAATAATGGTGAGAGTATAGTAAAAACTGAAGGGTTCTGTATTAAAGTGGATGTTGCAGTTTTGCATTGCTGGGACAAACAGCTAACCAGAAGCAGCTTATGGGAGGAAAGGGGTGATTTCAGGCTTGCAGATTCCAGATTCCAGGTCTCTACATACCTCAAGATCTGCCCCCAGTGACACACTTGCTCCAGCAGGGCTCTCTGCCTGCTGAAGACTAAGTAGGAAGCTGAGTCTTAGTCAAAAATACCTCATCCAGCCGGGCGTGGTGGCGCACGCCTTTAATCCCAGCACTTGGGAGGCAGAGGTAGGAGGATCACTGTGAGTTCGAGGCCACCCTGAGACTCCATAGTGAATTCCAGGTCAGCCTGGGCTAGAGTGAGACCCTACCTCGAAAAACTGAAAAAAAAAAAAAATACCTCATCCATTTACATTCAAACCACCACAGTGAGTGAAGCAAAGTACAATCAAAGAGAACTGAAATAATGACCAGGAAGAGTCAAATAACAGGCCACGAGAGGAGTCTGGGAGCAAAGTGTCTGCTACACCACGATGAGGACCTGAGTTTGATCCTCAGAACCAGTACAATGCTTGGTATGGTGGCACAGGCCAATAATCTTAGCACTGGGAAAGTAGAGACAGGAGGGTCCCTAAGGCTCACTGTCTAGCTAATCTAACCAAATCAGTGAGGTCTAGGTTCAGAGAGAAAGCCTGTCTCAGAGAATCAATGGAGAATGACTGAGAATAACAAATTTTGACCTCTGGCCTCCACCCACATGCACAAGCACCCACACACATTTGCACCTACAAGTGTGTGTGCACACACACACAAAAAAAAATTAAGCAGGTATGAAGGTCTTATCATTGGATTACCTACAGTTATTTTTTTTTTGTTTTTTTTTGGTTTTCCGGTTTTTCAAGGTAGGGTCTCACTCTAGCCCAGGCTGACCTCGAATTCACTATGGAGTCTCAGGGTGGCCTCGAACTCACGGCGATCCTCCTACCTCTGCCTCCAGAGTGCTGGGATTAAAGGCGCGCGCCTCCATGCCCGGCTACCTACAGTTATTTTTTCCTCACCTCCTCAGTATACATTTCTTTAAAAATTGTGATGTGAGGGGCAGGAGAAATGGTTCAGCGGTTAAGGTGATTGCTTGCAAAGCCCAATGACCTAGGTTCAATTCCCCATTACCCACATAAAGCCAGATGCACAAAGTTGTGCATGCATCTGGAGTTTGTTTGCAGCAGCTAGCAGGCCCATTATCTCCCTCTCCCTCCCTCTCTCTCTCTTCTGTGTCTCTCTCTCTCTCTCCTTTGTCTCTCTCTGCTTGCAAATAAATGAAGTGTAAAGTGCTTTATGTGTGCTTTGTGCTTCATGTCTCATTTATGGAAGGAGGAGCTAGAGGAATTAACAGAATTTCTGGGTATGGTTGCAGTTATATATGGAATTACAAAATAAGATCAGCCATAATCTAGTCAAATAAATTATTATTATCCTTGAATTTCCAATTCCCCTCAATTGTAGAAAGTGTGTCTTTGAGCTAAGTTAGAAGTAGATAATATTAAAAAAGAAAAAGCAAAAAGATCTTGGTAGATATTTGAATATGGAGAAGAAAAGAAAGCAATAAGAAACAGCACTACGATTTGGGGCCTACATGATAAATTCATAGTTAGGCTTCCTAGAGTGATGAAGAAGGTGAGTGGAAGGGAAAAATCACTGTATTGTGAGTGTGGTTGGTCACATATATAATCCCAGCACTCAGGAGGCTGAGGTAGGAGGATCACTGTGAGATCAAGGCCAGCCTGGGCTAACAACAAACAACAAACAACAAAAAAATGGTATTTTTCAGGGGATTATAAAAATAAATGTTAGGGGTTGAAAAATCTTTGGCTTGCTTTTAGCATACATGTCTGTGCTGTATTCTCGGGCATATGGGCATGCATGTATGTGCAGGTGCACCTGTGTAAGCATGTGTAAATGTGGAGGCCAAAGGTTGGCATCAGGGGTCTTCCTCAGTCACTCTTCACCTTATTTTTTGAGACATGGTCCCTCACTGAACCTGGATCTCACTAATTTCACTAACTAGCTAGCCAAGGAGCCCCAGGGGTTCTCCTTTCTCTGCTCCTCAGCAATGGGATTATAGGAGCACACCACTACACATAGCATTTAGAGGGAGAGACATGGCATCTGACGCAGGTCCTCATGCTTATGTGACAAGCACTTTCCTGAGCCATCTGCCTATTCCCTGAAAAAACAATATTTTAAGGGAAAGTAGCAAGCACCCAGAATTTTCAGACATTATGATATCCCTAACTTTCTCTAATGGGAAAGACCCCCCCCACCCCCACACACACACATGCACTACATTCTCATTTTATGAGACTATAACTTTTTATTATTCATTTTACTATTTGTCGTTTATTGAGTTGTTTCTACCCAGTGTGTTTACAACTCACATAAAACACTGAAGACAATCAAATATACAGAAACAAGGCCGGGAAATGCAACTTGTACAATGAAAATGTCATCGGGCTCTAGCAGCAGCTGCATACAGTAAAACAATCGAGTGCCTCAGATAGAAGGCAGGTGAAAAACAAAGGAAATGAGTAGCTAGGTGCATTGATGGAAAAGTTTTTTTTGTTTTTTTTCTTTTTTAGTAGAAGGTGCATTTAAATGGGCCATCGGAGAAGGAGGACATGCTGTCCAAGTGAGAAGCAAGGCAATCCATCAAGAGCAGATGCAGAGGGCTGAGGGTGCAGCTCAGTGGCAGTGTGTGCGCCTGGCACTCACTCACTCGCCCAGGGTCTCAGCCTCAGCGTCATAAAACAAAAGGCAGAATGCATAGAGGAGGAAAGGTGAAGTTCTCATGGGAACAGGATATAAAGCTGATGACAATAGGCCTTCCTAGAGGATGAACGCAACCTAACAAAGTGTGTTATGCTATTTGCATAAACTCCAAAGAACTTGGCACCATCTCTGTTTTCCACATCACAATCATAACCAGGAAGTAAGAAAAAAAATTTCAAGTAGTCAAAATAGGGGCTGGAACTGTCAACTTCACTCCAGGGCCTCCTCGGATCCTGGTGTACAAATAATTCCAACAAGCTTGATTATCCGTTTTTACAAACTCAAACACTTAAGAGTTCAAAGTTTAACATTTGCATGTTATCTCCTATAATATCTCAAAGTGTGGAGTATGCACCAAACTCTGTTCTAAATTCTATCTAGGGGCTGGGAAGATGACTTAGCAGTTAAAAGTGCTTGCTTACAAAGCCTGCTGGCCCCAGGTTTGATTCCCCAGTATCCACATAAGGCCAGATGCACAAAGTGGTGCATACATCTGGAGTTCATTTGCAGTGGCTAGAGGCCCAGGCATGCCCATGCTCGCTCGCTCTCTCGCTCGCTCTCTCTTAAATAGATAGAAATATTTAAAAATAAATTCTATCTAGATAGATTTATTTTATATAGTTTTTAATTTATTTATTTGCAAGCAGAGAGAAACAGAGAGAGAAAATGGGCACCAGCACTGGGCAAGCCATGGCCTCTAGCCACTGCTAATGAACTCCAGATGCATGCACAACTTTGTGCACTGGCTTTATGTGGGTTCTGGGAAATGGAACCAGGTTTGTTTGGCTTTGCAGGCAAGTACATTAACCACTGAGCCATCTCTCCAGCTCGAGATGGATTTATTTATCACCATAACAACCTAAGAAGTAGAGATTAGGTTTATACCTACTGTACAAATGAGGAAATTGGAATAGAAAAGTTTTCAACACTTACCAAATTATCCCATAGTAAGTGGTAAGAGTTATGAACCCAGGCTAGTTGGATTCTACATTAACATAGAACAGCTCTTTGTAAACTTTAGTATACATAAGAATCACCTGTGGACAACCAGACAAGAGAAATTGCAAAGAGAGCAGCAACATGAATACTGCTTTTACTGCTGGCCTGACAACCAGCTCCAGGACAATGGTGACAGACGTGGTGATAAATCAAAACGCATAAAAGCAGAAATCCAGAGGCCACAGAGAACTCAACACTAAATCAGACTGCCAACAGACCTGCCATGGCTCAGGGAAGAGGGGGCAGAAAGTTGTAAGAGCCACAGAATGGGTAGGCATACCCTGAAGCATGGCCCTCGTCCCTGGCCCTCCGCTATCCCACAGGAACTGACTGAGGATTTCATGACCCCGCAGTGAACACCATAACCCCAGGGGAAAAGTATAACCTGTTCTAATACATATAAATAAAATAAAAATTTTAAGAACAGAATCACCTGTGGAGTTGTGTTTTGTTTTTCACCTTGTTTTGTTCTGGGACAGAGCTTCATTTAGCCAGAGCTGGCCTTATACTTGCTATGTAGCCAAAATGGCTTTGCACTTCTGATCCTCTTGCTTCTACCTCCCAAGTGCTGGGGTTAAAAGCATGTGCACACTTGGTTATGAGGTGCTAGAGATGGAACCCAGGGCTTGGTGCATGTTAGGCAACCATTCTACCAACTGAGCTCCATCTCCAGTCCCAGAATCTGAGTTTAGTTATGTGTTCATCTTTCTCCCAAAGCATCCATATGCTTCAGTGGAGGCCACATCCTCTCCCATCCCTGGAATTCTGGGTGGACCTACTTAGCCTACTGAGCCTGTTTCCCTTATCAGTAACTAGGGCAGGCCCAGGCACATGACCCGATTGTGACCATGAGCTAAGCAGGAAAGCCTGTTGCAAGGCTTTTGAGAAAACATTTCTTTGTCTGAGAAACGCAAGAAGATGAGATGCCTCTCCTTCCATGTCGTCTTCATGACTGGACAGGATAGCTGAGCTAGCTGCAGCCATCTTTCTGCCAATCTGAAGAATAACTCTGTAGAGCTGAGGGAAGGAAAGAACTGCTCAGTCTTTGATGACATTGAATGCCTGCATCCCCCAAACCTGGAAATGGCCCATGTTCCAGACCTCCTACTATGTGAGGATATTTTTCTTTACAGTTTGAAAGGACCTGGCCAGGGATTCTCTTCCTGGCATTCCATCTGATTCAGCTGGTAAATAAGAGTACTGAGACTTGATTATGTGGAGGCACAAGAGAAGAAACAGCTAAATTCAGAATGACAGCAAGGCTGGAACCAGGATGAACTGGAATTACTAGAACTCAAAGAGCTTGGTAATCGACAACATAGCAAATGCTCTATGATTCCATTTTCTATGAGGTGCCTGAAGTAGTCAGGGTCATGGGGACAGTGCGCAGAACGGTGGTCACGAGGCCTGGGGGAAGGGCAGTGCGGAGCTGTTCCGCGGTGTCAGTCTGTTTTCATTGCTGTAATATCTGATGCTGGATCCCTTGTAAGGAAAAGAGTGATGGTGAGGGAGCCCAGTCAAAACAAGTGCTTGTCTCACAAGCATGAGGACCTGAGTTCAATCCCTAGAATCCATGTAAAGATGTCAGACATGGTGGTGCACACTCGTAATCCCACCACAGAGGAATAAGACTAACAATGCTGGGGCTGAGAGGATGGCTCAGCAGTTGCTTGCCAGAACCCTGCTTCAAAAAGAAAAAAAAGAATTAACATTGTTAAACTACATATATTTTTTAAGGGTTGATAGCCAGGCATGGTGGTGCACACCTTTAATTCCAGCACTCAGAAGGCAGAGGTAGGAGAGGAGAATTGCCGTGAGTTCAAGCCAGCCTGAGACTACATAGTGAATTCCAGGTCAGCCTGGGCTAGAGTGAGACCCTACCTCAAAAATTCAAAACAAGGGCTGGAGAGATAGCTTAGCGGTTAAGTGCTTGCCTGTGAAGCCTAAGGATCCAGGTTCGAGGCTCGATTCACCAGGACCCACGTAGCCAGATGCAAAAGGGGGATGCAGGCGTCTGGAGTTCGTTTGCAGTGGCTAGAAGCCCTGGTGCACCCATTCTCTCTCTCTACCTGCCTCTTTCTCTCTCTCTCTCTGTCACTCTCAAATAAATAAATAAAAATGAACAATCAAGCACTTTAAAACAAAAAGTTATGAGAATAAATTTTGTTATGTAGTTTGTCTTTTATTTTGCATGCGCGTGTGTGTCTAGTGTGTGGGCTGGTGCATGCACGTGTGTAGAAGCATGTGTCAGAGAACTTTGGTAATTCTCTACCCTTCAACTGCAGAATTCCTTGAGACAGGGTCTCCCTCAACTCAGAATTTAGTATTGGGGAAAGGAGACAGGAAATTCCATACCCCATTAGAACCCTGTGGCTGGTGGAAAACCATCCCTGATAGCTCCCCTAGAGACAGGGAAGTGAGTAGGTAATGGCCTCCTATCCTCTGATATTCCAGAACTGAATGCTCTCTGAAGACTCAGATTACTTGCAGTTCAAGTCCTTGCCTACTTGGCTTATGTGGATACCTGCAAGACGGCAGGGACGACATTGCAGATTTATTCCCCTGCAATGGGCTACCACACAGCACAAGGCTATGTGCCTATCACTTTCACAGTCCCCAACTAGTAGAGTAAATCAAAAACACTGTCATGTTGCCAGAAGAAATAGCAGATATTCTTGTAACCCTTAAAGATCTGTCTGGGCGTGGTGGCACATGCCTTTAATCCCAGCACTTGGGAGGCAGATGTAGGAGGATTACTATGAGTTTGAGGTCATCCTAAAACAACATAGTGAATTCCAGGTCAGTCTGGGCTACAGTGAACTCCTACCTTGAAAAAAAAAAAAAAGATCTTATGGTTCAGTTTCTATCATATTCATATTTTTTTTATCAGAGCGACCTCTGCAAAGAGCCAACAGATCGAAGAGGTTAATAGTAGACATCTGCAAGTTCAACCAAATCACAGCCTCCATTGCAATGGTGGTATTTTTACTGTTGTTCTTAGGGTCAGAGCCCAGGGCCCTGGCAGCCCAAAAAAGCTGGGCTCACCACCCATCCTCAATAGAGCACTTAAAGAGACAACGTGTGAAAAGCAGAGAGAGAAGATGTAGTTAACATGGCCACGTTAGGAAGAGGAACAAATTAAAAGGTCCAGTGCCCTACCCCTCCAAGTTCATCTTTAGGGTCCTGACATGAAGTTTAGGCTTAGTGGGCAAAAGGCATGTATAACTAAGCAGTCCTGGTCAAGATGTGCTCCTGCCCATTACCATTATTGTTTTAGCTCCAGTCTCTCCTGCAAGGTCCTCTGACAAGTGTGGAACCTCTTTCTGGGAGACAAGTCCCCCTTTAGCTAGTATCAGGGCCCATTCTTTCCCTTCTCTCAACATGAAACTCCTGGGGAAATTCCAATTTCTTGGGATGCACTGTTCCACTAGTCTGTTAGCTAAAGGCAAGGGCACAAGTGTCACTTTAGAATATCTCTATTCCTGCCAAGACAGTTATATTACTAGAACAGATTGTGCTAAGCATTGTATAAGACACAGGCAATGAAATGATTGGTCATGATTGCCACCCATAATGCTGCACAGGGACCGAGGCTGATAGAAGGTCCATCCTGATATATGCTGGCTGCATAGAAGTGACAAATTGTCTCAGACACATAGTTAGCGGTCATTGGTCTGGCAAATGCATCATTTATATCTATCAGGAAAAAGCCAGAAGTAAGAGTATATATTTACAGACTTGCTCCAAGTTTATGAACAAAACAAGAGTGGTGTATCAAGGCAAAGGGGTCAAAGTAAGAAGGGCATGGAGAGGCCTCATGGACAGATGGAAAGATAAGATCTCTACCCTAGTAAAGACAACAGGTGGGGTATACATTCAGATTCCTGACAATCAGTTACTACATTAGTACTAAACTTGAAGGAAGAAATGCTTTTAAAAATACTAAAACGAATCAAATTCATAGGCTCCTTTGATATTGGAATCCTGTAAGTATAATGGAATGATTTTTCAAGAGAATGTTCTATGTCTCTTCCTAAGCAATGAGCAAATTCTCCTGCTTGTGGAATCACAATGGCCACATTACTTATTTTTTAATCTATTTTTACTTATTTACAAGCAGAGAGAGGAGACAGAGAGAGAGAATGGGCATGCTAGGGCCTCCAGCCACTCCAGATGCATGTGCCACTTTGTGTAACTGGCTTTATGTGGGTACTAGGGAATCTAACTCAGGTCCTTAGGCTCTGAAGGCAAGCACCTTAACCGCTGAGCAATCTCTGCAGTCCCCGCATTATTTATTTTGGCCAATAAACTAGAAGCAGAACATGAGATGTTTCACTTCCAGACTGCCAACATGTATAAAGATAGAACACCTGTCATCTAGGTCCCCATGCAGTATTGAGTGGGAATCATGCCTAATTTCACTGCCGGTGTTTAATATAATGTTTAGCACAAAGGAGTTAGGATTAGGACATTTTACACTACCTGAAATTAACTGGTAAGCTATGCCAGGACAGAGACCCTCTGTCCTGTTAGTACTGTACCCCAAGACCTAAATTAATGCACTCCAATGACCTTTCATTGCATGTGGTCTATTGAAGCCCTTAATAAGTATTGACCTTGCCACTTTGTGCTGGGTTGACAGTACAAAGGCAATTGAAATTCGATGATTACAGAGGTCCAGCAAGACAGAGGTATTTAACCAAGTCTTCAAATTACTTTTCATTTCCAAATGACTTACTAATGGCTTCCTGATATAAATCTAACTTGGGGAGATTCACCCTTTGGACATCAACATTATGCACTTCATCAGGTCAAGGCAATGGGGGGCAGGTATGCGGGTTTTGTTGTTGCTATTGCGTTCCCAACTCACCTATTACGTTGGTACCTGCACCCCAACCTGCCTCAGGAAGCCAACTGCCTATAACTTGAGACTCCTCGAACGCACGTGCACAGCAAAAGCTTGCCTAAAGGCTTCCTAAGGTGGCAGGTGTGCACTCCATTGGGCAGTGGAGCCGGGAATGTCCAAAAGAGGCCCTATGGGCTAGAGAGATGGTTCAACAGTTAAGGCGCTTGCCTACAGAGCCTAACGACCCACTCCGATTCCCCAGGACCCACGTAAGCCAGATGCACAGGAGGCGCATGCATCTGGAGTTTGTTTGCAGTGGCTGGAGGCCCTGATGTACCCAAGGTCGCTCTGTCTCTTTTCTGTTTCTCTCTCTGCTTGCAAATAAATAAATGAAATTTTTTTAAAAAGAGGTCAGAAATGGGTGCGACTAGGCCTTAAGGAATGCAAGAGCTAGAAGGCGAACAACGCAAAAGAAGAATGAAATCGGAGGGCCGGGATAAGTCACCGAAGGGCAGGGACACACCGCCCGGACCTCGGCGCCAACGCCGCAGCACTCAGGGCCCGGCGTGGGCGGAGCCGGGAGGAGCGGCGGAAGCGGCGGCTCTCGCGATCTTTCCGCCGCTCCGCGAGACCCCAGCCGCGGGCGCACAGCTGGCGGGAGGGGCCGGCCTGTTCCGCGGTAGCGTGTGGGGAGCGCGGGAGGCGGCCCGAGTCCAGCGTCCCCGATGCCCAGCGTCAACGCCAGCGCCGGCCGCAAGGGCCCGGAGAAGCCGCGGGAGGTCTCGGACGCGGCGGAAGTGGGTGTCCTGGTGCCGGGGCCGCGGCGCGCCGAGGGGGAGCGGGGCGGTCGGGGCGGCCGGGTCGCTCCTCAGCCGGAAGTGGGGCCGGGCACCTCTGCGGGCGCGCGTCCCGCACGTGGCGCCGCCCGCCTCTCCCCGCCCCGGACGCCGCCGCTGCTCGGTGCACTCGGTCCTTAGTGTGTCCCCGGTGATGACCGTCTGCCGGAGGCCGATGGGGCCCCTGCAGTCGGCTCCCCTGACCCCGCCGCCAGGCCCCTCACTACGTTGCAGAAGGCAGTGTGTAATATTTGTCGTAATTTACCGTCACCTCTGCCTGCCTCCTACAGTATTCTGCAAAAGCTACATTATAAGTCATTCAGAATATGGCGCTTTTAAGGTACTTGCTGAAGTGTGACTTAGGAAGACACCTTTTGGAGAGAGCGCACACACTTTCAACTCTTTATGTTGATTGTATAGCACTATATTTGTTTTTTTTCGAGGTAGGGTTTCCGCTCCAGCCCAGGCTGACCTGGAATTCACTATGGAGTCTCAGGGTGGCCTCGAACTCAGTGATCCTCCTACTTCTGCCTCCCGAGTGCTGGGATTAAAGGCATGCACCACCACGCCCGGCTTGTATGACAGTATTTTTTAACTATGACCCAAGTGACATTTGTGCTTAAGTGTATTTTGTTAATGTTCAAAAGTAATTGCTAAAGGCTGATAAAATAGTTCCATGGTAGAGTACATGCCTACCATACCCATGAGGCCATGGGTTAAATTATTCAGCCCTGCAATCCTCCCCCCCCAAAAATGCTCTTGGTTTAGTCATAAAATCCAGTGTTCTTCAGATCTGAAAGAATCCCAACAGACTGGTGTAGAATAACAGGAACATTGTTTCATACAGATATTAAATTACCTCATAAAAATCTAAGGATAGTATTTTTGTGGGTTGGTGTGTTTAGTTATGTACATTAGTAGTGTACCCTTGCAAATAACATAGGTCTAGATATAAGTAAACATTGCACACTTTCTATAACTTTGTAGCTAAAACCAGATTATTTTAGAAGTAAATGTTTAATAAAAAGCCACTTATTTAATAAGTATAGTTGGTTAATAAGCAAGGTGTCAGGTGTCTTGTATCCTGTCCTAACATTATGGCAGGAAATTTGATCGTATTGTCACTATCTGACACTTGCAACCTGTTATCCTGAAGCTGGTTTTTAGAAAAAGGAAGCTGGTAAATTTTCTGTTCATGTCTTACAAAAGGAAAATTGTAGTTAGCTTATATCCAACATTTCCAGTTTCTAAAAACTGGACATCTGGTGCTTAAAAACCTTACCCAAAGTTGGTTCTCTTTGAACATCTCTGCCTGTAATGGGAAGTTAATAAAATTTGGCACTTCATCCTGCTCACAGAGGAAATTTATGTCCCTGCTTTGAAGTAGATTAATCTACGTTTTGAACAAGGGCGCCAAGATGTGTTGTACATGTGTGTCAGTTTGTCTGAGGCTGCGGTTTTGCATGGTGTATCCATCCACCATTGTTGATGGTGTTTAAGTCATGACAATTTTTTCGTAGGATTATGCTAAAGAGAGATATGGACTGTCTTCAATGATACAATCACAGGAAAAACCAGGTTAGTAGCTTTGTGGTTATGAAAGCTTTTTATTTTTTCTTTTTAATTCTAGGGATCATTTAATGAAACTTGAAATAGGCTA
This sequence comes from Dipus sagitta, assembly GCA_036346955.1. Taxonomy (NCBI): domain Eukaryota; kingdom Metazoa; phylum Chordata; class Mammalia; order Rodentia; family Dipodidae; genus Dipus; species Dipus sagitta. Next base: position 167,241,774 of record CM070773.1, read on the forward strand.
GGCATAACTAAAGGCATAGTGTCCAATGAATATCTTTGAAAGGCTTAAATGACACCTATAACCCAGATAGATGTCATTATTCTATGTAAACATTGTCTGTTTACTGGGCATGGTGGGGCATGGCTTGAAATCCCGTTATTTGGGAGTTAGAGGAAGGAGAATCTAGAACTCAGGACATCTTGGGCTGTATAGCAAGTTTGAAGCCAGCCTGGATTATAGGATCCTGTCTCAAAGAAAAAAGTTGTCTTGGAGTTCTTAATCTAGAAGGACAGATTATCTATTTGTTAGCACATGCCTGAACCCCAGGCAGAGGCTGGCCTGGTCTATATAAGTTCTAAGTCAGGGCTGCATAGTAAGACCCTGTCTCAAAAAAGATTTGGAGGCTGGAGAGATGGCTCAGTGATTAAAGTGCTTGCCTACAAAGCCTAAGGACCCTGGGTTTTGATTCCCCCGTATCCACATAAAGCCAGATGCCTAAGGTGGCACATGCATCTGGAGTTCTTTTGCAGTGGCTGCAGGCCCTGGCATGCCCATTCTCTCTGTCTGTCTGCTTACAAATGAATAAAGAATTTAAAAAAAAAAGATTTGGGGCTGGAGAGATGGCTTAGCATTTGCTTGCCTGCAAAGCTAAAGGATCCAGGTTTAATTTCCCCAATGCCCACATAAAGCCAGATGCACAAGGTGGTGCGTGCATCTGGAGTTTGTTTGCAGTGGCTGTACGCTCTGGCACGCCCATTCTCTCTGTCTGCCCCCCTTTATCTCCACCCCCCCAAAGATAAATATTTTTTAAGAAAAGATTTGGAAAACAAAAGAAGATTAAGAATTATTAAGGTGAGCCAGATGTGGTGATGTACGCCTTTGATCCCAGCACTCTGGAGGCAGAGGTAGGAGAATCACTGAGTTTGAGGCCAGCCTGAGCTACAGCGAGACTTTACATTGAACCCCCCCCCCAAGGAAAAAAAGATATATTGAGGTGATGTCAAGTAAATAATTATGACCTCTTTATGAATTCTAAATCTGCAATTTGCCTTACTATGTCCTGCAGATCGAGTTTTGGTTCGCATTAGAGACTTGACAGTACAGAAAGCGGACAATGTTGTTTGGGTGCGTGCAAGAGTCCATACAAGCAGAGCCAAAGGTAAGACTTGTTCAAGGATGAAGAGCCACGTGGATAAGGTCACTAAAGTTTTTGACTTACAAAATCCTGTAGACCAAAGTAAATCTGTAAAAAGCATAACAAAAAACTTTTTCTGAGCCGGACATGGTGGCTCACACCTTTAATCCCAGCACCCGGGAGACAGAGGTAAGAGAATTGATATATGAGGCAATCCTGAGACTACAGAGTGAATTCCATGTCAGCCTGGCCTTAGAGACCTTACCTCGAGAAAAAAATAAAAATAAAAAAAATAAATCACTGTAAAGAATTCGTGATTGATCAGTTTTAGGTTCCTATCAGACATCCAGACTTCACTGAGCCTTTGTGTCCAATTAGCAACTCAAAAGATAAACATAAAATGAAGGAAAATGCTATATGACAGTGGGTTACAATCCATAAAACACGGCTTTAACCCCAGCACTTGGGAGGCAGAGGTAAGAGGATCACCGTGAGTTCAAGGCCAGCCTGAGACTACATAGTGAATTTCAGGTCAGCCTGGGCTACAGTGACACCCTACCTCGAAAAACCCAAAAACCTGGTTTCTTTAATAAGTAAATTGAATTAGAACAAACCTAACATACTTCTCAACCAATCACTTTTTAGATCCCACTCTGTTATACAGGAAAAGGAAAAAAAAAATGTAGGACATTTGAGACCACTGGAAATTTAAATTATTTGATGTTTTAAAAACTAATTTTGCCGGGTGTGGTGGCACATGCCTTTTTAATCCCAACACTCGGGAGGCAGAAATAGGATCGCCGTGAGTTTGAGGCCATCCTGAGACTACATAGTGAATTCCAGGTCAGCCTGGGCCAGAGTGAGACCCTACCTTGAAAGAAACCAAAGGGAAAAAAAAAGAAAACTAATTTTTTGCCGGGCATGGTGGCACATGCCTTTAATCCCAGCACTTGGGAGGCAGAGGTAGGAGGATTGCTGTGGATTTGAGGCCACCCTGAGACTACAGAGTGAATTCCAGGTCAGCCTGGCCGAAAGCAAAACCCTAACTAGAAAAATAAAAAAAAAAATTCTTTTTAGTTGATAATAGTGCTGTGTATGGCCTTATCTTTTAGAGATGTATGCTGAATATGTAGAGGTAAAATAGACTTCAGAATAGAATAGGATATGAGGGGTGGGTGGACTGAGAGAGATAGAAGCAGTTGGTATTTAGCTCAGTACATGGGATTATAAATTATAAGTGGTATCATTTACAGATAATGATTATTTTTCCCATTTTCTTTCATGTGTTTTTCCTCATTTCTTGTTGGGTTTGTTGGATTTTTTTGTTTTTCAATAATAATAGACTCTCCAATACTGTAGGAATTGCCCAAAAAGGAAATTTTCAAGTAAGGAAGTTTTTCAATGTTTTAGGGAAGGAAGGATTATGTATTAAGTTATTAGAAAATGAAGCTGGGGGCTGGAAAGATGGCTCAGAGGTTAAAGGCACTTGCTTGCAAAGCCTGATGTCCTGGGTTCAATTCCCCAGTACCCTCATAGAGCTAGATGCACAAAGTGACACATGCATCTGGAGTTCGAGTACAGTGGCAGAAGACCCTGGCGTGCCCATACTCACTCTATGGCTCACTATCTCAGATAAATAAATAAACTTTTTAAAAAAAGAAAGAAGGGGGCTGAAGAGATGGCTTAGTGGTTAAGCACTTGCCTGTGAAGCCTAATGACCCTGGTTCGAGGCTTGACTCCCCAGGACCCATGTTAGCCAGATGCACAAGGGGGCGCATGCGTCTGGAGTTCGTTTGCAGTGGCTGGAAGCGCTGGCGTGCCCATTTTCTCTCTCTCTCTCTCTCTCTCTCTCTCTCTCTCTCTATCTGCCTCTTTCTCTCTGTGTCTGTCTGTCACTCTCAAATAAATAAAGAAAGAAAGAAAGAAAGGAAGAAGGAAGGAAAGAAAATGGTCCTGGGGAGATGGTTCAGCAGTTAGATGCTTGCTTGCAAGGCCTGCCAGCCTGGGTTCAATTCCCCAGTACCCATGTAAAGCCAGACACACAAAGTGGCACATGCATCTGGAGTTCATTTACAACCTTTGTCTGGTCCTTCTCAGCTATGCACAAGTGCAAAGCCCAGTGCACATGCTTCGAGCTGTGCCTTCTTTTCAGCGACCCTACCCTAAAAAGTGTCTGCTTCAGAATCCATTTACTGCTGCTTCTCATATTGGGCTTTCTTTTAGTGACTTTTGCTACTTAAAATTAGTCCCCAAGTCTGCTATTTTTAGTATTCCTAATACAGAAGACTTTGCTGTGTCCACAGAGAAAATACCTGCTTTAGATTTTTTTACGCCATGAACTACAGTACTCTTGTCCATGTGTTCGATATAAATGGACCAGCAATGTGTATTAAATGTCTTTAAACAGAACCTACACAGATTATGCACCAGTCACTTGAAAAAAATACGCTAGACTCAAGCCTGAAAAAAATGAGCCATACGCGTTTTATTTGCATGCAGCACCACATGCACATGTGTATGAACACACCAGTCTCTTATCATCTGGCTTTACATGGGTACTGGGAGATTGGACCCAGGCTGGCAAACTTCACAAGCAAAAGCCTTTAGTTGCTGAACCATCTCCCCAGCCCCAGGTTTTCATCTTTCTTTTTTAATTTTTTTAATTTTTTATTTTTGCAAGTATAGAGAGAGAAAGAGAGACAGGGAAAATAGGCACGCCAGGGCCTCCAGCCACTGCAAACAAACTGCAGGTGCATGTGCCGCATTGTGCATCTAGCTTCACATGGATACTGGGGAGTCAGACTGGGGCTGTTAGGCTTTCTAGGCAAGTATCTTAGCCACTGAGCCATCTCTAGCCCCCCATTTTTCATCATTTGTTTTTTACTCTCCTTTATTAGAGGGAGAGAGAGTGTGTGTAGGTGCAGCAGGGCCTCCAGCCACCGCACACAAACTTCAGGCACATGTGCCTCCATGTGCATCTGTCTTACGTGGGTTCTGAGGAATTGAACCTGGATCCTTAGGCTTCATAGACAAATGTCTTAATTGCTAAGCCATCTCTATCTCTAGCCCCAGTTTTTCATTATTTTTAATTGGAAAGTCTATTCAGTTGTTGTTATTATATGAGTTAAACATTACTGATCTGAAAAATCTAAACTCTGAAATGCTCTAAGATCTGAAATTTGTTTGGCATTTACGTGGCACAAGTAAAAAATTCCATCCTGTAAAACTTTATTCCATATTTTATTTCATTCACATACATTCCAAGAAATGAATTTGTTGAAACAAGACATTCGAAATCATTTAATACCCCTTGCTAGATTGTTTTTCAGGAGTATTATTATTTAGATCCACTGTGTTTTGAATATTATACTTTTAAAAATCTTTGTTCATTTGAGAAATAAACAATATCAGCTTGCTTCCACTTGCATTACTTTGACTACCAATGACATTTGATTCCTTGAATTTATTTACTATCATTTTCTGCTTTCTTGAAATGTTAACTGTTTATTTTTTGGGATCTCAATGTTCCAATATATAAGATTTATTACTTATATGTTCTGCATATTAACTGATATGCAGGTTATGCATTTAGATTTTTTTGAATGTAAATGTTCTACCATTTTTTAAAGTTAGGAAGTTCCTTTTTCCTCTATTACATGGTTTAATGCTCAATTCTATCTTTATTTTTTTGTGGTAATGTCTCACTCTGGTCCAGGCTGACCTGGAATTCACTATAGGCTTAGGGTGGCCTTGAACTTCCTAGTTCCTCCTATCTCTGCGCCTTCTAAGTGCTGGGACTAAAGGTGTGCACCACCATGTCTTGCTCCTTAATTCCATTTTTTTTTAAATTTTATATATTTATTTGCAAGCAGAGAGAGAGAGAAAAGAGGCAGACAGAGAGAGAATGGGCACCCCAGGGCCTCTAGCCACCACAAATGAACTCTATATGTATGTGCCCCTTGTGCATCTGGCTAACATGGGTCCTGAAGAATTGAACCTGGGTCCTTTGGCTTCTCAGGCAAATGCCTTAACCACTAAGCCATCTCTCCAGCCCCTTAATTCCATCCTTTGACTGATGTTCTTTAGTGGGGAGATGGACCTGGCACATGCTAAATACGTGCTCTACCACAGAGTCACTTCCCTGGCCCTTTTCCTCTCAGCCCTGGCTGGCTCGCACTCACCATGTGGCTGAGGATTACCTTGAACTCCTCATCCTCCCGCCTCCACCTCTGAGTGCTGTGATTATAGGTGTGCACCACCGCACTCCTAACCTTTTAAAAAAATTTAATCTTTTGTATTCCATCTAGAATCAATAATCTCTTAGTTGAGTAGGACTGATTCTCAGTTCCTGTGTTCCATTGATCTCTTTTTGTGTTTGAACTACTGCATCCTGCATAGCATTATGGCATAATTATGCCCATGGGCCAGTCTCCTCACTACTTCAGTCCCTCCCTCCCTCCCCTATCTGTTGCCTCTTTTAAGTAGAAGAAATTTAAATTTTAGATTATATCTAATAAATTAAATATATAAAGGAAGTGATTTTTTTTTTCTTTATCCTTCACCACGATTCCCCTGGCAGAGTAACATCCCTTCGGTGTCAAGCCTGCTAGAATTTCTCAGATTCCCCTTAGAGCATGGAGTGAATTCATTTGGTTTGTTTGGTTTAAATTTTTGTGTGTGTGAGAGAGAGAGAAAGTAGGCTACTGCAAGTGAACTTCAAATTCATGTGCCACTTTGTACATCTGATTTTATGTGGCTACTGGGGAATCAAACCCAGGCCATGGGGCTTTGCAAAAAAAGTGCCTTTAACTACTGAGCCATCTCCCTAGCCTGAATTTTTTTTTAACATGTTGAATCTTGAATGTGTCCTGGTACTTTCATCATTCATTACATACATTTTGGTGTTGTGGAGGGGGGAGAAGGCTTTCCCTGCTCACATAAATGAAATTAGAAATACATATGATATCCTGGTCTTGTGATTTCAAAGTCTTTATACTAAACCTTTAAAGGAAATGTTACCCACTAGTGCTGTTCTGTGCAGTGTTGGCCCTTGGCAGTGCCACCCTGTATCATCTGCCTGTGCTCACCCTTGTTGGTTGGTCCTTCAGAGCCAACCTCTCCTCTCTGTCTTCTGTGCAGTTTACAGCATTCATCACTGCATGGCTGTGATGAATCCCGAGTGCTGAGATTAAAGGCATGTGCCACCACGCCTGGCACATCTTCCATTTCTCTCTAAAACTGTTTTTAGTGTCTTGCTGTGCTTTTAGTACCGACTCTTAGGATGGTATCATTTTGATCCACTTGCCAGTTTCTCGGGTAATTGTTTACTTTTTAAGAATTTACTTCTAGGCGGGCATGGTGGTGCATGCCTTTAATCCCAGCACTTGGGAGGCAGAGGTAGGAGGATTGTCATGAGTTCTAGGCCACCCTGAGACTTCATAGTACATTCCAGGTCAGCCTGGGTTAGAAACTCTACTTGGGGTCGGGGAGGGGGTTGCTTCTATCTGAATCACACTGCAAAACAAAGAAGTAGTTCATTGTCTCCTTTTGGATAAAAGCTTGTCAGTCATATGACTGCATAGTCAGTCAATGCCTTATGTACTGTTTAAAGCTTACTACAGTTTAAAGCTGTGTGTCCCTGGGTGTGTGTTTTTCTCATTCAGGGAAGCAGTGTTTCCTGGTCCTGCAGTACAGAGTGTGGTTACTGTCTGGGCTTGTCCTAACTGCAACTTGTGTTCTTTCTGCCCCATTCAGGGAAGCAGTGTTTCCTGTCCTGCAGTACAGAGCATGGTTACTGTCTGGGCTTGTCCTAACTGCAACTTGTGTTCTTTCTGCCCCTTTCAGGGAAGCAGTGCTTCCTGGTCCTGCGGCAGCAGCAGTTTAATGTCCAGGCTCTGGTGGCGGTGGGAGACCACGCGAGCAAGCAGATGGTTAAATTTGCTGCCAAGTAAGTAAGCAATTATATCCTGTTGTCAGAATAAACAATGGTGGGAACCAAGACTCCCAGGGGTTTGGACCATTTTCATACATTAACATCAATGCTTCGTTTGTTTAAAAATGTAGTTATTTAAATTGTCAGTTCAGTGTTGCTTGAATACATTAAACTCACAAAAGAGAAAATATGGAGCACAGGCTGGAAATTCATTGGAACTGCTGAAGCAGCACTCTTTACAGACAAGTCACATTTACTTCCAAGCAGAGTGACAAAAGGCCTGGCAGAGCCACTTTATTCTGTTTGTTGAGCTTCCTCCATCCCTCTCTCCCTCTCCCCCCTCCCCACCCCGCTTGAGATTTCCATACTGAGCAACAAGTTTTCTAAGTGAAGAATAAAGGCATATAAGGTAAAGAGTGTCCTTCTGCCTGAGATTTCCCCCTGAAAGAAGTAAAGCTGTCAGTGTGCTGTGATGTGCATGAGGGCGGGTCCTGGAACAGAGGTAGAACCTACCGCTTCCCTAGGCTGCCTGGCTCCAGGTTCCTGCAGAAGCACATTGCTTGGTTAGCTTGCAAGAGGCAGGACCTAGAGATGGCAAAGAAGGGCAGTAAGTGTGCTTCAGGCTCAGAGTAATGAGATTTTATACTTAATAGTTGCTGACTTGGCCAGTTGTGTAGGTGTATTTCTTTCAATTTAATCAGAACTGCATTCCCATGACAATGATCAAAGAAGACATGGGAAGGTAAATGGTCTCTGCATTTTACATAACAGGATACTGTAAAAGAAGTTAAACCTAGAGTAAATGCTATATTTTTATTATTTTACTCTGTTCTTTAGATGTATTTTTCCAAAGGTAAGTTAATGTAGATGGAATTGTGAATTCTACAACTCGAAAAGAACTGGAAGATGTTCTAATGAAACATCTGAATTTGTGTTTGGACCTTCCCTGACCCTGGTACAACATTTGACTTACTGTAGGGTGCTCAGCAACTGGTTTTGGTTTAGAGATTTATTTATCAAATTCAGTTTTGTAATCTCATGGATATCCCTGTACTCATGTTTAAGCTTTTCAGGACATGAATTTCATCAACTCACTGGTAAATTTAGTAGGGTTTTTTCCTATTTGTGTGCTAGTCCCCCTGTTCCTCACTTGACCAGTTACCCAGAGACCTGTAGGTTTGCTTGTTTTCATAGACAGCCATCCAGTCTTTTGTCAGTGTACCTACAGGTGACTCTGTTCCCTAGAAATAATCTACGTAGAGAACCTTCCACAGAAAGGAAGAAAAGAACCTTGGAAACCATAGACATATATGCTACGTTGGGTTTAATGTACTTAACAATACTGGAATACAGTCTACCTTAAACAAATAAATCTATGGGATTTTATTAAGATGTGTATAGCTGCAGTAGTACATTCCTGAAGTAAACATTCTGGTCTTTTGGAAATCCTATTAACACTCATATTCACTGAGAGGCATTCTCCCAATGGACAGTCAAACAATATCTTTAGAAGTAGACATACTAAACTACTCCACAGAAAAAGTTATTATTTTGCATCTTCTCAGGAACTTCTGGGAATTGAACAAGAAACAACAATTGATGTCAACTAAATTTTACAAGCAGGAAGAACTACTTGCAAATGGTCTCCCAGACAGAAACTAGTTCTTTAATGTTCTCCTAATTCCTAAGGGGAGGCCAGACAGTCATGTAGATAGCATGGTATAGGAGTGATTTTTTTTTGATAAAGGAAAATGTAGATAATTGGTGATTCATAATTTCTGAAGGGGAATTCAGTCAAGATCTAGATGTAATTCAGACTTAACAAGTAAGCTGTAAGTTGGATTGAAAAACAAACAACAAAGACAATGTAGCTATTAATCCCTTAATAAGTAGACTTTATATGAATAGCAATGTGTGGGAAAAGGTTGAGCTGCTGAAAATTATAAAGGCTTGGATTGGTTATATGCAAGTGAATGGAGCCAATTTTATATAATAGGCTTAACATATGGTACTTAGGTTGTAATTATATAAATTTTGGCAATGATATGCTGAAGAATGGAGCCAGAGTAATTAAGATAGGTGCAGTGGTGGCCTTTGTTACCTTGTGAAAGCAGAACTTCTCATGACTCAGACTCTTGGTGCTAAGTGATGAGCTTGTTGTTTGGGTTGCTATAAGATGACTTAGGAACATTGGTTCAGCCTCCAGGTGAATTGGTATCTTGTCTTTTTTTTTTTTTTAACATTTTTATTTATTTATTTATTTATTTATTTATTTGAGAACGACAGGCAGAGAGAGAAAGAGGCAGATAGAATGGGTGCACCAGGGCCCCTAGCCTCTGCAAATGAACTCCAAATGCATGCGCCCCCTTGTGCATCTGGCTAATGTGGGTCCTGGGGAATCGAGCCTCAAATTGGGGTCCTCAGGCTTCACAGGCAAATGCTTAACCACTAAGCCATCTCTCCAACCCTTTTTTCTTTCTTATGAGAGAGGGAGAGAGAGAATTGGCATGCCAGGGCCTCTAGCTATTGCATTCAAACTCCAGACACATGTGTCACCTTGTGCATCTGGTTTACATGGGTTCTGAGGACTTGAACCTGGGTCCTTAGGCCTCACAGGCAAGCGCCTTAACCATTAAGCCATCTCTTCAGCCCAGTACCTTGTCTTCTGAAAGTGAGTTTTGACTACTGTGATAGTTCAGAAGACCTGACCCTTAAAAGTTCAAGTCTGAGACACTTGTCCTTTCTAATAGAAGTACATCAGTATTGTCTTTATATACAAGGTACTAATGTTAGTGAAAAAATATTGTACTAAGAAAAGAATTTTCTGCTCTGTTTGTGAATAAATCAAATACAGTTGTGAAGTTGTGGGAGTTTGAATATATGGCCCCATAGATTCATGTGTTCTATTAAAATTGGGTTTGCAATTTCAGACCCTAGCAGGATGTAGACTCCTGCTACAAGGGGTGTGTCACTGAGACAGACCTAAATTCCAACCTAAGGTATGCAGAGAAGCTTTAAGCTCTGGTGATGTCCCTGCTTCTTGTGTTTGCTGGCTAGTGGTGGTTTCTCTCTTTGCTTAGATTTATGAATGGTTCTTCTGCCACTGATGGGACTTCCCTGGATTTGTATGCTTGAGATAAATCCCTTCCTCCCATAAACTGATTGGTTTGATGTTCTTCCCAGCATCGTGGAACTGTCTATAACAGAAGTAAATTGTGATAAACCTTTAGAACTAAGAAAAAGCTGCATCAAGTTTTTTTATTTATCTTTCAGAATCCTTCCTAAAAATTACCTTTATCATCTAGTTATAATCTAAACATTGTGTTTTATTTAAAGTGGGTATGCAAGGCTGCCAGATGGCTAGCAGTTAAGGCACTTGCCTACAAAGCCTAACAGCCCAAGTTCAGTTTCCCCATTATCCACATAAAGCACAAAGTGGCACATGCACCTGGGGTTTATTTGCAGTGGCTAGAGGTCCTGCTACTCCCATTCTCGTTCATTCTCATTCGCTCATATTCTCTCTCTCCTTGCAAATAAATAAAAAAAATAAAGTAGGTATGCATTGACTCCATTGTGATATTAAGGTAGCTTTCATTTATCTTTGAAGTCACCTGTTCTTGTGGCACTGTTTGAACTGGGAATTGCATAAAATAATAATCTATAAAATTTTTATGACTTTAAAATTTAATGACTCAGGCTGGAGAGATGGCTTAGTGGTTAAGCGCTTGCCTGTGAAGCCTAAGGACCCCTGTTCAAGGCTCGATTCTCCAGGACCCACATAAGGCAGATGCACAAGGTGACACATGTGTCTGGAGTTCGTTTGCAGTGTCTAGAGGCCCTGGCACCCATTCTATATCTATCTGCGCTCGCTCTCTCTCTCTCTCTCTCTCTCTCTCTCTCTCTCTCTCTCTCTCTCTGCCACTCTCAAATAACTAAAAAAAAAATGTTAATGACTCTGTGTGTGTTTGTGTACATGTACATATATGTGCCAGGGTCTCTTGCTACTGCAAACAAATGCCCATCCAGCTTTACACGTGTGAATGGAGACTTGAACCTACGGATTTTTCAGGCTTTGCAAGCAAACACCTATAACCACTGGACCATCTCTTTCCCCACCCCAAGAATCTAAGGTATAAATTTATTATCAAATCATAAATAAAAATAAGAAATTCACTTACCACACCAAAAACCTTAACTTCTCATTTTTTCAATCATGAAGGATAATCTAATTATCAGATATGACAACAGAAGGAAAGTAACTATTTACTAAATTTTTAAGTATTTGAGAATAAAGTTATGTTTGTCTCAGAATGAAGATATTAGACCCCAAAAGCTTTCATCCCTTTTCAAATGATAACACAGTAGTACAGTTTTTTTCTAAGCTGGTATTTGTGGAGGGATGCATTTATACTGTTGTTGTATTTGTGGGTATTTAAGTAATGTGATGAAATTAATTTACATGGTCACTAATGTTCCCTAATATTTTTCACGGCACTGAAGAAAGCCCATGTAATTGTGTCAGAGTCTGTGGTCTGCACCATACTGTCTAATACATATTTCTCACCCAGCTTATTTTAGATTCAAAATTGAGGTTTTGGGTAAAGTGAATTCTGGGGTTGGGGAGATGGCTCAGCAAGTTAAGGGTGCTTGCTATGAAAGCATGAGGGCCCGAGGGAACCTGAGTGTTGCAGTCAGGTGTCTAGCAGCAACCCCACTCTTGGTATCACTTTACTGTTGCAGTCAGGTTCGCATTGCTGGCAGAAATCACCCGACCAAGAGCACCTTGTGGGGAAAAAGAAAAAAAAGGATTTATTTTGGCTTACAGACTTGAGAGGAAGCTCCATGATGGCAGGGGAAATCAATGGCATGAGCAGAGGGTGACATCACCCCCTGGCCAACATAAGGTGGGCAGTAGCAACAGTAGAGTGTGCCAAACACTGGTAAGGGGAAACTGGCTCTAATACCCATAAGCTCATTCCCAACAAAACACTGCCTCCAGGAGGCATTAATTCCCAAATCTCTGTCAGCTAGGAACTTAGCATTCAGAACACCTAAGTTTATGGGGGACACCTGAATCAAACCACCACACTGAGTTAGATCCCTAACACACATGTAAAAAGCCAGGTATGGTCATGCATACCTGTAACCCCAGTCCTGTAGAAGGCAGAGACTGGACAATCACTGAGGCCCCACTGGTCCACCAGTCTGACTGAAAGAACAGTAGCTCTGCATTCTATGAGGGCAGCAGAGCAATAGAAGGCACCCAGCATTCTCTGGCCTTCACACACATGCACATTGGGTGCATACACATGAATACACTCTTCATTCACCCACAGCCACACACATGCTACATACATACACCCCAAAAACAAAAAAGAGAGAGATGAATTCATAAGATAAATTATCATAGAACTCCCAGAGTGCTCTTTTTTTCTAAACACCAGTGAACTCCTAGGCCTAATAGAGGCCAGAAAACCAGAGGCCCCACTCCTTACTAACTGCTGACAGGCTCCTTGAACACACTCCTCAGGGTCTTTTTGAATTCTGTTTTCTCCACTTTTGGACTTTGTTGTATGTGAGACGTTTTTAATATTTAAAAAACAGTCTACAACCAAAATTCGGTATAGTTGCTGGTGTTGGTTTATCTTGCCAAGGTTTCCAGTGTAGTGTGGTGAATGGTTGCACTTCCTTGGATATCCCTTCCTCACGCACCATCCCATGTCATGTACAGGGAGATAGCAAGTTTGATATGAGATGAGCAGTGACACCTGGCTATTCTGTGGACTCAGCACAGAGCTAAGAAGTACTGGACTTCATTTTCTGTCCTGAACCTCACAGCCTCTCTGTGACATGTGCACTGTTTTGTTTGGGCTGGGAATTTACCTTAGTTGGTTTTGTTTGTTTTGTTTTTGTTTGGTGGTTGACTGGTTAGTCTTATTTTTTTTTACAAATGAAGGCGAGCTGGAGAGATGATTGAGTGGTTAAGGCACTTGCCAGCAAGTCCTAACACCCAGGTTTGATTCCCCACTACCCACATAAAGCCAGATGCACAAAGGGGCTCATGCGTCTAGAGTTCATTTGCAGGGCCAAAGACCCTGGTACGTTCATTCTTTCTGTTGTTTCTCTTATATATCTCTCTGCTTGCAAATAAATAAAAATATTTTTTAAAATTACAAAGTTAGCCAGGCATAGTGGAACACACCTTTAATCCCAGCACTTGGGAGGCAGAGGTAGGAGGATCACCGTGAGTTCAAGGCTACCCTGAGACTACATAGAGAATTCTAGGTCAGAAACCAAAAAAAAAATTACAAAATTAGATATGAATTAAGTGGGGTTTTTGTTTTGTATTGTTTTGTTTGAGGTAGGGTTTCTGTCTAGTCCAAGCTGACCTGGAATTCGCTATGTAGTCTCAGGGTGACCTCGAACTCACAGTGATCCTCCTACCTCTGCCTCCCAAGTGCTGGCGTTAAAAGCGTGCACCACCACACCCGGCGAATTAAGTGTTTTAACTAAGGTCTCTTTGGGGCCTACACTTGAGCCTCTGTGGCTTGATTCTAAAGATGTAAAGGTCTTAGAATACAACTTGCAGATATTGTCCCTAAGTTTTTACTTACTTACTTACTTATTTATTTATTTATTTATTTATTTATTTGAGAGAATGGAAACACCAGGGCCTCTAGCCACTGCAAACAAACTCCAGATCCACCTTGTACATCTGTCTTACGTGGGTACTGGGGAATCAAACGTGGATTCTTAGACTTTGCAGACAAGCCCTTAGCCACGTTTTTAACAATTAAACTAAAAGGTAAGTTTTCTAATTTAATAAAAACAACTTGGGCTGGAGAGATGGCACTTAAGGCACTTGACTACAAAGCCAAAGGACCCAGTTGAATTCCTCAAGACCCATGTAAGCCAGATGCACAAGGTGGTGTATGCATCTGGAGTTCATTTGCAGTGGCTGGAAGCTTGGGTGCACCCATTCTCTTTCTCTGTCTCTGTCTCTCTCTCTCTCCCCCTCCCTCCCTTTTTTGCTCAAACAAAAAATGCAAAATAATAATTTTTTTAAATCCTTACAGCTCACGCTGGAGAGAGAGTTCAGTGGTTAAAGGTGCTTGCTTACAAAACCTGACAGCCTGGGTTTAATTCCCCAATACCCATGTAAAGCCAGATGCGCAGAGTGGTGTATTCGTGGCTGGAGGCCTCAGTCATTCTATCTGTTTGCTTCTTTCTGTCTCTCTCTTAAATAAATAGGTTAAATATTCTATCTGCTTCTTTCTATCTCTCTCACTCTCAAATAATTTAAATATTTTATTTTTTATTTATTTTTGTTCTTTAATTATTTGAGAGCAACAGACAGAGAAAGAGACAGAGAGAGAGAGAGAGTGGGTACATCAGGCCCTCCAGCTACTGCAAACAAACTCCAGATACATGCACCATCTTGTGCATCTGGCTTACATGGGTCCTGGGGAATCGAGCCTCAAACCAGGGTCCTTAGGCTTCACAGGCAAGCGCTTAACTGCTAAGCCATCTCTCCAGCCCAAATATTTTAAATATATAAGTCATTATAGAGTAATTGAGATGGGTAATGTTGATTGCCAACTTGGTTGGATTTAGATGGGCCTAGGAGATGAGTAAAGCACACATCTGGGTTTGTCTGTGAGGCTGTTTGTAGAAAGGATTAACAGGAAGGAAAGACACACTCCAGAATGTGGGCTGGAGCCTAGGTGGGAATAAAGAGGGAAGGGGAGCCCACAAGCACAGACATTCTTTCCATGATGTGGGCTGCCTACTATTCCTTCCTGCTATGATGCACTGAAAATTCCAAAACTGGACAAAGCAGATCTTCCTCCTGTAAGTGGTTTGTGTCAGGTATTTTGTATAGGGATGAGAAGTCTGACTTCACAATATTTAAGTAACCAGCTGATGCTAAAAACAGTTTTCCATCACTAGTACTAATGAGGTTGTTCTACAAAGCATTAGTGGGTTCCCAAGGAATCACCTCCTTCTTAAAAAGCATGCTCTAAACCGCCCAGGCCTGTAATCCCACACTTGGGCGGCAGTGGTAGGTGAGTTGGAGGCCACCCTGAGGCCAAAGGACTCATGTTCAAATTTCCAGGTCCCACTTAGTCAGACACAGTGATGCAAGCATGCAATGTTGCACATGCACCACAAGGGGGATGCACATGTCTGGAGTTCGTTCACAGCGGCTGAGGCCCTGGCGTGCCCATTCTCTCACTCTCTCCCTCCCTCCCTCCCTCCCTCCCTCCCTCTTTGTCTCTTTCTCTCTCACACACAAAATAAATTTTTAAAAAAAGGACCCTGTTTCAATTCCCCAGGACCCACAAGTAAGCCAGATGCACAAATGGCACACATGTCTGGAGTTCATTTGCAGTGGCTGGAGGCCCTGGCTCGCCCATTCTCTCTCCCCCTCCCCCTCTCTTTCTCAAATAAAAGCAGTGGGGGAAGGGAGTTGTAACTGAGAGTTATGTGTTTTCAGTAACAGTTGCTTTTCCTGAATAATTTCAGTAATAGAAAATTTAATCATTACTAACATGCAACTGATAATTATACATCATTTTGATAAGGCTTTTGCCTTATTTTCTTATCAGCATTGCTATTTTATATACTCTCATTACTCCTTGTGCGAAATGAGGCCTACAGTCACATAGTATAACAGCTGTGTTGTTCCTGCCACTTCTTGAATGAAATTAATCACAGATGTAGAATTTGGAGCCACTTCCCCCCCCCCAAGGTAGGGTCTCACTGTAGCCCAGGCTGAGCTGGAATTCACTAGGTAATCTCAGGGTGGCCTCGAATTCACAGTGATCACGGCCACCATGAGACTACCTAGTGAATTCCAGGTCAGCCTGGGCTAGAGTGAGACCCTACCTTGAAAAACCAAAAAAGAATGCTTAAAATTATTGTATGAAAACAGGAATATAGCATGAAATAAGTGTTGCATTTTAAAAATTATTTTTATTTATGTATCTGAGAGCGACAGACAGAGAAAGAGGCAGAGAGAGAGAATGGGCACACCAGGGCCTCCAGCTACTGCAAACGAATTCTAGACGCATGCGCCATGTTGTGCATCTGGCTTACATGAGTCCTGGGGAATGAAGCCTTGAACCGGGGTCCTTAGGCCTCACAAGCAAGTGCTTAACCACTAAGCCATCTCTCCAGCCCTAAATGTTGCATTTTTATTTATTTACTTATTTTTTTGCTTTTTTGAGGTAGGGTCTCACTCTAACTCAGGCTGACCTGGAATTCACTATGAAGTCTCAGGGTGGCCTCGAACTCATGGTGATCCTCCTACCTCTGCCTCCCGAGTGCTGGGATTAAAGGCGTGCACCACCACGCCCGGCTTAATGTTGCATTTTTAAAAAGGAAAGAAAAAAAGATTCTAGAAAGAGATGAGAGTTTGGCTAGATAATGGGTGTTGTTCGTTATGCATCACATTGTAGGCGTCTTGTTAGACAATTGCAGAGAAGGAACCCTCCCAAATTGCTTGTAACACAGGGGTTAAGAACTCTTGGGATGTTGAGGTATGGCTATTCTTTTAAACTACATTTGTAGAGTGGTGCTGATACATTATCAATTCTGCTAAGTGACATGCATTCCTAAAACTCATGGGATGTGCAAAGTTGTGCAATAGAGCTAAAGAGATAGCTAAAGGCACTTCCTTGCAAAGCCTGACAGCCTGGGTTTGATTCACCAGTACCCATATAAAGCCAGATGCACAAAGTAGTGGGTGCATGCATCTGGCTGTCTCTCCCTAGCACTGGGATTAGAGGCACAGGCCACCATTCCCAGCATTTCATGTAGGTTCTGGGAATCAAACTCAGGTCCTCATGTTTATAAGATAAGCTCTTTACCAATTGAGCTAGCTTGCCAGGTCAAGAATTTGACTTGTGGGCTAGGCGTGGTGGCACACCCCTTTAATTCCAGCACTTGGGAGGCAGAGGTAGGAGGATCGCCACAAGTTCGAGGCCACGCTGAGACTGCATAGTTAATTCCAGGTCAGCCTGAGCTAGAGAGAGACCCTACCTCGAAAAACCAAAAAGAATTTGACTTGTTAAAGGTAGGTTAAGCAGAGCTGGAGAGATGGCTTAGCGGTTAAGCACTTGCCTGTGAGTCCTAAGGACCCTAGTTCAAGGCTCAATTCCCCAGGACCCACATAAGCCAGATGCACAAGGTGGTGCATGCATCTGGAATTCGTTTACAGTGGCTGGAGGCCCTGGCGCACCCATTCTCACTCTCTCTCTCCCTCCCTCCCTCCCTCCCTCCCTCTTTCTCTGTCTGTCACTCTCAAGTAAATAAACAAAAAAAAAATTCTTTTTAAAGGTAGTTAAATAGCTTTGTGCATGTTGGGTAGTTTAAATACACAAATACAATAATAAATGTAGTACTTTTCCTTAAATGATCAGTAGTTTGCTTGTGGAAGTGGGCATCAAGAGAAATGCAACTTGCAAATTATTGTGAGGTTGTAGGGGAAAGCGGTCTGAAATAGAGGGAGAGTTGTAACACCAAAAGGAGGTTAGGCATTGCTCATAGCACAGACGGAAGGTAGGTGCTTGCCTGTGTGTTTGCAGTATTCCTGCATGGCTGAGTTCACCTGTACACCTCTGTTTCCATTGACTGGTGTTTCTCATCTATGGAACTTGGCATGGGTAGATAACCACATTATCTTGCTGATGTTGTTCCTACTATTCCAGTTGTGTTGGAACAAATTTACGTCTCCAAAATGAACGTTACACCAGAACTGATTGTTGTCTTGAAAGAGATAATGGTGTTTGCTGAAATGTGAGTCGTCTTTATTTGCATACTACTTGTGAGGGTGTGAGGAAAATAATGAAGTAAAAGATGATCTCAGAGTTTCTAGTTTGAGCAAAGGACTAAGCCTGAACCACTCTCTGGAGCTGGGTGAGCTCATCTGCCCTTAGCGTGCTTGGCCAAATAAAAGGTAGACACAGAACAGTCTCACAAGAGTGGGACTCTGGGGCTGGAGAGATGGCTTAGCAGTTGAGGCGCATGCTTGTGAAGCCTAAGGACCCAGGTTCAATTCTGCAGGTCCCACGTAAGCCAGATGCACATGGTAGCACATGTGTCTGGAGTTTGTTTGCAGTGGCTAGAGGCCCTGGCATGCCCATTCTCACTCCCTCTCTCCCTCTCTGTCTCTAATAAATAAAAATAAAATCTTAAAAAAATAATAAAAAGAGTAGGACTCTGAACAGTCTATCCTGAAACGGTGCTAGGGGTTCGAGAAAGCTCTTGAACCCTAAAACATATGTTCATGTCTAATTTTAATTAAAGAATTGAATAAAATAAGACTGAGAAGGATAAGTATTAAATTAATATATTTATTTAGGGAAATATAGAACTAAGGGAAGGAAAGTCACCCACGTGACTTAAGAACCCATGCGTTGGTTGGGCCTGGAAAAACTGTGGAGAGAACAAAAAAGAAAATACAAAGAGATAGCTAGGCATGATGGCACACACCTTTAATCCCAGCACTAGAGAGGCAGAGGTAGGAGGATTGCTGTGAGTTCGAGGCCAGCCTGAGACTGCATAGTGAATTCTAGGTCAGCCTGGGCTAGAGCAAGACATTAGCTCAAAAATAAATAAATAAAATAAAAAGAAAGTACAAAGAGCTCCTGCCATGTGGAGAGCAGGAGGGGTTAGGAAGTTCTCCCCTTGGCCTGGCCTAGATGAAAAAACTCGCCAGAAGCCAGAGGTTCACGAGTGGTCAGGCAGCCCAGAGAGCTTGCTCTCCCCTCACATACATATTTATAACCTTATGGTGGTTGGCCCTATGGCTTCTGGCTCAGGTGAACCAGAGGCACAGTGATTGGTCTGGGCTCGGGGCTCTCTCGAAGAGGCTAGCCATGATGCCAAGTTCTGGGGACTGAACTTGACCAAGCATAGTGTCAGGATTCTAGAAAAAACCTCCCTACCAGGGAGAGGCTCAGGTATGGAAAAATAGGTCTAGGAAACTAGGCAAGAGATAAGTCAGATCATCCTTTGATCTCTAGCAAGTGCAGACCTTTCTGCTTTTTTTTTTTAAACCCTCGGGGGCCATGCTTCTCTGTGCCAAGCAAACCCAAGAGGTAAGTTGTTTAGCCAGGCGTGGTGGCACACGCCTTTAATCCCAGCACTTGGGAGGCGGAAGTAGGAGGATCACCATGAGTTCAAAGCCAGCCTGAGCTAGAGACCCTGCCTCGAAAAAAAGAAAACGTGTTTTACTAAAAACCATCTTTTTTTTTTTTTTTTTTTGGCTAGTGGTATTTTGCTCCTTTGAAGCCTGTAGCAGAGAGCTTCAGGTTCGCTGAGATGAACTTCCAGACCAGGCACAGTTATGGAGGAAGGGATATTTATTGAAGCTTACAGATCCAGGGGAAGTTCCATAATGGCAGAAGAAGCTGGCCTGCCTTCACAGGACCAAGCAGAGAGAGAAGTACAAGCCTAAAGGTCAAAAGCTACAGCACACTTCAGGAACTCCATCTAGGCACACTTTGCATATCTTTAGATTGAAACCTGAAACCCACCACACCTTAAGATCCACCCAGTGACATTGCCTCCAGCCAGGTGGCTTCAGATGCAAACTACAAACAAGTAAACAACTGAAATGTTTTGGGGGCCATCTATTCAAAGCACCACAAAGCCCTTATCCTAAATGTTTTGAAGAGTTAACTTTGTCTCCATGTCTTCATCATCACACCACATTAACAACTACTGTGGCCACAGCTTGGATCCTGACCGCAGAATTTCACCATTACACTCCAGGTTTGATCTTACTGACCAGTTTCCAGTAGTGCCTACCCCAGACAGACCCCTGCTCTTCTAGTGGATTTCATAAGACTGCCAGTTCCTGTTGTCCTAGTAGTCTCTGCCTGACACCCTGATGCCCATGTTGCATTCCTTGCACTACTCTCCCTGTTTCTGTGCCCACACACTCTAGTGCCATAATGTCTCACCAGTTTATGGATAATAACTGATTGCTGTCCTGCAGCTGGACCTAGTGGTATACATTCTACCTTCTAATGAAAATCAAGGCTTGTAGACTGCCCCTCAGTTCTTCAGGATGTTGTCTTTTTAGCTTTAGAAACTTTAAGCACTAGAAAATAATGAGTTCCATTGCTAAGTATTCTAGCTGCCTTCTGGTAGGATTAAAAACAGCACATAGCCAACATCTAAACCAGTTTTGGAGGATGTTGTTGCTTAAATAAAATGAAAATCCTTATGTTTTTAGCTGACATAAGAAATTTGAGAAACAACAAAGCATGAAGTGATTCAAAAGAATATTTTCTAGCACATACTCTTTGGGAAGCCAGCTGCTTAGTGAATCAGCCAACCAACCAGAATTGGGCCAGATCTAGCTTGAAAGACATTATAGATACAAACGTATCTACGGGGCTGGAGAACTGGCTTGGCGGTTAAGGCACTTGTCTGCAAAGCCAAAGGACCCAGGTTCCATTCCCCAGGACCCATGTAAGCCAGATGCACAAGGTGTTGATGCACCTGGAGTTCGTTTGCAGCTGCTGGAGGCCCTGGCGTACCCATTCGCTCGCGTGCTTGTGTGCGTTCTCTCTCTCTCTCTGCCTCTTTCTTTCAAGTAAAAATATATATATCTATGAGGAAAAGGCCATTTTTAATCCCCACTTAATTTTCATTCTATCTTGGGTCAGTGTTTATGTGTGAAATGTTTGCAACAACCTTGACTACTAGGGAAGCACCTAAGGACTGCTACTCTCAGGATTTTCCAGTGTGATGCTACTACCTGACAGGACATTAAAACACGGGAACTCATACACTACAAAGTGGGAGACATGGTGGCATTTGTATGTTAATTCCATGAGAACCTACATTTAATCCTATTCCCTCTGGCCAAATCTCAGATGGAAAAAAGCTAGAAGACCACTATTAAAAATATCAAGTCAGATAGTTCCAGCTGGGGTTTCCTAATCATCTAAAAGGCAGCATCCAAGGTCACGTTTAATATCCTAAGTAATGATCTTAGCATTTACTTTAGATATTAAATCTGAGATACTTGTATTGTTGACTAAACTATATGGTGACCAGTTTTTACCTTTCTTTCCCCCCCCCCTTAAAAAGAAACATTGGGGTTTAATGTGAAGGAAAACATCTGTTTTAGACACATTCAATTTATCAATATACTTATCTAAAAGGTGGCTTACTAACTGGATTTAAGTACTACAGGATTCTTCAACACATTATTTTAATCAATTTGTTAGAAAGATCAATTTTCTTAGCTAGATGCTTATAAAAATGAAACAACTGAATGAATTTACATGGAGAGGTTGGCACATCTAATTCCCTAGAGGTTTCTAGTCCAGATTCCTAATTGTATGTCTGAAATGGTTAGCAAGGTGTTTGAATAGAATTTTTTCAAAGCAGGACTGTACTGGAACCCAGCTTTAAATTGACATCCATTGCCTGACTCAAAGCTAAAGACAGAGAAGCAGTCATCCCCTTTTTTTCTTTTGAACACTATTTTTTATTTAGTGCCATTTTAAAGTATATCAATCAGTTACAGTTGGGTCTCCTGAAGTCAGATTTTTCAAGACAGCCCTGGAGGCCTTTTTACATTGCTATAGAGGACAACAGTGAATAGGTTTAGAGTTGAAGCTGAAGTTATACTGGTTTACTAGAAAGGGCTACAATCACTGTGGAGGACCTTGCAGAGGAGGGTGCAGGAATACTGTGGTTTGAACCTGTGCTAGGCAAGTGCTCCACCACTGAGCTGTATTTCTAGTCCTCTGTTTACTTCTTATTTTGAAGCAGGCTCTAGACTAAGATGCCCAGGGTAGCCTTGAGCATACTTTAGTCCAAGCAGCCTTTGGACTTGTGATTCTCTTAGCCTCCTGAGTAGCTGGGGATTACAGACCTACACCACCAGCTCTGGCTGCATTGACCATAATTTTTAAAGTTAAAAACTACATATCACAAGCTGGGAATGGTGGCTCATGCCTTTAATCCCAGCACTTGGGAGCAATTTTGTACATATTGCTACTTGTGTTTGTTCATGTAACCCTCTTCCTAGCCCAGACAGAACTTTTTGCTTCTGAAAACAAGGTTGACTCAGTACCATAGATTTGTTGTTTACTCTTCATATTAGTCACTGTGGTTAAGTGACTGGTTGGTAACTGGTGAATCACAAGTTTTTATTTCTCATTCTCCAGTGAGTTACCTATTTGTCTTTTTGTTTACTTTCTTTCTAGATTTTTCACATATGAATAGGAATTTCACTAGTTGGTAGGTTAAAATTACAGTTTGCTACATTAGCTGTTAGAGAAAGAAAATAGCAAAAATAATGCTCAGAAGTCTCATTGATTTAGAAAACTTATAATTGGCATCTGCCCTGCTCCAAGCGTTCTGCTGGGCTCAGGTTGACCAGAGTAGTAAGACACATGTGTCATATGAGAGGTTTGACTTGGGGTGAGGGAAAGGAGATTAAAAACTATAAATGTGGGGGCTGGAGAGATCGCTCAACAGTTAAGGCACTTGGTTCCAAAGCCTGATGACCCAGGTTCTCTTCCATAGGACCCACGTAAAGCCAGATGCACAGAGTGGCACATGTTCTGGAGTTCTCTCTCTGCTTGAAAATAAATAAATATTAAAAAAAAAAAAAAACTAATGAGAGTCATGTTACAGGTTCTTTGGTAAGGGTAGATGTACATTTCAAGTTGAGGCCCACAAGGATAGGTGGCCACCTGAGTAAGTTAGTGAGCATAGGTTAAGCTATTGCACTGCTGTGCATTGCAGCCCCTTGAGCTGTGGCACCTGGATGTTTATCCCTTTGTTGGAACAGATTGTTCATCTGCTACAGAAGAAACAACTGTATGCAGACCTACTTCAACACTGAAAACCTTGGATGAACTGTGCTTTGAAAAACTTAAATCTGAATTTGGAAACTCCCAGCTAGGGGTACTCGGAGAGGTTATCCCAGTCAGTACCATACTTTCCTCACAAGCACAAGGGCCTGAGCTTGATCTCCAGGACCCACAGAAAAATGTTGGGCATGGTGGCACATCTTGTAATCCCAGAGCTGGGAAGTGGTGACAAGTCTGGCCTAACAGGCGAGTAATAGGCCAGTAAGAGACCCTGTCTCAAAAGAGGTGGGTGACACCTGATGAGCAGTGACCAAAGTTGTTCTCTGGCCACTACATGCATGCACACATGCAAAACAAAAAAAGAAATTCCCTGGCCAGGCGTGGTGGTGCACACCTTTAATCCCAGCCCTTGGGAGGCAGAAGTAGGAGAATCGCCAATGAGTTTGAAGCCACCCTGAGACTACATAGTGAAATCCAGGTCAGCCTAAGCTGAGTGAGACCCTACCTTGAAACCCCCCCCAAAAAAAAAAAAAATATATATATATATATATATATATATATATACATATATACATACACACACACACACACATACACACACACACACACAGCCAAGCGTGGTGGCGCACGCCTTTAATCCCAGCACTCAGGAGGCAGAGGTAGGATTGCCATGAGTTCGAAGCCACCCTGAGACTACACAGTGAAATCCAGGTCAGCCTGGGCTAGAGCGAGACCCTATCTCGAAAAGAAAAAAAAAGAGTAACCCTAACTCTTTTAGGGAATTGGGGTGATGATCAAGTCAGTAACAGAACTGCCCCGTGAATAAATAAACTCCCCAGTTGTATGCTGGTAAGGTAGGCATTTAGCCTCTTAGAGTCTCAGTTTTCTTATCTGTATAATGATGATGGGACCTACCTTGTTGGCGCTTTGAAGATTTAAGATAATGTGTGTGTAAAGTACTTGACACAACAACTGGAATGTAAAAGGAAATTGTTAAATGATAATAGAATTTATATATGCTATATATGTATAATTGGCATCATTTTTATATTAGGGACTTATAACTGAAAATCACTTTCATTTGAATTATAAAAATTAAAATATGGGGTTAGAGAGTTGGCTCAGCAGTTAAGGTAGCTTGGCCACAAAGACTAACGACCCATGTTCGATTCCCCATTACTAATGTAAAGCCAGATGCACAAAGTGGCACATACATCTAGAGTTCGTTTGCAGTGGTTACTGGCCCTGGTGTGCCCAGTCTCTCTCTTGCCAGGTGTGGTGGTGCATGCCTTTAATGCCGGCGTTCATAAGTCAGAGAATAGCTGTGAGTTCAAGGCCAGCCTGAAACTACATAGTGGATTCCAGGTCAGCCTGGACTAGAGCCAGACCCTACCTTAATAAATAAATAGATAGGTAAATAAATAAATAAATGTGTGGGCTGGGGAAATAGCTTAACAGCTAAGGGTGCTTGCTGCACAAGCATGAGGGCCTGGGACTGCCTGAGTTCAGCTCCTCAGTGCCCACATAAACTAGGCATGGCCATACATGTCTGTAGCCCTAGTGCTGGGGGGTGGGGTACAGACTCTTTGGGGCTTGCTGGGTGGGGTGGTGAGAACAACAGCTCTGGGTTGAGTGAGAAGCTCCATCTCAGAGAAACAGGCAGGTGAATAATGAAGTTCTCCTCTGGCCTCCACACACATGCACCCAAGGCGTGTGCACAGCAAAAATAATTTTTAAAAAATTGTGTGAGCTTTTTCAGCACTTGAGAAAATAAACAAAACCACCAAAAAAGAGTGACAAAGATTTTTGAAGTATCCCATATTTTCTGCAAATGAGAAAAAAATGTGGAGGAGTATGGACCAAATAGAAAACAGTGACTTTAAAAGAAGGGGTTGGATTAACATTTGAATTCTGGGCAATAAATATGTTATTTTATAACTAGAAAACAAGTTTTTTTTAAAGATATTTTACTTTTATTTATTTATTTGAGAGAGAAAGACGAGGAGAGACAGAAGAAAACGGGTGCACCAGGGCCTCCACCCAAACATCTTTTTCAAGAATAGTTTCAGGACAAGGGGATGTGGCTCAGTAGTAGAATGCTTGCTTGCCTTGCATGAGTGAGACCCTGAATTCATTCCCCAGCACAACCAAAACGAGTAACTTAAAATCAGAAGAACAAACTGCCACTCCCTGTCACTCACCCATGAATGACAGTTTGAACTGGAAGTGATTTTGTATGGGGTCTCTCTTGATATACCAGACTTTCTGGAATATACTACTTAATATAGGCTGACCCCAAACTCCCAGCAATTCCCCTGCCTCAGACTTCTAAGTGCTGGGATGATAGCCATGGCCACCGTGCCCAGCTGAAGAATGGTTTACCAGCACCTTACCCTGAGCCCAAACAGTAGGAGATAGATGAACTATTCTTTCTCAGATTTGTTTCCTTGCTATTTGTATGTCATATGGTGACCTTGGACTAGAGCTGCATGTGCTCTAGTGTTTTGTCACCTGACTCCTCTATAGAAGATACTTTCAGCCTGGCGTGGTAGTGCACAGCTTTGATCCCAGCCCTTGGGAGGTAATGGTAGTAGGATCACTCTGAATTCGAGGCCAGCCTGGGACTACAGAGTGAGTTCCAGGTCAGCCTGAGCTAGAGTGAGACCCTACCTAGAAAAAAAAAATTTTTTAAGCTGAGCTGGAGGGATGGCTTAGTGGTTAAGCCATTTGCCTGCAAATGATCCCGGTTCAATTCCCCAGGACCCATGTTAGCCAGATACACAAGGGGGTGCACACGTCTGGAGTTCGTTTGCAGTGGCTGGAGGCCCTGGCACACCCATTCTTTCTCTCTCTCCCTCTCTGTCAAATAAATAAATAAAAATATTTATTAAAAATGCTATCTCCAGTCCCGTTACCTTCACATCATTCCAACAGCAGCCCGTTCTTGTTCTCGTCCTCCTTCCTCATCCTTCTTTTTATCCGGTCATCCTCCTTTTCTTCATTTTTTATTTTTTTGGTTTTTCAAGGTAGGGTTTCACTCTAGCCCAGGCTGACCTAGAATTCACTAGGTAGTCTCAGGATGGCCTTGAACTCATGGCAATCCTCCTACCTCTGTCTCTTGAGTGCTGGGATTAAAGGTGTGCACCACCACATCCAGCTCTCCTTTTCTTCTTTTATCTGAAAAGGCTGGGGAGTGTTTGAGTTTTTCTAGTAGTTAATTTGTAGGTAAACACAGGTTCCATCAATTGGATTGCATCACCTGTGGTAGACAAGGTTTCTGAAGATTCCGGTAATGGAAGGAGCTGCTGGGTACTCTCATGCTCTGGCTCACTATCAGTGTATTACAGCCGATGTCTGTTTACTGTGCTTAGTTCACTGCTTTCAGAGAGTTCTATTTTACAGAACTGAGCCACAGAAATAGGCAAGTGGCCAGTCATGGTAACACGTGCCTGTAATCCCAGAACTTGGAGAACCTAAGACAGAAGGATCATGAGCTAAAAGCCAACATGAGCTATATAGCAATATCCTGTCTCAAAACAAAACAAGCAAACAAGGCAAAAACTTGTTGGCTACTTTTATGTAGAGAATGGTGTTTCTTACAGTTTTATTCCATTAAGACAGTTTTGGTTAAAGCTTAACTGTTAAAGTGGTGTTTGGGTCATTCCTAATGGACAGCAGGAACTCTTGTGCCTCTTCCCTAGGGCATCTTGATATCAAGACTTTACTAATTTGTCATCTTTGTTGAGTTACTAATGTGGAGAGTCAAAGGGTAGTTGAAAGATGAAAGAGGAAATACAGCACAGTGATGTTGTGTTTCAGGGTGGCAATAACAAAAACAGCTGACTTTGCTCTTGAAAAGATGTGTTTAATTTACTACATCCATCTTTCCTGTAGTAAAATTGCTCCCAGGAGTTCCTCTGCTCTCCACCATGTTGTGTTGTGTTGTGTTGTGTTGTTTTGTTTTGTTTTGTTTTGTTTTTTGTTGTTGTTGTTGGTTTGGTTTTTTTTTTTTTTCCTTCTCCACATCCTCTGTAAAATACAGCCCTTTTTCAAAATAAGAACATAGTGCTCTATTTGTTTCCAAGTGTAAAGCTTCATCCTTACTAGTCTCTTTCTGATACCAGTCAGACTATGGTAGGTATAACAGGGTTATGCTGTCCTCGTACAAGTCAGTGACAGTCATGTAATTAGACTGGAGCCAGTTGTGACATCTCTAATCCCAGCATTGGGAAATGGAGCAGAAGGATCTTCCACATGGAGAATATGAGGCCAGCCTGGGATACATGAGACCCTGTCTCAAACCCCCAACACACACACGACGCACACGACTATATTCCTTCTGAAATGGAAATTCATCCTGGCAAAGACACACTCAAATAGTCTTATCCTTGTTTTTATTTTTATTTTAAATATATATATATACATACATGCACACAAATATATCAAAAAACCTCATATAGCTGAGCATGGTGGCTTATACCAATAATCCCAGCACTCAGGAGACTGAAGTAGGAGGATTGCCCAGACTTTGAGGCTAGTCTGACCTACAGTGTGAGTTCCAGGTCAGCCTGAGCTAGAGTGAAACTCTGACTCAAAAAAAACAACAAAATCCTCATATAACTTTTTGTAAGTTATAGCTAGCAAGGTATAGTTTGACCCTTTCCACAAAGCTCTCCTTTGTTTTAATGTTTATTCTTCTGAATTCATTCATTTCTGCAGATAGGAATAGATAAAAACATACCATCTAGATGTATAGTTTTAGAGAGAGTGAGCAAGAAAGAAAGAGAATTGTGCACCAGGGCCTTAGCCACTGAAGTCAAACTCCGGGTGCTTACACCACCTATTGGGCATGTGTGACTTTGTGCTTACCTCACCTTTGTGATCTGGCTTACATGGGATCTGGAGAATCAAACCTGGGTCCTTAGGCTTTGCAGGCAAGCACCTTAACCACTAAGCCATCTCTCCAGCCCTTATCTGGTACTTTTGAGGGAAAAAGAAGAGAAATTTGTTTGTTTGTTTGTTTGGTTTTTTTCCATGGGATCTCTGGCTGGCCCTGGGCAGAGTATTTTGCCCATATTCCAGCTTCTTTCAGAAAGATACACATACTTGGACTGTAGAGATGGCTCAGTGGTTAAGAGAACTTCCTATGCAAGCATGAAGGTTTGAGGAAGCCTGAGAGACTACTTAAGTTCAATTCCTAGGACCCACATAAACACCTGGGCATAGCCACGCATCTCTGTAACTTCAGCCCTGTGGGGAGCAGAGACCAGAGAAAATGGCAGGCTTTGGGATCGGTAAGAGACTAGCTCAAATAAGAATGGTCAGAAGAAGCCACGAGTGGTGGCGCATGCCTTTAATCCCAGCACTTGAGAAGCAGAGGTAGGATTGCCAAGAGTTCAAAGCCACCCTGAGAGTAAATAGTGAACTCAGCCTTGGCTAGAGCAAGGTCCTACCTCAAAAAACCATACACACACACACACACACAGACACACACACACACACACACACACACACACACACGGCAATGGAGAAGGGCACGTGACATTCTCTCTTAGCTGTCACAGGTGAGCGTATGGCATGCTGCATAGGCATGTGCATACACCACACACACAAGAATAGTCATTTAACTTGAGAGGCTTGAAGAAGGCTGTCTGATAATGGGAGGTCCAGAGGACCATTAAATGCTTTCCACAAAGGTATCAAAAAGGAATAAGGAAAGCCGGGCGTGGTGGCGCACGCCTTTAATCCCAGCACTCGGGAGGCAGAGGTAGGAGGATCGCCGTGAGTTCGAGGCCACCCTGAGACTCCATAGTGAATTCCAGGTCAGCCTGGGCTAGAATGAGACCCTACCTCGAAAAACAAAAAACAAAAAAACAAAAAAAAAGGAATAAGGAAAGACAGCCAAGAGCTCGGGGACATAGCAGAGCTGTTGGTGCTGTAGCTAGGGCTCCTCGTGCAGACATGTGGAACAGCCCTGAATCACACTCAGGCATCAAGTTGACACATGCAAATGCAAGGCAGCTGATAGAGGGCTGTCACACTGAGATGGCTTCAGTGATGCTGCAAGCCCTTGCAACAGTCATCAGAGGTCTCTCTACCCTTCAGGCTTCCAGACTGACCAATTTCTCCTGCAATAATAAGTTGTGATTTTCTTGTGTAGGTATTAGGTGATGCTTGAGTGCAAGAGGCTGAAGAGAATGAAGAGCTCTGTGTACTGTTGAATTTTGTAAAGGTAGTTGGTGACAGAATTTTAGGCAGAACAACCTAGCCCTTTCCAACCCGGAGCAAACATTCATGAAATAGACTGGTGTCCTCGTGGGTAAGAAAAACACTCGAGTTCCTAGAATGTCTGATAGGACTCATTCCTCGTCTTGGAAGTTAAACGTCCTACTTGTACCAAACGCATTGTCACATGCTGTCAATACCAGAATATACACAACAGAAAGAATTGTTTTGTGTGGAACCCACTATTTCAGATTACACTTTTTCTTCCTTGTTTATATACTAGAGAATAATTTGGTATTTAATAGGCCACTTCATAATTTTTAGATTTCAGAATGTGAAGGAATAGGAATAGTATTCATTTTATACTTACCTTGGAATAAGCTTCCTAAAGACACTGCAGCTGTGATGGCCAGTCCAGCAGGCCACACATCTGGTGAAAAAGTATACACAGAAACTTAAGGCAATAAAGATTTAATTGCAGAGCAGCACCCTAATGTCTTCTTGGTACCTGAAGTCTTTGCAGCTCACCTTCTTCTATTATTAATTCCATTACAGACCAGTAATTGCATTTATTGAAGCCAGTGCTTCTTGTTCTAGGAAATGCTGATCTTAGTGAATCTCAAGTATTCAGTGGAAAATGGTCTTTAATAATTCAGAGACTTTACTGCTTTTCACAATTCACTTGGTCTTGCTGCCTTTTATGTCCTAAATATCTTATAAAAGGTTACTGAGTTATGACATCTAAAAAACTCATCTCTAAGGAATCTCAGGATATGCTACATGCTGTTTTAAATAGGCTGTTGCATCTCGAGCAGCTGCCATGTTACAGCAGAGTTTGACACTTCCTGCTAAATACCAGATGAGTTCTGACACCTCTCGTGAGATGGTTAAAGCTGGGATTTGTTTTTTTGTTTTTGTTTTTCTTTCAACAGCATCACCAAAGAGAGCATCGTAGATGTAGAAGGAGTTGTGAGAAAAGTAAATCAGAAAGTTGGAAGCTGTACGCAGCAAGATGTGGAGTTA
This sequence comes from Dipus sagitta, assembly GCA_036346955.1. Taxonomy (NCBI): domain Eukaryota; kingdom Metazoa; phylum Chordata; class Mammalia; order Rodentia; family Dipodidae; genus Dipus; species Dipus sagitta. Next base: position 167,271,916 of record CM070773.1, read on the forward strand.
CATGTTCAGAAGGTAACTCATCAAAATACAGAATTGTGAGGCTGAAGATAATAGCTGACTGTGCACAACACTCTGGCTCAATCTCCAACACGACAAAAAATGAAAGTGTGCTTGTATGTATGTGTATTAAAATTATGTTTGGAGTAAGTCTTACAGCTTTTCATGTCAAATCTATATGTTTTTAATAACTTGAATTTACATAAAATACTGATATTTATAAGTTAATTACTGAAGGAATTACCTTTTGTTATATAACAGATCACCTCAATATTTAGTGGCTTAGAACAACAAGCATTTATTTTCTTATAATTCTGTGAATAAGTCAAGATGGACCCATTGCAAGGGGATCTCCTCATCCCAAAGGCCAACCCAGTTGTGTGGGCATGATTCTGGGCACTCACAGAGGCCGGGAGGAAGCAGTAGTCCTCAAGGGCTCACTTTTCTGCTTTCTGCTGTGGCATGCTTGGGTGCTAAATATTCCATGGATTAAAGTCACGTGGTAAAACGTGGATTTAAGGGGTGGAGGAAGGTTCCAGCTCTTTCTGGGAGGAGGGGCAGCACCCCTGCCAAGCAGCATACAGGACAGGAAGACTGCTGCAGCCATCTTTGCAGTCTGCTGTGGTCATGTAGGGAACAGGACAAGGTGCATCAGAAAAGCTTCATTGGGATGGAGAGATGGCTTAGCAGTTAAGGGGCTTGCCTGCGAAGCCTAAGGACCCATGTTCTACACTCTAGATCCCACGTTAGCCAGATGCACAAAGGTGAGGCAAGTGCCAGGGTAACACTTGCACACTGGGTGGCACAAGTGTCTGGAGTTCAGTTTCAGTGGCTGAGACCCTGGCACTCTAATTCTCTCTCCTCTCTGTCTCTCTTGCTCTCTCTAAAATAAAAATAAAAAAAAAAAAGTTATTTTAAGAAGCCTTATTTACTATTGAGATTTTGTCTTGCTATGAATTTTTTTTTAGGGAGACAAAGAGAAAGATAGAATTGGTGCATCAGGGCCTCAGCCACTGCAAACAAATTGCAGACACATGTGCTACCATGTGCAGCTGGCTTACGTGGGACCTGGAGAATCAAACTGAGTTCTTAGGCTTCGCAGGCAAGCACCTTAACCACTAAGCCATCTCTCCAGCCCCTAATAAATGTATTTTTAAGATATTGTTGTTAGACCAGGGACATAGCTCAGTGGCAAAGTACTTGCATAGCATGACTAAGGCCCTGGGTTCAGTACCCGCTATATAAAAGATATTCTTACAATCTAGCATGCAGTGTTACTTTTAAATATAAAGCCTACAGAACTTAAAGTATTTCATAAAACATTCTGCAAACAAAATGAAATCTTATACATAATGACTTTATCATTTACTTAGTGATCAGCAATTACTAGTTATATATATTTTGTACCAAATACTACATGAAGTTGAACTTAACAGAGGAGATGATGACTTTCTACCAGCTGTAAAAATCACAGCTCTTCAAATTTCTCTTGTCAAAGGAAACCCTACAATGTGGGTGTAGGGAAGAGTAACAATTCTGTTTACTGTGAGAGGAACTGAAGGAAATCCTTCTGACACTTTATTACTGGCAGTATCTGAGATGAATGCTTGGTATAATCTGAAACTGGAAGACTTAAATAAAGGGCCTTCTCTTTGTGCTCTACCAGGTTTGCCAGACAGAGTTCAGGGTACAAGCAGCAAAGTCACTTGTTTTTGAAGGGCACTCAGAAAACCCTAGCTCAGTCTTCATGAGCCACTTAATTTGTATCACTAAAATATGGAATTAGCATGCATGAGTATTGAGGGATTTTGACAACATAAAGGAACATTCTTTATGGCAGCTCCCAAAAGAACAGTAAGAAGTGAGATGGAACATGTTTGAGAGGAGGCTGTGAAGGGATACTTGGCAGATAATGAGGAAAGCAAGGAGAGGTGTAGCTCAGCTGGACTGAATTGGGTTCTAGTGATATCAGTGGCCAAACACTGAGTAGTAATAGCAACTCCTGTTAATGGTTTGATTCTTATAGCATACCCCACTTTAGCCTTTGAGAATAAGTGATTTCTCTAACAATAGGTTTTTGGGTTTTTTTTGCAGGGGTGGGGGGACTGAGGTAGGGTCTCACTCTAGCCCAAGCTGACCTGGTATTCACTATGTAGTCTCAGGGTAGCCTTGGACTCACGGTGATCTTCCTACCTCTGCCCTCCTGAGCCACCACTCCCGGCCTCTAACAATAGCTTTTGCATGACAAAGCTAGACCCTACTTATTTAACATTACTGTAGCCTTGGGATTCGTAAAGTATATATTCTTTAATTTTTTTTAAATATATTTTATTTAGTTAGATAGTTATTACTGTTTGAGAGAGAAAATGAGGCAGAGAGAGAGAATGGGTACACCAGAACCTCTAGCCACTTCAAACTCTAGATGCATACACCACCTTATGCATCTGGCTTTACATGGGTACTGGGAAATTGAACCTGAGTCCTTTGGCTTTGCAGGCAAGCGCCTTAACCACTAAGCCATCTCTCCAGCTCTTACATATTATTTTATTTGACTTCCAGCAGTGCATAGAGGCAATGGTATCTCTATCTTATAGGTGAAAAAATGTTTATCATTTTGTTTGGTTCCAGCAAGTGGTTTTAGTTAAAGATACATGCAAATATTGCTTCATATGATCGTTTTTTTAACCAGTTGTGTGCTTGCTGACACTTCTGGCACTTCATGGCTTTCAGATCTATGTGATCAGTTTGGCTGAACCTCGCTTGCCACTGCAGCTGGATGATGCTGTTCGGCCTGAGGGAGATGGAGAAGAGGTGAGATTCATGGCATGAGAGCTACTGCTTCTGCAGGTTTAGTATGTAAAGAATTAAGGCCCAGTGTCCTGCTTTTGTATCAAGGCATGTCTGAGCTCCATTTTAATTTTAACTTGCTCTTCCAGGGGCTGCAGATGTAGCTCAGTGGTAGAGGGCTTGCCTAGCATATGATAGGTTCTGTGTTTGATACTCAGCACTGAAAAGGAGAAAACAAAAAATCTTTTACACTCATAAATCAAGCTTTTATTTTTTATTTATTTATTTAGTAGAAAGTTGTATGGCTACATCATAGGTTAGTACCAGCATTTCCATCCTCCCTGTCCCTATTCCACTGAGGGCCCTTTTCAGTGGGACTTTAAGCTTCTGTGTTGACGGCGTGTCTGTCATTATTTAGAGGAGTAGAATTTAAAACAAACTTTAAAGTATTTATTTAAAATAATATAAGTATATTTCATGTTTGTATATATCTTATAACTAATTAAAATGACAAGTTGTATTTTCTAAAACAAATAATTTTTTTAAATTTTTTGTTTATTTTTATTTGAGAGTGACAGACAGATAGAAGGAGAGAGAGACAGAGAGAGAGAGAATGGGCGCGCCAGGGCTTCCAGCCACTGCAAACGAACTCCAGATGCATGTGCCCCCTTATGCATCTGGCTAACGTGGGTCCTGGAGAATCGAGCCTCGAACCTGCGTCGCAAGGCTTCACAGGCAAGCACTTAACCGCTAAGCCATCTCTCCAGCCCTAAAACAAATAATTTTATGTCAAGCATGAGATTATATTAAATTTCTACAAAAGTTTATAATAACTGGCTTAATAATCATCTAGATTCTTATGGACTTTGAATTCTCTGTGTTTGGAGGTTATCATTCCACCTTTAGTAAGTGCCTCAGTGCACTCATGAAGAATGAAAATGGAAAAGAAAAATATAATGAAAATGTAGCTATCACTTTTAGGACTAGAGTCCCCAGGACCTTCAGTGGCTCCCAGAGCACAATGCTGAGAACTCCTAATCCTGTATCTTTAACCTGTTCCATTGGCAAGAGCTGGTGGATTAAATCCAGGGCTCTGTAGAAACACAAGTGGGTAATTCTAATGTTCCAAGAATAGGGCAGGCTTTGGGGGTGGAGAAGAGAGCAGACCTATTAGCATCTGCTTATTTTCACATCTCCTCTTTCCATCTCTGTTTTTTAACTTAAATGTTCCATGGCGTTGCCTCTTATTTCTACCAAGATATTGGCTAATTTCATGCATAATACTAAACACATCCATTTTTACATGGCTTCTACAAGTGGTGCGTATGTGTGCATGCATGTACCCACATGCTTCAGAAAGTTGGTAAGAATCTATTTTTTCATCTCCTCCCCTCTTTTTTTAGGAAGGAAGAGCTACTGTTAACCAGGATACAAGATTGGACAACAGAGTCATTGATCTTCGGGTATGCCTCCTTTATTTTATTTATAGATGTGACCATGTCAAACTTGAGATGGGCAGGGTTGCCATAACGCTAATTGGCACTTACCTATGTGTAAGTGTGATCATAAGAGAAATAGTGTGCCTTTCTGACTGCCAGCAAGGATGTTAACTTGCTTTGTTTTAAAATGACATGTGATTACAAAGCAAATAGATGTCACTTTCAAGTGATAGCGGTTTTGGACCAGTTTAACCAGTGGGTTAAAAATGTAACCATTAGAGTCACTATGAAACATGTCTCTTGTGATCTATAAGGTAGTCTCATGGGCTTGTTTCCCCTTTGGTTTGGTTGCAAGTGAGATTTCACTGGTTTCATCATTGTAGCAAAGCCAGTGTCATCTTCCTTTCTTCATATTTGACCACATCTTCCTCCTTTACTCAAATACTCTACCTGATGCTAAATTTATTTGTCACCTCAAGAGTAGTGTCCAACTCTTCTGCAATCATGTAAATACAAGCCTCCCTTACTGTCCACTCAATGAAACTCCTGATGATTTGCTTTCTGTTTTACCTTCTCTGTTTTTCTTATGTTGAAAAACCAAGCTGGGCATGGTGGTGCACACACACCTTTAATCCCAACACCCAGGAGGCAGAGGTAGGAGGATCTCTGTGAGTTTGAGGCCACTCTGAGACTGCAAAGTGAATTCCGGGTCAGTCTGAACCAGACCAAGACTCTACCTCAAAAGAGAAAGGAAGGAAGGAAAAAGGGGGCTAGAAAGATGGCTTAGTAGTTAAGGCGCTTGCCTGTGAAGTCTTAAGGACCCAGGTTCAATTCCCCAGTACCCACATAAGCTAGATACACAAGGTGGCACATGAGTCTCAAGTTCATTTGCAGTGGCCAGAGGCCCTGGTATGCCCATTCTCTCTATCTGCCCTCTCCCCCACCCCCCGGTCTCTCTGTCTGTCTGTCTGTCTCTCAAAATAGTAAATAAATTTTTAAAAAGAAAAAACAAACAGTAATCAAAAGTCCTCTTAAGGGCTGGAGGGATGGCTTAGCGGTTAAGGCATTTGCCTGCAGCCAAAGGACCCAGGTTCAATTCCCCAAGACCCACATTAGCCAGATACACAAGGAGGTGCATGCGTCTGGAGTTCATCTGCAGTGTCTGGAGGCCCTGGTGCACCCATTCATATTCTCTCTCCTCCCTTTCTCTGTCAAATGAATAAATATATTTTTAATCCTCTTATTAATACCTTGAAGTCACACGTTTTTCATATATTTTGTGCATAGAAGTTAGACATCGTACTGTGTTTACCCGCTGTGATGGCACAGTTGCCTACCTCATTACCTTTTCTTCTGCCAAGCGAAAAATCAAAATTATACTCCTAAAAGAATTTTTGCATTCTGATAACACAAAAGATTGTCTTAGGCCGGGCGTGGTGGCATACACCTTTAATCCCAGCACTTTGGAGGCAGAGGTAGGAGGATCACCATGAGTTCGAGGCCACTCTGAGACTATATAGTGAATTCCAGGTCAGCTTGAGCTAGAGTGAGACCCTACCTCGAAAAGCTAAAACAAAAAAACAAAATGTCTTGGGCTGTAGAGATGGCTTAGCGGTTAAGGGTTGCCTGTGAAGCCTAATGACCCAGGTTCCATTCCCCAGTATCCACATAAGCCAGATGTAGAAGGTGGTGCTGGAGTTTGTTTGCAGTGGCTAGAAGGCCCTGGTGTGCCCATTCTTTATCTGCCCACCCCCTCCAATAAATAAATACGTTTTTTTAAAAAAAGATTGTCTTTGTACCATAGTTATGATGGCAACATATTGAAATTTATATGACAGGTTTTGCAGTGTTCTTCCTTACTGCTGAAAATAAGCAATGATTTCCGGGTGTGAGACTGATACACATGCATATTTTAATAGTTATATGATGTGACCAGCAAATTAGATCGATAGATTCATGTATATCATTGCTTGGGATGAGCCAAGTTTTAAGGTGTAACTTAACAAAAATTAATTAATAATAATAGTAGAGCAGGTGAAACCTACTGTGACAGAAGTGGTAGTAGAACATAAGACAAATTTAAGCTGTGCTGGTTTATTTAAGCCACAAGTGGAATATTGGGAATTTAGGGTTGCTGTGAAAATTATAGGTATACAAGTACCACAGCAATTTAAGCTCTTTAAATGTAGATCTGAGTGGCCTGAAATAGTCAGGGATGGTGTCCTGAAGGGTGTTTTAACCATTGGCCTGCACCAATCAGAAGAATCCTTTAGGGGTACTCTGCACTGCTGTGATCCACGGCCCCTCCCCCACTCCCATGGTGTGTGCCTGCTTGATCTGTGATATCTTCATTGTATATTAGAAGGGGTGCGTGCTGCGGGGTCTTAACCCAGATTTACCCTGAGCACTGTTGGAGTTCATTATTTTTTTTTTTTAATTTTTTTTGTTCATTTTTATTTATTTATTTATTTGAGAGTGGCAGAGAGAGAAAGAGGCAGAGAGAGAGAGAGAGAGAGAGAGAGAATGGGCGTGCCAGGGCTTCCAGCCACTGCAAACGAACTCCAGATGCATGTGCCCCCTTGTGCATCTGGCTAACGTGGGTCCTGGAGAATCGAGCCTCGAACCGGGGTCCTTAGGCTTCACAGGCAAGCGCTTAACCACTAAGCCATCTCTCCAGCCCTGGAGTTCATTATTACAATAGTGTAACAGCATTGCAAGCAGGTCAAATTCTTAGTCCCAGAGATTACTTCTACTTGACTAGAAACTCTGTATCAATCTGATTTTTTTTAAAAAAGATTCATTTTATTTATTTGAGAGCAACAGACAGGCAGAGAGAGAGAGTGAGCGAACCAGGGCCTCCAGCCACTGCAAAGAAATTCCAGATGCTTGTGTCACCTGTGCATCTGGCTTACATGGGAATTGAGCCTAGGGGTCCCTAGGCTTCATAGGCAAGCATTTAACCACTAAGCCATCTCTCCAGCCCTTGATTTTTTTTTAATTAATAGCCAGCTCACTTGACATGAAAAGAGGTATGTCTCATTGTAGAAATTCTAGTTTTCTAGTGCAGATTTCCATATCTGCATACTTGAAACCACAAACACTTTAGATTTTTTTTTTTTTTTTTGGTCAGGTTTGGAATATTTACATATACATGATAAGATAACCAAGGTTGGGACCCAAGTCTAAACAAGATACCACTTCATTGACATAATTTTTTTAATATTTTATTTATTTATCTTCAAGGGGAGGGGAGGGAGGAAGGATGAAAGAGAGGAAAGGAGGAGGGAGGGAAGAAAGAGGCCAAGGTAGGAGTAGGAAGGTTGCTGTGAGTTAAAGGCCACTCTGAGAATAGAGCAAATTCCAGGTCAGCTTGGGCTGGAGTGAGACCCTATGTCCAAAAACAAAACAAAACAAAAAAAGTGCTGGAGAGATGGCTTAGCGGTTAAGGCAGTTGCCTGCAAAGCCTAAGGACCCAGGTTCAATTCTCCAGGGCCCACATAAGCCAGATACACATGGTGGTGCATGCGTCTGGAGTTCTTTGCAGTGGCTAGAGGCCCTGGTGCACCCATTCTCTCCCTCTCTCCCCCTCCCTCCCTCCCTCCCTCTCTCTGTCTCTAATAAATAAATAAATAAAAAATAAATCAGGCCAGGCATGGTAGTGCACTCCTTTAATCCTAGCACTCGGAAGGCAGAGGTAGGAGGATCACTGTGAGTTCGAGGCCACCCTGAGACTACCTAGAGAATTCCAGGTCAGCCTGAGCTGAAGTGAGACCCTACCTCGAAAACCAAAAGTAAATAAATAAGAGAAGGGGGGGGAAGGAAGGAAGGAAGGAAGGAAGGAAGGAAGGAAGGAAGGGAAGGAAGGGAAGGAAGGAAGGAAGGGAAGGAAGGGAAGGAAGGGAAGGAAGGAAGGGTGTTCCAGGGCTCCTACCTGCTGTGAGTGAACCCAGATCATTAGGTATTGCAGGCAAGCACCTTAACTTCTGAGCCATCTCTCCAGCCCTCATCCACACAATATTTTGAGTAACTTTCTGCATACAATAAGGTTTCATGTGTAGACTTTTCAGCTAGTGGCATCACACTTGAGAGCTTTGCAGAGTTTCAGATGTGGGCTGCCCTGCAAGTATCCCTCTTGTCTCTCAGTCCAGCTTCACCATAATAAACTGACAGAACATCTATAGCAGCTGAATTCAAAAGCTATAGTACACACAATTGAGACGGCCACTGTAAATAAAAGTTTAGAGCCATGAATTTGGCACAGCAAAAAAGAGACCTGTGAGATCTGTAAGAAGTTGAAGCTGGTCATGGGAGCACATCCTTTAATCCCAGCCCTTGGGAGGGAGACAGAGGTAGAAGGAGCACTCTTGAGTTTGAGGCCACCCTGAGACTACATACTGAGTTCCAGGTCAGCTTGGACCAGAGTGAGACCCTACGGCAGGGGGGCTGGGGGATTGTAGTTGACTACCACTCAGAGCTTCATTATAAGTTTGGGGTTTGTTTCAGTTTTTTTGTGGGTGTGTGTGATTTTTTTTTTTTTTTTTTTTTTTTTTTTTTTTTGTAGTAGTAGTAGGGTTTTTCTCTAGCCCAGGCTGACCTGGAATTTACTATGTAGTCTCAGGGTGACCTCAAGTTCAAGGAGATCTTCTAGCCTCTGCCTCCTAAGTGCTGGGATTAAAGGCATGTGCCACCACGCCTGGCAGAATGTTACCTCTCTTTCTTTTTTGTTTTGTTTTGTTTTGTTTTTGAGGTAGGGTCTCACTCTGGCCTAGGCTGACCTGGAATTCACTATATAGTCTCAGGGTGGCCTCAAACTCATGGTGATCTCCTACCTTTGCCTCCCTAGTGCTGGGATTAAAGACATGCACCACCACGCCCGGCTGGAATGTTACCTCTTAACCTCAGATTCTTTCCATGAACCTGCCCCTCTACTCCCATAAATGATTTACAAACATTTTTTGGTGTGTATGGTATGATGTTTGTGTTGTGTATGCATACCTGTTAGCAAAATGTGTATATCCCATCTGCAGAAGCCAGGAGAGAATGTTAGGTGTCCTCCTCTGTAGTTTTCCTGTGTTACTTCCTTGAGGTAGAGTCTCTCACTGCACCTGAACCTGCTGTTTTTCAGTCAGACTGGCTGACCCAGTGACTCTCCTGTCTCTGTCTCCCACGTGACTAGGGCTAGAGGCTTCTGTGGCCACACCCAACTTTTTACATGGTTCCTGGGGATCAGACTCAGGCCTTCTTAAGCCTTCATGCTTGCACAACACACATTGTTACTCACTGAACCATTTCTCCAGCCCCATGTTACTTTCTATCAGTTTAGGGAAATTATGCTTTAGAATAAAATACTAATTTAATATATGAAATATCAAACCTTCAGAATTGCAGTTCAGAGGGATTTGTATTCATATTATATGAGCTGTGAATATCAGTCCAAAGTTTAATTTCCAATTTACAAGAGGCTAAAATAAGTTTAGTGGGGCTAGCTAAAAGAGGTAAGTCTCAATGAAATGTATTCAGTATTCAGTGGCCTTGAAGAAAAATGTCTCTGCATGTGTGTCAGTGCCAGTGAAACAGCTTTTTGTTTGAAACAGGTTGCTAGGTTTTTGAAAGCAGAAGATTATGCAATTTGTTGTTGGATGAACAGAGTTTCCTTAAACTACATAATGGGTTAAAACAAAAAATTAAAAAAGCCAGAAGTCATTTTCTCTAGTTTAACTGTAGATATCTTGAAAATCATTAAGTAAATAGTATAACAGATTACATAAGTCTTCTAAATGATCTCCATAGTTTTGTGAGAAATTGATTAGTATCTTTAAATTTGAATTATAAAATAATGTTCTTGGGGTTGGAGAGATGATTTAGTGATTAAGGTGCTTGCCAGGAAAGCCAAAGGACCCAGGTTCCATTCCCCAATACCCACATAAAGCCTGATGCATCTGGAGTTCATTTGCAGTGGCTGGAGGTGAAGTAGTATTCTTTTGTTTGTTTAAAAATGGTCTTTAAAAAAATTATTTGTGTGGGCCTGCTTCAGGTTCTCTTGTTACTATTAAACAAACACTAGGCTGCAAACAAACACCAGATGCATGTGCCACTTTTTGTGTCTGGCTTTACATGGGTGCCAAGCCAGCAGGCTTTGTGAGCACTTATCTTTAACTGCTGAGCCATCTCTCCAGCCACTAAAGTAGCATTCTTTGTAGTGAAGGAAGTTAGAATAGCCATCCCTATCATAGTGTTTCTGGAGGGTTCTACTTTCTAAGTCAGAATGCCGTAAGTGCGAAGTCAGGAGGGGCCCCTGTGATGTGACAGCTGGGTGCACACAGCTGAGTTGGTATGTGCTTAAGCATTTTACTTAATACCTACCTGGTTCTAAGATAACTACTTAAAAAAATGTATTGGGCAAGACGTACTGATAAGAATCCACTTCTTTTAGTTAGGTATGGTGATGCACACCTTTAGTCCCAGCACTTTGGGGGCTGAGATAGGAGGATCTCCATGAGAGTGAGGCCATCTCAAACTACAGAGTGAGTTCCAAGTCAGCCTGGGCTAGAGTAAGACCCTGTCTGAAAAAAGCAAACAAAAGAGTACACTTCTTGGGCTGGAGAGATGGCTTAGCAGTTGGGGCGCTTGCTGCAAAGCCTTTCCAGTTCCCACATTAGCCAGATGCACAAAGGTGAGGTGCATACCCGCTAGGTGGCGCAAGCATCTGGAGTTCGATTTCAGTGGCTAAGGCCCTGGCACACCAATTCTGTCTGTCGCTGTCTCTCTCATTCTCTCTAAATTAAAAAAGAATACACTTCTTTTGACCAGATGTCCTATAATTAGTCTACAGCACAGATAACTGCTAGAGTTTTCTCACCACTGTCAGACGTGACTGAGTACACTAGAGAGTTTCGGGCAAAGAAACAGAGAAAGAAAAGAGGGGAAAGAAAATGAAGTAGAAGGACAGGGTGGCAGTACTGCTTTCTTTGTCATTTGGGGACCCATGTTGTAGGAGCCTATCCTTACTTATTTTTCTTCATTTTAAATTGGAACCAGCACATGACTTCTGCATTTATTGTATTGATTTAAAGGAAAGCAGCCGGGCATGGGAGGCTGAGATAGGAGGATCCCTATGAATTGGAGTCCAGCTTGGGGCTACAGAGTGAGGTCCAGGTCAGCCCTGGGTAGAATGAAATGCTACTTTACAAAACCAAAACAAAAAGAAAGTGTATGTTGTCTTCTTTTATTGTTCAGTGCTGAAATCTTATCTTCCTGAGAACATTTGTATGTGACACAAACATTGATACATCTCACTTAATAAGTTACCTTTAAAAAAACATTAAGAGAATCCACAAGAAAGGTGTTTCGGTAATTGTTAAGAAATATTTTTCTTTTATGGGATTCATATAAGTTGAAACATGTGCTTGCTAAGCATTTCTGGTGAGAATAGCTTCTTTGGGTTATTTCTGTTCATTAGATTCCAGCATGTTTTATCGCTTCTGGCTTGTATTGTGTTTGTGCGCTTGTGTCACCCTCCCCCACTAGGTTTCAGAGGTTGAGAGAAGAATACTTTAATTCACCTGTAGGTTCCTAGCAGTGCTGCTTAGGTGCCTGGTGGGTGTGCAGTGTGCTACTGAGTTAACTGGGTTTCGTTATTGCCTTACAGACATCCACTAGTCAGGCAGTGTTCCGTCTCCAATCCGGCATCTGCCATCTCTTCCGAGAAACTTTAATTAACAAAGGTTTTGTGGAAATCCAAACTCCTAAAATTATTTCAGGTATGCCTCACAATATTTCCTGTAATTTTTTTAAAATAAATTGTTTTTCTCCAAAATTGCTTATGTTGAATTTTGTTGTTTTTTGTTTTTGTTTTTTAACTGAAAGATCCCAAGAGTCCCTTAAGGTTTATTCTGTGAAACTATTTGTTTCAAAGACCATGTAACACACTAGTAGTATCACCACCAGCCATAGCACTACATTTTTATTCCAAGAGTCATTTTGTGGCAATGATTATGAAATGAGGTAATAACACACAAAGCACAATTCCTATGGTGTAAGTTAAACCAGAAATATTATCACTGTGTTTTTTCAAAATTGGTATTGCAATTTTGTTTTGTACAAATTGCATTGTAAAATCATTAAATGTATACTGATAGAGAAGTTATATTAATTGTAATCCTTACATGACTCTTGTCTTGGCCAGTTTACCCTTTAGATTGCTTAATGCTTAAAAAAAGATATGTTATGAATATCAGTCAGTTACAAATAAAATATTAAACACTGCCTGCTTAACAATTAGAAAAATAATTAAGAATACTTCTTTTTCTTTTTATCTTTTTTGTTGTTGTTGTTGTTGTTTGAGGTAGGGTCTCACCCTACCTCAGGCTGACCTGGAATTCACTATGAAATCTCAGGGTGGCCTCAAACTCAAAGTGATCCTCCTACCTCTGCCTCCCGAGTGCTGGGATTAAAGGCATGCGCCACCTCACCTGGCTTATTTATCTTAATTTTTATAGCCTCAATGTAGTAGATTTGAAATTTGCACAGCAAAGGAAGGGGGCATTTGTATCTAAAGTCAACCTGGTTCAGATACAAACTGCAGAATCACACATAAGAATGCATCTATGGACATTAGCTTACCTGAAGTCCTTGACTTTCTAGGACTATTAAATGAACTACTTGAATCAAACCATAAACTTTTTTTTTTTTCAAGGTAGGGTTTCACTCTAGCCCAGGCTGACCTGAAATTCACTCTGTATTCTCAGGGTGGCCTCAAACTCATGGCAGTCCTACTGCCTCTGCCTCCCGAGTGCTGGGATTAAAGGCGTGCACTGCCACGCCCGGTTTATAAACTGTTTTTACTGAAAGTTTACATTGATAAACATACAGTTGACTGTAGTAATATAAATGTTTACATTTCAGCTGCCAGCGAAGGAGGAGCCAATGTTTTCACTGTGTCATATTTTAAAAATAACGCTTACCTCGCTCAGTCCCCACAACTGTATAAGCAGATGTGCATCTGTGCTGACTTTGAGAAAGTTTTCTGTATTGGCCCAGGTATGGTTTTGTCAGTTACCTTTGTTACTTGTTCAGTGGTCGTAATGCTAGAAACACATTTTACATGATGTTCAAACCTTTGAAAACAAATTCTTTTATCTGCTGACTATACAAACACTAGACTTTGGAAAGCTGGGTATGTAGCTCACTGGTATACTACTTGTCTTAAGCATGTGGAAAGCCTGGGTTCAACTCCCACTGCCGCAAAATGAATGAATGAATATAAAAATGCAGACTTGAGGGACTGGAGAGATGGCTCAGCAGTTAAGGCACATGCCTGCAAAGCCCAAGGACCCAGGTTCGATTCTCCAGGTCCCACGTAAGCCAAGTGCACATAGTGTTGCATGTGTCTGGAGTTCATTTGCAATGGCTGGAGGCCCTGATGCGTACATTCTGTCTGCCTCTTTTCTCTCTGTGTCTTTAATAAATAAATAACTCTTTTAAAAAAAATTTTAATATTAGACTTCAAAGTAGAAATGAAAGTATGTATGTACATACACACACAAACGCTCTCTGTCTCTCTCTCTCCCTCTCTCTCTCTCATGCAATAGTTCAAAAGTTCTTTTTAGGCCATGCGTGGTAGCACATGCTTTTAATCCCAGCACTCAGAGGCAGAGTTAAGAGGATCACCATGAGTTCAAAGCCATCCTGAGATTACATAGTGAATTCCAGGGTCAGCCTGAGCTAGAGTGAGACCCTACCTCAAAAAAACAAAAAAAAAAAGTTATTTTTGAATTTTAAGGGAGGGTCTTACCCTGTAGCCCAGGCTGACCTCGAACTCATGGCAATTCTTCTACCTCCATCTCATAAGTGTGTCAGTAGTTCTTTAAATATGTAAGCATCACTCATGTGAGTAAAATCATAAACATTCTATTTTTTTTTTCAAGGTAGGGTTTCACTCTAGTCTAGGCTAACCTGTAACTCATTATGTAATCTCAGGGTAGCCTGGAACTCACTGTGATCCTTTTACCTCTGCCTCCCGAGTGTGCCTGGCTTAAAGGTGCGTGCCACCATGCCAGCTCAGCCTTCTATATTCTTGCTGAAGAAAATTTTTTTTGTCTCAAAACCATCTCGTTGTGGGCTGGAGAGATGGTTTAGCGGTTAAGCACTTGCCTATGAAGCCTGATGACCCCGGTTCAAGACTCCATTCACCAGGACCCATGTTAGCTAGATGCACAAGGGGTCGCATGTGTCTGGAGTTCGTTTGCAGTGTCTGGAGGCCCTGGCACACCCATTCTCTCTCTCTCTCTGTCTCTCTTTCTCTCTCTCTGCCTCTTTCTCTCTGTCTCTCTCAAATAAATAAAAATAAACCCATCTTGTTGTATAGATACATGCCTTGAAAATATATACCCTCTGACCTTTATCTAAGTAAATTCTTTATCATACCTAAAGGCAATTAGAACAGAACTATTTACTTATTTGCAAAGAGAGAGAGAATGGGTGCAACAGGAACTCCAGCTGCTGCAAATGGACTCCAGATATATGTGCCACTTTGTGCATCTAGCTTTATGTGGGTACTGGGAAATCAAACATGGGTCATTAGGCTCTGCAGGCAAGCACCTTAACTGCTGAGCCATCTCTCCAGCCCTGAATATCTTAATTTTCTGCATTTATTAATCTTTTATTTGCTGAATACCTGTTAAGTGTATATTCTTATATTTGGTGCCATTTACATAAAAAAAGAATACCAGCACTTGGCAAACTTTAGTGCACACAAATATCTAGGGATCTTCATAAAAATATGGATTCTGGGACTGGGGGAGATGGTTGAGCTGCTAAAGGGCCTTGCTTACAAAGCCTACCAGCCCAGGTTCAGTTCCTGTTCTCCCACATAAACCATATAGGCATCTGTTTGCAGCAGCAAGAGAGCCTGTCATATGCACACACATGCATGTGCGTGCATGCACGCACACATAAATAAATGAATAATTTAAAAATAACTGTAGGTCCCAGGTGTGTGTGAAACCTGAGACTGCTCTCATGAGCATCCAGATGACTGCTGATGCGCCTCATTTGCAGGTCATGTTTTCAGTGACTCCCTGCTCCCAGGACTGACAAAGATGTGCGTGCACGCTACATGCAGCACTCACAGGGCGCCATCAATGAATTTTAGAACATAAGCTGGGCATGATGGCTCACATCTGCAATCCCAGCTCTTAGGATCTGAGGCAGGGAGATTGCCACAGGTTTGAGGCCAGCCTGGATTACAGGGTGAAAGTCCATCTCAAAAACAAAAGAAGGGGCTGGAGAGATGGCTCAGCATTAAGGCACTTGCCTGCAAAGCTTAATGACCTGGGTTCGGTTCCCCATTACCCACATAAAGCCAGATGCACAAAGTGGTGCATGAGTCTGAAGTTTCTTTGCAGTGGCTAGAGGCCATGCCACATCCTTCTCTCTTTCTCTCTTTCTCTCTCTTTCTCTCTTTCTCTCTCTTTCTCTATCTCCCCCTTTCTCCCCCCTCTTTCTCACTCTCCCTCTCTCTCTGTCTCTTTGCTTGCAATTAAATAAAATATTTTTTAAAAATTTTCTTTTGGTTTTTCAAGGTAGGGTCTCACTCTAGTCCAGGCTGACCTGGAATTCACTATGTAGTCACAGGGTGGCCTCAAACTCATTGTGATTCTCTTACCTCTACCTCCTCAGTGCTGGGATTAAAGGCATGCACTACCACACCCAGCTTAAAAAGTTATTTTTAAAAAATAGTTTATTTGGGGCTGGAAAGATGGCTTAGCAGTTGAGTGCTTGCCTGCGAAGCCTAAGGACCCCGGTTCGAGGCTCAGTTCTCCAGGACCCACGTTAGCCAGATGCACAAGGGGACGCAGGCATCTGGAGTTCGTTTGCAGAGGCTGGAGGCCCTGGTGTACCCATTCTCTCCCTCCCTCCCTCCCTCTCTCTCTTTCTCTCTCTCTCTCTCTGCCTCTTTCTCTCCCTCTGTCACTCTCAAATAAATAAGAATGAACCAAAAAAATATTTTTAAAAAATAGTTTATTTGGTTTGGAGAGATGGCTTAGCCGTTAAGGCACTTGCCTGCAAAGCCTAAGGACCCATGTTCTACTCTCCAAATCCCATGTTAGCAGACGCACAAACGTGAGGCAAGTGCAAGGCTGCACATTCCCAGTAAGTGGCGCAAGCGTCTGCAGTTGAATTGTAGTGGCTGAGGCCCTGGCGCACCCATTCTCTATCTCTTCTCTCTTGTTCTGTACAAAAATTAAAATTAAGTAAAATTTTTATTTATTTTTATGGGACAGATAGAGAATGGGCACACCAGGGCCTCTAGCCACTACAAATGAACTCTTTTTGCATATCTGGCTTATGTGGGTACTGGGGAGTTGAACCTGGGTCCTTAGGCTCCACAGGCAAGGACACTATAAACCATCTCTCCAGCCCAAAAAGTTACTTAAAAAAAATCAGGCTGTGCTGTACAGTCATATCAGTATGGATTCTGTAATGAGTATAAAAAGGAGATGATTGAGTTAACTAGTCACCATGAAAGAAAATTCAAACTGAAGTGGACTTGTAAGGACCTGCTAGAATATATAAACAACAGAGATGATATTCTGGTCAAAGAAAACAAGTAGAGTAAAAGCGTGGAATAGAAAACAAAAATAAGAATGGTAGTATTAAGAAGAAATGGGGAGCCTGGCATGGTGGCGCACGCCTTTAATCCCAGCACTCGGGAGGCAGAGGTAGGAAGATTGCCATGAGTTTGAGGCCACCCTGAGACTCCATAGTGAATTCCAGGTCAGCCTGGGCTAGAGTGAGACCCTACTTCAAAAAAAAAGAAGAAGAAGAAGAAATGGGGAAAGCTGGAGAGAGGGCTTAGCGGCTAAAGCGCTTGACTGCAAAGACAAAGAACACAGGTCCAATTCCCTAGGACCCATGTAAGCCAGATTCACAAGGTGGAGCACGCTTCTGGAGTTTGTTTGCAGCAGCTGGAGGCCCTGGCACACCCATTCTGCCTGCCTGTCTGTCTGTCTCTGCCTCTCTTTCTCAAATAAATATATAAAAATAAAACAAAGAATATTTTATAAAAGAAATGTAAAACACTGGTTAAGATTAAATTGTTAAAGTGGAAAGGTTCTAAACTCCTTGTCATTTTGTGTCTTGTAACAGAAGTCATGGGGGAGCCTTTGAGTGAGGATGTGTTGTAGGAATATCAATGTGACAGTGATGTGAAAGATGAGCTGAGTTAGAGGCAGACCAGCTGCAGAGGAAAGACGTTGTGAGGATAATAAGAGCTGGATTGAGGGGATGTCTAAAATATGTATAATGCTACTTCGCTTGTTCAGTTTCATTTAGCCAGAGCCACATTCTAATAAACTTGAGACAAGCTCACTATATTAGTCATAATTGAGTCTGTTTTTAATTATTGAGAAGGTACCTCAGGATCTTGCATTCCCTTGAGGTTTTATGAGCCTCGTTTATTAATTTGCATACCGCTTTTACTACATGACTGTGGGAGTCTGTAATGAACTTGCTGTCTAAGAGAACGCTGAAGCAGATGGCTTATCAGAGGTCTTTCCAGCTCTGTAGAAATTTAAAATTCAGCATATTCTCTTGTTCACTTCAGTTTTCAGAGCTGAAGACTCCAATACCCACCGACATCTAACAGAGTTTGTTGGTTTGGATATTGAGATGGCTTTTAGTTATCATTACCATGAAGTTTTAGAAGAAATTGCTGACACCTTGGTACAAATATTCAAAGGACTTCAAGAAAGGTAAAAAGTCTTTTCTGTCCCCACATGGCCTCAATTTCAAATCAATTTGGGTTCTTTGTTTGTGCGGGTTAGGGTGTGGGGGTCTCTCTGTGTAGCCTAAACTGGCCTTAAACTCTCAAACCTTCTGTCTCAACCTCCCAAGTGCTGAGATTATACACATGTACTGTGCCCAACATAAAGGTAATAATTCTTGAATTGGAACATATAAACTATATTTCTGTAAGGTATTCTTGCCAGTTAAAGTCAATTTAAATACAGTTATGTGTTCCATGAGGATGCTTGAATTGATGGGGCATGGTGGCTCATGTTTGTAATCCCAGTATTCAGTACACTGAGGCAAAGGATTGAGGGTTCAGGCCAACCTGCAGTACATAGCAAGACAGACAGCTCAAAAAAAAAAACAAATACCACAGTGGTCACAAGAGTATATAACCTAAGGCATCATCTGTACTGAACCTATACATATATAGATGAAGCCTAAGTTGTTTGTTGTTTGGTTTTTCGATGTAGGGTCTCACTCAAGCCCAGGCTGACCTGGAATTCACTATGTAGTCTCAGGGTGGCCTGGAAATCACAGTGATCCTCCTACCTCTGCCTCCCTAGTGCTACGATTAAAGGTGTGCACCACCATGCCTGGCACTTTTTGGTTTTTCGAGGTAAGGTCTCACTCTAGCCCAGGCTGACCTAGAACTCACTCTGTAGTCAGTCTCAGGGTGACCTTGAACTCACGGCGATCCTCCTACCTGTGCCTCCTGAGTGCTGGGATTAAAGGTGTGTGTCATCATGCCTAGCACTTTTTTTAAACTACATAAACATGAGTATTTAGTAAAGAAAGGTCAAACTAATAAGGGACTTTTTTGGGGGGAGGGGAGCTTTAAGGTCTTTAAGGAGCTTTTTTTGTTTTGTTTTACTTATTTAAGAGAGAGGGAGAGAGAGAATGGATGTGCCAGGGCCTCCAGCCACTGCAATCGATGAACTCCAGACAATGTGCACTCCCTTGTGCATCTGGCTTACGTGGATCCTGGGGAATCAAACCGAGGTCCTTTGGCTTTGCAGGCAAACGCCTTAACAGCTAAGCCATCTCTCCAGCCCCTTTAAGGAGCTTTATAACGTGTGTGGGTCTGGTTGAGTTAACATTTCTAATCAGATATGTTAGAGATTAAGAAAGTTGAGCCATGGACTGGAGGGATGGCTTAGGGGTTAAGGCATTTGCCTGCAAAGCCAAAAGACCCAGGTTCGATTCCCCAGGACCCACGTTAGCCAGATGCACAAGGGGGCACACACGTCTGTAGTTCATTTGCAGTGGCTAGAGGCCCTGGCATCATGCCCATTCATTCTCTCTCTCTGTCTCCCCCCTCCCTCCTTTCCTCTTTCTCTGTCAAATAAACAAATAAAAATAAAATATTTTAAAAAAAGAAAGTTGAGCCATGTCCATCTTAGATACAACCTATAAACTGGCAAATAGCTTATCCCTTAAAGTCCACAGAAATGTGTTTATTTGCAATGGTGTTTAACATCAGGAAATAGGAAAATGGGAAGCAAGTAAGTTGATAAGGTAGATAGTCTCTCTCCTTCCTCCATCCTTCTAAAGGCACTTCAAGTCTTAGACTGAAACCAGTCTAACTGATGGAGGACCAGGTTTGAGATTTTTTATTTTTTTTTATTTTTATTTTTTTAGTAAGTTGAGAGAAGAGAGGGGTCAGGGAATGGGCATGTCAGGGCCTCCAGCCACTGCAAACAAACTCCAGACATATGTGCCACTTTGTGTGTCTGGCTTTATGTGAGTACTGGGGTCCTTAGGCTTTGCAGGCAAGCACCTTAGCCACTGAGCCATCTCTCCAGCCGCCATGTTTAAGAATTTAAGAATTAATGTTTAAGTAATGTTTAAGAAATAATAAATGTGTGTGTGTGTGTGTGTGTGTGTGTGTGTGTGTGTGTCTGTGTGTGTGTGTCTGTGTGTGTGTTGTTTGATTTTGGGTTTTTTTTTTTTTTTTTTTTTTTGAAGACAGTTTCATGTAGCCCAGCCTACTGATGTGTTTATATGCTTTGTTGATATTTTCTAAATTTCAAAAATATAAATTTTTTTTTTTTTTTTTTTTTTTTTGGTTTTTCGAGGTAGGGTCTCACTCTAGCCCAGGCTGACCTGGAATTCACTATGGAGTCTCAGGGTGGCCTCGAACTCACGGCGATCCTCCCACCTCTGCCTCCCGAGTGCTGGGATTAAAGGCGTGCGCCACCACGCCCGGCTTTTTTTTTTTTTTTTTTGGTCAAAAATATAAATTTTATTCTGCAAAGATAATAAGTAAACTTAAAAATGTAGAAAGTGTTGATTTTACAGAACGACTAAGCACAGGCACCATACTTGTGGGATCCTCTGTATCTTTGTCCCTTTGATAAGTTAATTAATGCAACCTTTTTAAATTTTTTTACCCTTGTGTCTCAACTAGTGTTTCCTTATAAAACAAAATAGCCTTTAATATTTAGAAACACTTTTCCTCCTTTCACATTGATAAGAAAATTTCTAAAACTTGGTGTAAATGACTGAAATCTTCACCTTGCTTGTAAATAAGAGAACAAGCATGAATCATGCCCTTGGGATTAATCAGATCTCTCCTTATTATAGGTTTGGACAAACTTTTTTCAGGCCATGACTAATTTTGTTAGACCCATTTCCTACACCCTCTATTATTTTGAAGCAAATCCTCACTATCATTTCACCCATACATACTTTAGCAAAAATATGCTTTTTAAATGTTAAGATACTTTTGGAGCCTAGTGTGGTGGCACATGCCTGTAATCCCAGCCTCTGCCTATTGCAAGACCTTGCCTCGAAAAAAAAAGTTATCTTGGGCTGGAGAGATGGTTTAGCGGTTAAGCGCTTGCCTGTGAAGCCTAAGGACCCTGGTTCAAGGCTCCATTCCCCAGGTCCCACGTTAGCCAGATGCACAAGGGGGCGCACGCGTCTGGAGTTCGTTTGCAGTGGCTGGAGGCCCTGGCGCGCCCATTCTCCCTCTCTCTCTCTATCTGCCTCTTTCTCTCTCTGTCGCTCTCAAATAAATAAAATAAACAAAAAATATTTTTTAAAAAAAAGTTATCTTCCACAGCAGAAATGCAGTTCACTGCAGTTAACATTTGTCTCAGGCCTAGTGTGTGCAGGGTAGGCATTATATGGTAGGGGTTATCAAAATGGAAAAAGACACTGGAAACTCCCCTAAATGAACTTGTAGTGACATATTGAGTATAGTGGGGTCGGAGATGGGTATTCTTTAATCTGGTCTGCCTTGGGGGTGAGAAGTGTTGCTAAAGGATTAAGAAGTCACATTTTTAAATGCTTCATAAATGGGTATCTTATGTTTCTAACAATATTAGTTGATAGGAGTTGTAAATAAAAATTTTAATCCCTTAATGCCACTGTGATTACAATAGCATGAGACCAAGAAATGCTATTGAATATTTTAAGTACATATAATTCCTTAGCTTAATAGTTAATCATACTTTTCTTAGTACATACACAGATTAAAAGAACAGTGTTACATATTGCCATAGTGACCCTCTTGTGGAGGAGACATTTCTCTCATACATCTTCTTCCCTAAATCATTGAACCACAGGTTTCAGACTGAAATTCAGACTGTGAATAAACAGTTCGCGTGTGAGCCGTTCAAGTTTTTGGAGCCAACTTTAAGGCTAGAGTACTGTGAAGCACTGGCCATGCTTAGAGAGGCTGGGGTTGAAATGGGAGACGAAGAGGACCTAAGGTTTGTCTCTTACTTCTTTGTGCATGTGTGTGTAAGTATGGGTCTGCCAGGGTTTCTTGACGCTGCAAATGAATGCCAGATACTTGTGCCACTTTTTGAATCCAGCTTTATGTGAGTTGCTGGAGAACTAAGACCAAGCTGGCAGGCTTTGCAAGTAGACACCAACTTTAGTAATTAGGTTAAGGTATAAGGAAATATATTTTATTATTTATGTATTTGTTTGACACAGAGAGGCAGATAGAGAATGAGTGGGCACACCAGGGCCGCAAACAAAATCCAGATGCATGTGCCACCTTGTGCATCTGGCTTACATGGATACTGGGGACTCAAACTTGGGTCCTCAGGCTTTGCAGGCAAGTGCCTTAACTGCTAAGCTATCTCACCAGCCCCATTTTTTTGTTTTTGTTTTTTGAGGTAGGGTCTCACTCTAGCTCAGGCTGACCTGGAATTCACTATGTAGTTTCAGGGTGGCCTCAAACTCACAGTGATCCTACCTCTGCCTCCTGAGTGCTGGGATTAAAGGCCCAACACTTGGGAGGCAGAGGTAGGAGGATCATTATGAGTAAGAAAAATATTATTTTTATGTATCCTATGCATTGCAAGGTGATATTTTAACGCAGATCACAGATTTTATGATCAGTTTGCATTGGGCAGTATTGGTCTTATTCTGTAGTCCAGGCTAGCCTTGAACTCCAACCCTTCCTCAGCTTCTACGATTAACAGTGTCACAGCCACACCTGGCTGAGGCAGTATTTTCTTTTTTTTTTTTTTTTTTTTTTTTTTTTTTTTTTGGTTTTGGTTTTGGTTTTTCGAGGTAGGGTCTCCCTCTAGTCCAGGCTGACCTGGAATTCACTATGTAGTCTCAGGGTGGCCTCAAACTCAAGGCGATCCTCCTACCTCTGCCTCCCGAGTGCTGGGATTAAAGGCGTGTGCCACCACGCCCAGCTGAGGCAGTATTTTCTTTTGTATTTTGGGGTTTTTTTTGTTGTTGTTTCAAGGTAGGGTTTCACTCTAGCCCAGGCTGACCTGGAGTTCACTATGTAGTCTCAAGGTAGCCTTGAACTTACAGCCACCATATCCAGCTTGGGAACTTTATTTTTAATTTGTATTTATTTCTCAAAGAGAAAGAAATTGAATGGGCACACCAAGGCCTTCAGCTGCTGCAAACGAACTCCAGATACATGTACCTGTGCATCTGGCTTATGTGGGTCCTAGGGAATCTAACCTAATCTTTTGGCTGTGCCGGCAAGCACCTTAACCGCTAAGCCATCCCTCTAGCCCAAGGGAATTATTTTTAAATAAGCCAAAGAAGACACCTCTTGGTCACAAAATTTAAACTTGCTTATGTAAATACTGTTCAATTTCTGTTTTGTTGTGATTTGTTTGTTTAAGGTAGGGTCTCACTTTTATCTCAGGCTAACCTAGAGCTCACTGTAGTCCCAGGCTGGCCTCAAACTCACATGGATTCTTCTATCTTTGCCTTCCTAGTGCTGGGATTAAAGGTGTGCACCATCATGCCCCAGCTACTATGACATTTTAAAGGTGTGGTTATAATACGCTGATTTTTATATTATAAACCAACCCCTGTTGGTCTGGTAAACTTTTTTTTGTTTTGTTTTGTTTTGTTTCTTCAAGGTAGGGTCTCACTCTGGCGCAGGCTGACCTGGAATTCACTCTGGAGTCTCAGGGTGGCCTTGAACTAACAACAATCCTCCTACCTCTGCCTCCCGAGTGCTGGGATTAAAGGCGTGCGCTACCACGCCCGGCTGGTGAATTTTTTTTTTAAACTGGTTATTCTTAATGTTATTTTATTTATGTGAGAGAGACAATGGACGCATCAGGGCCTCTAGCCACTGCAAACAAACTCCAGACACATGCGTCACATTGTGCATCTTACATGGGTACTGGGAACTAGAACTTGGGTCCATAAGCCTCACAGGCAAGCACCTTAACCACTAAGCCATCTCTCCAGCCTGGTCTAGTGGACTTTTATTATACGTAGTTGTAGTACATCATTTCATCCATGATATTTTTAATCAATAAATTGTTCAGTTCTACTTGACTTTATTTAAATACTGGACCAATATGTACCAAGCACTAAGTCACTATATAGCAGGAGCACTTAGAAGTGGCTTTCTGAAGTACTTTTCTTTTGAAAAAGGACTGGAAAAGTTGACTGCATTTTTGCCAAAAGTTTTATCCTTTAAGAACTTTAAATAGAAGATAGCTTTATCAATTTACTTGCCATTTGACCATAAGACACCTGATTTCATGTTTCTTTTTCAGTACGCCAAATGAAAAATTGCTGGGTCGTTTGGTGAAGGAAAAGGTAGGGCTGTTGTACTTGCTAGATTTCTTATCTCTGAAATGTATCCTGATACGAGAACAATTGCAGACAATTCTAAGATCTTCTGTATGCTTCCAGAATAAATAAAAAGACAACTCTGTATGTTTTTTTCTTAGAAAATGAAAAGAACATTTAGGCACACTCTGGCCAACAGTTTGATTAACTCAGTACTTGGTATTTGCGCTATTATAATGAGATGCCTAGCTCTTATGTTAGGTTAACAGGGAAGATAGGAAGGACCTCAAAATTATTTGCAAATATTTTTAAGGTCTTACTTTCTTACCCCTGCTCTTAAGAAACTAAAATACTGAAGGGATAAAAGCTACACTCAGTGTGGTCTTTAAGAAATTCAGACAATGATGAAATGAAAACAGTCCTTGAGCTCCTCCTGCTGGTTGTACTTGAGATAGCTTTCAGGACTAAGGAACTCAGCTCTGCAATCACATGCTCTGCATTGTGCCTTGAAATTGCTGCTCCAGAGGGTCAAGTCCAGTTTGTCTGCTGCTTGGGAGAGCCTGGTCCGATTTGTCAGCTCTGTTGATGTTCTCTCTAATCACCAGTATGATAAAAACGTTTGACATAAAAAGGGAAAATTTAAAAACAAAAACACTTGAAATGTATTGATAATCTGTTTAACTAAATCTGTTGCATAGCAAATATTTCCTGTTAATACTGTTTATTTCAATTGCAATTTTCAGTTGAAGGAAACTTTCCAATTTTATATAAATAGCTAAAAATTAAATTACTAGAGAAATAATCCAAGATTCTTTAAATATTAATATTACAAAGGGTGTCAGGTTTTTACAAAATATTTTAGATTGCACATAGTTTCTATAAAACTCAAAAGGATTTTAAGTAATTTGACAGAACAATTTATATTTAATGCTTGTGAAAGACAAAATGAGCTATAATAACAAAATCAAAGGTGTTTTGCCACAAGGTTTAGGGTGGGGAGAAATCAGGAAGAGATTACTTGTTAAACAAAGTGAACATTTGTACTCTGCATGGAGCTGGGCATGGTGGTGCATGTACACCTTTAATCCCAGCACTCTAGGGGATAAAGTAGGAAGATCCAAGGCCAGCCTGGAACTACAGAGTGAATTCCGGGTTATCATGGGCTAGAGTGAAACCCTACCTCAAAAAAAAAAGTTTTGCATTCTGTATGGAGAGTAAATATTTCTCAAAGATTAGATACTAGAAGAATCTATAGCCTGGTGTTGCAGTCCAGTTCACATTGCTGGTAGAAATCACCCAACCAAGAGCAGTTTCTGGGAAAAAGAGACTTATTTTGGCTTACAGGCTCAAGGGGAAGCTCCACGATGGCAGGGGAAAACGATGGCATAAGCAGAGGGTGGACATCACCCCCTGGCCAACATAAGGTGGACCACAGCAACAGGAGGGTGTGCCAAACACTGGCAAGGGGAAACTGGCTTTAATACCCATAAGCCCGCCCCCAACAATACACTCCCTCCAGGAAGCATTAATTCCCAAGTTTCCATCAGTTGGGAACCTAGCATTCAGAACACCTAAGTTTATGGGGGACACCTGAATCAAACCGCCACACCTAGCTAAGTGCTATAGGGATAGATGTTACTTGAAAGAGCAGGAGACTATAGAATAATGCAGTTAGAATAACTATAGACAAAAGTTTATGTTAAAAACTTACAAAAACTATGCTGGGCGTGGTGGTGCACGCCTTTAATCCCAGCACTTGGGAGGTAGAGGTAGGAGGATCACCATGAGTTCGAGGCCAGCCTGAGACTACATAGTGAATTCCAGGTCAACCTGAACTAGAATGAAACCCTACCTCCAACAAAAACAAAAACAAAATAAAAAAATTGCAAAAAGTAAGCCAGGCATGGTGGTACCTACCTTTAATCCCAGCACTTGGGAGGCAGAGGTAGGAGGATCGCCATGAATTCAAGGCCACCCTGAGACTATATAGTGAATTCCAGGTCAGCCTGAGCTAGAGCAAGACCCTATGGGGGGGGGGGGGGGATCACAAAAAGTTAGCCTTTTTACTTTTAAAATGTACTTTAATTACCCTTATTCTTTTTATAGTACGACACAGACTTTTATGTTCTGGATAAGTATCCGTTGGCTGTGAGGCCTTTCTACACCATGCCTGACCCAAGAAACCCTGTAAGTAAAACAACCTATCTGGGGAAAAGAAAAGGACTTTATTATCCCTGCATTTGAAAACTAACAAACTAGTTCTGAAAACCTACACGAAAGGTAGTGTTCATGGGCTTTTCTTTTTCTAAAAAGATTTATGGGAGGTGGAGGTCAATAATAAATGATAAATAGGGGCTGGAGAGATGCCTTAGTGGTTAAGCGCTTGCCTGTGAAGCCTAAGGACCCTGAGTCGAGGCTCGATTCCCCAGGACCCACGTTAGCCAGATGCATAAGGGGGCACACGCATCTGGAGTTCCTTTGCAGTGGCTGGAGGCCCTGAGGTGCCCATTCTCTCTGTCTCTCCATCTGCCTTTCTCCCTCTGTTGCTCTCAAATAAATAAAAAATGACCAAAAAATTTTTTTATAAAATAAAATAAAAAATAGTACTAGAGATACAAACTTTAGCAGATCATCTCATTGACTTTGAATTGGGAATCACGTGTTTTAGGAGTAAATTCCTTTGCAGTGGTTCCTAGATGATAGGTTGTGTCAGAACCACTTGGTAGGCCAAGTAAAAATCATGTTGGTCAAAAAGCACAATTTCAATTGAGTGATAAAGACCTTAGGGCTGAGGAGATTGCTCAGCAGTTAAAGGCACTTGGCTTGCAAAGCCTTCTGGCCTGGATATAATTCTCCAGCACCCACATAAAGCCAGGTACAAAAAAAAGGTACATTATCTGGCATTTGTTTGCGGGGGCAAGAGACCCTGATACACACTCACATGCGTGCACACATGAAGGGGAAATTGCTAACCCTACTGTCATTCTCTGGTCTTGAGTGGAGCTTAGAAACTTGAAGCTACTAGTCTGGGGCTCAAGGCCATTGCTTATTGAAAGAGGAAGTTAAAACTGGCATCAAATACCTGATGGGGAACAACTTAAGCATTGGTTAATTGAATTTCAATTTACTTTCCTTAAATGAAATATCTTAATTAAAACCATGCATGGTAGTGTATCCCTTTAGTCCCAGCACTTAGAAGGCTGAGGTAAGAGAATCAATCACCATGAATTCAAAGCCAGCCTGAGGTCATAGAGCAGGTTCCAGGTCAGCCTGGGCTACAGTGAGAGATTGACTCAAAAAAAAGATTAAATTTGAGAAGTCACCAAAATCATGCCAACTGTCCTGGCTTGTTATGGGAGGTTCAGTAAAGGTCAGCACAGAGTCTGATACAAGGAAGAAAGAAATTATTAAGCCTGTGAATGGGGGAAGGGGCATAGCTCTCACCTCAAAGGAAATAATAGTTTATTCTGGAATCAAATATGAGTGACCATGGCCTGAAAACACAAATCACTGGTTTAGGTTACCTCAAGTTCTTATTCCAACATGATGTTTCATAAACTTTTTATCATAATAGAACAGAGTCATAAGTCAAGGCACCTTTCAAATAACCAGGTAGGCAATGACAGCAAAGCGGGAAAATCTGTTATAAGCCTCTGATGACATTCTTCGCCTTTGGTTGGTGGAAGCTAGGGCTCTGTTAGTGCAGTCCAAAAGTTTTGCCTGATAGTTATACACTATGGGCAATAAATGGCTGTCTAGAGGATTTAAGGTAGCTGGAGATAGTTTGGCTCTGAACTTAACAGTTTATCTCTGTACAATAGGAGTCCCAAGTAATCAGTCTTGTTCGAAGTAGATGCAGCTGTTTTTGTAGAACGTTTGTTCAAGCCCTTATAGTCTTCAATGGAGTACTCACTAATTGTGGGCAGAATAGACTTGCTCTGCAAGCAGCATAGATCCCCACACGTGCACACAACAAAAGGGCTGCAGAACAGCACTTGAAGAGTAGTGTGTATCTGTTTGTTCTTCAGAAACAGTCCAACTCCTATGATATGTTCATGAGAGGAGAAGAAATACTTTCAGGAGCTCAAAGAATACATGATCCTCAACTACTAACAGAGAGAGCCCTACATCATGGAATTGGTAAGCAACTCAAAAATGTATTCTGAAAATGACACACTAAACATTTTTAAGATGGCTCAGAAAAAAATTTCTTTCAAATGTTTATTGAACAGTATTTGCTTTTGTAATTCTTAAACTAAATAAAATGATGGATTTTGTTTTTGTAGATTTGGAGAAAATCAAAGCTTACATTGATTCCTTCCGCTTTGGAGCCCCTCCTCATGCTGGCGGAGGCATTGGTAATACGCTTACTGCTTATAAGTAGCTGCATAAGTGCTAAGTAAGATATGGCGTACTCTTGGAAGAAAGTAGGGCAGACGCTTCAGGACATTGGGTTTGACAGTGGGTTCTTGGGCAAGATACAGAAAGACATGTAGCAAAATAATAGCCCAATTGGACTTAGGCTCCAGGTTTGCCCCACAGCACTTATGAGGTGGGGGCAGGGAACAGTTACAGTGATGGATAGAGATGTAGCTCAGTGATAGTTAATGTTTGCCTTGTGTGCTCAGGCCCTGCGATCAGTCAACTAAAAGGGTAGTCTGCATAATGGGAACAAATATTTGCAAGTCGTATATCTGATAGGTGGTAAATATCCAGAGTAAATTCAATTCGGTTTAAATATGGGCTTTGACATTTCTCCAGTAAGCCCAGAAATTGATGCTTGCCATCACCACTCATCAAGGGATGCAAACTAAAACTCCACCTCACACCAGTAGGATGGCTGCTGCTCCTCTAAAAAGAAGGAAGTGCTGGAAAGAATGTGCTCCCTCCTCCCCCCACCCCACCCCCAGAAAGCAGTATGATGGCTCCTTAGCCTGCTAGAGACAGGGTTGTTGTATGACAGGCTCAGTCTGTGCTCCCATCTAGCAGAGTTCACAGCAGCTGAGCATGGAAGCAGCCAGGCAGCCCATCAGTGAGTGGGCAAGCAAGATGTGGTTCAGGTGGAGGATCCCCAGTCCAACATGGGTAGGACCAGAAGTATTTCAGATTCTTATAGTTTTGTAGATTTTGGAATGTTTTCATAGACTTTACAAGTTGAAGATCCTTGAGGGCTGCATGATGCTGAGAAAGTTTAGCATTTGGGTATCGGGGAATAAAGATGTTCCGCCTGCATGTACACAGCAATGCCTTAAAAGGAAGGAAATTCTGGTGTGTATTACAGTATGAATGAACCATGAGGATATTAATACTGAATGAAATAAAGCAATTGCAAAAGGGCCAATAATGAGGTATTTTAGAATGATCAAAGAAGCAGAGTATAAAATAATGATTGCCAAAGACTTGGGAGAAGATTAAATGCAGAATTGATGTTTAATAGTGTAGAGTTTCAGTTTTATAAAACACAAAGTTATGGGTGCTAGGGATGTTGCTCAGTTTGTAGTGCTGGCCTCCCATTCACAAATCCCTGGGTTCTGTCCTCAGCAGCACATAAACCTGGTATAGTGGCTCACCACACCTATAACACCAGCACTGGGGAGAGTTGAAGGCAGAAGGACCAGAAGGTCAAGGTCATTCTTGGCTACATAGCAAGTTTGAGGCCAGCCTGGACTAAAGAACAATTTATAGTCTACCAAAAATTAGAATTAGTAAGTAAATAAAATTGCAGGATACAACATAGAAGCCAGTCATATTTGTATGTGCAAACATACTAGCCAAAAAGGAAATAAACACTATTATTGACAATAGCATGTAGAAACGAAATATACTTATTAACCAAAGAAGTGAACTCTCAGTACACTGAAAAGTACAAAGCATTGATTAATGAGACACAAACAAATGGAAAGAAACACCTCAGAGAATAGAAGGAAGGTATTTTCAAACCATACATCTGATGTATGGTTTGCATAGAAGAAATATAAGTGGCCAAACAGGTTGGAATGTTTGGCATGTATGGAAAGGTGCTGAAATCATCATCAGTGAATTACAAATGGAAATCATAATTTATAAGATGTCACTGTATACCTGTTAAAGGGGCTGTGCTCAAAACAATAAGATTGGTGAGCTGGGGGTATAGCTCAGTGATAGAATACATGCCTAGATTCAGTCCCTAGCACCACAAAAAGTAATTATTGTCAAAAATATGGAGAAAAGGGAATCTTTGTACACAGTTAATGAGAATGCAAATGGATATTGCAACTCTAGAAAACAATATTCATATTTGTTAAAAGTTACATGTAGAACTAACATGTAGATCTGTCACTCACTCTTCCAGGTATATGTACAAAGGAAATGAGATCAGTGTGTCAGGGAGACATTAGCATGTCCCTCTTCAGGGCAGCAGCGTTTACATTAGCCAAGATACATATTCAGTCTTTAAGTTCTAGTGACAGGCGATGGATAAAGGAAATATGATGTAGGTAGGTAGATCTTGTTATATGACTACAATAGAGGTGTATTGAACCTTAAAAGTGTAGCCAAAGCCAGGTGTGGTGGCACACGCCTTTAATCCTAGCACCTGGGGGGTGGGGGGTAGGAAGATGACTGTGAGTTCGAGGCCAGCCTAAGACTACATAGTGGATTCCAGATCAGCCTAGGCTAGAACAAGACCCTACCTCAAAAAAAAAAAACAAAAGATGTGGGCTGGAGAGATGGCTTAGCAGTTAAGCACTTGCCTGTGAAGCCAGAGAACCCCTGTTCAAGGCTTAATTCCCCAGGACCCACATAAGCCAGATGGGTGGTGCATGCATCTGGAGTTCCTTTGCAGTGGCTGGAGGCCCTGGCATGCCCGTTCTCTCTCTACCAATCTGCCTCTTTCTTTCTGTCTATCACTCTCAAATAAATAAAAAAATTAAAAAAAAATGTTTTAATGGGCTGGGCTTGGTGGCACCACACCTTTAATCCTGGGCTAGAGACCCTACCTCAGAAAAAAAAAAAAAACTAAATAAATCAACAAATAAATAAAAATAAAAACATTTAAGTGGAAGAAGGGATATGTTGGTAAATAATAGCAATAGAAATGTTCTTGTAGGGGCTGGAGAGACGGCTTAGCGGTTAAGCGCTTGCCTGTGAAGCCTAAGGGCCCTGGTTCAAGGCTCGATTCCCCAGGACCCACGTTAGCCAGATGCACAAGGGGGCGCACGCATCTGGAGTTCGTTTGCAGTGGCTGGAGGCCCTGGTGTGCCCATTCTCTCTCTCTCTCTCTCTCTCTCTCTCTCTCTATCTGCCTGTTTCTCTCTCTGTCTGTTGCTCTCAAATAAATAAAAATGAACAAAAAAAAATTTAAAAACAAAAAAAAGAAATGTTCTTGTATTTCTATTTTCAGTACTTATTTAAGTATTTAAACTCATTGCCATATACTCTTTGGCCTTGAGAAACTTCAGTGAAACAGGTAACAGATGCAAATGAGCTTTCATGTGCTTGTCAGGTGGTACTTGGTCTTAATTCTTGTCAGTAATATAGTGTCTACACCACATGTCAAAACCTGTTTAATAATGGATTCTGGAGCCTCTGCTAGGACCTATGCCAGACAACTATGGAATTAAAATAGTATTTTAGTGCTTGTCTTGATAAATCTCTCTGAACACATTCATGGCTCATTCCATGGACTGCAGAATTGGAGTCTGGTGTTACTGGAAACAGAGGAACTTCACTGAGTTTTCCTTGGGTTTATTTTCCAGTGATTTAAATTGTAGATTTTATTTATTTGCATATACTCTTTATATTTGTCTTTCAAACTCTTCTGTGCCACTTCAGATCACCTCAGCCATCCCACCTATAGCACCTCTGCTTCTCAGCCCTTGTCCAAAACATCCAATTTGAGATAAATTCAAATGGAAATTTTCCTTCCTGGTGAGGAAACAAACCTATTTTGTTGAACAGCGATACCATGTTAGTAGCTTTAAGTAGGACCCTGAAAGATTTTCAGACGGGGAATTAATTAACAGTCATTTTCTTTTCTCCAGGGTTGGAACGGGTGACCATGCTGTTTTTAGGACTGCATAATGTACGGCAGACCTCAATGTTCCCAAGGGACCCTAAACGACTCACTCCGTAAAGCCACGCTTTTATTCTTGTAATCTGCTATTGCTCAGGTTGTACCTGAGGTGCTTAAAATATGAATAGAAAAACATCTTTCTGAAGTGCCACAGTTATTTTTTAATTAATTCTGTACAAGTTAAGAAAACATTTTCATGATTTCAGATATGCTTTGGTAGGAAATGCTTGAGCATTTTAATGAGGATTTCATATGGTTATTCATACTGTTACTACAGTACATGCTAATGAAAGTTTTAAACAGTTAAGATTGTATAATCTTTTCTATATTAAGATAGCCACAGTATTAGCATCCTAAATTTTCAATATTTGAACTTTTTAAACTCCTGACATTGAGGTAAGAATAGCTAACACTGTAACACATGTAATTGGCATATCATGGAAAACTAGAAAGTGCTAGTTCTTACAAGTTACACTCATAAATCATGTGTTGCGGTTGAGAAAACTGACTAGTATCAGACAAAAGTGGTTGTTAAATGCTAAAGCTGAATTTCAATAAAATTTTAAAGCTAAGTATTGTTTTGTGTGACTTTGTGACAGACCGGCTTTATAACTGATTCTTGGCATTTACGCTTCAAGAAAATAAAAAGTGTACAACTGGCACAGGGTGGGTAGAAATATCCTGAGGCACAGCCCCTCCCCTACAGAGATTGTCTTGAGACCTCAGTTACCCAACAACACTACTGAGGTGAGCCCTCAGGGAAAGTGGGATGGGAGACGGGATATAAGACTAAAACCTTTGTTAATTTGTTTTTCGAGGTAGGTTTTCACTCTGGCCGAGGCTGACCTGGAATTCACTATGTAGTCTCGGGGTGGCCTCGAACTCAAAGCGATCCTCCTACCTCTGCCTCCTGAGGCTGGGATTAAGGTGTGCGCCACTACGCCCGGCCTGTTCTGCCTTTTAATAAATGACTTCAGAATAACTTCCATTCTTATTAGAAAGATGTTTCACTTGGTTCCACCTGAACTGCTAACGTGGGTCCTGGGGAATCGAACCTGGGTCCTTTGGCTTTGCAGGCAAACGCCTTAACCACAAAGACATCTCTCCAGCCCTCCTTTTCAATCTTAAACCAAGGAAGATGGATTTTATCTCTGTGAACACTTGGGCCATTATTGAGCTCTATACAGTAGAAACCATTTACCTGTGGAGGCTCTAAGTCACCAGGCAATGAATTATGTCTCCATCTTTAATATACTACACAGCAAGCCGAGCCCCCAGGTAAAAAGAAAGATGATATTCACCTGCTTTATTCACTGAGGTATCCCTGTTACCCACCACTCTGTCATGAAGCAGAATCTCAGTAAATATCTGTTGCACAATTAAATAAATGGGGAAGTTTGGCAATGTCTGAAATTTTAGGGGCACTAGGAAACTTTCACTGTCCAAATCATCCTCTACCAACAGAAACCTTGAATTCTAAAGTCAGAACTTAATCCATTTGCTGTACAGTTATTTTACTTAAAATGAAAAAGCCATGAGCAGTGATCCATCCATACAACCTTACTGAAAAGCAATTTGGAAGTTTATGAAAATGTTCATACCTTTTCATGTAAGAGCAGCCTTTCAAGAAATTTGTCCTCCAGAAATACACACACACAAAGATGTTCATTGAACTATTTGTAACAGAGGAGAAAGAAAGGCAGGAAGTAGTCTAATACAACCTTTGTGAGTGTTCCTGTGTGCAAGTGCAGGCACACGTGAGTGTATGGAGGGCAGAGGACAGCCCTGGGTGTTGGCCCTTGCCCTCTGTTTTGTAACAGGGTCTCTGTTGTTCGCTGCTGTGCACTGGCCCTCAGGTTTCCGAGGACTCTCCTGTCTCTGCCTCCCATCTCTCTCTTCACAGGAGTACTGGGACGACAGACACTTGTACTACCAGGTCCAGCTTGATGTAGATTCTACACCTCAGAACTCGGGATCATTCTTGTGCAGCAAGCACTTTACCCAGTGAGCCATCTCTCCAATCCCTAACAGATGTTTTAGTATCCACTGGCAGGAGATCCACTAAGGGGAAAACGCTTAATCACCGATCCATCCGTTAGTAAAAGGTTCTCTGTGGCCTTAACTCCCTCTTAACCCAGGATGCTCTGAGAGTTTTGAACTAGTTCATCAGTGGGGATAAGAGGGAAACCAGAGGGCCACACACAGAAAAAGACATCACCAAGGAGCTCAGAGCTCAAATGGAGCTAGAATGAGAGGTTCGTTAGCCTGAGAAAATCTTAAGGAATGCCAAAACGTATATATAGTGGGTCTATTTTTTCTGGAGGGAATGCTTAACGTTTAAGAGATACATACTAAGCCAGGCGTGGTGGCGCACACCTTTAATCCCAGCACTTGGGAGGCAGAGGTAGGAGGATGGCTGTGAGTTTGAGACCACCCTGAGACTACGTAGTGAATTCCAGGTCAGCCTGGGCTAGAGCAAGGCCCTACCTCAAAAAACCAGACAAATAATAAAAAGATACATACTAGAAATAGGGAGATAGATGGGTCAGTGAGGAAGTGCTTGCTGGGCATGTGTAAATGTAAGGAAAGTGAAGAGAAGAGCAAAGGAAAACACCAGACTTGATCTCAACAGACTGAGACTGTTTATTGAAGCACTGTGAGGGACTGCAACCTTCCTGCAGGATGGAGGCTGAAGCACTGAACTAGGCTGGGGTTCAAGCTTATACAGAGGACCACAGGAAAACAGACTGGACCAGGTGCAGGCCCAAGAGAAATAGATAAGGAACTGCAGTTACGTGTCCTTGCTTAGAATAAGCTTCAGCAAAACTATCTAGGGAGGATAACCCACCACACAGTTTCTGTTCCTTCAAGGCTTTCTGAGTTAAGGGTTAGTTTATCAATTGGGAGTTGTCAGGCTTATCTGGGACTGAATTTTTTTGTTTTTTGAGGTAGGATCTCACTGTGTAGTTTCAGGGTGTCTTCGAACTCACGGTGATCCTCCTACCTTTGCCTCTAGAGTGCTGGCATTAAAGACATGTGCCACCACGCCCGGCTTGGGACTGAATTTTTCTGTTTCTTCAAGGCCTTCCAGTCCTTTTTTTTTTTTTTTTTTTTCCTTTGGTTTTTCGAGGTAGGGTCTCACTCTAGCCCAAGCTGACCTGGAATTCACTATGTAGTCTCAGGGTGGCCTCAAACTCATGGCAATCCTACCTCTATCTTCCCAGCGCTGGGTTTAAAGACCTGCGCAACCACGCCTAGCTAAACCTTAGGGACAGTCATTAACCCTTTAGTTCCCACTGGTTTTCAGGGAAAGTCATTAACCCTTCAATAAGGACCCCAGTTCAAGTCCCAGCAACCAAGGAAAAGAAAGCAGGTGTGGCCACACACACCTGTAACCCCAGCACTGAGCAGTGTAGACAGGAGTATGGTTATTCGGGGATCGCTAGTCAGCCAGTCCAGTGTTAAATAAGGCAAGAGTGGTTAAGAGGACAGCCAGCATCCTACTGTGGGGAGCCCCAGAGGGTCCCCCAGATGGGATTGTCTACCAGACCCGGAGACACTCACACGGAGAACTCTCAATGCAAGTCGCAAGAGGTTTATTGTACCGGTGCACCGGGGCTCGACACGAAGTCCTCACGCAGGAGGGGTGAAGAGCCCCTAGCAGCCGGGAGGTAGGGGTTTTAAAGGCAAAAATGCAGAAATATCTTAAACATGTTTCAGTTCGGGGACTTTTCAGACGTCACCAGGCAGTCGCCCGGGCCGTGCTGTTCCCGTGTTATCTTGACCTTGTGCAGGGAGTTAGGGCCCCTGCAGCTAGGCGTTGGGCTTTCCAGAGAGCTAAGGCTTTTCAGAGATTAGGTATGCACAGGTTACTAAGGCAACGGCCAGTACTTCAGTTAACTATTTCCATATCTTAAACATGTTTCAGTTCGGGGACTTTTCAGACGTCAGCAGGCAGTCGCCCGGGCCGTGCTGTTCCCGTGTTATCTTCACCTTGTGCAGGGAGTTAGGGCCCCTGCAGCTAGGCGTTGGGCTTCCCAGAGAGCTAAGGCTTTTCAGAGATTAGGTATGCACAGGTTACTAAGGCAACGGCCAGTACTTCAGTTAACTATTTCCATATCTGAGCCTTATGTTAAGCAAGCGATTGTACAGAAGCCAAAGAAGCAGGTTAGATGTATTTATTAGGGATTGGTGACCTTTCATTTCCCCCTTTTCTTGGTCATAATTCCAATCATGGAATAGTGGATTTATTATCTGCCTGGGTCAACTGTTGATATTGCTGTCTAAGCACCATTACCTGTACCGTATTAATTTTTTTTCTAATAAAAGTAAGTAATCTGTTTAAAATGCAAGGGCCGAGGGTGAAAAGTAGAAGTAATATTAAGAGAGGTCCAAGCAGGGTAGAAATCAAGGTGGTCATCCACGGAGAGCGGGAAAACCAGGACTTATACTATGATTGTTGTTGCTGTCTTTTTTTTTTACGTTGTTCTAAACTTTCTCGTACCCGTTTCAGACTATCTTTAACTAAACCTGTCTTATCTGCATAAAAGCAGCATTTTTTCTTTAAGGCTGTACATAATCCCCCTTGCTGTAGGAACAGTAAATCTAATCCCCTTCTATTTTGTAAAACTACCTCTGATAAAGAGGTGACTGAGTCTTTTAGATTCTGCATGCCTGATTGTAATTTTTGTAAGTCTTTGTCTATTACTGCACTGAGGGTAGCAACAAAGGCATTAATAGTTTGAACCAAACCTTAAGATGAGCCATTATGATTCAGGACAGTGACAGGAATACGGCAGAAACGCAACTTGAGGGGGTTGTCAGTCTTTGTCAGCTGCCAGCAAGAGTCAGGTGGGGGAGCTGGTTTAACGTGAGAGGCGTGGATCCAGGCGGCGATTCCGTCCACCTTCACGGCCGTTGGTGTTGTCAGGAGTACAGTGAAGGGTCCCTTCCAGCGAGGTTCGAGGTTTGTGGGTCGATGTCGTCTCACGTAGACCGAGTTTCCAGGCTGGTACGGGTGTGGAGTTGGGTCCTTAGCAGGCAGGTAGGCTTCTCTCAGTTTAGGCCACAAGTCACTCTGGAGGAGGTGTAGCGCTTGCAGCCTGCTGTGCAAATCAGAGTTAGAGATTGTATCTGGCTCTCTCTGAGTCAGTAATGTGCTGAGTGGAGTTGGAACTCCGAAAAGTATCTCAAAGGGGGTAAGATTAAATCTATAGGGGGTATTGCGAACCCTGAAAAGGGCCCAGGGAAGGAGCATCGTCCAGTCTGTGTAGCCAGTCTCTACGGACAATTTAGTAATGGTCTCTTTTAGTGTTTTATTTATTTTTTTTACTTGTCCTGAGCTCTGGGGTCTATATGCACAATGTAATTTCCAATTAATCCCCAGTATCCTGGCCACCTCCTGACTTACCTGGGCAACAAAGGCTGGACCATTGTCAGAGCCTATTACCTGTGGCATTCCATACCTGGGAACAATTTCCTCTAGAAGTTTCTTGGTCACCATAGCCGCAGTCTCCTTCTTAGTGGGATAGGCCTCTACCCATCCTGAAAAAGTATCTATAAAAACTAGAAGATATTTATTTCCATATCTGGCTGGTTTTAGTTCGGTGAAGTCTGTTTTCCAGAACAAGCCAGGACGGTCCCCTCTGAATCGCTTTCCCAAGTCTGTTTGGACTGTTTGTGTATTTACTTTTTGGCAGGGTACACACTGTTTTACAAGTTCTTCAGCCATATCCTTAAGTCCAATTATGTAATAATCAGTCTTTTTAAAAGTCTCTATTATTTTTTTAGGTCCAAAATGAGTCAATTTATGTATGTGTAACAAGAGGTTCTTTGCCTGTTGTCTGGGTAGGATCTGCTTCCCGGTTTCAGTTTCCCATTTCTGTGATTTGGCGTTAAAATGCTTCTGCAGTCTCGCCATGTCTTTAAGGTCCTGTTCTGTATATTCTGAGGGCAGTGGCTCAGTGAGGACAGTTTCTTTTTCAATCAAAGGGAACAGGGAAGCTCCCTGAGCTGCCTTTTTGGCTTCCTCATCTGCCATTTTATTTTCCCGAGCTACGAAGGAATTTTCCTTTTGGTGTCCTGGGCAGTGGACTATAGCCAGCTTGGCCGGTCGATGCAGAGCATCCAGCAAGTCTAAAATCTCTTGTTTATTTTTGATTTTTTTGCCTGCAGAGGTTAGTAATCCTCTCTGCCGGTAGATGGCACCATGTATATGTGCAGTGGCAAAGGCATATCGGCTATCTGTATATATTGTAGCTTTTTTTTCCTCTGTCATATTTAAAGCTTGGGTTAAGGCAATAAGTTCGGCTTTTTGGGCAGATGTTCCCTCTGGCAGTTTGTTAGTCCAGATCACTCTGCTCCCGTCTACAATAGCTGCTCCCGCCATTCTCTTACCTTTAAGGAGGTAGCTGCTGCCGTCCGTAAACCAGGTCATCTGAGCATCTGGTAGGGGCTGGTCCATGAGGTCGGGTCTGACTCCGGTGACCTCAGCCAGGACCTCCCCACAGTTATGTAGCACGGTGGGATCCGTGTCCGGCCAGAGGGTGGCGGGGTTCAACTGAGTGGGGGGAGCAAACTTAACCCGGTCTGAGTTAAGGAGGAGACTTTGGTAGTAAGTGATCCTGGCATTGGAGAGCCAGCGGTCTGGAGGTTGGCGGATAACGCTCTCCAGAGCATGTGAAGCAATGATTGTAACAGTCTGTCCCAAAGTCAATTTGTCTGCATCCTTTAGGAGTAGTGCTACGGCTGCAATGATCTTTAGGCAAGGGGGCCATCCCGCGGCTACAGGGTCCAATTTCTTAGATAAGTAGGCTACTGGTTTTCTCCAGGGTCCTGTTCTTTGGGTAAGCACTCCTTTAGCAATGCCCCTTTGTTCATGCACATACAGGTAAAAGGGCTTGGTGGTATCTGGGAGTGAGAGCGCAGGTGCTGTTAGCAGGGCAAGCTTAATACTGTCAAAAGCCTGTTGGTGTTTTTTTTCCCATTTAAAGGCTGTATTTGTCTTAGTCAGAGGATAAAGCGGGGCAGCCAGGGAGGCAAATCCAGGTATCCAAAGTCTGCAAAACCCAGCGGACCCTAGGAATTCCCGTACTTGTCTGGCATTTGTTGGGGCTGGAATCTGTTCCACGGCCTGTTTACGGGCCTCCGTCAGCCACCTCCGTCCTCCCTTTAAAGAGTACCCCAGATATGTAACTTGCCTTTTGCAGATTTGAGCTTTCTTAGCTGAGGCTCGGTATCCCAAACGGGCCAGCTCCTCCAACAGCGCAGTTGTTCCTTTTTCGCATTCAGCCTGACTGTTAGCTGCAAGGAGAAGATCATCAACATACTGGAGGAGTGTTACCTGGGGGTTGGAGGCTCGGAAGGGTGTCAGGTCTCGGTGGAGGGCTTTATCGAAGATGGTGGGTGAATTCTTGAAGCCCTGTGGCAATCTCGTCCAAGTCAATTGTCCGGAGAGTTTCATATCCGGATCTTTCCATTCGAAGGCGAAGACGAGCTGGCTTCAGAGTTGTTGAAGTCCCAGTTGGGGCGGGTTAAGGGAAACCCGTCGTCAATCACGTTCTGGAGCTGTGTGGGACGTCCATCATCCCCAGGAACGTTTTTCCTGGCTTTCAACAGGATGCGTTCCCTCTCCTCTGCTCCTCCGGTTGAGGGGTTAGGCGGAGCCGTAGGAGCGTGGGATGGCGGGTAAGACGGTGGGGCGTCTGACAGGAGTAAGTCTGTCTGGATATCCGGATAGATCTTCTTCTTTTGTTCTGAACCTGCAACAAGAACTGTGGCGGACTGCAAGGAGTCTCTGTTAATAGGCTTGGGGAAGATCCAGGGTTTTAGCCAAGAGGGAGGGTCCTGCACCAAGTCCTGCCAGGTAAAAATGTAGGGCAGCTGGTCAGGGTGGCCTCTGGGCTCCTGCAAAATAATTTTTTTGACAGCTTGGATAACACCTAGGTCAAAAGTTCCCTCCTGAGGCCATTCTACATTCAGCAAATTCCATTTTCCCTGGCATAAAGTTTGTCATTTTTTTTTTTTTTTTAACTTCTACTGATAAGTTATGAGCTCTCGTCTTAACGTCAGTCCAATGTGTTAGAGTCAAGTCCAGAGGGGTAGAAACAGTCTGTCCCATATTGGGAGGAGAATAGGAAAAGTAGAAGAACAAAATGAACAGGAAAATACAGAAAACAGAAAGACTGAGTTGGCCTGCCCGCCGCCTGAGCAAAAACGAAAGTGATTCAGAAGGCGGAGAGCAAGACCCAGATGGTGCCTTGCGACAGATAAGAACTTGGTCAGAGTTCTTCAGATAGGAGACAGAGAACAGAGAACAGATCTGTCTCCTCCGGGCAATCAAGAGCGTCCTCCAGATTGTTTGGGTGGTGGTCCTCAGGCCCGTCAGCCCCGACCTGCCACACCCCAGAGCAAGGCACCCAGATTGAGAATTCTCAAGATCGGACGAGGTTAGACAAACACAGAGACAGACAGAGACAGACAGACAGACAGACGTAACAGGAGGCGCCTCTCACCTCTGAGGGGTCCGGAGTGAGGTCTGGGGTCCTGTAGAGATCCTGGACAATCTCGGTGGGACCTCCAAAATGTGGGGAGCCCCAGAGGGTCCCCCAGATGGGATTGTCTACCAGACCCGGAGACACTCACACGGAGAACTCTCAATGCAAGTCGCAAGAGGTTTATTGTACCGGTGCACCGGGGCTCGACACGAAGTCCTCACGCAGGAGGGGTGAAGAGCCCCTAGCAGCCGGGAGGTAGGGGTTTTAAAGGCAAAAATGCAGAAATATCTTAAACATGTTTCAGTTCGGGGACTTTTCAGACGTCACCAGGCAGTCGCCCGGGCCGTGCTGTTCCCGTGTTATCTTGACCTTGTGCAGGGAGTTAGGGCCCCTGCAGCTAGGCGTTGGGCTTTCCAGAGAGCTAAGGCTTTTCAGAGATTAGGTATGCACAGGTTACTAAGGCAACGGCCAGTACTTCAGTTAACTATTTCCATATCTTAAACATGTTTCAGTTCGGGGACTTTTCAGACGTCAGCAGGCAGTCGCCCGGGCCGTGCTGTTCCCGTGTTATCTTCACCTTGTGCAGGGAGTTAGGGCCCCTGCAGCTAGGCGTTGGGCTTCCCAGAGAGCTAAGGCTTTTCAGAGATTAGGTATGCACAGGTTACTAAGGCAACGGCCAGTACTTCAGTTAACTATTTCCATATCTGAGCCTTATGTTAAGCAAGCGATTGTACAGAAGCCAAAGAAGCAGGTTAGATGTATTTATTAGGGATTGGTGACCTTTCACTACCACCTGTGTGTGTGTGTGCACATACCTCCGCACACACATGAAGACACCACACAAAGCCCCCAGAAAGAGAGGGGGAAGAAGGAAGAAAGGAGGGAGAGAGAGGAAGGAGGAGGGCAGGCAGACAAATACACTAGAGGTCTGGGAATAGAGCTCAGTGGGTAGGGTGTCTGCCTAGCATGCGCGAAGCCCTGGGTTCGGTCCCCAACACTGCATAAACTGGGCCTGGTGGCACACCCAGGTAAACCCCAGCACTCGGGAGGCAGAGGAAGGAGGAGCAATGGAGCCCGAGGCTAGGGACGGAGAGCTTTCGCTGCAGGAAGCGGAAACGTGCGAACTCCCTCCACGCTGTTCATGGAGCACTTTGTCTGGACTACACAGCTCGGGGGGAGGCTTACATCTTACTGCTTTTTCTTTCCCGTAGATCCTCACTCGGAAATCTGTTTGCAAAGGTTACCAAGACCAAGAGGCCAACGTTCTCCTACACACGCTGCAGACCCCCAAAGTGAGCACTGCGCACGCGCACAAGCTCCCCAAAGCTTTCCCTTTGGCGCGAAATCCCCGCGCGGCGGATGGGCGGGCGGGTTCGGCCCTGCGCGGCTCGGCCGCTCATTGGGCAAGTTTGGCGCGAAACCTGCGAGCTCCCGCGCCACGATTGGCTGGGCGGGCGGAGGGCGGGGCGGCGGCGCGAAGCGGCAGCGTGCGGCCCGCGGCCCTGCCCCGACCAGCGCCATGGACCTGGCGGCGGCCGCGGCTGCGGAGCCGGGGGCCGGCAGCCAGCACCCCGAGGTCCGCGACGAGGTGGCCGAGAAGTGCCAGAAACTGTTCCTGGACTTCCTGGAGGAGTAAGTGGTCCCGGGCCCGGCCGGGCCGGGCGCGCCCTTCGGCGCCTTGCTCCTGTCTTTTTGTGTCCTCTCCCGTGCAGTCCCCTCCTCTGTCTCCATCTCCTTTCCTGCCCCCCTTCCCCTTCTTCCTCCTTCCCTTCCCTGTATCTCTCTCCCAAGCCCCTCTTTTCCTCTGCCGCCCCCCTCCCCCATCTCTCACACACACGTCTCATGTAGCCCAGTCTGGACTTGAACTCACTATAGCCAGTGATGACCTTGAACTTTTGATCTTCAGCCTCCACCTAAATGCTGTTATTACAGTCCTCTATCAGCAAGCCCAGCCACCTATTTTTTTTAATTTATTTGTT
Source organism: Dipus sagitta (assembly GCA_036346955.1). Lineage (NCBI taxonomy): Eukaryota > Metazoa > Chordata > Mammalia > Rodentia > Dipodidae > Dipus > Dipus sagitta. Next base: position 167,314,478 of record CM070773.1, read on the forward strand.
TTTATTTATTTGAGAGAAAGCGGCAGAGAGAGATTAAATTTATTTTTTAATAGTTTTCAAGGGAGAATTCCAATGTCAAACTTTATATGTGTGAATCTCTCCTGGGTTTTCCTGTAGGCAGGACTGATTGTATTACATTAGCACATCTCTTACATTTGTGCTGGGGAGCTGGGCGTGGTGGCGCACGCCTTTAATCCCAGCACTCGGGAGGCAGAGGTAGAAGGATCACCGAGAGTTCGAGGCCACCCTGAGACTACATAGTGAATTCCAGGTCAGCCTGAACCAAAGTGAGACCCTACCTCGAAAAACTAAAAAAAGAAAAGAAAAACATTTGTGCTGGGGGGGGGTGGTGGAACCCAGGACTTCCTGCATGATAGGCAGTCACTCTTCCAACTGAGCTACATCTCCAGCCCTGCTGACCTTGGTGACCTATGGGGAAACTGGGGCTCTGAGTGTATGGATTCTGATGGGAGGCCTAACTGGCACAGCCTGCAGCCAGGGCCATGGAGCCAGCCACCCTTGCAGTGAAGCCTGTGTGGGGAAGGTTCTGTAGTACACCGGGTGCTTTGATCACTGCGCAGGTGCTTACATTAGGGGCTGAAACGCTCCGTGTTCTGGTCATGGCCTCATCAGGTTCATGCCAGTGCTGTCCTCAGTGACCTGCTCTCATGATGAAATGCTGACACCTTAACCTGGCTTACAAAAAGCTTTCCGTTTCTAAAATGATGGCAGTATATAACAAAATTTTACTTTTTTAACCTTTGTCTTAGTGTGAAGTGAAAAGTGGCATCTTAGCCGGGTCCAGCACTCAGGAAGCAGAGGTAGTAGTAATATCACAGTGAGTTCAAGGCCATTCTAAAACTATATAGTGAATTTCAGGTAAGCCTGGGCTAGATAGAGCAAGACCCTAACCTCAGAAAAGGTTGGGTGGGGGGGCATCTTTTAAGTGCATTCACCTGGTCAGCTACCACCATAACCCATGTTTAAAACTCCCCTTTTCCTAGCAACCTGCCAAACTCCACCTTGTCACTGAATTTGATGGCTGTGGGTGTCTTTGTGAGTATGGCTTATTTTGCTTACCGTATCATATAGCTTATCTTTTTTTTTTTTTTTTTTTTTTTTCTTTTTTCCTCGAGGTAGTGTCTCTAGCTCAGGCTGGCCTGGAATTCACTATGTAGTCTCAGGGTGGCTTCAAATTCACAATGATCCTCCAACTCTGCTTCCTAAGTACTGAGATAAAGGTGTGTGCCACCACACTCAACTGAATTTCTCACTAAGGCTGAAAAACCATTACGTATGTGTATAGGTAGATGTACATACATTTTGCTTATTTATTCATCTGCCTTTTGTTTACTAAAATAATGCTTCTGCCTTATGCAATTCTGCTGTCTAACTTGATTTCTGTTTGCCTGCTTTTGGCAATATTATTCTTGGCGTTTAACAGTTGTTCATCCTTTACAGCCCAGGTAACCATTCTCTCTTCACTAAACCCTACAAATAACTTTCAGGCAGCACCAGTCTCTTCCCTTGTCCTCCCTGGGGGCCTAAGTTTTTCCAGATATCTGTACCTGTTATAAACTGTGGGTGCTACTCCACACTGTCATTCATTACATCGTCTCACAAAGGTCTTCAATAAGTGTTTCAGCACATATGTATCTTCTCTCTACTTGGTAGCTGCTTGATGGAGATAATGATAAAGAAGATTCCTGTACTTTTTGCTTTAAAAAGTCAAAATTCCTCTCACAAAACCAGCTTTTGCTTGCTGTTAAGGAAAAAGTTCAAACTCCCCATTCCAGTTTTATTGTCCAAAACAAGCATAAGTCCACACTCGTGTGGTTCATCACCTGTTGGGGGGGGGGGGTTGTTTGTTTGTTTTACTATATTGCGGATTGAACCCAGTTCCTCACCCATGCTAGGCAAGGACTCTACCACTCACTGAGTTTACATCCCTAATCCTTTTTTGACTTTTTGAGACAGCTGCCCTAAGTGTCCCAGACAGTCCTTGAGCTTGTAGTTCTCCTGTGTCTTGTGTAGCTGGGGTTACAGGTCTGTGCCACCATACTCAACCACCAGTTTTTCTTAAACGTGGAATGCAGGTGTGCGCCACCACACCTGGCCTGATTTAACATTTAAAAAAATATTTTAAGCCTGTCCTGATTTAACATTTAAAAAAATATTTTAAGCCATTTGTGGTGACACACACTGTAATCCCAGCACTCAGGAGGCAGAGGTAGCAGGATCGCTGTGAGTTTGAGGCCACCCTGAGACTACATAGTGAATTCCAGGTCAGCCTAGGATAGAGTGAGACCCTACCTCAAAAAACCAGGTGAAAACAAAAGGAATATATATTTTATTTATCTGCAAGGAGAGAAGAGAAAGAATGGGCACACTAGGGCCCCCGGCTACCACAAACTCCAGATACGTGCACCACTTTGTGTATCTGGCTTTACGATGGTACTGAGGAATCAAAACTCCGGCTTTAGATACCTTAACTGCTGAGCCATCTCTTAAGCCCCTAACGTTTTCTACTTATTTATTATTATTGTTTTTGTTTTGTTTTGTTTTGTTTTTTTTGAGGTAGGGTTTCACTATAGCCCAGACTGACCTGAAACTCACTCTGTAGTCCCAGGCTGGCCTCAAACTCATGGTGATCCTCTTACCTGTGCCTAGGAGTGATGGGATTAAAGGTGGGGCACCACGACACCAGATGATTTAACATTGTCTGATCTCAATTATACATAACAGTTTGCTTATTTATTTAAGAAAGTGAGAGTGGCCTCCAGCCACTGCAAACAAACTCCAGACCCATCCATGCGCCACCTTGTGCTTCTGGCTTCTATGGTACTGGGGAATTGAACCTGAGTCCTTAGGTTTCACAGGCAAATAAATGTCTTAACTCTAGCCCTACACAACAATTTTTTAAAAATCTGTTGATTAGAAAATGTTAAATTAGCCGGGCATAGTGGTGCACGCCTTTAATCCCAGCACTTGGGAGGCAGAGGTAGGAGGGTGGCCATGAGTTCGAGGTCACCCTGAGACTACATAGTGAATTCCAGGTCAGCCTGGGATAGAGAGAGAGAGAGACCCTACCTTGAAAAACCAAAAAGAAAAAGAAGAAGAGGAGGAGGAGGGAGGAAGGAGGAGGAGAAAAAAGAAAATGTTAAATTAAGAATGAGGTTTGGAGCTGGGCAGAGGCTCAGTGGGTAAGAGCACATGCTGCACAAGCATGAGGACATTTATTCAATCCCCAGCACCCATGGAAAAGTCAAGGAAGGGTAGGACTGCTTACAATGCGCTCCTCCAGATACAAGGTGGCCTGGTGGCCTGGGTAGCCATGACCTCACAGTGCCTGGCACTACCTACACCAGGACCATCATAACAGGGAAAAGATGATGACATCAAAATAAAAGACTGATTGAGAGGGGAAGGGGTATGATGGAGAGTGGAGTTGCAAAGGGGAAAGTGGTGGGAGGGAGGGAATTACCATGGGTTGTTGTCTACATGGAAGTTGTCAAGTAAATTTAAAAAATAAAATAAAAATCTTAAGCCAGGCATGGTGGCTCACGCCTTTAATCCCAGCACTTAGGAAGCAGAGGTAGGAGGAGCACTGTGAATTCGAGGCCACTCTGAGACTACATAGAGAATTCCAGGTCAGCCTGGGCTACAGTGAGACCATACCTCGAAATAAATAAAATAAAGTAATCTTAAAAAGTCAAGCATGGCCACACAAGGCTGTACCCATTCCTGAGCAGGGCAGAGGCGAGAGAATCACTGGGGCTCACAGCTATTCTAACCAAAAATGGCAACTCTCTGTTCAGTGACAGGTTGTCTCAGAGAAACGGTGGAAGAACGCTGGAAGAGGACGTCCTATGTCTACTCTGGCCTCTGTGTGGTGTACGTGTGTCAGCACACATACACAGTGCACTGTATTCATAAACACAAATTGAGATTAAAATCCAAAGATTCTCGTCTTTCCCAATATTCCAGGCATTGCAGACAAATCATTATAGGGACTCCTTCATTTAATCTTCACAGCAATTTGTCTGAGCTTGTTTTTCCTTTCTCACGTAGTTCCTGAGTTAATTTAGTGTAACTTGGTGTCCACAGGTTCCGAGGCAGCGATGGAGAGGTTAAGTACTTGCAGTTAGCAGAGGAGCTAATTCGACCAGAGAGAAACACATTGGTTGTGAGTTTTGCAGACCTGGAGCAGTTTAACCAGCAACTCTCCACTACCATTCAGGAAGAGTTCTACAGGTATGTGTTCATCCTCACTTTGAATAGCCAGGGACGTTGGGGAGCCAGCCCTTGCTGGAGGCCGCAGTTACTTTCTTCAAGGGGAGCCCTTTGATAGCCAGTGGTCCCTTCAGTGCTGTTGTGATCTTAATCCAAACTTTTGTGTTGGCATTTAGTTTTCTTGCTGTATTGCTTGTTTGATCCTTTCCTACTCCACCTTGCTATGGAATAGCTGCTTTGGGAAAGTGTCTAGTAAGTCCTGGTTTTGCACCGGGTTGTTTTTTCTTCTTTGAGTCAGGATTTCACTATGCTGCCTAAGCTGACTTTGAACTCCTAGGCTGGAGACCCTCCTGACTCACCTTCCTGAACAGCTGGGCACATAGCACTATGTGACCTTCAGGATATCTTTAGAGCAGTAACATTGTTGTGCTCATTGAATTTTTTCTGGTTGTGAAAGTAACACGTCCCTATTTTAAAATGAACAAGAGTAGAATCAGTCATCTCTGTATGCTTGTAATCTCACCATGCGTGGGTGGCCACTGTTAGCAGCACTATTGGGACAAACTTCCAAGGGCCTCTCAAGTCTACAAGTGTAGTCTTGTAAGGCTGTCACTGGGCTTGGTTTTTGTTCGTTTGGTTTTTGTTTGTTTGGTTTTTTGTTTGTTTGTTTATATTTACTTTCAAAGTAAGATCTAGCCCAGGCTGACCTGGAATTCACTATGTATTCTCAGGCTGGCCATCCTCTTACCTCAGCATCCTGAGTGCTGGGATTGAGGGTGCACGCCACCATGCCCAGCTGGGTTTTGATGTTTCCCTAGGTGTATGCAGTTATAAGGGTAGTGTGGAAGATAAAGCATCTTTTCCTTTTTCACTTAACAGTTTAACGTGGTTTTTCATATAAAATTCTCTAGAAACATTTAATGACTCAGCATTTTAGGGGTAGAAATACTGTGATTAGACATTGTGTTTGGGTTTTTATTATTATGGTTTTTTTTTTATAAACCATTACAATTTTATTCAGGAATATACAAGGGAAGTGAGGGTCCACAAACCAAGGAAGGGAAAATGGATACATCCATGTGACCTCAAATGAGCATGGGCCTAAAACATAAAAAAGGGACTTAGGGGCTGGAGAGATGGCTTAGCCTTGTGCCTGCCTGGGAAGCCTAAGCCCCCAGGTTCAATCCCCCAAGACCTACTTAAGGCAAATGTACAAGGTGGCGCATGCATCTGGAGGTTCTGTCTGCCTCTCTCCAATAAATACAGTATTTTAAAAAGGGATTTAGAGAGGAAAGAGAAATGCAGAAAGCTCCAGCCATGTGGAGGGCAGTAGGGGGTAGAGAAACCTATGTGGGAGTAGGGGGTCTCCCCTTATCTTAGCCCAGCTGGCCAGGAAAAGGGGCTTGCCTAGCTGGTAAGACTTTTGTTGTTGTTTTATTTTTGTTTTGTTTTTCCAGATATGGTTTCACTTTGTCCAGGCAGACCTGGAATTCACAATGTAGTCTCTGGATGGCCTCGAACTCACAGTGATCCTCCTAACCTCTGCCTCCTGAGTGCTGGAATTTAAAGGTGTGTGCCATCACACCTGGAAGCCATCTTCTTATTGTGGTGGGCTTTACCTTCAGGCTCAGGTAAGCCAGTGAGGGCTAATTGGTCTGGGACATGGGATGGCTCAAGAAGAGGCCGGCCATGGTGCCAAGTTTTGGGGCTGAGCATAACCAACCACAATGCCAGGATCAGATTCAAATTCTAGCAAAGGAGCCGCGCGTGGTGGCGCACGCCTTTAATCCCAGCACTCAGGAGGCAGAGGTAGGAGGATTGCTGTGAGTTCGAGGCCACCCTGAGACTACATTGTGAATTCCAGGTCAGCCTGGGCTAGAGTAAAACCCTACCTTAGAAAAACAAACAAACAAAATAAAAACAAACTCAAGTCACTTTACTTCCCTAAGTTGTTTTTAATTATATATGACAAGAGACAGTTGTTTGTAAACCCTTGTGTGCATTTGAACTGAATAAATGATTTATAAACGTAGACATTAAACTTTGTGAAAGTGACAATCTAGGGCAGGGGAAGTAACCCCATTTTCCTTATGGGATGGGAGATGGAGGACTAAGTTTCTACTCATAGCTGGCCATCAACAGTGGTTGAGAGATAAGCAGTTTATTGGGAAAGTGTATGGAGGAAAATACAGAGACAACTGACCAAATAAGAGTCTGCTTTACTGCTTTGTAAACAGCCCAGATAAAACTCTGTTGAGCACAATACTGGCAAGGCGATTATGCAGGTAGCATTGCCATGGCTGGAAGACTGGTCTGCCATATGAGTACTAAATGATGAAAGACAGTAGGTACTTAGATACAGCACTTAATCTTTGTTATTTCTATTTGTGGTGGGATAGGGGATACTTAAGAGGCTCCTAAAGTAGATGACAGAAGTATCTTACAGTTAAGTAGTTCTAAGATCTTTAAAAGATATTTATTTATGTATTTATTTATTTATGAGAGAGATACATAGAGAGCCAAACAGAAAGAGTTACTGTGAGCATACCAGGGCCACCTGCCACTGCAGACAAACTCTACATGCATGCACCACTTTGTGTATCTGGCTCTGCCTGGGCACTGGGGAATTGAACCTGTGCCATCTCTCCAGCCCAAGTTCTCAGGCTTAATGGGGACCAGGTAGGATTATTTAGTCTTGCTATTGGCAAGCATGAAGAAAGCAAACTTGGGCTGTAAGATGTCATTGATCTTCATGTTTGTTTTTCAGAGTCTACCCTTATTTGTGTCGGGCTTTGAAGACGTTTGTCAAAGACCGGAAAGAGATTCCTTTCGCCAAGGACTTTTATGTTGCATTCCAGGACCTGCCTACTAGACATAAGTAAGGAATCTTTGGAAGAAAAAAAGCTAACAGCTGGTTGTTTGGCATTACAGAAATCACTCTTATTTTGCTAGGCCTCAATTTTCTTATCTATAGTGTCTTTTGGCTCAGATTTTGTACTTAAATCATGAAAAATCATTTGTTGTTATAAAACTGGAAACTTGGTAGTGACAATAGAAAAACTGCTGAAAAGATAGATGCTCTAAAGTGCCAGCAGGGACTGCAGTTGTTGCCTGAAGGTAGTATCTACACTTAGCATGTGCAAGGCCCTGGGTTTTGTATGCACCGGCCTGTTGGGGACAAGGTATTATGTGAAGTCCAAGCTGCTCTCAAAGTCACAATCCTCTGGCCTTCTCTTCCAGGTGTCACCATGCCCAGGTCAGATTGGCTTTTTTTAAAGCTATAATTAGTTGTTGTGAAAGTTTAGTTTTAGAGACAGTTTATTTTCTATATTTTATTTATTTATTTATTTGAGAAAGAGAGAGGCAGAGAGAGAGAATGGGTGTGCTAGGGCGTCCAGCCACTGCAAACGAACTCTAGACGCATGCACCACCTTGTGCATCTAGCTTACGTGGTAGAGTCCTGGGGAATCGAACCTGGGTCCTTTGGTTTTGCAGGCAAGTGCCTTAACCACTAAGCCATCTCTCCAGCCTTCTTTCTTTTTATAAAAACTTTTTATTGATCTACAGAGAGAGAGAATGGGTGCACTAGGGCCTTTTGCCACTGCAGATGAACTCCAGATGCATGCACCACTTTGCATCTGGCTTTGCATGGTACTGGTGAATTAAATCCAGACTGGCAGGTTTTGCAAGCAATGCCTTTAACCACAGCCATTTCCCCAGCCCCTGGAGAGACATTGTTCTGTAGAGATGTGAAGTAAGTGAAATGCATAGGATGCTTAGTATTGTCTGTGTTGCAGTCAGGTTTGCATTCTTGGCAGAAATCACCCGACCAAGAGCAGCTTGTGGGGGGAAAAAAAGGTTTATCTTGGTTTACAGACTAGAGGGGAAGCTCTTCAATGGCAGGGGAAAGTGATGGCACGAGCAGAGGGTGGACAGCACTTCCTGGCCAACATTGGGTGGAGAATAGCAACAGGAGAGTGTGCCAAACACTGGCAAGGAGAAACTGGCTCTAATACCCAACAATACACTGCCTCCAAGACACGTTAATTCCCAAATCTCCATCAGCTGGGAACCTAGCATTTAGAACACCTAAATTTATGGGGGACACCTGAATCAAACCACCACAGTCTGTTCTTACGGTCCTTTTAGAAAAACTTGAATTCATGAATCTTGGGACTTTTTAAAATTTCTCAGCTTAAATGTCTAACTGAAACATCTCTTTAGCAGATAAAGAATAAATTTATGGGAAGAGATTTAGCACTTCTTTTCAAACTTGAATTTGTGAAAACTTACACCACTGAAATAACTTTATGACATTTCCATGCTGTTTGCTATAAAATGTCTTTGTAAAGTAACAGTAGTATTTCTAAGCATAAAAGTCCCATAACTATTATGAAAGTAACATATTTTTAGAAATAGTAGTAAGCAAAATTTTGTATTTTCATGTATAAAACAAAATGGAATCATTTTATTGTATAATTTTAATTTCTTTGGTGTCATATCTTATATTCATTTGTTTTGTTGTGTTTTTAGGCCCTTGTTTATTTACATGTTAAACTCAATTTAGAAATGGACATGTTAACTAAATTATTCTTAGAGAAGAGTCCATGGAATAATTTGCCTCGGTTTTTTTTTTTTGTTTTGTTTTGTTTTTTTTTTTTTTGGTGGTAGGGTCTCACTCTAGCTTAGGCTGACCTGGAATTCACTATGTAGTCTCGGGCTGGCCTCGAACTCACAGCAACTTTCCTATCTCTGTCTGCAGAGTGCTGGGATTAAAGCTATGTGTCATCACACCCAGCATAGTTCTTTTATTTATTTGTTTTAATTTTATTTATTTGAGAGAGAGAATGGGCACCAGGGCCTCCAGCCATTGCAAATAAACTCCAGATGCATGCGCCCCCTTGTGCATCTGGCTTACGTGGGTCCTGGAGGCAAACACCTTAACCACTAAGCCATCTCTCCAGCCCCCAGCTCAGTTCTTTTTAAAGTATACTTTATCATTAAATACTTTCATTAAAACAGAACATTTTCTTAGGTTTACTAAACTAAGATGGGAAATGGGTCTAAGACTGTAGCTCAGTGGCATACTGCTTGTCTAGCACGTGGGAGGCCACCGATTCAATCCCTAGCACTGAAGGGGGGGCTGGGGAGGATATTTACTAAGGGCCACTTGTGTGTAAACAGGATCCGAGAACTCACCTCATCCAGGATTGGCTTGCTTACCCGTATCAGTGGGCAGGTGGTACGCACCCACCCAGTTCACCCAGAGCTAGTGAGTGGTACATTCCTGTGCCTGGACTGTCAGACGGTGATCAAGGATGTTGAACAGCAGTTCAAGTACACACAGCCAAACATCTGTCGCAACCCAGTGTGCGCCAATAGGAGGAGATTCCTGCTGGACACAAACAAGTCAAGATTTGTTGATTTTCAAAAGGTATTTATTCCTGTTTACATTGGATTCAGTCTTCTATAACTCATTTCTAAGCCCTTATCTATTTAGATGTGAGGCTCAGTTGTTTTTTTTTTTAAATTTTACTCATTTTGGTCGGTATTATGCAGATAGATGCATCCTGTGGAGGCCAAAGCTGGTTGGCCACCAAGCCCCAACAGTTCCCCTGTCTCTGCTCCTTTCAGTGCTGAAGTTATAGATAGATACAGCCACGCCTGGCTTTTTATGTGCTGAGTATTAAAGTTCCTCATGATAACCACCAAGGCTGAATTTTTATATGTTTAGCTGTCTTCCTGCCTCCACTAAGTGCTGGTGTTATAGACATAGATGTGTACCACAACATTCAGCATAAAATGAAGGATTTGAAGGCTTTATGGTTTTGTTTTGGATAATTTTTTCCACCAAGGTAGGGTCTTACTCTAGTCCAGGCTGACCTGGAATTAATTATGTAGTCTCAGGCCAACCTCTAACTCACAGTGATCTTTCTACCTCTGCCTCCCAAGTACTAGAATTAAAGGCATGTGTATCAGACAGCTTCAGGTTCGCTGAGATGAACTGTCAGACCAGGCACAGATATGGAGGAAGGGATTTATTGAAGCTTACAGATCCAGGGGAAGTTCCATAAAAGCAGAAGAAACTGGCCTGCTTTCACAGGCCCTAGCAGAGAGAGAGCAGTACAAGCCTAAAGGTCAAAAGCCACAGCACACTTCAGGAACTCCTGCTAGGCACACTTTGCATATCTTTAGATTGAAACCTGAAACCCACCACCACACCTTAAGGTCCACACAATGGCACTGCCTTCAGCCAGATGGCTAGAGATGCAAACTACAAACAAATAAACAACTGAATATATTTTGGGGTCCATCTATTCTATTCAAACCACCACAGCGTGCATCACCATACCTGGTTGCTTCACAGTTTTAAAAGAACATGATATATAACCCCAGTACTTGGGAAGTGGATGCATAAAGATCCGAAGTTTCAGGCCAGCCTAGGCTACATTACCATGTCTCAAGTCTTTCCAGAGGTGCCCAAAGCCTACTGCTTTGTTGCCAGGCAGGAAACACTCATTGACACTACCCTTAATCATTAAATTGCCCTACAGAGGGTTAGTTAGCATGTATTGACATACGTAACTTTTGTGTCAGTTGTAAGAAATGGGTGGGGTTCTCTTCCCATTCTGGGTTATGTCGCTTGCCTTCGTTTCAGGTTCGTATTCAGGAGACTCAAGCTGAGCTTCCCCGAGGAAGCATCCCGCGTAGCTTAGAGGTAATCCTGAGGGCTGAAGCTGTAGAGTCAGCTCAGGCTGGCGACAAGTGTGACTTCACGGGGACACTAATTGTGGTGCCTGACGTCTCCAAGCTCAGCACACCAGGTCAGTCATGGCTTGGATTTAACCAACTCTACACTGCAGGGTTTCTGGCTTCTCACACCTTCCTTGTCATCTTTTTGGCTACCAATCAGAAAGCCAGGCGAAGAAGTAGGAAGAGAATAAAAAATTGATTTTACTAGAAAAGGTGCTGTTTTAGCTTTGAATTATTCAAGCAGATTGGTTCTTACTAATTTTTTAACTAGGGCTGGAGGGATGGCTTAGCAGTTAAGGCGCTTACCCTTTGAAGCTTGTGATAGCTTGTTTCTTTGATGCACATGGTGGCACATGCATCTGGAGTTTGTTTACAGTGACTGGAATGCCCATTCTTTCTCTCCCTCTCTAATAAATAAAAATAAATTACTAATATTTGAACTATTTAATTTTTCAGGAGCACGTGCAGAAACTAACTCTCGAGTGAGTGGTGTTGATGGCTATGAGACAGAAGGCATTCGAGGGCTCCGGGCCCTTGGTGTCAGGGACCTTTCATACAGGCTGGTCTTCCTTGCCTGCTGTGTGGCACCAACAAACCCAAGGGTATGTTAATTTTGACTTAATTCATTTGTTTGCTTGTTTATTGTGCTGGGAATCAAACCCAGAGTCTTTATTTATTTATTTGAGGAGAGGGGGCCAGATAGACAATAGGCATGCCACGGTCTCCAGCCACTGCAAATGAACTCCAGACATATGCACCACCTTGTGCATCTAGCTTACATGTGTCCTGGGAATTGAACCTAGGTCCTTTGACTTTGCAGGCAAGCGCCTTAACCACTAAGCCATCTCTCCATCCCAAACCCAGAGTCTTGGGCATGTTAGGCGAGCTGGGAACTGTGTCCCCAACCCTAGTGGTGAGATTTAATAAAATGGCAGCTTGGGAAAGACCCAGCCATCTTCATGTTCATGGCGGTGGTTAAGTCCCCGCGGCTCATCCTTGAGTATCCACGTTCATGATGGTGTCAAACAATGGCGATAGCTTGTTTCTTCACTGGACAAATGGCAAACCCTAAGTGACTTGAAGCCTGCCTTACAAGTTTTTTTTAATTATGTTACAGTCAGTATCATAAAGTTGTTTGCTTTGTAATAAAGTTTCTTCCCCATTACATTGTCTTTGCTCCTCCTCCTCCCCCCCCCCCTTTGTTTCTCTACCTCTCAGTTTGGAGGCAAAGAGCTCAGAGATGAGGAACAGACAGCAGAGACCATTAAGAACCAAATGACTGTGAAGGAGTGGGAAAAAGTGTTTGAAATGAGTCAAGATAAGAACTTATACCACAATCTCTGTACCAGCCTATTCCCTACTATACATGGTAAGAGTTTGTTTGCATCTGTGTGTGTACATATGTGGAGGTCAGGATACCTTTCAGGTCAGTCTTTCAACTTCCCACCTCATTTGAGGCAAGGGTTCTCACTCTGCTGTTCTTTGATGTACTCACCAAAGCATGGTTTCATTTGTGCTTAAAATAAACAAATTCACAGAAAAAAACATAGGAATCAAGATTATCAGTGATACAGGAATTGGAGGGTTACTGTTTAGTGGGAAGTTTCTGTTTGGGATCATGAAAATATTCTGGAAAGGAACAGTGGTAGCAGTTATTTGACATAACATACTTCATGCATTAAACTAACACTTTATTGCTTAATGGCCAGGTGTGGTGGCACATGTCTTTAAACCCAGCTCTTGGGAGTCAGAGGTTAGGAGAATCATTGTGAGTTTGAGGCCAGCCTAGGACTACAGAGTTGAGTTCCAGGTAAGCCTGGGCTAGCGTGAGACACTGCCTCAAAAACAAAACAACAGAATTTAAAAAAAAAAAAAAAAAAAAAAAAACATGATACCAATGACTTAATGGTAGACCATGTAAAAGTGATGTAATCTGGCCTTACAGCAGAGTTACGTTTAGTGCCGAGCTGAAGACAACCTGAGCTATGTAGATAGCTGTATAAAACACAGTGTATAAGCTGGGTATAGTGATGCATACCTTTAATCCCAGCACTCGGGAGGCAGAGACAGGAGGATCTGAGTGAGTTTGAGGCCACCCTGAGACTACATAGTGAATTCCAGGTCAGCCTGGGCTAGAGTGAGACCTTACCTCAAAACCCACTCCCCACCCCCACCCTCCAAAAAAGGCTGGAGAGATGGTTCAGTGGTTAAGGCACTTGCCTGCAAAGCCTAAGGACCAGAGTTCAGTTCCCCAGTATCCACATAAGATCACATGCACAAGGTGGCACAATCATCTGGAGGCTGTTTGCAGTGACGTACCCATTCTGTCTCTCTCCTGTCTCTCTCCTTGCAAATAAATAAATAAAAATTTAAAATAATAAGTCACTAAGTCCATTGCCCACTTAGTAGGAAGAGAATAAGATTCTTTCTCTTCAGATGAGGATTATTTGAAAATTATCGTGTCCTCAACACATTTTTGTTTCATAACTCTTAAACTGAAGAATTTTGTTTGTAGAATGGGTTTTTACGGGGTGGTTTGCAAACATTTGCATAGCATTTTATATATTGAATTTGTGGACAGTTCTTAGAAGCAGCTATAAATTACATTTAACATCTTAGCCATATTGGTTCAGTTAGCATGTATTTATTCAGTGCTGATCTACAAAGGAAATATCCTGAACCATACCCTGAGATTCCTGATGGTGATGCAGGAAACTGAGGAGAGAATCAGTTTATTTTTATGCCAGCATGGGCCCAGGAGAATCTGTTCTGAAGCCCAAACCCTGATTCTTGGTAGTTTAGAGCTTATATACCTTACCTTAGATTAGTGTTATTGTTAAGTCTCCGAGCCATGGCCTAGTACCAGTAACCTTGAGTATGAAATAGGCACGTTTTATAGAAACAGGAAAAATGGTTAGCAGACAGATACCTTAGCTAGACTGTGGAGATAAAAGGAAGCATCAGGTGGTTTACAGTGCAGGACAGGAGCTGCAGTACAGACCATGGCCTCCAAGCACTACAGAAACTACAGTGTTGGGCTTAACCAGCACAAAAGACTGTACAGTTACAGAACACAACCAATAAAAAGCCTGTTACAGGCTGGGTGTGGTATCACATGCCCTTATAATCCCAGCACTTGGGAGGCAGAGGTAGGAGGATCACTGTGAGTTTGAGGCCACCCTTAGACTGCATAGTGAATTCCAGGTTAGCTTGGGCTAGAGCGAGACCCTACCTTGTAAAAACAACAACAACAAAGTTTATTACAGTATAGGACATAACTAACGGGCAGGGGCTTCTAAATTTCCTTATTCCAATTCCCTTCTCAGTGGAAATTGAGCTGTCATTAGGAAGAACTGTAGCTCAGTTGTAGTATGCTTGTCCGACATTCCTGGGGCCCTGCTTTCTATCTCCAGTACCACCAGAAAGAAAAGAATTTACAAATATGACGTGCAGTAGTGGGTGTGGTTTATTTATGGCTGGGGTGGGGAGGGGGATCTTGAGGGCTAAGGCAGTGGAAAAGGCTTCATGTAGGAAGCAGGTCTTTTGATGGGTGAGGGAAGGCATGGACAAGTAACACCTGTATGGGAGAAGATGCTGGCACAGTGCCAGGTGAGTGAGTCTGAAGACAAGAGCTAAGATCAGCAACCAGGTATTGTCTGTCCCAGTCTTCTCCTTTACTTGAACTGCTCCTGCTGTATTACTCATAAACATGCTTTTGTAGCTCTGTGGATTTTTTAGTTTTGCATTAAAAATGAATTTTTCATATATAACCTCTCATTTCAGGTAATGATGAAGTAAAACGGGGTGTCTTGCTGATGCTGTTTGGTGGTGTTCCAAAGACAACAGGGGAAGGGACCTCGCTCCGAGGTGACATAAATGTTTGCATTGTTGGTGACCCAAGTACAGCTAAGAGCCAATTTCTCAAGTAAGTGTGTGTTCCCAGGTTGTTATGCAGTCAATGTGGCTTGATTAGAGCTCAAGAGGGATCCCATCAAGAACGTTTTTGTTTTTTGAGGTAGGGTCTCACTCTGGTCCAGGCTGACCTGGAATTAATTATGTAGTCTCAGGGTGGCCTCGAACTCATATCTCCCAAATGCTGGGATTGAAGGCGTGCACCACCACACCTTTTGTTTGTTTGTTTGTTTTGGTTTTTGTTTGTTTGGTGTTTTTTTTTTTTGTTTTTTTTGTTTTTTTTTTTTTTGAGCTGGGTCTGGTAGCACACACCTTTAATGTCAGCACTTGGGAGGCAGAGGTAGGTGGATTGCCATGAGTTCAAGGCCACCCTGAGACTATTGAATGAACTCCAGGTCAGCATGAGCTAGAGTGAGACTCTATCTAGAACCCCCCCCCCAAAAAAAAAAAAAAATTTAATGCTCATTTTTTATTAAGAGCATACTTTGTATAGATATATCATGTATTGATACCATCTTTTCCCTCCTCCCTGTCCCTATTCCACAGGGGGCCCCCATTGGGGTTGCTGTTATTCCCCATGGAGTTACAGGTTATTTTTTATTTTTATTTATTTATTTTGGTTTTACAAGGTAGGGTTTCACTCTAGCTCAGGCTGACCTGGAATTTGCTATATAGTCTCAGGGTGGCCTGAAACTCATGTTGATCCTTCTACCTCTGCCTCCTGAGTGCTGGGATTAACGTCATGAGCTGCCATGCCCGGCTTGCTTATTTATTTATTTATTTATTTATTTATTTATTTATTTTGAGATAGAGTTTCACTCTGGTCCAGGGTAGCCTTTAACTCATGGTGATCCTTCTACCTCTGCCTCCCCAATTCTGGGATTAAAGGTGCGTACTGCCACGCCCATCTTATTTTTATATATTTATTTGAGAGAGAGGCAGATAGAGTAGGAATGGGAGCTCTGAGGCCTCAGCCACTGCAAATGAGCTCCAGACACATGTGCCACCTTGTGCATCTGCTTATGAGAGTCCTAGGAAATAACACCTGGGTCCTTTGGCTTTACAGGCAAGCACCTTAACCAGTAAGCCATCTCTCCAGCCCTATTTATTTATTTATGTTTAAGGCGTGCGTCACCACACCCGGCAGAAGTCTTTTTCTTTTATTTTTCCTTTTTTTTTTTTTTTTTTGGTTTATTTTTATTTATTTGAGGGCAACAGACAAAGAGGCAGATAGAGAGAATGGGTGCGCCAGGGCCTCCAGCCACTGCAA
The DNA here is from genome assembly GCA_036346955.1 of Dipus sagitta. Lineage (NCBI taxonomy): Eukaryota > Metazoa > Chordata > Mammalia > Rodentia > Dipodidae > Dipus > Dipus sagitta. The sequence continues at coordinate 167,330,646 of CM070773.1, forward strand.
GCTAACTCCAGACGCATGCGCCCCCTTGTGCATCTGGCTGACGTGGGTCCTGGGGAATTGAGCCTCAGACCGGGGTCCTTAGGCTTCATAGGCAAGTGCTTAACTGCTAACCCGTCTCTCCAGCCCTTTATTTTATTTTGCTTATTTTATTTGTTAGAGAGAGAAAGAGAGAATGGGTGCGCCAGGGCCTTCAGCCACTGCAAATGAACTCCAGATGCATGTGCCACCTTGTGCATCTGGCTTATGTGTGTCCTAGGGAATTGAACCTGGGTCCTTGGTCTTTGCAGGCAAGTGCTTTAACCGCTAAGCCGTCTCTCCAGCCCCCTTGCTGTTTCTTTTTTGTTTTGTTCTGTTTTGTTTTTGAGGTAGGGTCTCCCTCTAGCTAGCCCAGGCTGACGTGGAATTCACTGTGTAGTCTCAGGGTGGTTTTGAACTCATGGCGATCCTCCTATGTCTGCCTCCCAAGTGCTGGGACTATTGAGTTTCAGGTCAGCCTGAGCTACACAGTTCTTGCTCAGTATGGACTACAGTAAGACCCTACCTTAAACCCAAAAATACTAATAATGATGATAATAGTAAAGTTGAAATACTGTTTGATATTAAGCTTATCTTCCATATGACAGGAATGGGATATATATATATTCCCGCCCCCCGCTCCCCCGGCTGGAGAGATGCGTTAGTGATTAAGGTGCTTGCCTGTGCAGACTAAGGGCCCAGGTTCAACTGCCCAGAACCCATGTAAGCCAGATGCACAAGGTGGTGCCCATGTCTGGAGTTCATTTGCATTAGCTAAGGCCCTGGCGTACCAATTCTGTCTTGCTCTCTCTCATAAAAATAAATGTATAACTCCTATTAGCTGATAATTCTTGGAAATGGTGCTGTATGCTTACATTAATGAGTCTTTATGTGATACTCTTGAACAGGCATGTGGAAGAATTCAGCCCCAGAGCTGTCTACACCAGTGGCAAAGCCTCCAGTGCTGCTGGCTTGACAGCAGCTGTTGTGAGAGATGAGGAATCTCATGAGTTTGTCATTGAAGCGGGAGCTTTGATGCTGGCAGACAATGTAAGAACATTTCATAGTATTGGATATAAAGAAGTTAGAATTCCTGGGGCTGAGATGTGCTTGCTATGCAAGCATGATGTCCTGAAAGGCTCTGATTCTTCCTGAGTTCAATTCCCCAGCACCCATGGATGTGCATAGCTGTGACCCCAGTTCTGTGGGTAGTAGAAACTGGAGATTCACTGGTCCACCAGTGACCGGAAAAATGGCAACTTCAGGTTCAGTGATAGAGTCCATCCTCTAGCCTTTGCATGTGTGCACACACTGCACGTCCATCCACATGCACATATGCCTGTACCCCCTACTCTACCAGTGGAGGCCTATATTTTCTATTAAAAAGATAGCTGTTTTGTGTAGGCAGGCTGTCCTTTAGTATATAATTTGGCTTTTGGTTTTTTCAAGGCAGGGTGCCTCACTCTAGCCCAGGCTGACCTGGGATTCACATCAATCCTCCCAAGTGCTGGGGTTAAAGGCATGAGCCACTGTGCCTGTCTTTTTGTCAGTTTCACTATCTAGAATCAATTGGGACTGCAGTGATACTTTTTTAAAAAACTATTTATATATTTATTTATTTTATTTATTTGCAAGCACAGAGAGAGAGAATGTGCTCTCCAAATTCATGTGGCACTGTGCACCTGGCTTCATGTGGGTACTGGAGAATACCAGCATCGACAGGCTTTGCAAGCGAGTACCTTTAACCACTAAGCCATCTCCCATGACCTGAACAGTCTTACTTAAAAGAGAATTAGGGCTAAAGTTGGAGCTCAGTGGTGGAGCACTGGCCTAGTGTGTGCAAAGCCCTGAGTTCAAACCCCAGTAGTGGGATGGGGTGGGGTGTTAGAATTGGGAATGCTAGCATACACTTGTCTGGAGAATGAAAAAATCTCTGGTAGCAAAATCAGTGAGTTTATTATATCTGCAAGGCAGTGTCCTAATGGTGGGTTTATTGGGTTGCAGGGTGTGTGCTGCATTGATGAATTTGATAAGATGGACTTGCGGGACCAAGTTGCTATTCATGAGGCTATGGAGCAGCAGACCATATCCATCACTAAAGCAGGAGTGAAGGTATGTGCACTTTGATCCCACACAGTGTAGTCGGAGCGCTGCCAGGTAATGCAGCCCTAGAGAAAATGACCCGATGAGAGTCATCACTTGGACATGTAATGCAGCCCTGAGAATTTTGTTTGTTTTTCAAGGTAGGGTCTCATCCTAGTTCACTCAGGCTGACCTGGAATTCACTATGTAGTTTCAGGGTGGCCTTGAACTCACGGCTATCCTCCTACCTCTGCCTACCGAGTGCTGGGATTAAAGTCATGTGCCACCATGCCAAAGAGTGATAGATTAAGGTAGTTAAGATAAAATGCAATTAGTACACTAACATAAATTAAAAATAAATAGCTAGGCATGATGGCGCATGCCTTTAATCCCAGAATTTGGGAGGTAGAGGTAGGAGGATTGCCGTGACTTTGAAACCACCCTGAGACTACATAGTGAATTCCAGGTCAGCCCAGGCTAGAGCAAGACCTTAACTCGAAAAATAAAATAAAAAGGAATCTTTTTTGCACTCTTAGCACAGTGGATACTCAGGTACATGTCTCTTCCAGGAATATTTTATGTATAAATAAGTACATTCAGTTCCTTCCTCATGGACTTCATACTTTTATTTGTTAATCTTGCTATACCAGCACATACTAGGTCAACTTTCACTTCTTACGTTCATGATACTCAATTGTATATACCATCGTTTAGTGCTTAAGATGCTCAAGAGTAACACTTGGGTCATTTCCAATCTTTTGTATTACAAACGGTATTGTGGTAGACGTCCTGGTCCTGTTCTCGGCTGTAAGGTAAACTAGCCAGGTGCTGGATTCAGGACGTAAACTCCACACCTGCCCTGTGTAGGAGAGCCTGCACTGTGTCATCAGACTCGAGCTGTGATGAGTCAGTAGATGAAAATGGTTCTTTTTTGCTTTTGTTTAGTTGTGTGATTGAGCTTTTTCTTGTTTGTTGACTAGTTCAGGGTTCTTTCTAGGCCTCACCATTCTTTCTTTTCTGGTCAGGCTACTCTGAATGCCAGGACGTCCATTTTGGCAGCAGCAAACCCAGTCAGTGGACATTATGACAGATCAAAGTCACTGAAACAGAACATCAATCTATCGGCTCCTATCATGTCCCGATTCGACCTCTTCTTTATCCTGGTGGATGAATGCAATGAGGTAACCGTGTGGCCTGTCGCAGCGTTTCCATTCTTAATTTCATTTCTAAGTTCCTGCATGAGGCGAAGCTGGGAGGCAGCTGCTACGTGTATGCAGTGACATGAATGGTCCTCAGGTGACACAAGTGCAAAATAAAGTCATTTCATTTTCTGATTAAGACAGGGTCTCATTATGTGGCCCAGGCTGCCCTCGAACTCTCAGTCATCCTGCCTCGGTGTCCTAAATGCTGGAACTAAAGGCAGCATCAAGATCTTTGTTCTTGTTAATATTTTTGTTTTCTGGTGTTTGTTATAGGGTCTCATTAGGTAGCCCAGGCTGGCCTCAAACTTGCACTCTTCCTCCCTAGTTCCAAATGCTGGGATTACAGACATGAGCCACCACACCAAGCTTCTCTGAGATTTCTGTGAAAAAGGCTTTGTTTTGTTGATTTGGTTTGGTTTATTCAGCTGCCTGGAAAAGAACTAGGATGGCAACGAAATGTTCTTTTTCTAATTATGAGTCATTTGTCTTCCTGTTTATTCCCATCAAACTGTTAAATGTATAATGTTCTACCAGATTATGTGATAGTTTAAAACTGAGTGGAATCCCTAGCAACCCCTGTTCCCCAAAAGGTGATGAAGGAGAAATCCTAAAGTTATTTGTCCTTAGACTTAAATGCTCAACATTAGCTACCCGGTTCACGTATGCTGAACCATAGTGACAGCACTGTGTACACCAAGCTCTCCGTGGGCTGGGCTGAGTGGCGCAGAGACCTTGCAGGACTTTGAATAGTGCCTAAGCAAGAGCCGCCTTCCCAAGTGTGGCTGTTGGCAGGGCTTTTGTTCCCCTTCTCAAACACATAAACATATTTAATTACAAGAGGGTTAGGAATTGTCTGATGTCCATACAATCTGTTTGCTCTTGATTCAAAGGAGATCAAGGTATGAACATCAGACTTTTTGGTTTTTGCTTGTTTGTTTTTGTTTTCCAAGGTAGGGTAGAATTCACTATGTCATCTCAGGGTGGCCTCGAACTCACAGCAATCATCCTACCTCTGCCTCCCAAGGGCTGGGACTAAAGGTATGTGCTACCACGCCCAGCTCCATCAAACTTTTTAATTATTTAATTAGAAATAATGTAAGACATTATAAGAAATACTTCAATGCATAGAACAAGAGCTGGAAGAAATGTGTATGAAGCACTTAGATAGCCTTACCTGATTCACACAATAGCATTTGTCCATTTGCTGCCTGTGTCTACAGTTTCTGTCAATTGTAATTCTGGATTGTCTTCAAACTGTGGTGGCTAATAGAGGACAGACTGCAGCTAGACTCCTCAGGTCCTGTTGCTGCTGTTTACTGAGGCCTTGGACAAATTACAACCTTTTTGGACCTCAGTTTGTACAAAATGAGGTTACTATCTACTAAAAAGGCTTTTGTGTGATAACATGTTAGAGTGGGGCAAAGGTAGCCATTTAAAAGTTTGATTTTGTTTATTTTGGTTTTTTGAGGTAAGGTCTCACTCTAGGCTGACCTGGAATTCACTATGTAATATCAGGGTGGCCTCAAACTCATAGTGATCCTCCTACCTCTGCCTCCTGAGTGCTGGGATTAAAGGTATGGGCCACTCTACACAGCTCTGGATTTCATTTTAAATCAAGCTGATACCAAATTTTCCTCAGGAAAAAAAAAATGGTGCCTGCTAATTTTTTCAGGGGCATATTGTCTTTTGTTTATTTGTTTTTTTGAAATATGATCTCCTATATTATAGGCTGGCCTCAACTCCCAAGTGGGTTATGGGCATGTGCCACCACACCCAGCTTAGAGGTTATTTCTACCTATTAATCATTTCTTATTGCCTGGGATCATCTGGGTAGATATTGCCCTAACTAAGGTGGTTTTCTCATTTTGAATTAGGTTACAGATTATGCTATTGCAAGGCGTATAGTAGACTTGCATTCAAGAATCGAGGAGTCGATCGATCGTGTTTATTCTCTTGATGATATCAGGCGGTATCTTCTTTTTGCACGACAGTTTAAACCCAAGGTAATCTGCCCTTCTGTACTGAGATAAGGTATAGTGTGCATGTTAAAATTAGATTTAAATTCATGAGTCATGTGAGAAATAATTGAGCCTGTGTTTGGTTTTGTTGTTTTGAGACAAGATCTTGATAATTATCCCAGGCTGCCCTCAAACTTGCATTCCTCTTGCTTCAGCCTCCCAGTGCTGGGTTTATGGGAACATGCCACCATACCTAGCTGTACTTGTTTGTGAGAAAGAGCATAGGCTCACCAAAGCTCTTGCCCCTGCAAACCAATACCAGATACATGCACCACCTTTTGCATCTGCCTCTACTAAGTACTTAGAGTACTAAGGAATCCAACCCAGACCATTAAGGTTTACAAGCAAGCACCTTTAACTGCTGATCCATCTCCCAGCCCTGTTTGGAAGGTTTTTATTTTATTTCATTTATTTGAGAGAGAGTCAGATAAAGAGAAAGAGAATAGGCATGCCAGGGTCTCCAGCCATTGTAAACGAAACTCCAGATGCATGCACCTCCTTGCGCATCTGACGTACGTGAGTCCTGGGGAATCAAACTTGGGTCCTTTGGCTTTGTAGGCAAATGCCTTAACCGCTAAGCCATTTCTCCAGCCCTGGAGGATTTTTTGAACAGGCATTTGTTTCTTCAGAGAGGATTTTGTTTGTTTGTTTTTTGAAGATAGGGTCCCTGACCTGGAATTCACTATGTAGGCTCAGGGTGGCCTTGAACTCACAGCAATCCTTCTACCTCCGAGTGCTGGGATTAAAGGTATCTGGCCTTTTTTTTTTTTTTTTTTTTTCTTTAATTTGAATAGTTCCATTCATTTGTTAGATGCTAATTTTTATAGGAGAACTAGGGGTGTAACTGAGTCATAGAGCCTTTATCTGGCATGTACAAAGCCCTGAGTTTGAGTCCCAGTATCATTAGAAAGAAAGAAGTGAAAGGGAGCGAGGGAAAGTGACAGGAAGGGATTTTTTATAGAAAAGTCTTTTTAAAAAAATTCCATTTCAACTGCTACTTTTTGTTCTCTTGTGCTGTTTTTCAGCCATTATTAGTGAGCATCTTAATGGTTGTCTGAGTCTAACTCAACCTTTCTCTGACAAAACCAGTGGGTTCCTGGATTTTTGTTTTACTGTACTTGACGTAGGTGGGTGAATCTGCATAGGATCAGGAATCTCAACTGGGTACTTAGGTTTAAAACTTCCTCCACAATATGCATCTTTGTTCTTAGTGTTTTACATTGTTGTCTTCCTTGGCTTTCGAGCTCTTAGGTATCCATCTCCTTCACTAGCTTGCACACGGTGATGGGCAATTTCTCACTGTCCCAGAAGAGGTTCAGTCATGAGCTAAGGACTGTGAGTGGCTTCCTTACAAAAGGCATGTGTTTAGTGGGATGCATACTGGTCCCTCTGTGACCTTGGCATGCTTCCTTGATGTACTGAGTTCCTCGCTCTGAAAACCCGAGGGTCTTTTAGATAGATAAAGTTGATTGAAATAGCTATATGCATATGCTGACTTTTCCCCCCAGGACAACATGACTTAATTAATTGAGCCTCAAGAATACTGAGTGTTGATGTGTCTAATGAGCTTTGACATTTTAAGGTGTAGAGAGCACTACACTGTTTTACAACTTAAGCTTGTTAAGCATCATTTAGAAATGATCATTTTCTTAAATACTACATCTGTTATCTTCATGTTCATAAAATCGATACATGAAATTCATTAGCTTCCCTAGTATCCTTTTCTTTCAAAAGGCATTTCTATAGGAATTCATTGTCCATGACTTCAAAGTTTCAGCCCTCTCAGTTCCCCCAAATGCTTCCTCCCTCTGAAACTTAACTCTCATCTGACTGCACTGTGGTTTTGAAACAGATCTCCAAGGAGTCGGAGGACTTCATTGTGGAGCAGTATACGCGCCTCCGCCAGAGGGACGGGTCTGGAGTGGCCCGGTCCTCGTGGAGGATCACCGTGCGGCAGCTCGAGAGCATGATCCGCCTCTCCGAAGCCATGGCCCGAATGCACTGCTGCGATGAGGTGAGGTGTGAGAGCCATGGGGGTGGCCTGCAGGTGTGCTTTCACATTGAATGCTCACGGGATAATAAATGACACTAACACTTCACTTTAAGAAGATTGCTGGTCAGTGCTTACTGAGTTTAGTGGTTAGATTAATAGATGTCACAGGTTACAGAGGGCCTGTGGAGGTGTGTAATCACTTATTCTGGAAGGCCATATTGCAATTGCAGTGTCCTAGGCCTTGAGGTTTGGTTTACATAAAGGACACTATACGCCTTCATTCCGGGTTTAGTGAGATAGTTGTTGTGTAGCCCAGGCTAGCCTCTGGCACAGTCCTCCTGCCTCAGACTCCCAGGGGCTGGGATTGCAGACATGCACCGCCACTCCTGGCTTTATTGCTTATGTGACATATATGTATATTTCTGTGAATACATAATTAGGAGTGGGATTTTGAACCTTACTTAAGCATGTACTTAGTAAAACTTTCCAGACAAGCTAGGTGTGATGACACATGCCTGTAAGTCCAGCACTTGGGAAGCATGTTTATTTGAGAACAAGCTTGAGCCACTGTAAAATAAACTCCAGACTCATGCACCTCTTTGTGCATCTGGCTTTACGTGTACACTGAGGAACGGAACCCAGGCCATCAGGTTTTGTAAGAAGGCACCTTCAACCACTGAGCCATCTCCCTAGCCTGCTTTTTCTTTTTTTAAATTATTTTTGCTTATTTGCACGTTGCTATGTGCACATGTGCTTGAGGGTCTCTTACCCCTGCAAATGCCTATCTGGCTTTATGAGGGTGGCTGGAGTGGATTTCATCCACGTCAGCAGCTCTGCAGGGAAATGCCTTTAGAGCCATCTCAGCCCCTTTTTAAATGTATTTGCTTTGTTCTGTGTTCTTGCCAACACATGATATTGTCAATCACTAGCTATTCTGGTATATTTATGGGGGGGGGTAATTTTTTTTTTCCTTTAGTTTTTTTTTTTTTTTTTTTTTGGTGGGGGGCTGCTTGTTTGTTTTGTTTTGTTTTTCAAGGTAGGGTTTCACTCTAGACCTGAAATTCACTATGTAGTCTCAGGGTGGCTTCAAACTTATGGAGATCTTCCTACCTCTGCCTCCGAAGTTCTGGGATTAAAGGCATGTGCCACCATATCCAGCCCTTTTTTTAAGGTAGGTTTTGCTTTAGCCCAGGTTGACCTGGAATTGGTCTCAGGCTAGCCTCAAATTTACAGCAATCCTCCTACCTCTGTCTCGCAAGTGCTGGAACTAAAGGCATGCACCACCATGCCCCACGGGGGAGACAGGATGGAGCTGGGGGGGGGGGTCTGCTTGACATAAAATGTCAAGACTGACCTAATTATTCATCATTTGTGGTTTAGGTCCAGCCTAAACATGTGAAGGAGGCGTTTCGGTTACTGAATAAATCAATTATCCGTGTAGAGACGCCTGATGTCAACCTAGATCAAGAGGAGGAGACCCAGATGGAAACAGATGAGGCCTCAGGTGGCATCAATGGTGAGGTGCCCTGTGGTACAAGTACACATGATGGTTGTGGAGCATGTGTGTCAGGGGAAGGTGAATATTGAACTGAACTGGTTACAAGTACACGTGATGGTTGTGAAGCACATGTGTCAGGGAAGGTGAATATTGAACTGAACTGGTTATAAGCTGAGGAACAGGTAAGTAGTTGATGAGAGTATTTGTGCTTGAAAGACTGACAGAAAACACATCAGGATGGGATAGTTGACTTTGGCCTCTGCTCGTGTGTATGTGTGTGTATTTGAGAGAGAGAATGGGCATGCCAGGGCCTTCAGCTACTGCAAACAAACTCCAGACTTGTGCACCCCCTTGTACATCTGGCTTATGTGCATACTGGGGAATCAAACCTGGGTCTTCGGTTTTGCAGGCAAGCACCTTAACAGCCATCTCTGCAGCCCCATGTTACTATTTTGCTCTTGAATTTAAAAAGTTTTCTCAAGCACATTGGAGTAGGTAAATACTAGAATTTTTAAATTTTGCTTGTAATACAGCAAATGAACATTTTTGAGATAGGACCTCACTAGATAGGTAGCCTAAGATAGCCTAAATTCACAATCCTCCTGTCTCGGCTTCCCCAGTATAGAGATTATAGATATGTGCTACCACGCTCAGCTAGCTGTAAATGGTATCATAAAATCTTTGCCTCCATCTCTAACAGTCCTCCCAAGTTTATAATCTTCATTTTGTTTTTTTCATTTAGTTTTCAAGGTAGAGTTTTGCTCTAGTTGCCCCCCCCCCGCCGCCCCTTTTTTTTTCTTTGGAGGTAGGGTCTCGCTCTAGCCCAGGCTGACCTGGAATTCACTCTGTAGTCTCAAGGTGGCCTTAAACTCATGGCAGTCCTACCTCTGCCTCCCAAGTGCTGGGATTAAAGGTAAGCACCACCACACCCGGCAATGTCTTCACTTTCTTAGTTTGCTTTGAATTTTTTTATATTATTATCTTATATTTAACTGTATGCTTTTTTTCTGAAATTTAATACTAAGCATAAGCAGTGCTTGATAAGGGGATGTTAAACATAAATATAAGCAGTTACATATATAAATGCTTGGTGAGGGATATTAAACAGTACATGTAGGGTTAGAGAGATTGCTCAGTGGTTAAGGCACTTGCCTGCAGAGCCTAATGCACAAAGTAGCACATGCATCTGGAGTCATTTGCAGTGGCTGGAGGCCCTGGTGCACCCATTCTTTCCCTCCCTCCCACTCCTCCTCCTCCTCCTCTCTCTCTCCCCTTACAAGTCAATAAAAATATTTAAAAAGGAATGAAGCAGTACATGTGTGAGTTCTTGGTGAGGGATGTTAAAGGCATTAAACAGATTGTGTGGCTGGTTTTTCACCTAGGACTTGCTGACAGCCCCGGCCCTGTAAACGGAATCAATGGCCACAGTGAAGCTGCGAGCCAGGAGACCATTTCCAAACCCTCCCTGCGGCTGGGCTTCTCCGAGTACTGCCGGATCTCCAACCTTGTCGTGCTGCACCTCAGAAAGGTGGAGGAAGGTGAGGCTGTGACTAATGCTTTTATTGCCATCATTTACACAAGCTCTGTTTCTGCATAGGCCACTTCTGATTGCTAAACACTATATTTCTATGCCAGAAGAGCTGTCTTACATGTACACTTTTAGCAAAGTGAATTTAACCTGTACATTGCCCACAATTTCATTGTTAAAGGTTTATAAATTCTTAGTCTTTTTCAATAATTTTGAAGCAGATATTTTAGATCTGATAACTTATAAATGTTTTTATGTATGAAAAATGACCATAATGGCTTTATTTAAAATATGTGGACTCCCAGGGTTTTTATATTTTAGAGGCAAGTTAACTTCTGTGCTCCCAACAATACACTGCCTCCAGAAGGCTTTAATTTCCAGTTGCCATCAGCTGGGGAAACTAGCATTCGAAATACCTAAGTTTATGGGGGACACCTGAATCAAACCACCACAAGCCAGATACAAAAGGTGGTGCATGCCTCTGGAGTTCATTTGCAGTGGCTAGAGGCCCTGATGTGCCTATTCTCCCCCCACACCACCATAAATAATTTTTTTTTAATTTATTTGCACTGGAGAGATGGCTTAGCAGTTAAGGCATTTGCCTGCAAATTCTAAGGACCCATGTTTGACTTTCTAGGCCCCATGTAAGCCAGACACAGGTGGCACAAGCATGTAAGGTCTCACGTACGTACAAGGCGTCACACGCATCTGCAGTTCCATTGCAGTAGCTAGAGGCTCTGGCATGCCAATTCTATCTTTTCTATCTTGTTCTTATAAAAAAAATACAAAAAATTTTTCTTTATTTGTAGGGAGGGAGAGAAAGGAAGAGAGTGGGTATGGCTAGGGCCTCTTGCCACTGCAAACAAACCCCAGATGCATGCGACACCTTATGTACCTAGCATCACATGGATCCTGGAGAAGTGAACCTGGGCCAATGGCTTTGCTAGCAAATGCCTTTAACAGCTGAACCATGTCTCCAGCCCTTGTTTTTCTTTTATTATACCTTGAGAGAGGAAGAGAGAGAAAATGGGCATGCTGAGGCCTCTAGCCACTGCAAACAAACTCTAGACACATGCGCCACCTTGTAGCATCCCATGGCTTACATGGGTTCTAGGGAGTCGAACCTGGGTTTGTAGGCTTCACAGGCAGGTGCCTTGACCACTAAGCCATCTTTCCAGCCCTTTTATTATACTTTATTTCTGTGTGTTACACACACTCCAGCTTATGAGATAAGAGTTCTGCTTGGAACTTTATACAGTGACAGTCAAGTTAGTGTGGAAAGACTTTGCTAAGATAGAGAATGGAGGCTAGGGAGATTGCTCAATAGTTAAAGTGCTTGTCTGTGAAGCCTACCCGCCCAGGTTCAGTTCTGCCCAAGCCATCCACACAAAGTGACGCATGTTTCTGGAGTTTATAGTGGCAAGAGGCCCTGGTATGCCCTTCTTTCTCTCAGAAAGAAATTAACAAACAACAATAAATTTGAGAATAGAAAAAAAGAATACAATAGGTAAGTAATTATTAGAGAGAGAAAGAGGCAGATAGTAAAGTCATGCCTTTCTATGGGGGGGGGAAGGGTGAGTTACATTTAAGTGTTTTTTGTTGTTGTTTGTTTTTTTTTTTTTTTTTTTTTTTTTTTTTTGGTCTTACGTAGGGTCTCACTCTAGCCCAGGCTAACCAGGAATTCACTCTGTAGTCTCAGGGTGGCCTTAAATTCACATCAATCCTCCTGCCTCTGCCTCCTGAGTGCTGGGGTTAAAGGCGTGCCCCACCATGCCTGGCTACATTTAAGTTTCGTCTGTCATCACTGCCAGGGTTAATAGAGAGGCACTCAGGGAAGAGTGAGTGTGGGCCTGTCAAGGTCACCCATACTTTGAAATCTTGATAGCTGTTTCTTTCTTTTGGTTTGTTTCTTTTTCTTCCCTCCTTCCCTAGCAGAGAGAGTTTGGGCGTGCCAGGGTCTCTGCTTGCTGTGTTGTAGATAGTTCTGTAATGCTGGGATGAGCATCCAGCCAAACGGGATTTATTCAAGCTTACAGATCCAGGGGAAATTCCAAATTCCATTAAATGGTGAAAGAAGCTGGCTCCAGTTCATAAATCCATGCAGAGAGAGAAACTGTAGCAAGCAAAACACCAACACACACACCCATTTTAAAAAGAAAAAAAGCAAGCAGGGAGCCCACCAGAGCTCGGTCTGCTTTGCACACCTTTGGGCAGGAAACAGATCCACCCTCTGACTCCTCCAATCAGATCCAAGTTACAAGTTTAATTTTAACGCCTGAGTCAAGGGGGGACATACATTCAAACAACCACATGCTGCAAATAAACTCTAGACACATATACCACTTTGTGCATCTAGTGTTACATGGGTACTGGGGAATCGAACCTGGACTGGCAGGGTTTGCAAGTAAGTACCTTTAACCACTGAGTCATCTCCCAACTTGTTTCTTATGCTTTGTTTTTCTCTTTTGGATGAAGCAAGGTATGCTTTAATATAATGTGACAGGTTATCTCAGTCCTTTGTTGGAAGACAACAAATCTTACTTCAGTAGATGCATTTCCTGACAGGCTGATGTTATCTAAACAGTATATGTTCTTGAGTATGCAGATCCACAGATTGCCAGTGCAGTTCCCTAGAAGGTAATTCTTTTAAACTGTATTTTTTTATTGCAGAGGAAGATGAGTCAGCTCTAAAGAGGAGCGAGCTTGTGAACTGGTACTTGAAGGAGATTGAGTCAGAAATAGACTCTGAAGAGGAGCTCATCAGTAAGAAGAGGGTCATAGAGAAAGTCATCCACCGGCTCACGCACTGCGTACGTACTCGGCGGCGCGGGCGCGGCTGCAGGGTCAGCGCAGGGGAGTGAGTGCTCACCTTTGCACAGCTTCCTGAGGCAGCGTTGTATGTTGCTTTGTTTGTGTGAGGTAGGGTCTCACTCAAGCCCAGGCACACCTGTAACTCACTCTTGGGATCCCAGGCTGGCCTTGAACTCAATGATCTTCCTACTTCTGCCCCTTCCCCCACTGTGCTGGGATTGAAGGTGTGCCCTGCCACACCACACCTGCAGTTTTATTCAAATTCATGCCAATCCCAAATGGCTGCTCCCCTGTTTGCAACCTCAGAGTAGAATTTTGTGTTTCACTCGCCACGTTCTCCTGAGTCATGGCGTAACCCTGGAAAAATCCCAAACAGCTCTTTGCTGAGTCCTTTTTTTTTTTTTTTTTTTTTTTTTTTTTGAGGTAGTTTCACTGTAGCCCAGGCTGACCTGGAATTCACTATGGAATCTCAGGGTGGCCTTAAACCCACAATGATCCTCTTACCTTTTCCTCCCAAGTGCTGGGATTAAAGTCATGCGCCACCCCACCCAGCAACCCTAAGTTCATGTGCATCTCGTATCTAGTTTTATGAATCCACCTATCTGCTGACGACTACCAAGTTTACACCCCCTAGCTCGCCCTCTCTTCCAAACTTCAGGTGGACTGACACTTCTTCACACTTAATTTGTTCAAAAGCAAAATGTGTCCCCTAGTTCATCACTTATGGGGTTCAGTTGCTCTAGGCCAGACCTCACAGTCATCCTGTGTGCTATTCTTTGTCCACTACCCTCACCAAATGGCTCTAGTCAGCTGATAAGTGATTGAAGTCACCATGTATTTATCTGTTTGAAGCAGAATCTTGCTCTGAAGCCCAGGATAGCCTGGAACTCAAGGTTCTATGACGCGAGCAGTCACATGGCTAACAATAGGAAATTCCAAGCCAGTCTAGGCTATGTAGTAAGATTCTTTTTTTTAATTTATTTATTTGAGAGCGACAGACAGAGCGAGAAAGAGGCAGAGAGAGAGAGACACAGAGAGAATGGGTGCGCGAGGGCCTCCAGCCACTGCAAACGAACTCCAGACATGTGCACCCCCTTGTGAGTCTGGCTAACATGGGTTTCCCATGAGTTTGAGGCCAGACTGGAATAGTGAGACTGCCTCAAAAAACCTGAAAAGAACCAAGCATGGTTGCACATGCTTTTAATCCCAGCATTTAGGAGGCAGAGGTAGGAGGATTGTTGTGAGTTTGAGGCCACCCTGAGACTACATAGTGAATTCCAAGTCAGCCTGAGCTAGAATGAGACCCTACCTTGAAAAACAAAATGAGCAAGGCATGATATAGCACATGCCTTGAATCCTAGCACTTGGGAGGCAGAGGTAGGAGGATTGCCATGAGTTCAAGGACAGCCTGAGACTACATAGTCCAGGTCAGCCTGGGCTAGAGTGAGACCTTGCCTCAAATAACAACAACAAAAAAAAAAAACATATGATATTAAATAAAATTAAGACTTAGACATTAAAGAATGTTTTACAGTTGTATAATCTTAAAATCTAAGCATTATTTTTCTTTTTTGAAGTTATAAGTATTTGCTATGTGTCAGGAGACCTCATAAATCACAACTGGGCATACATTCCAAAGTGATATAGTGACACCCTATCTCAAAAAAAAAGTGGGCTGGAGAAATGGTTTAGTGCTTGCCTGTGAAGCCTAAGGACCCCGGTTCGAGGCTCGATTCCCCAGGACCCACGTTAGCCAGATGCACAAGGGGGCACATGCATCTGGAGTTCGTTTGCAGTGTCTGGAGGCCCTGGCGTGCCCATTCTCTCTCTCTCTCTCTCTCTCTCTCTCTCTCTCTCTCTCTGTCTCTATCTGCCTCTTTCTCTCTCTGTCTGTCGCTCTCAAATAAATAAAAATTTTTTTAAAAAAGTAACAATATCCGTTGAGGTTACATTTCTTAAATTTTCAAAGGAGGTGACTATGATATGATCAGCATCCTTAGAAAGGGAGTTGAACAGTAATCTTTGTCCTAGAGCTTTTGGTGGGAATGGAGGAGTGTATCAGTCAGTATGTCGTTGTACTGCTGGAGACCTGAGGATAAATGCTTGTGTTTCACAGGACCATGTTCTAATTGAGCTCACGCAGGCCGGGCTGAAGGGCTCCACAGAGGAAAGCAAGAGCTACGAGGAAGACCCCTACTTGGTCGTTAACCCAAACTACATGCTTGAAGATTGAGCCAAGCCAAGGACCTGTGGCTCCCACCTCTAGCCTAGATGGAGCTTTGCTGGAGAGACGAGCTCTGGGATTGATGGTTGGGGATCATTTCAAGGAGCTAGAACTAGGTCGATTGCCCTGTCACAATTGTCCTTGTTGCAGCTTTTACTAAGTATGGGCTTGGTGTGCTACTTGCCCTGGTTGAGTAGAAATACGAGCAGAGGCTCTCTTGAGGGAAGAGGGCCCTTGTTTCCTTGTGTGGTGAAGGGCCTGTTACCTTGTGGGGTGGAGTGCCTTATCACAGACATGGCTTTTTTTAGTTGTCAGCTACTGCTTTTATTAATGAAAATAAAATGACTCGTTCTGAGGCTGACTGCTGGCTTTATTTCTGCTCTCAAGTTATTGCATCCATCTCTGTGTGAGCAGTTACTTATTGCTTACTCGGGTAGGAAGGGGTGAGACACTGTGGATTTGGAATTAGAGAATGGGAGTCAGACCTAGAGGCCTTGGAGATGACTTTCTAAGGGTAGTTTAAGTGGTTGGTTTGGGGTGTTTGTTTATTTGGAAGAGCGGGCATTATTAAGTCATTGTCTCATGTAGACTCCCATTCCTCTTGCTTCAGCTTCCCAAGTACTGGAATTGCAGGCATGAACCACCACACCAGGATCCCAGTTTATTTGCTTTTTTAATTTATTTATTTGTCAGAGGATGAGAGAGAGATAATGGGCACACCAGGGCCTCCAGGCACTGCAAACAAACTCCAGACGCGTGTGCCCGCCCCCCTGTGCATCTGGCTAACGTGGGTCCTTTGGCTCTGCAGGCAAATACCTTAACTGCTAAGCCATCCATCCAGCCCCTCAGTGTATTCTTAGTTTATAAAAAATAAGTTTAGAGGGCTGGAGAAATGACTTAGCAGTTAAAGCGCTTGCCTGCAAAGCCAAAGGACCCAGGTTCAATTCCCCAGGACCCATGTAAGCCAGCATGCACAAGATGCCATGTGTCTGGAGTTTGTTTGCAGCGACTGGAGGCCCTAGCATGCCCATTCCCCCACCCTCTCAAATAAATATTAAAAAAAAATAAGTTTAGAGCCAGGCATGGTAGCACATGCCTTTAATTCCAGCACTTGGAAGACACAGGTTGGTGGATCGCCATGAGTTCAAGGCCACCCTGAGACTACATAGTGAATTCCAGGTTAGTCTGAGCTAGAGTGAAACCCTACTTTGAAAAATAAAATGAAAAACAGCTTATAAACTTTTGGATTTTTGAGGTGGGGTCTCACTCTAGCTCAGGCTGACCTGGAATTCACTATGTAGTCTCAGGGTGGCCTTGAACTCAGTGATCCTCCTTCTGCCTCCCAAGTGGTGGGATTAGAGGTGTGTGTCACCATGTCCAGCAGTTTCGAAATTTTTTTATTGACAACTCAATCCTATTAAAATTTTTAATTTTATCATTTATTTGAGAGAGGGGCAGATTGAAAACAGGCTATCCAGGGCCTTTAGAAGGTGCAGGTGAACTCCAGACACATGTGCTACCTTGTACATCTGGCTTAAGTGGGTCATTTGGCTTCACAGGCTAAACATATTAGCTGCTAAGCCATCTCCCCAGCCCTTTGTAAATAATTTCTTTTACTTCTCTGTCCTAAGGGTAATATAATTCTTTAAAATTATGTTCAAGTTGCGGGGGCCCATAGATATGCTCTTTTTTATATTACAAGCTGGGTACAAACTTTATAGCCTGTTTTTCAGGGTAGGGTCTTGCTCTATAATTCACTATGTAGTCTCAGGCTGACTTTGAATTTACAGCAATCCCCCTACCTACGCCTCCTGACTGCTGGGATTAAAGGTATGCACCAATGCCCAGTTTACAGCCCCCCCCCCCCCCAGGAACAACAGTCTGATACCAGCCGTGCCTGAGATGAGGTCAGCATGCTCGTGGCAGAATGTCACCGCTGCAGCCTTTACGTCATGGCAGTCTTGGGGCCAGAGCCACTAGTTACAGCAAAATTTCCTTTCTTCTCTTGAGGTAGGGT
The DNA here is from genome assembly GCA_036346955.1 of Dipus sagitta. Classification (NCBI taxonomy): domain Eukaryota; kingdom Metazoa; phylum Chordata; class Mammalia; order Rodentia; family Dipodidae; genus Dipus; species Dipus sagitta. Next base: position 167,348,034 of record CM070773.1, read on the forward strand.
CTCAGTGTAGCTCAGGATCTGGAATTCACTATGTCATAGGCTGGCCTCGAACTCACAGTGAGCTTCCTACCTCTGCTGGGATTGAAGGCGTGCTCCACCACACCCTGCTTACAGCAGGATTTCCTATGTGACGAGTGGGCACTGAAGCCAGGTGTGTCAGCACCTGACTGCCTGACTGATTTCAGCTGTCCCAGGCTAGAGGACAGCCTCTGACCAGAATCCCAAGACAAGCCTCAGTGATACAGCAAGACCACAGCTCAAGAAAATAGGGCTGGAGAGATGGCTTAGCAGTTAAGGCCCTTGTCTGTGAAATCTAAGGACCAATGTTTGACTCCACTTATCACATAAGCCAGATGCACAGTGCTGCAAGCACACAAGGTTGCACATTGTGCACAAGGAGGCACACGTGTCTAGAGTTTGACTGCAGTGGCTAGAGGCCCTGGCATGCCAATTCTCGCTCTTATTCTCTTGCATTTAAAAAAAAAAAAAAAAGGCCAGTCTGTTGGGCTTTCCTCAGAAAAGAAAAGGTTTTTACTATTCCATGGCAAGAACAGAGTGAGGCTGGGAGTAGAGAAATCAGTTACAAGAGTAAGTTTGTCCTACTAGCTAACATGGACCTTGACAAAGCCTCAAGGTCAAGATCTTAAATGGCCTGTGGGGAGGAGAGGCGCAAGGTAGCCTAGCATATGGGTAAGTGCCAGACAGAACATTCCAGAAAGCCCTCTACCACTTGAATTAGAGTTCCTTGTACTAACGTTACTTAATAATGAAGTAGATGGGATGGCCCTGAATGGAAACAGCCTGCCTGGAACATAAACACTCCTTTGACCAAACATTTACCTAAAGGAAAACTTAGAGCCTGAGAAAGATGCCTTTTTATCGAGTTGGTAATTCTGTATTGGAAGGGGCCCTGCAGAGCAAGGTAAGGTCATTACTGCAAAAAGACATCCATTTTGCACAACTGAAGTGCTTAGATCGCCCCACACCTTCCTGTGTGTGGCAGGGGAGTAAGTACTGGAGAAAGGGGCTTCAAGATTAACATGAAAACCGCCAAAATGGTCCTAAATATTGATTTAATGCTCATAGATTAGCTCTCACCTTTAATCAGAAATGCTTCCCCTGCGTAGGTAGAGTCTCTCTCTAGCCCAGACTGAAAAACTGCTTTTGGCAGTAACTACTATGGAGACAAAACTCATCAGAGTGCTTAGAATGAATAATGTGTGCTCAGCACTAAATGAGACACCTAAACACCAAGGCTCAGGGAACGTGGTGGAAGAAGGGCCAAAAAGAGTTAAGAACCAGGGACTGGGGAGATTAGATTACTCAGTGGTTAAAGGTGTTGGGTTTGATTTCCCAGTACCCACATAAAGCCAGGGGCACAAAGTGTTACATGCATCTGGGACAAGAGGCCCTCTCACACCATACTCTATGTATCCCTGTCATGCATACATATATTTTTTTAAAGAGTGTAAGCCAGAGGATCAGGAGTGTTTTGGACCTGTTTTTCAGGCATGAAAATAGCCATTACACTCATGACCTCAAACCCCTATCAAAACCTGCCCAGTATTGGGCCGTCAGCAGCCTGTCATGGACGATAGAAGGGACAACAAATGGCAAAGTGGAAGAGGGACTAGTCAGAAAGAATAGGTTCGGGGGAAGAGTAAGGTAACAAGGCAATTGTGATCGAAGTACATTATTATATAGGGCTGGCAAGATGGATTAGCAGTTAAGGCGTTTGCCTGAGAAGCCAAAGGACCCAGTTTTGATTCTCCAGGTAACACGTAAACCAGATGCACAAGGTAGCGCATGTATCTGGAGTTCATCTGCAGTGGCTGGAGGCCCTGGCGTGCCCATTGTCTCTCTCTCTCTCTCATCTGTCTCTCTCTCTTGAAATAAATATTAAAAGGGGCTGGAGAGATGGTTTAGTGGTTAAGGCATTTGCCTATGAAGCCTAAGGACCCAAGTTTGATTCTTTAGGTCCCACATAAGTCAGATGCATATGGTGGCACATGCCTCTGGAGTTCGTTTGCAGTGGCTAGAGGCCCTGGCGTGCCCATCCTCACTCTATCTCTCTCTCTGTCGCTCTCAAATAAATAAAAATTTTTTTTAAAAAAGTAACAATATCCATTGAGGTTACATTTCTTAAATTTTCAAAGGAGGTGACTATGATATGATCAGCATCCTTAGAAAGGGAGTTGAACAGTAATCTTTGTCCTAGAGCTTTTGGTGGGAATGGAGGAGTGTATCAGTCAGTATGTCGTTGTACTGCTGGAGACCTGAGGATAAATGCTTGTGTTTCACAGGACCATGTTCTAATTGAGCTCACGCAGGCCGGGCTGAAGGGCTCCACAGAGGAAAGCAAGAGCTACGAGGAAGACCCCTACTTGGTCGTTAACCCAAACTACATGCTTGAAGATTGAGCCAAGCCAAGGACCTGTGGCTCCCACCTCTAGCCTAGATGGAGCTTTGCTGGAGAGACGAGCTCTGGGATTGATGGTTGGGGATCATTTCAAGGAGCTAGAACTAGGTCGATTGCCCTGTCACAATTGTCCTTGTTGCAGCTTTTACTAAGTATGGGCTTGGTGTGCTACTTGCCCTGGTTGAGTAGAAATACGAGCAGAGGCTCTCTTGAGGGAAGAGGGCCCTTGTTTCCTTGTGTGGTGAAGGGCCTGTTACCTTGTGGGGTGGAGTGCCTTATCACAGACATGGCTTTTTTTAGTTGTCAGCTACTGCTTTTATTAATGAAAATAAAATGACTCGTTCTGAGGCTGACTGCTGGCTTTATTTCTGCTCTCAAGTTATTGCATCCATCTCTGTGTGAGCAGTTACTTATTGCTTACTCGGGTAGGAAGGGGTGAGACACTGTGGATTTGGAATTAGAGAATGGGAGTCAGACCTAGAGGCCTTGGAGATGACTTTCTAAGGGTAGTTTAAGTGGTTGGTTTGGGGTGTTTGTTTATTTGGAAGAGCGGGCATTATTAAGTCATTGTCTCATGTAGACTCCCAGTCCTCTTGCTTCAGCTTCCCAAGTACTGGAATTGCAGGCATGAACCACCACACCAGGATCCCAGTTTATTTGCTTTTTTAATTTATTTATTTGTCAGAGGATGAGAGAGAGATAATGGGCACACCAGGGCCTCCAGGCACTGCAAACAAACTCCAGACGCGTGTGCCCGCCCCCCTGTGCATCTGGCTAACGTGGGTCCTTTGGCTCTGCAGGCAAATACCTTAACTGCTAAGCCATCCATCCAGCCCCTCAGTGTATTCTTAGTTTATAAAAAATAAGTTTAGAGGGCTGGAGAAATGACTTAGCAGTTAAAGCGCTTGCCTGCAAAGCCAAAGGACCCAGGTTCAATTCCCCAGGACCCATGTAAGCCAGCATGCACAAGATGCCATGTGTCTGGAGTTTGTTTGCAGCGACTGGAGGCCCTAGCATGCCCATTCCTCCACCCTCTCAAATAAATATTAAAAAAAAATAAGTTTAGAGCCAGGCATGGTAGCACATGCCTTTAATTCCAGCACTTGGAAGACACAGGTTGGTGGATCGCCATGAGTTCAAGGCCACCCTGAGACTACATAGTGAATTCCAGGTTAGTCTGAGCTAGAGTGAAACCCTACTTTGAAAAATAAAATGAAAAACAGCTTATAAACTTTTGGATTTTTGAGGTGGGGTCTCACTCTAGCTCAGGCTGACCTGGAATTCACTATGTAGTCTCAGGGTGGCCTTGAACTCAGTGATCCTCCTTCTGCCTCCCAAGTGGTGGGATTAGAGGTGTGTGTCACCATGCCCAGCAGTTTCGAAATTTTTTTATTGACAACTTAATCCTATTAAAATTTTTAATTTTATCATTTATTTGAGAGAGGGGCAGATTGAAAACAGGCTATCCAGGGCCTTTAGAAGGTGCAGGTGAACTCCAGACACATGTGCTACCTTGTACATCTGGCTTAAGTGGGTCATTTGGCTTCACAGGCTAAACATATTAGCTGCTAAGCCATCTCTCCAGCCCTTTGTAAATAATTTCTTTTACTTCTCTGTCCTAAGGGTAATATAATTCTTTAAAATTATGTTCAAGTTGCGGGGGCCCATAGATATGCTCTTTTTTATATTACAAGCTGGGTACAAACTTTATAGCCTGTTTTTCAGGGTAGGGTCTTGCTCTATAATTCACTATGTAGTCTCAGGCTGACTTTGAATTTACAGCAATCCCCCTACCTACGCCTCCTGACTGCTGGGATTAAAGGTATGCACCAATGCCCAGTTTACAGCCCCCCCCCCCCCCCCCCCCCCCCCAGGAACAACAGTCTGATACCAGCCGTGCCTGAGATGAGGTCAGCATGCTCGTGGCAGAATGTCACCGCTGCAGCCTTTACGTCATGGCAGTCTTGGGGCCAGAGCCACTAGTTACAGCAAAATTTCCTTTCTTCTCTTGAGGTAGGGTCTCAGTGTAGCTCAGGATCTGGAATTCACTATGTCATAGGCTGGCCTCGAACTCACAGTGAGCTTCCTACCTCTGCTGGGATTGAAGGCGTGCTCCACCACACCCTGCTTACAGCAGGATTTCCTATGTGACAAGTGGGCACTGAAGCCAGGTGTGTCAGCACCTGACTGCTTGACTGATTTCAGCTGTCCCAGGCTAGAGGACAGCCTCTGACCAGAATCCCAAGACAAGCCTCAGTGATACAGCAAGACCACAGCTCAAGAAAATAGGGCTGGAGAGATGGCTTAGCAGTTAAGGCCCTTGTCTGTGAAATCTAAGGACCAATGTTTGACTCCACTTATCACATAAGCCAGATGCACAGTGCTGCAAGCACACAAGGTTGCACATTGTGCACAAGGAGGCACACGTGTCTAGAGTTTGACTGCAGTGGCTAGAGGCCCTGGCATGCCAATTCTCGCTCTTATTCTCTTGCATTTAAAAAAAAAAAAAAAAGGCCAGTCTGTTGGGCTTTCCTCAAAAGAAAAGGTTTTTACTATTCCATGGCAAGAACAGAGTGAGGCTGGGAGTAGAGAAATCAGTTACAAGAGTAAGTTTGTCCTACTAGCTAACATGGACCTTGACAAAGCCTCAAGGTCAAGATCTTAAATGGCCTGTGGGGAGGAGAGGCGCAAGGTAGCCTAGCATATGGGTAAGTGCCAGACAGAACATTCCAGAAAGCCCTCTACCACTTGAATTAGAGTTCCTTGTACTAACGTTACTTAATAATGAAGTAGATGGGATGGCCCTGAATGGAAACAGCCTGCCTGGAACATAAACACTCCTTTGACCAAACATTTACCTAAAGGAAAACTTAGAGCCTGAGAAAGATGCCTTTTTATCGAGTTGGTAATTCTGTATTGGAAGGGGCCCTGCAGAGCAAGGTAAGGTCATTACTGCAAAAAGACATCCATTTTGCACAACTGAAGTGCTTAGATCGCCCCACACCTTCCTGTGTGTGGCAGGGGAGTAAGTACTGGAGAAAGGGGCTTCAAGATTAACATGAAAACCGCCAAATTGGTCCTAAATATTGATTTAATGCTCATAGATTAGCTCTCACCTTTAATCAGAAATGCTTCCCCTGCGTAGGTAGAGTCTCTCTCTAGCCCAGACTGAAAAACTGCTTTTGGCAGTAACTACTATGGAGACAAAACTCATCAGAGTGCTTAGAATGAATAATGTGTGCTCAGCACTAAATGAGACACCTAAACACCAAGGCTCAGGGAATGTGGCGGAAGAAGGGCCAAAAAGAGTTAAGAACCAGGGACTGGGGAGATTAGATTACTCAGTGGTTAAAGGTGTTGGGTTTGATTTCCCAGTACCCACATAAAGCCAGGGGCACAAAGTGTTACATGCATCTGGGACAAGAGGCCCTCTCACACCATACTCTATGTATCCCTGTCATGCATACATATATTTTTTTAAAGAGTGTAAGCCAGAGGATCAGGAGTGTTTTGGACCTGTTTTTCAGGCATGAAAATAGCCATTACACTCATGACCTCAAACCCCTATCAAAACCTGCCCAGTATTGGGCCGTCAGCAGCCTGTCATGGACGATAGAAGGGACAACAAATGGCAAAGTGGAAGAGGGACTAGTCAGAAAGAATAGGTTCGGGGGAAGAGTAAGGTAACAAGGCAATTGTGATCGAAGTACATTATTATATAGGGCTGGCAAGATGGATTAGCAGTTAAGGCGTTTGCCTGAGAAGCCAAAGGACCCAGTTTTGATTCTCCAGGTAACACGTAAACCAGATGCACAAGGTAGCGCATGTATCTGGAGTTCATCTGCAGTGGCTGGAGGCCCTGGCGTGCCCATTGTCTCTCTCTCTCTCTCATCTGTCTCTCTCTCTTGAAATAAATATTAAAAGGGGCTGGAGAGATGGTTTAGTGGTTAAGGCATTTGCCTATGAAGCCTAAGGACCCAAGTTTGATTCTTTAGGTCCCACATAAGTCAGATGCATATGGTGGCACATGCCTCTGGAGTTCGTTTGCAGTGGCTAGAGGCCCTGGCGTGCCCATCCTCACTCTATCTCTCTCTCCCTCTCTCTGTCTCAAATAAATAAATATTTTTAAAAAACATGCACAAAGTGGTTCATGCATCTGGAGTTCATTTGCAGTGGCTGGAGGCCTGGGCATGCCCAATCTATCTCTCCTCTCTCTGCTTGCAAATATATAATAAATATATTATAGGAGAGGTACACATCCCTATTGTGTGTGTGTAGTTTTTCGAGATAGGGTCTTGCTCTAAACCAAGCTGACCTGGAATTCACTATGTAGTTTCAGGGTGGCCTCAAACTCACAGTGATCCTCCTACCTCAGCCTCCCAGCTTGGCACACACCTTTAATCCCAGCACTCGGGAGGCTGAGGTAGGGGCATCACTGTGATTTTGAGGCCAGCCTGAGACTACAGAGTACGTTCCAGGTCAGCCTGGGATAGAGCAAGACCCTATCTCAAAAAACAACAACAAGCCAGGTGTAGTGGTGCACACATTTAATCCCAGCACTTGGGAGGCAGAGGTAGGAGGATCACCATGAGTTTGAGGCCACCCTGAGACTGCATAGGGAATTTCAGGTCAGCCTGAGCTAGAGTGAAATCCTACCTACAAAAACAACAACAAAAAGCCAGATGGGAAAGGACTGGAAATCTCCCTGCTATTCCTCACCTGGAACGACATTCAACAAGCAGCACACCTTTCATCCCAGCACTTGGGAGGCAAAGGTAGAATGATCTCTGTAAAGAACTCCAGGTCAGCCTGAACTACAGCGAGACCTTACCTCAAAAAACAAAACAAGGGCTGGAGAGATGGCTTAGCAGTTAAGCGCTTGCCTGTGAAGCCTGAGGACCCCAGTTCGAGGCTCGACTCCCCAAGACCCACGTTAGCTAGATGCACAAGGGGGGCGCATGCATCTGGAGTTCATTTGCAGTGGCTGGAGCCCTAGCGCACCCATTCTCTCTCCCTCTCTCTATCTGCCTCTTTCTCTGTCTGTCACTCTCAAATAAATAAATAAAAATAACAACAACAACAAAAGAGAATGGTAATACTTAATTTTAAAAAAACTTGAAAACCAACATACTCCATATACAACACCTTAAATTATGGTATTTTCTTATGAAATGCTGTTCATCTGTTAAAAGGGGGGTCTGTGCCGGGCATGGTGGCGCACGCCTTTAATCCCAACACTCAGGAGGCAGAGGTAGGAGGTTTGCCATCAGTTCGAGGCCACCCTGAGACTACTGAGCTCTAAGAGCAATCCAGTACAAACTGAAGAGCCAGGAGAGTAGGTAGGATACCACACGCTCCTCTGAAACAATGCCTGTGTTTCTTGTATTGGTGTCAGTCCTTACCACTCAGTTACCTTGTATCATGTTACAAGAATGCTCCATTTTATCCCCACCACCTGTCACTCACTTATTATCTCCACAGCAAGTTGCTTTCATTTGGGATTTAAACCCAGGCACTTTCACAGCTGAATAACCATTGATCTTTGTGAAGAACACACACTTTAAGGAAGGAAAGAAAAGCGAAATAGAAAATGGGAAATTGGGGCTGGAGAGATGGCTTAGCAGTTGAGGCACTTGCTTGTGAAGCCTAAGGACCCAGGTTTGACTCCCCAGATCCCATGTAAGCCAGATGCACAAGGTGATGTATGTGTAAGATTGTACATGTACCACTGTTGCACATACACACAAGGTGGCACAAACGTCTGAAGTTCAATTACAGTGGCTGGAGGTCCTGATGTGCCAATTCTCTATCACTCTCTCTTAGTGTCATTTAAAAAAGAAAAAAAAAAAAAAAAGGCCAGTCTGTTGGGCTTGCCTCAAAAAAATTATTTTATTTCTTTGCATGCAGAGAGAAAGAGAGAGAGAATGGACGTGCCAGGGCCTCTTGCTACTGAAAAAGAACTCTTGATACATGCACCACTTTGTGCATATGGCTTTATGTTGGTGCTGGAGAATCGAACTTGGGCTTTCAGGCTTTGTAAGCAAGGAAGCACATTAACTGCTAAGCCATCTCTCCAGCCCCTGGCTTTTTTGTTTCTTTTGTTTTGTTTCTCAGGGTAGGGTTTCACTCTAGTCCAGGCTGACCTGGAATTCACTATATAGTTTCAGGGTGGCCTCAAACTCAGAGTGATCCTCCTACCTCTGTGTTCCAAATGCTGGGATTAAAGGCATGCGCCACCACACCCAGCTTTCTTTTTGCATGTGCATACTATATGCAATGTGGTGGGTGTGTGTGTGTGTGTGTGTGTGTGTGTGGTGCATACACATGTATCTGCTGATATGTGCTTATCTGCAGCAAAGAGAATATCAAGTGTCCCCTTCCCTCACTCACCCACCTGTTGTTTTTTTTTTTTTTTTTTTTTTTTTTTTCCAAGGTAGGGTCTCACTCTAGCTCATGATGACCTGGAATTCACCATCTCAGGGTGGCCTCGAACTCACGGTGATCCTGCCTCTGCCTCCCCAGTGCTGGGATTAAAGGTGTGTGCCACCACGCCCGGCACCCACCTGTTTCTTGCACCAATCTCTTACTGGTTCCAGAGCTTGCCATTTATGAACCCTAATGATTCTCCAGTGTCTACCCCCACAGGACTGGGCTTACAGATGTGTGTAGCCATGCCAACTGCTTACATGGTTCTAGAGATTCAGATCAGATGGTGAGAGGCCCTCCAGCGCTTAAACTGAATGCTTGCACAGGAAGTCTGCTTAACCACTAAGCCATTTCCCCCAGATTATCATAGGTCTTATATTGTCTGAGTCTTTTAAAAACTGTGTCCATTGCCAGACATGGTAGCTCACACCTTTAATCCCAGCGCTTGGGAGGCAGGGATAAGAGGACCACTGTGAATTTGAGGCTATCCTGAGACTATATAGTAAATTTCAGGTCAGCCTGGGCTAGAGCGAGACTCCACCTTGAAAAAAAATTGTCTATAATTCACATATTTTCAAAGGAGAAAGAAGTTGATAAGGGACTCATGATTTTTGTTCTGTCAAAAAATGTTTTAATAATTTGTTAAAAAAAATAAAAATAAAAAGGTTGATATGGTGGTACAGGCCTTTAATCCCAGCACTGGGGAGGCAGAGGTAGGAGGATAGCCATGAATTTAAGGCTACCCTGAGACACATTGTGAATTCCAGGTCAGCCTGGGTTAGAGTGAATAATAATAATTCTTTGGGGGCTGGGCATGATGGTGCATGCCTTTATTTTATTTATTTTTTTTTTATTTTTATTTTTATTTTTTTTTTTGGTTTTTTGAGGTAGGGTCTCACTCTCACCCAGGCTGACCTGGAATTCACTATGGAGTCTCAGGGTGGCCTCGAACTCACGACGATCCTCCTACCTCTGCCTCCCGAGTGCTGGGATTAAAGGCGTGCGCCACCACGCCCGGTTCTGGTGCATGCCTTTAATCCCAGCACTTGGGAGGCAGAGGTGGGAGGATCACCATGAGTTGGAGGCCATCCTGAGACTCCATAGTGAATTCTGGGTCAGCTTGGGCTAGAGTGAGACCCTACCTCAAAAAACCAAAATAATAATAATAATTTGTTTATCTTGAGCCTGGCATGGTGGCACATGACTTTAATCCCAGCACTTGGGAGGCAGAGGTAGGAGGATTGCCGAGAGTTTGAGGCCACTCTGAGACTCCATAGTGAATTCCAGGTCAGCCTGAGTTAGCGTGAGACCCTACCTCGAAAAACTACTACTAATAATAATAATAATAATAACAACAACAAGTTGTTTATCTTTTCAGGCATTTTCAGGTTCCTCTGCTTAAACTGGTGGGATGTCTGAACTTTTTCTGTTATTCTTCTTTTAATATTTTTTTAAAACTGTTTTTTTTCAATTTTTTATTTAATTATTTATTTGACAGCAACAGAGAGAGAGAAAGAGGCAGATAGAGAGAGAGGGAGATTGGGCTCACCTCCAAACTGCAAACGGAACTCCAGATGCACACACCTGCTTGTGCATCTGGCTAACGTGGGTCCTGGGGAAATCGAGCCTCGAACCGGGGTCCTTACGCTTCACAGGCAAAAGCTTAAATGCTAAACCATCTCTCCAGCCCTTAAAACTGTTTTTTAATTTATTTTATTTATTTGAGAGAGAGAGGCAGATAGAGAGAGAATGGGCAGTCCAGGCCCTTCAGCCGCTCCAAACGAACTCCAGACACATGTGCCACCTTGTGCATCTGGTTTATGTGGGTCTTGGGGAATCAAACCTAGGTCCTTTGACTTTGCAGGCAAGTGCCTTAATTGCTAAGCCATCCCTCTAGCCCTAATATTTTATTTTTATTTATTTATTTATTTATTTTGGTATTTATAACACCCAGTTTATTGAAAAAGCAATCGTCCCTGACATATATCCACATGAATTTGAGGTCAGCTATGTTAAGTGCACTGAAATTACCTATGCTTGCCTGCGGCTTTTCAGCTGATGAAAAGATACTTAAGAATGTTGTCAGTATTTAAGCACTTTAACATAATGGGACTTTTTCCAACTTTTTAAACTACGTTTTCATACGGAAGCCAACTTGTGTACATTATGTGTGTTAATATGTACATAACACACATGTCCTTCTGACCATAGATAAAACACAGTTGTCCTTTTTGGAAGTCACTCCAGTTTTAGAGCAAAGTTGGATAAGATGGGAACAAGCAAGCTGAGTAAATTAAGGGTGACAAAGACTAGTTCTACATCTATAGCACCTTCTTTCATTTCTGAGACAGGTTCTCACTACATAGCCCAGGGTGGCCTATAACTCATGACCCTCCTGCCTCATCTTCCCCAGTGCTGGAATTATAGGCATGCCCTACCACACCCAATCTCCCTTATCTTTTGAATATACAAGTGTGCACCCTGAGTGTCTGAGCTAAAACTCTTCTAATGCTAAGCTGATGGCTGCTATATATGGGGCTGCTATGACTGACTGATAAAAGCCCAGGAGAGAGAGGTATAAGGCAAGCAGAGGGCACTGTCTGGGCTGGCCATGCCCCACTTTAGGTAGACTACACTACCCAGGTCTTGCTGGGCTCAGAGGCTGGCCTGGGCCTGCAGGCCATTCCTACTTTATTGTGTTCAATATTTGCTAGTTTCACTATTTTGTAATTAGGGAAAGTGAGAGAGAGGTTCAACTAGTCTAAGAATGCTGTACCTCAGACTGACTCAAACATTTTTATTCTTCTGCAAATACAACTAATTCCCACCCACAATTATTTCTAAGATAAACAGTGAATCAGCTGAAGAGACATATGGGGTCCAGGGCTTAGGAACACCACCATCCTTAGGGCACAAGACTAGTGGGAGAGTTGCCAGCTCTGAGGAAAGATTCAGCTAGGAGGACTTCTCAGGAAGCCCGGCAGCACCTGAGGCACTGCTGGTATACCAGCTCACAGTCTGAGTCGTTGCCATAACAGGGATCTTCAATAGGGATTTGTTTCTGTGGATGATAGCTCCCAAATAGCTCAATTTTAGCTTTGCAGTTAACTTGATTACTTTTTCTATTCAAATTTCTCAGATTGCTTTGATCCATACACAGTATATAATCAAATGTGGCAAAGTCTTATTTGGTAACCTGCCGGGCAATGTGATTCATAGGGATGCCATGCTTCCTCATGCAGCTCTGCCCTTGATAGTCAGGGGGGTTCCCCACTTCATAGGTGGATGTAGCCGCACTGTCTATCCTCCAGTTGTCTGAAACATTTGCATCAGTTACTAGTTTTCTGAAAACTGCTTCTGCAATAGGTGACCGGCAAATGTTACCTCAGCCATCTTCCCAGACCGACCACGGCGCACAGAGATCTTATTTTTATTTATTTATACAGAGAGAGAGAGAGAAATAGAGAGATAGAGGCAGATAGAGAATGAGCATGCCAGGGCCTCCAGCCACTGCCAATGAACTTCAGACACATGTGCCACCTTGTGCATCTGGCTTTCATGGGTCCTGGGAAATCAAACCTAGGTCCTTTGGCTTTGCAAGCAAGCACCTCAACTGTTATTTATTTATTTATTTGACAGAGAAAGAGGGAGAGAGAGAGAGAGAGAATGGGCACGCCCAGGGCCTCCAGACTCTGCAAACAAACTCCAGATGCATGCGCCCCCTTGTGCATCTGGCTAAAATGGGTCCTGGGGAATGGAACCTAGGTCCTTTGGCTTTGCAGACAAACGCCTTAACTGCTAAGCCATCTCTCCAGCCCTAAGTGTTTTTAAAAATTATTTTTATTTTAATTTTATTTTTTAATTTTTTTGTTCATTTTTATTTATTTATTTGAGAGTGACAGAGACAGAGAGAGAATGGGCGCACCAGGCCTTCCAGCCACTGCAAATGAACTCCAGACGCGTGCGCCCCCTTGTGCATCTGGCTAACGTGGGTCCTGGGGAATCGAGCCTCGAATTAGGGTCCTTAGGCTTCACAGGCAAGCGCTTACCACTAAGCCATCTCTCCAGCCCTTATGAGAGAGGGAGGGAAGGAGGGAGGGCTGGCGGGAGGGAGGGAGGGAGAGAACAGGAGCTCCAGGGCCTCTAGCCACTGAAAATGAACTCCAGACACATACACCAACTTTTGCATCTGGCTTATGTGGGTCTTGGGAATGGAAACTGGGTCTTCTGGCTTTGCAGGCAAGTGCCTTAACTGCTAAGCTATCTCTCCAGCCCTTTTGCTGTTATTCTAACTGTCCTGGCCGGAGAGAAAATATAAAGAGAGACACTTGTTCCCTTCCCTTTGGCTATCAGACTATTGAAATAATACATCCCAAGAAACTGGAAATTCCCCAAGGGTCCCCTACTGGGAGAAATAAAGCCTGGTACCACCCAGGGGATGAACTTGTCAAGATTATACACACACACATGATTTCACACACATCTTGCAAATCTTCAGACCACCTTGCAGGAGAGACAGGATCCCAGACAATGCTAAGTCAGTGATGGGCAGGACACACTTGGACAGGACTGCTTGTAATGTATACCTCTTGCCTGCTTTTTTTTTTTCTTTTTTTTCTTTTTTTCTTTTTTCTTTCTTTTCACGGTAGGGTCTCACTCTAGCTCAGGCTGACCTGGAATTCACTATGGAGTCTCAGGGTGGCCTTGAACTCACAGCGATCCTCCTACCTCTGCCTCCCGAGTGCTGGGACTAAAGTTGTGCGCCACCACTCCCGGCCTTACTTGCCTGCTTTTTAAACCTAACTCATGTCAGGATCAGCAAGATGGACTTAGAGGTCCCTGGTCTCTTATTCTCTTCCCAGTGTGTCCGCATTGTATTAACAGATCAATCTCCTGTCTCTGCTTTTCACTATTGCCTAGTTAACTGGCCTGTTGAGGAAGGTTGGCTGACCTGGCATGACGGGCCTGCCCGAGTGCAGGCTCTGACCCTGACAGCTCTACTAACATTATCTCTCATGGTTTTTAACTTTTTAAAGATTACCCTGGTGAACCATGTTCTGGTTTTGCTATCATAGATAACCCACTTAAATAGTGTGTCATTAATCACTTGCTATTTTACAGCCTCAGCTGTAGTTATAAAATCAGGGTTCTGTCCACGTCCTTCTAACAGTGTCCTGACCATGGAGTCCTGTTGGAAAGCTCTCCTGCTCATCATCCTGAGTGCTTCATGCCAGGGGTTCCACTGGGCATCTGACAGGAACTTCATTTCAGCTGCTGGACCTCTAACCAGGGATGTGATACACACCCTGAGCAATCCCCTGGGCAACCAGGGCTCTGATTCTGCAGCTGGGGACAAGGACATTTACATATGCCACCAACCATTGCCCACTTTTCTGCCAGGGTACTTCAACAGCCTTCATGCCAGTAAGATAACCCATTACAAAGTATTTCTGCCATGGGCACAGCTTCTCCCAACAGGCAGCTCCAAGAGCCCCGAGAAGAACACGGTGCGCTGCTACCGGCAACTCCTGGAGGTTCTCAAGGCTGCCCAGCTTCAGCCCATGGTTGTCCTGCATCACCAGATGCCAGCCCCCAGCGTGGTCCAGACAGCAGAGGCCTTCTCTGACCTCTTCGCTGAGTACGCCACCTTTGCCTTCCACACCTTTGGGGACCTCGTTGGGACCTGGTTCACCTTCAGTGACCTGCAGGAAGTGACCCTGGGTCTTCCCCATCAGGCCTCCAAAGCATCCCGTCTCCAGACCCTCACTGATGCCCACAGGAAAGCCTTTGACATTTACCACAAGCGTTATGCTTCGCAGGGTAAGTGCCCAGACATTCACGGCCGGTGTGCATGCCGCCTTCACCACCCACCTCTCAACCTCCTTAGAGCAGGATGTTGGGGGTGTTTCCTCTACCTACTTCCAGGAGGTGCCTCACATGGTGCATTTGTGAGGGGTCAATAATGTATGATTTGGGGTTGAGGAGATGGCTCAGTTAGTAAAGTGCTTTTTTTTTTTTTTTTTTGAGGTCACTGAGGGATTTTTATTTGTACAGATTCTGCTATAAAGTGTTGCTGAGGTAGAGCCAATTGTCCAGTACTGGACAAGGACAAGGAACAAAAGGACCCAAGGAAAGGGGAGCCAGGGGCCTAAGTTGTAGTGCAGGGCCTCTCAGCCATCCATAAACTGGATAATAAACACAGGATAGGCAAGAACCAGGGGCAGACAGAGAGGTGAGAGGCTGCAGGCCCCTGAACAATGTGGGGTATAGAGTCGGGCATGGATCCAGGAGCCTCCTTCCCCAGCCCTCTAAGATCAATTTAGGCATATGGAGCAGAGAGGGTTTCAGCCAGAAGGCATCAAGAAAAGAGAAGACACCCCGCTTTTGAGGAGCTGCCCCTGGGTAAAGTGCTTTTTAAAAAATATATTTATTTATTTATTTATTTATTTGACAGAGAAAGAAGGACAGGGAAAGAGAAAGACAGAATGGGTGCACCAGGGCCTCCAGACACTACAAACGAACTCCAGATGCATGCACCCCCTTGTGCATCTGGCTTATGTGGGTCCTGGGGAATCAAACAGGGGTCTTAGGCCTTGCAGGCAAACGCCTTAACCACTAAGCCATTTCCCCAGCCCTTTTTCTTTTTTTATGTTTATTTACTTGCAAGCAGAGAGAGATTGAGAGAAGACAGAATGGGCAAGCCAGGACCTCCAGCCACTGCAAACAAACTCCAGATGCAAGCACCCCCTTGTGCATCTGGTTTACATGGATCCTGGGGAATTGAACCCTAGTCACCAGGCTTTGGAGACAAGAGCCTTAACCACTGAACCATCTCTCCAGCCCTATAAAGAGCTTTCTGTTCAAGCATGAGGACCTGAGTTTGGATTGCCAGCACCCATGTAAAAGCCAGGGCTGGCAGCCTGTCTGGAATCCAGCACTGAGGAGACACACAGGAGGGTCTCTGGGATTTGCAGGCTAGCTAGTCTGGCTAAATTGGTGATTTCCAGGTTCAGTGAGAGACTCTGCTTCAAAATTAAGGTGGAGGTGGGGGAGATGGTTCAGGGAATAAAGTGCTTGCCATGCAAGTGTGTGCACCTGAGTTCCAATCCTCAGAACCACCGTAAAGCTAAATACAGTTGTGTGCATGCGTGTGTGTTGCTAGGAATTAATCCCAGGGACTCATGCATGCTAGACAAGTGCTCCACCACTGAGCTACACCCTAGCCTCTCTTATTAATCTCATTTTCACTGTTATAGTTATATTGTGGTGAATATTCCTATATATATATTCTTGTCCACTATCTGACCAATTCTTCTGATGGGTTCTTAAAACCAAAATTAGCTTGGGGTGGTGGCCCACACATGTAATCCTAACACTCAGGAAGCTGACTCAAGAAGATTGCAAGTTCAAGGCCATCCTGGGCCACATAACAAAGCCCTGTCCAAACAAAAGAAGAGGGAGAAGGAAGAGAAGGAGGGAGAAAAGAAAAGAAAGAAAGAGGACAAAAGTGAAACTAATGGGTAAAGGTATCTGCATTGCCGGGCGTGGTGGCCTTTAATCCCAGCACTCAGGAGGCAGAGGTAGGAGGATCGCTGAGAGTTCAAGGCCACCCTGAGACTACATAGGTCAGCCTGGGCTACCTCGAAAAACAAAAAACAAAAAAAAAAAAAATCTGCATTATTTTATTATTTATTTATTTGGTACAGAGAAAGAGGCAGAGAGGGAGAGAATGGGCATGCCAGGGCCTTCAGCCACTGCAAACAAACACCAGATACATGTGTCTCCTTGTACACCTGACTTATGTGGGTCCTGGAGAATTGAACCGGGATCCTTTGGCTTTGCAGGCAAACACCTTAACTGCTAAGCCATCTCTCCAGCCCCAAAAATCTGCATTATTTAAGATTTCAGAGCACAATGCTAAACTAGGTGTTGTAGCACACAACCGTAATCCCAGCACTCAGGCTGTGGAGGCAGGAGGATCAGGAGTTCAAAACTATCCTTGGCTACATTGTAAGTTTAAGGCCAGCCTAGGCTACATCATAAAACCCTGCCTTAAGAAAATAAACTAAAACTTGCGGGCGTGGTGGCGCACGCCTTTAATCCCAGCACTCGGGAGGCAGAGGTAGGAGAATTGCCGTGAGTTCGAGGCCACCCTGAGACTCCATAGTGAATTCCAGGTCAGCCTGGGCTAGAGTGAGACCCTACCTCGAAAAACCAAAAAAAAAAAAAAAGAAAATAAACTAAAACTAAACTAAACTAAAAGCATACTAAGTTATTCCAACAGTTGTAAAAGTGTTCTGATTCTATTCTGCCAGGTTTACATAACCTACTCATTAAAAAAAAATGTGTGGCAAGAGAGATGGCTTAGCAGTTAAGGCACTTGTCTGTGAAGCCTGAGGACTCATATTCAACTCTCCAGGTCCCTTGTAAACCAGACGCACAGTGACACAAGTGCACTAGGTCACACATGCACACAATGGGGTACACACATCTGCAGTTTGATTGCAGTGGCTGGAGGCCGTGATGTGCCAATTCCCCCCCCCCCATAAAAAAGGCAGTCTGTTGGGCTTGCCTCAAAAAAATATGTATGTGTGTCTGCATGTGGTGTATGTCTGAATAGCATACGTGTTGTATGTGGAATGCCAGGTGTCTCCCACCTCCAATACTTGGTGTTGTTCCTTGACATGGAGTCTCTTACTGGTCCTGGAGCTTGCAGTTTTTGTGAACATCCGTGATTCTCCGCTCTCTGCTCTCCACAGGACAGGGGTTACAGACAGGTGTGGCCACACCCACTGTCCATGTGGGTTCTGGGGTCTGCACTCAGGTGGTTTCCTGGCCTCTCAGGCCCTCACGCTTGCACAGGAAGCATTCTTAACTGCTGAGCTGTCTCTCCAGCTCTCTTTTTCCCTTTATATGCATATATGTATATTTTGCACATGTGTATGTGTGGTGGTATGGCTTGTGTGCAGGTGTGCATATCCCATGTGCATGTGTGTGGAGACCAGAGGAGAACGCTGGCTGGCCTTCTGTCACTCGGCCCCATGTTTCTTTGAGACAAAGTCTCTCACTAAACTTGGAGCTGCTGTTTTGGTCAGACTGGCTGACCAGCGAGCCTGAATGATCCTCTGTCTCTATCCCCACAGGACTGGGGTTACAGGTGTGCTCACACTCCAGGGCAACCCTGGGAACCTCCATCCTTCTCCAACAATAGCTGCTTGAAGAACTGATACTGGCAGTTCTATATGAAATCGAGCACTTTGAAATGTTAGACACAGGGCTGGAGAAATGGCTTAGCGGTTAAGCGCTTGCCTGTGTAGCCTAAGGATCCCGGCTCGAGGCTTGATTCCCCACATTAGCCAGATGCACAAGGGGGCGCACGCATCTGGAGTTCATTTGCAGTAGCTGGAGGCCCTGGCACACCCATTCTCTCCCTCTCTCTCTCTCTTTCTCTATCTGCCTCTTTCTCTCTCTGTCTGTTGCTCTCAAATAAATAAATAAAAATAAAATAAATTGAAATGTTAGGCACAGGCTGAGCCCACATGTTCTGTGTGTGCTGATAGGAAGATTGGCTACAGTGCAGAAACCCATGGGAGGTGGCCCCACCAGGTCAATCAGTAAATAACCTGACAAGCTATCTTATCAGAACGAAGAACTGTCTCCAGGAGACATTCCCTACTCAGAAGTTTCCAAAGTTCCTTTCTGCTTATCAGAATAAGCAATAAGAATCAGCTCAGGGACAGTGCTTGCCTCGCATGGGTAAGGTCCTGGGTTCAGTCCCCAGCACCCTAAACACACGCACGCATGCACGCACGCACTGTTGTGACTGGTGGCGGGTTTTAATTGTGATTGGATGGGGAATCTCATACTATAGATAATATGCATGCAAGAGGCAAGCCAGTCATTTAACAAGCACATTTTAAAAAACTAGAAAAAGTGGGGCTGGAGAGATTGCCCAGTGGTTAAATCACTTGACTGCAAAGCCTAAGGACCCTAGTTTGATTCCCCAGTACCCACGTAGAGCCAGATGCACAGGTGGTACATGCATCTGGAATTCTTTGGCAGTGACTAGTGGCCCTTACTGGTGCTCTCTCTCGCGCTCGCTCTCTCTCTCTCTGCCTCTTTCTCTTTCTCTCTCACTGTCTCTCAGATAAATAGACAAAATATTTTTTAAGTTAAAAAAGCTAGAAAATGTCAATGTTCTGATCTGAAGTTGCTCAGTTGGTAGACTGCTTGCCTAGCACATACTAAATCCTAAATTCCATCCTCACCAACATATAAACTGGGTATGGTGATACCTACCTGTAATCCAGCATTTCAGAGGTAGAGGCAGGAGTATTGGGAGTTCAGGATCATCCTCAACTACATAGCAAGTTTGAGGCCAGCCAGGGACATGTGACACCCTGTTTCAAACAAACAATAAACTGAGGCTAGGAAGATACTTGTCATTTGTGGGCTTGCCTTGTGCTGCAGTCAGGTCCACATTGCTGCAGAAACCACCCGACCAAGAGCAGCTGGTGGGAAAAAGAGGTTTATTTTGGCTTACAGGCTCGAGGGGAAGCTCCACAATGGCAGGGAAAAACGATGGCATGAGCAGAGGGTGGACATCACTCCCTGGCCAACATAAGGTGGGCAATAGCAACAGAGGAGTGTGCCAAACACTGGCAAGGGGGGAACTGGCTATAACACCCATAAACCTGCCCTCAACAACTGCCTCCAGGAGGCATTAATTCCCAAATCTCCATCAGCTGGGAACCTAGCATTCAGAACACCTAAGTTTATGGGGGACACCTGAATCAAACCACCACATTTCACCCCTGACCCCATAAACTGATATCCATACGTGATGTAAAATACAATGCATTCAGCCCAGCTTTAAAAGTCCCCATAGTTTTTACCAATCCTAATGATGTTCAAACATCCCCATAGCACAAGGTCTTTTAACTGAGCCATAATACCAAAAATCCCCCCCCCCAACCCATAATGGCACAGAATAAAATTCACACTGCAAAAGACAGCATTGGGCAAAGCAAAGAAATATTCAACCAATACAAAATTTAAAATAATCAGGGCAAACATCAAACTCTGTAACTCCAAGTCCAACAACTCTAAATCTCTTTAAAAAAAAAAAAAAAAAAAAAACCTCTAAATCTGATAATTCTAACCATCAACAAGTCTCTGGAGTTCCAATTCTGCCCCTCCAGCTAGGCTACTCACAGTCCTGGAGAACTTCATCCGGGGCAGGCAGCTTTCCTTAGCAGCCATCTTGTAGTCCCGGCAGCTCCACTGGGTCTCCACTGCAATCCACAATTCATTCTCATGGCTCCATCGGGTCTCCATGCAGGCATCCAGCAAACCTGCTTCACACTGCCCATGGCCATTTCCAAAACACAAGACCATGTTGCAAACTCAATGACCCTCTCTTTCCTGTATTTCTTATGCTCCACAATGCCAGGTGGGGTGCCAATTTGTTAATCCAGGGGGTGGGGGGGGGAATAAAGCAGACTTTGAAGAATGGACACTCCTTGAGCATTCAGGCCCCTTCAAAAGACTGCATTCTTTCTGTTGTCTCAATGCAGGTCAGCTGGCGCAATCTCAATGGTTGTAACCTCTCATACAATTGCAGCTGAACAGGCAGAAGTTTCAGACCAAAGATTTCATTTTTTCTGTGCCATATCCCTCTGCTCACACCAGTTCATTTCTACTCAAAGCAACCCTGCACAACTTCTCAGGACACAGGCACAACAGCAAGCTTCTCACACAAACTGCTAGCCCAGTTCAAGCAAAGCTCTTTCTCACCCTCATAAGACAAACCTCACAGTCCATTGTTCTTACTGCATTCAGTCAGGTCTTTCAACTCTGACCGGAATAGTCCATCAAGCTGTACTTACAGCACTGCAAGCCATGCCCTAGGCCAAGGCATCAAATCCTTCCACATTCCTCTTGAAAATCAGCTCCAAAAGGCCAAAGCCACACAGTCAGGTGTCTAGCAGCAATCCCACTCCTCAGTACCACCTTACTGCTGTAGTCAGGTTCTCATTGCTGGTAGAAATCACCCAACCAAGAGCAGCTTGTGGGAAAAACAGGTTTGTTTGGTTTATAGGCTCAAGGGGAAGCTCCACGATGGCAGGGAAAACGATGACATGAGCAGAGGGTGGACATCACCCCCTGGCCAACATCAGGTGGACAACTGCAACAGGAGAGTGTGTCAAATACTGGCAAGGGGAAACTGGCTATAACACCCATAAGCCTGCCCCTAACAATACACTCCCTCCTCCCTCCAGGAGACATTAATTCCCAAATCTCCATCAGCTGGGCACCTAGCAGTCAGAACACCTAAGTTTATGGGAAGCACCTGAATCAAACCACCACACCTTGCAAGCATGAGGACCTGAGTCTGATACCCAGAACTCATATTTATTTATTTATTGGTGTTTTTTAGGTATAGTCTCACTCTAGCCCAGGCTGATCCGGCATTCACTTTGTTATCCCAAGCTGGCCTTCTACCTCTGCCTCCTAAGTGCTAGGTTTAAAGGTGTGCACCCCCACACCCAGCTCAGAATTCACATTTTTATTTAAAAACATTTTTTAATTTATTTGAGAGAGTGTGAAACAAAGAAAGAGGTAGAGAGAGAGGGAGAGGCCAGGTGTGATGGTGCACACCTTTAATCTCAGCACTCGCGAGGCAGAGGTAGGAGGATCTCCATGAGTTCAAGGTCACTCTGAGACTACATAGTGAATTCCAGGTCAGCCTGGGCTAGAATGAAACCCTACCTCAGGGGGAAAAAAGAGAGTGAGAAAAAAAGAGAGAGATAAAGGATGGGCACACCAGGGCCTCCAACCACTGCAAACAAACTCCAGACGCATGCACCACTTTGTGCATCTGGCTTATGTGGATCCTAGGGAATTGAGCCAGGGTCCTTTGGCTTTGAAGGCAGGTGCCTTAACTGCTATCTCTCCAGCCCAGAACTCATATTTTTTTAAAATTTTTTGTTTGTTTGTTTATTTATTTGAGAGCAACAGAGAGAAGGAGGTAGAGAGAGAGAGAGAGAGAGAGAGAGAATGGGTGTGCCAGAGCTTCTAGCCTCTGTAAACGAACTCCAGATGTGTGCGCCCCCTTGTGCATCTGGCTAATGTGGGTCCTGGGGAATTGAGCCTCGAACTGGGGTCCTTAGGCTTCACAGGCAAGTGCTTAACCTCTAAGCCATCTCTCCAGCCCCAGAACTCATATTTTAAAAGTCAGTATGGTATGGGGTGCCTGTAATCTCAGTGCTGGGGGAGCAAAGATCCCTGGGTGCGAGCTCACTGGCCAATCAGTCTAACCTAATTGGTGATCTTTTTTTTTTTTTTTCTTCATTTTCTGAGGTAGGATCTTACTTTAGCTCAGGCTGACCTGGAATTCACTATGTAGCCTCAGGCTAGCCTCAAACTCTGGGCAATCCTCCTACCTCTGCCTCCCGAGTGCTGGGATTCTAATTGGTGATCTTTAGACCAATGAGAGACTGTCTCAAAAATAGGGTACCCAACTGGAGTGACGGCTTAGAGGTTAAGGTGCTTGCCTGCAAAGCCAAAGGACCCAGGTTTGATTCCCCAGGACCCATGTAAAGCCAGATGCATAAGGTGGCACATGCATCTGGAGTTCATTTGCAACAACTAGAGGTCCTGGTGCACCCATTCACTCTGTCTCTATCTGCCTCTTTCTCTCTCTTTCTCTTTCAAATAAATAAAATAAAATATTAACCAAAAAATAAAATAATAGGTGTACCTAAGGATGACACATGAGGGTGTCCTTTGGTCTCCCCATGCACACATGTATGTGCACACATATGTACCCACACACAAATGAACATGCACTCACATGCATGACACCACACACATAACAGTTGTGAAGGGTTTCTCTTGCTGACACCCTGGGCAATTCTTCATATTGTAAAGTCTTTGTATGTTTTATTTATTTATTTATTTTTAAGGTAGGGTCTTGCTTTGGTTCAGACTGACCTGGAATTCACTATGTAGTCTCAGGCTGGCCTCTAACTCACAGCAATCCTCCTACCTTTGCCTCCCAAGTGCTGGGATTAAAGACATGTGCCACCACGCCCAGCTAAAGGCTTTGTATGTTTTGATTCATACAACACATTCTCTATAGGGAACCATCATTTTTTTTTCCTTTTTGTCACCTTTTTTTCTAAAATCTTTCAGCTGAAGTCATATGTGTGATTTCTTCAGAAATCCTTAGGGTTGGGGAGATGGCCCAGTGGCTAAAGCTCTCTCCACTCAAGCTGGAGTACCTGAGTTCAATCTCCAGACTCCACATAAAATGTCACAAAAAACCTTGGTGGATTTCTGGAATCCCAGCACGCTGACGCCGGTGGTGAAATGGGAGGTTGAACAGGAAAATTTCTCAGAAATTTATGGCTGGCACAGCAAAGAACAGCAGAGCAAGAAACCCACCTCAAATGAGGTGAACAGATGAGGACCAACCTGAAAGTTGTCCTCTAACCTGTTTGTCTTCTGACCTCCACACATGCACTGTACCACACACGTGCCAGCGCACACACACACACACACACACACATACACACATGTAAAAAAAATTTTTAAAGAAAAGAAATCCTTTTGAAAGTCAACCAACTGGGGTCTAGGAGCTTGCTTGGTGGTTAAAGGCAAAAGCCTATCAACTGCTCAGGGAAAGGAGGATAGGGAACGAGAGCCCCGTGGCTCTGGTCAGCGCTGCCCCGCTCACCCTCTGTTCCTCTGGCTGGTTTCAGGTGGAAAGCTGTCTGTGGTCCTGAGAGCTGAAGATGTCGCCGAGCTCCTGCTAGACCCATTCACATCTGTACTTGCCAAGGTGACAACAGCAGACAGACTCAACTTCTGGAACATCTAGGGACAGTCAGGATTTTTTTTAAAATATGTTATATTTCATTTATTTATTTAAGAGAGGGAAAGAGGCAGAGAGTGAAAGAGAGAAAGAGAGACAGAGAGAGAGAATGGGTGTGCCGGGGCTTCCAGCCACTGCAAACGAACTCCAGATGCGTGCGCCACCTTGTGCATCTGGCTAATGTGGGTCCTGAGGAGGAACCGAGGTCCTTTGGCTTTGCAGGCACACACCTTAAACACTAAGCCATCTCTCCAGCCCTGACAGTCAGGATTTTAAATTGTTAAAAATAAGCCAGGTTTTTATCTGCTTATTTGACACTTATGTTTCTTTTTCTTTTTTCTTTTTTCAAGGCAGGGTCTCATGTAGCTAAGGTTAGCCTTGGGCTTCTGATCTTCCTACCTGTCCATCCTGAGTGCTGGATTACAGGCTTGCACCACTATGCCAATTTATGCAGGGCTTTGTGCATGCTAGGCGGGTCCTCTACCACTGACTCCCCAGACCTGGTTTGACATTTTAAAAATTATTTATTTATTTATTTATGAGACAAGAAAGAGAAGAGAAAGAGTAAGAATAGGTGTGCCAGGGCCTCCTGCCTCTGCAAACAGACCACAGATGCATGTACCATTTTGTGCATCTAGCTTCATATGAGTACTGGGAAATCAAACTCGGGCTATCAGACTTTGCAAGCAAGTGTCTTTAATCACTGAGCCATCTCTACAGCCCTGGTTCAATATTTATATTTCTTATTTTTATTTATTTATTTATTTGAGAGAGAGAGAGAGAGAATGGACATGCCAGGGTCTCTAGCCACTGCAAACAACCTCCAGACACATGCACCATATGTGCATCTGGCTTATGTGGGTCCTGGGGAATCAAACCTAGGTCTTTAGACTTCACAGACAAGCACCTTAACCATTAAGCCATCTCTCCAGCCCCTGATAGATTTTAATAAAAATGCCTCTTCTGAGTGGTATACAGTCTCTAGATTCATAATTACCAAAAACAAAAATCTCATTATTTTAGCCAGCTCGTGATTTCTCAGGTTTCAACTTGGCTACATTAAAAGAATATAAAATAGCTTACTAGAGAAGAGGTCTGTCTATATAGCAGACACTAGGGTCAAGGCACATGGACTCCTAGCGTGTCCATCCCTGTTACTTCTTCTATAACTTCTATAACTTCTCTGCTCTCTTTCTCTCTCTCTCTCTCTCTCTCTCTCTCTCACACACTCAGAGACAGAGAGAGAGAGAAATGTGTGTGTGTGTGTGTGTGTGTGTGTGTGCATATGAGAAGGCCAGAGTATGTCAGGGGGTCTTGCTCTCCACCATTTTTTTGTTTTTGTTTTTGTTTTTGTTTTTGTTTTTGTTTTTCGAGGTAGGGTCTTGCTTTAGCCCAGGCCAACCTGGAATTCACTATGTAGTCTCAGGGTGTCCTCGAACTCATGGTAATTCTCCTACCTCTGCCTCTCTAGTGCTGGGATTAAAGGCACGTGCCACCACGCCTAGCTAAAAATGAGTTTTTTTTTAATTTTATTTTTACTTATTTCTTTGAGAGAGAGAGAGGCAGATAGAGAGAGAAAGACAGACAGAATGGTCATACCAGGGCCTCCAACTTCTATAAATGAACTCTAGATGCATGTGCCACCTTGTGCATATGGTTTACATGGGTATTGGAGAATCGAACCTGGGTCCTTAGGCTTTGCAGACAAGAGCCTTAACCACTAAGCCATCTCTCCAGCCCAAGATGCGTTTTATTTTTATTATTTATTTTGAGGTAGGGTCTCACTAGTAGTCCAGGCTGACCTGGAATTCACTATGTAGTCTCAGCGTGGCCTTAAACTCCCAGTGATCCTCCTACCGCTGCCTCTCGAGAGCTGGGATTAAACGTGTGCGCCACCACAATCGGCTTTATTTTATTTTATTTTTGTTTTTTTAAGGTAGGGTCTCACTCTAGCCCAGGCTGACCTGGAAACACTATGTAGTCTCAGGGTGGCCTGGAACCCCCAGTGATCCTCCTAACTCTGCCTCCTTCGGAGTGCTGGGATTAAAGGCGTGCGCCACCATGCCCATCTTAACTATAATTTTTGTTGCTTGTTTGTTTTTTGAGGTAGGGTCTCACTCTAGCCCGGCTGACCTGGAATTCACTATATAGTCTCAGGGTGGCCTTAAACTTGGGGCAATCCTCCTACCTCTGTTCCCCGAGTGCTGGGATTAAAGGCGTGTTCCACCACGCCCAGTTTAACTATAATTTTTAAAAGAAAACACAGTCTGAGCAAGCAGATAGCTTTGCCTGCTGCTGTCTGCTGGGCGGTGTGGGACACCCTCAGATCCTGCAGCCCTGGGGCTGTCGAGGGGCTGTGCACACGCCGTGTGCTTTCTGCCGTCTGCACAGCTGTGGGCCACACGAGCCAGGGTCCAGTTTTCAGATTTACCACTTCAGGAACTTAAAGCCCAGTGGCGATAAGGTTCTGGATAAACAGATCTCTGCCTGCTTGCTTGGCTCTAAATTACTTTACAAAGGGCCATAATCGCTATCAGGGGAACAAAATGCTGATAGGAAAAGTGCTTGTCCAGCAGCAGCCTTTGAACGGCTGCTCCCCAGGAGCCCAACAGCCCAAGGTGATATCAGGGTTCCTTCGGGGAAGGACCCTCTCCCATCAACATGTTCCCCCAAGAGGGGCAGGAAGGGGCTTCCAACAATGGCCATTCATGGTGTGCCTCTCTGTCTCTGCCTCACTTCCTGTCTTACCTTGTATGTAGCCTATGCTCACTTCCTGCATAGTACACGACACCCACCTGGTGTCCTTCCTGTCCTGCCACCCTCAGATCTTCCACCAAAGTCCCCGTATTGTTAAAGTCCACGTGAGTGTGCGCTCCATCAGGATGTTGGTTCCCGGTCACTCAGCCAAGGAGCTGGGTCCTCACCGGGACCCTTAGCCATTTGTTTAGACCAGGAGTCCCCAGGCTTTGTTGTGGATCAGGACCACACAGAAAGCCAGTAAAGAAGAGACCTTGAGCTGGGAATGGGGCTCAGTGGGTAGAGGGCCTGCCCAGCATGCACAAAGCCCTGGGTTCCATCCCCATCTCCACAAAGATGGGGTATGGAGGCATATGCAGTGATCCCAGCATTTGGGAGGTGGAAGTAAAAGGATTAGAAGTTCAAGGTTATCCTCAGACGACATACATATTAAGTTTGAGGTTAGCCTGAGCTTTGTGAGACACTGTCTCAAAAGGAGAGAGAGCGAGACTTAGTATGGGGTCGACCTGAGCCTCCAAAGGTGTCCCAA
This sequence comes from Dipus sagitta, assembly GCA_036346955.1. Lineage (NCBI taxonomy): Eukaryota > Metazoa > Chordata > Mammalia > Rodentia > Dipodidae > Dipus > Dipus sagitta. Next base: position 167,375,043 of record CM070773.1, read on the forward strand.
AATCTTAGGCAAGTCTAATCTCCCCAAGGTTTGAGATCCCTCGTTTGGGCTTTCCTTAAAGCCCTTCGAAGTTTCTGTCTTTTCTGTAAGCGCTTGCTGCATTTATTATTAACCTTCTTCTTTTTTTTTTTTTTTCCTCGATGCAGGCTGGCCTGGAATTCACTATGTAGTCTCAGGGTGGCCTCAAATTTACAGCGATCCTCCGACCTCTGCCTCTCAAGTGCTGGGATTAAAGGATTAAAGGCATGTGCCACCATGCCCGGCTCCTCCTTCTTAATTGAAAGTTTCTGCAGGTCTTATTTATCTTTCCATGTGTGAATTGTACATGTGCATGTTCGTGTGTGTTCTTGGGTATAAACACGCATGTGTGTACATGGGTGTGTGTGGAGGCCAGATGAAAACCTCAGATGTCATTTTTCAGGCATCATCCACTTTTTCTTGAGACAGGGTCTCTCATTAACCTAGAATTTACCAATTAAGATGAGACTAGCTGGCCAGCAAGCCCCAGGTAGCCTACTGTCTTCCCTTCCCCAGTGCTGGGATTATAGGTGTGTGCTACTTTGCCCAATTTCTTGAAATATTTGTTTATTTACTTAGGTATTTGTTTGAGAGAGGAAGAGAGAGAATAAGTACACCAGGGCCTCTTGCTGCTGCAAACAAACTCCATACACACTTGCCATTTTGTGTATCTGGCTTTATACTTGGGCACTGGGAATCAAAGCCAGAGCAGCAGGCCTTGCAAGCGCCTTTAACCACTGAGCCATCTCTCCAGTCCATTGCCCAAGTTGTTTGTTTGTTTGCTTTTTTTAGGTAGGGTCTCAATCTAGTCCAGGCTGACCTGGAATTCACTCTGTAGTCTCAGGGTGGCCTCGAACTCGCAGCGATCCTCCTCCCTCTGCCTCCCAAGTGCTGAGATTAAAGATGTGTGCCACCATGCCCAGCTGCCCAATTTGTTTTTTAGGGATTTGTCCTAGAATTGCTTGTTCTCTAGTGACTTTTCTTTCTCTCTTTCTCTCTTTCTTCCCAGGACTCGACTGACTTCCTCTCACTTGATTTGTCCTATGACTGTCAAGAAGTGGCAGATCTACCACAGAAGCTGAGTGAATTGCAGGTAATTTCAGTGTTTTTCCATATTGATGGTGAATGGATAGCTCTTTTTTTTGTTTGTTTGTTTATCTTTGGGGTTTTTTGTTTGTTTATTTTGCTTTTTCAAGGTTAAGGTCTCACTCTAGCCCAGGCTGACCTGGATTCACTAATTGACTGTGTAGTCTCAGAGTGGCCTCTAATTCACAGAGATCCTCCTGCCTCTGCTTCCTGGGAGCTGGGACTAAAGGCGGGCACCACCACACCCAGGGCTTTAGCTTTGGTTTTTTGAGACAGGGTCTCACTTTGTAACACAGGTTGTACTGTACTCACTATGAAGACCAGTCTAGCCTTGAACTCAGGTCAATCTGCCTGCCTCAGCATAGGCATGAGCCACCCCCCTGGCTGTTTTTGTATTTTTAAAAAAAATACTTTTAGGGCTCGAGAGATGGCTCAGTAGTTAAGGTGTTTGCCTGCAAGACCTAACAACCTGGGTTCGATTCCCCAGAACCCATGTAAAAAGCCAGATAAAAGCGGTGCATACATCTGGAGTTTGTTTGCAATAGCTAGATGCCCTGGTGTGACCATTCTCTCTTTGCTTGCAAATAAATAAATGAGTATTTTTATTTATTTACTTGATAGAGAGGCAGGACAGACAAAGTATGGGTGTGCCAAGGCCTCCTGTCACTGAAAACAAACTCCAAATGCCCGCATATACATTGTGCATCTGTTTTTATGTGGGTACTAGGGTGGCCTCGAATTCACGGTGATCCTCCTACCTCTGCCTCCCAAGTGCTGGGATTGAAGGCATGCACCACCACGCCTAGCTCTTATTTTTTGAGACAGGGTTTCTCACTGAACCTGGAGCTCCTCATTCAGCTAGTCTAGAAAGCCATCAAGCCCTGAGATTCCTGTCTTTGCCTCCCAAGTGCTGGGGTTATAGGCTCACACCACTACTACTGGCATTTAAATAGGTTCTGGGGATTCAAACTCAAGTCCTCATGCCTGGGCAGCAAGCACTTTACTGACTGAGCCATTGCCCTGGCCCAAGGATAGCTGATTAGACATTATTGCTTGGGTAAATGTGTGAACTGGGCTTCTACCAAAAGTTGGGAGACCTGAGCTATAGCTGAGAACTTCCCACTGGAAGCCTCTCTCCTAATCAAGAGCAAGAGCAAGACCAGAGGAGATAAATGACCCCTTGCACTTCAGCCAAGCCACAACTGAATCCACAGAGGAATAGGGAGAACAAGAGCGCTGCTTCCATGCTGAACCTGATCATCAGCGCCAGGGTGCAGGAGACAGACCCTGAGGATACTCAACACCTACCATAGCAGAGATCCAGAGGCTCCTAAGAGCTCATCACTGAAGTAGACTTAAAACTCACCCACCGGGCTGGAGAGATGGCTTAGCGGTTAAGCACTTGCCTGTGAAGCCTAAGGACCCTGGTTCGAGGCTCAATTCCCCAGGACCCACGTTAGCCAGATGCACAAGGGGGTGCACGCCTCTGGAGTTCGTTTGCAGTGGCTGGAAGCCCTGGCACACCCATTCTCTCTCTCTCTCTCTCTCTGCCTCTTTCTCTCTCTCTGTCTGTAGCTCTCAAATAAATAAATAAAATAAAATAAATTAAAAAAAAAACTCACCCACCATGGCTCAGGGAATTTGCAGAAGAGGGGGCAGAAAGATTGTAAAAGCCACAGGTTGAGACATCATGCCCAGAGGTATTCCCTTCCCCTGAAAATAACTGACTACTGCTTTGACAACACATAACTCACAACCCCATGGAGAATACCTGCGACCCTACTGAGGAGGGTCTCCAGAAGAATGGGAGGGAGCAGGGATGAGGGAAAAGAGGATACCAACACATGATGTATCCATACAAAATATGTTGTTAATAATAATAATAATAATTTTTTTTAAAGAAAGAGCAAACACACACATACACACTCCAAAGAAACAAAGAAGCCAGGTGTGCCGACTCAGGCCTTTAATCTCAGCACTCTGGAGGCATAGGTAGGAGGATCGCTATGAGTTTGAGGACAGCCTTGGAATACAGAGTTAATTCCAGGTCAGCCTGGGCTAGAGTGAGACACTATCTGGGGGGGGGGGGAGAGGTGAGATGGAGGAAGAGATGGAGAGAGAAAGGAAGGAAGGAAGAAGAAAGGAAGGAAGGGAGGGCCGATTTATTTTGCTCACAGTTCTGGAGATTCAGGGCCGCGGTGCAGGTCTTAGCTCAGCTGGTGAGGGCTCTCCTGGTGGTGACCTGTTGCAGCAGGAGCCCAGGTGAGGAAAAGCTCACATGGTGAAGCAGGAAGTTCCACAGACTGGGTTCCTGCAGTGTCATCTGAGAACATGTGTCCCACTGACCTGACAACCTGCCAGTAGATCCCACCTTTTGAAGGTCCGATCACCTCCCAACAGCGCCATCTTGAGGGCTGTATTTACTTTCTCATTGCTGTGACCAAATAAATGCCTGTCAAGAAGCAAGTCGAGGAATGGGAGGCCTATAGTGTGGGTGATGCAGTCTGTCCCCGCCGGCCGAAACCATGCAGCAGCAGAGTGACGCAGAGGCAGATGCTGGTGCTCAGCTCACGTTCTTGCTTTCAGTGCAGTCTGGCGGTGCAGCCTCGTAGTGCCAGCCCTCAGGAGTGCATGCATGCAGGAGGATAAGACCTTAAAGGCCTCCTTGGCGACATAGTGAATCAAGACCAGCCTAGGCTATATGAGGCACTGTCTAAAAAACAAAAGATATCACCACAAGTAGCTGTAAGAAATAGAGTGGGGCTGGGGAGGTGGCTCGGTGGGTGAGCTACTCACAGCATAAGCATGAGGGCCTGAGGTTGGACTGCCAGCCCCTGTGCACACTGCCGGTGTGGTGGCACAATGCCGAGGAGGGGAAGACAGGAGAATGCCCGAGGCAAGATGGCTAGCTTGGCTGAGCAGGTGAGCTCAGGAGTCAGTGAGTGATGGGTCTCAAAATAACCAGGTGGGAGTCTCCGGGCAGCTCCCATTGGATGACTCATGCTCACAAGAGAGTGCTTCTGGCCCTGGCCCTGTTGGGTCCTCAGGAGGTGGGGACCTGCAGCAGCCCTTGTCCCCAGCACATGGCGACATGAGGAGCCTGCCACTCTGCCAGGGCCAGGTGGTGCCAGGCTCCAAGCAGCTGGGCATCCCCACAGTGAATTTTCCTGAACAAGTACTAGACAATGTTCCAGCTGATGTGCCCACTGGCATTTACTATGTTGGACCAATGTTGGAAGTGGAGATGTCCATAGGATGGGGGTGAGCATGGGATGGAGGCCACACTACAAGAACGCTAAGACGTCCATGGAGTCTTGCATCATCCACGCCTTCAAAGAGGCCTTCTATGGGGAAATTCTCCATGTGGCCATTACTGGCTACCTCAGACCAGAAAAGAACTTTGATTCTTGATTTTTTGTTGTTGTTTGTTTGTTTGTTTGTTTTTCGAGGTAGGGTCTTGCTCTCTAGCCCAGGCTGACCTGGAACTCACTCTGTAGTCCCAGGCTGGCTTTAAACTCACAGCAGTCCTACCTCTGCCTCCTCGGTGCTGGGATTAAAAGCATGCGCCACCATGCCGAGCCAGATGTTTTGATGTTTTATTATTACAGATGTAAAGTTGTGTGCCATGTTTCACTTGCCGCCCTTGTGTGGCCACTCATCCTGGTCTCTGTGTTTCTAGAGCTGCTGTAGTTTGAAGTGGCCTAGACACTTCCTGTCAGATTTTTTTTAAGACAATAATCTTGTTTTTGTGTTGTGTTTGTTTTTCGTGGTAGGGTCTCACTCTGGTCCAGGCTGACCTGGAATTCACTATGTACTCCCAGGGTGACCTTGGCCTTGAACTCACGGCAATCCTCCTACCTCTGCCTCCCAAGTGCTGGGATTAAAGGCGTACGCCACCACGCCCGGCAATTCAGAGTATTATTGTCATTTAGCATTTCTTGACTTTGGCTCTGTTCCTTAAGTGGTTGTCTCCCTCACTCCTACTCGGAACCGCCTGCAGTGTGCACCTCAGATTGCCTCTAACTATCCTTCCAGGCCCATCTTGTGGCTGGTGGTGAAGTGCATTACTGCTTTGCACTGTCAGAAAAATAAAACACTTCATCTACAGCTCGCTTCCTCGGGATGTAAATGGACACAAAGTCATTAATTTGTACTACTTTCTTAAATAAAATGTTTTTTTTCCCCACATAGAATATTTTCTTCTTCTTATTATTATTATATGTTTAGTTTTTTGAGGTATGATCTCACTCTAGCCCAGGCTGACCTGGAATTCACTCTGTAGTCTCAGGGTGGCCTTGAACTCACAGCGATCCTCTTACCTCTGCCTCCCAAGTGCTGGGATTAAAGGCGTGCGCCACCACGCCCAGCAGGAAATTTTTTAAAATTGTGGCCCTGTGTTCTAAAGCAAAATCTAAGCCTGGGTAGCCTTGTATTCATAGCTAAATATAACCTCATGATAGTCCAAAGTGTACTTGTAGCTTAAGAAAGGTAGAAGGTTTTCATTAAACTTTGTAACTTGCATTTTTCTTCTAACGTTTGGCTGCTTGATCCTTTTATTTATATTGGCAGAAACTTGGAAGTGTGGCTAGTTAGGAAACTAGCTTGCAGATGGCTTTGTGTCCTGTCTGATGGTCCACCGCGCCAGTGCTCAAGGTGCTGGTGGGGAGGTGGGGTGGGAGGGCCAACGTTCACGTATGTCGAAGGTCATTGTAGAGACATGTATGTGTCTTTTTTTGTTGTTTATTTGTTTTGTTTTGAGGTAGGGTCTTGTTCTAGCCTGGGGGTTAACCTGGAATCCACTATATAGTCTCAGGGTGGCCTCAAACTCACAGCAACCCTCCTACCTCTGCCTCCCAAGTGCTGGGGTTAAAGGTGTGTGCCACCACGCCAGCTGTATGTGTCGATGTTTTTGTGCTATTCTGAGATGGCTCAGGGCTATGTGGATATTAGGCAAGTGTTCTACACCAAGCTACATCTTCAGCCCTGAAAATAAATATTTTAATGTTAGAAATTTCATACTTGAGCCGGGCGTGGTGGCGCACGCCTTTAATCCCAGCACTCGGGAGGCAGAGGTAGGAGGATCGCCGTGAGTTCAAGGCCACCCTGAGACTCCATAGTGAATTCCAGGTCAGCCTGGGCTAGAGTGAAACCCTACCTCGAAAAACCAAAAAAAAAAAAAAAAGAAATTTCATACTTGAAAAAAGTCTCAATTATCAGTGGCTTTATGGAGCAAAGTCAAAAACAAACATGGGAAGTGTAAAAACTGATTTGTGCTGTTTAGTCTGGACAGCTTGCTGCTCATTATGTCCTCATTAAGTGTGTGAAAGCTCAATGATGTTTCCTTACACTTTGTTAAACAGCCACTGCTTTTGGAAATCATGGTATGTTCTTTGGAGTTAATTGTCTTAATTTTTTTTTCATTTGTGTGTGTATGTGAGGGAGGGAGAGAGAGAGAGAATAGGCGTGCCAGGGCCTTCAGCCGCTGCAAATGAACTCCATTACATGTACGAACCCTTGTGCATATGTGTGACGTTGCACACTTGCATCACTGTGCGTCTGGCTTACATAGGACCTGGAGATTCAAACATGAGTTCTTAGGCTTCACAAGCAAGCGCCTTAACCACTGGCCTATACTATGACTGGTTTGGTGGAACACACCTTTGCTCCTTTGTTCCCAGCATTCAGAAGGATCACAAAGAGTTCAAGGCCAGCCTGGCCTAGAATAAGACCCTGCCTCACAACAAAACAAAACAAAAATAAAAACTGTATTGTTTATACTTAAGAACTTGCAGTATCATTTTGATTAAATGTTCTCAGGCCTTGGAAATAAATCTTGACACATGTAAAAACAAAAACAAAAAGCAGGTGTCCCACCATGCTAGGCAAGAAGTCTCCCAACTGCACTGCATCCCAGCCTCATTCTTAGATCACAAAATCTCTTCCAATGTTAGGTGAACTCAGACAGCCCTGCTCCAAGGTGTGCTTCCCCAGGGACAGCTGGTTTCCTTCCTCCAAACCAGGAGGACACAGTGAGGGTCAGAAGGTTGTGTAAGAGTGAAGTGAAATAAGTGACTGAGGGTGTGGCTTTGCTGAGGGGACGGAGGAAAGACTGGTCACTGGAGAGTGGAACTCTTTCTCCCTCTGCATCTAAGTCAACGCCCTACTTCCCTAACCGGCAAGAGGTCATCTTCAAGGGGTTTGCCCAGCTTCTGTTCCCTTACTGGTCTTAATCTTTTTCAGAACATTGAGCTACAAGTGACAGTTTTCATCTTTACCCTAAAACTTCAGGACTGCCTCTCCACAGGGGAGAGCCTCACCACACTGTTCTTTGGCCTTCTTGAAGGTAAGTGGAGGTTTCGAGTGACATTTGGTGTGTAGGCTTGCTGGATAGCAGTCTTGAAGTCCAGCGTTCCAGTAAGAGGAGAGCTGGAGAGTCGAGGGCCACGCTTTCCTTGGCCACCAGCCCCCACTGGACTCAGATAGGGCAAGGCTCTGTGTGGTTGCCAAGGAGGCCGTAGGACGTCAGGCGGGAGTGGAAACTTAGCTACTCTGGTCCTTGTGGCCTTTGCCTCGGCTTGTGCGGGCTGTGAAGGGCACCTCTGATGCTAGAAAGCTCCAGGTATGTGCAGGACCTACCAAAGAACTAGATTGCTGTGGTTTTTCTGAGGTGGAGAGGGGATCTCACTTTGTAGCCCAGGCTGGCCTTGAACTCTAGGCAATCATCCTGCCTCAGCTTCCTGAGTCCTGGAATTATGAGCAGGTACTAGTTGTCATGTTGTCTCTTTGGTGTTTTTTATCTTAACATTTTTATTTAGCTTTTATTTTTTTGTTTTTTGTTAGTTTGATTTTTCAAGGTAGAGTCTCACTCTAGCCCAGGCTGACCTGGAATCCACTATATAGTCTCAGGGTGGCCTCAAACTCACGGCGATCCTCCTACCCCTGCCTCCCAAGTACTGGGATTAAAGGCATGTGCCACCATGCCCAGCTATTTTAACTTTTTAAAAACTTAGCAGGCTGAGCCAGGCATGGTGGCACGTGCCTTTAATCCCAGCACTTGGGAGGCAGAGGTAGGAGAATCGCCGTGAATTCGAGGTCAGCCTGGAATTACAGAATGAGTTCCAGGTCAGCCTGAGCTAGAGTGAGACCCTACCTCAAAAAAACAACAAAAAAAAATTATTTGCCCGTGTGTGTGTGTATGGGCTCATTAGTATCTCTTACCACTGTAAACAGATTTTCATCCAGCTTTATGTGGGTGGCTGGGGAATTGAACCCAGACCAGAAGGCTTTGTAAGCAAGTGCCTTTAACTGCTGAGCCATCTACCAGCCCTTCTGTTTTTTTAATTATTTATTTATTTGCAAGCAGAGAGAGCGAGAGAAAGAGAGAGAATGGGCACACCAGGGCCTTCTGCCACTGCAAATGAACCCCAGATGCATGTGCCACTTTGTGCATCTGGCTCTAAATGGTTATTGGAGAATCGAAACCCATAAAGGCAGACTTTGCAAGCAAGAGCTTTAATCACTGAGGCATCTCTCCAGCCTCTATTTTTATTTTATTTCTGGCAATTTCATACATGTACAAAATGTATTTTTATCATACCACCATTACCCTCTGTTGTGGGGTCCCTCAGGAGGCCATTGTGCACCAGCTCCTTGGAGGCGTCCAGGCAACTTGGAGCAGGGTCTTGAGTGGCCGTGAGTGCAACGGGAAGAAACAGCCGGGAGACAGCTTCAGAGAACAGCTCCTTTATTTGTCAGGACACTGAGTTGTTCTAAGTAGTTGAGAGAGAGCAGGAAGAGGGTCCTAAGGGGATTGGTGGGTTCAAAGGTTGCTTGCCAATGCCTAGGGACGTTCATTCCAGCACGTAGGGAGAGCATCAGGTGATCTATGTAGTGGTGGGAAAAGGTATGGGGTATGAGTCGCAGGGGGATGGGCTGTGTGAAGGCGGCTGGCTGATACCATATAACGACTTTCCTAGGCAACTGGCCAAAGGTCACAGGGCTATGAGCAAAGCCTAAGTCTTATCAGGAAGTCCAAGTGTCCTGGGCTGGAAAGGGAGTGGCCCTACTTCCTGCCTATCTTGGGGCCCGAAATTTTTGTCTGGGCGTCCAGACGCCTGGCTCACTGCAACCCCTGAAAATAGGGGAAGGGGCCTCCCTGCCCGTCTGGGACCTGAGATGTGTCCAGCAGTTCAAGATGCTGTGACCTCTCCTCTCCATAGCCTGGGGCCCTTAGTCATGTATGACAGTTTAGGCTTGCTTTAACCTGGGGCCCTGCCTGTGTCCGACACTCTGTTATTCCCCTCCACCTTCCACTGAACCCAGTCTTCCCAACAAAGTAGAAAACATAGTAGAAGAGTTATCCCTTTTCTGCTTTTGTGTGTGTGTATGTGTGTGTATATGCACACATGCACTCGTGTGTATGCACATCTGTCAATAATTATTTACAGGAACATGGGAAATGTGCTAATATCTAGAACACTGAGGAAAATGTCTCCCCTTCCCTCCAGAAACCACTAACTACCAATAGCTCCTTAGGGAGGAATGTAGCCCTTATGAGCCCCTTTCGCATCCCTGACAGAATGTTGGTGGGCCCAATCTTATGCAGGTGACCACAGCTCTCTGAGTTCATGAATACAATGGCCATGTCCTGTGCAGAAGACAGTGCTCCATGGCACTCCTCCCCAAATTATGGCTCATACATTCTGCAATATTCCCTGAGCCTTGGGGGCGGGGTGATAAGAGATATCCTTCTTTAGTATCTCTTAAGTTAAATTCTCTTTTTAAAATATTTTGTTTTTGTTTATTTGTTAGAGAGAGAATGGGTGTGCCAGGGCCTCTAGCCACTGCAAATGAACTCAACACATGCACTACCATGTGCATCTGGCTTACATGGGTTCTAGCAAATCAAACCTGGGTCCTTAGACTTCTCAGGCAAGCACCTTAACTGTTAAGCCATCTCTCCATCCCTAAATTCTCTTTTTTAACATATTAGAGAAAGAGAGAGAGAAAAAAACTAATAAATGGGAGAACCAGGGCCTTTTGCCACTGCAAAAATATTCCAGATGTCTGTGCCACTTTGTGCATATGGCTTTATGTAGGTACTAGGGAATCAAACCTGGGCCAACAGGCTTTGCTAGTTAAAGCCTCTGCCTTTAACCACTAAGCTATCTCTCCAGCCCCTAACTTAAATTCTTTTTTTTTTTTTTTTTTTTTTTGAGGTAGGGTCTCACTCTAGTTCAGGCTGACTTGGAACACTATGTAGTCTCAGGGTGGTCTTGAACTCACAGAAATCCCACCTCTGCCTCCTGAGTGCTGAGATTAAAGGTGTGTGCCACCACACCTGGCTAAATTCTTTAATGAGAGACAGAGAGCAGAGAGAGAAAGAGAATTGGGCATGTCAGGGCCTCCAGCTACTGCAATTGAACTCCAATGTGTGTGCCACCTTGTATGTATGCGCAACCTCATGCATGCATCACCTTGTGTATCTGGCTTACATGGGATCTGGGGAGTTGAACATGAGTGCTTAGGCTTTGCAGGCAAGCTTCTTAACTGCTAAGCTATCTCTCCAGCCTTATTTAAATTCTTGACTGCGAATCTGACTGGCTGGCTGTTTATCAGGAGGCTGTCCCTGACCCATGGAGTCAGAAGGGTGTTAGGTCTGTTAAGGCCTGTGGCTGATAGAGACTCCATAGGAAAAGGTAGAGTCATCTGCTGGAGACCTCTGATTCTCAGTGCCAACACCCCATCTGCCCATCCTTAGTCTAGGAGATGGGAGAGGTGGGTGGCATCCTTTCTATACGTGCAATCCCTCCCCACACTATGCTAGTCCCACAGGCCAACTGTAGCTTGTCCACAGACCCCCATTAATACTCTCCCTGTAACTCACCTTGGTGGCACAATTGAAACAAGAAAGGAAAGGAATAAAGACCAAGGCACCAAGATTACAAGAGAATAGTGGCTAAGACCCAGGCGGAGTCACCTCCAAAAAAAAACAAAGCCCAGCCCTGATCCAAGGTGTTACACCCTTTTTATAGTAAAGAGCAAAACATAGCTGTCTACTTCTTTCCTCTATCTCTTGGCAGGTCAGGGTCACAAGAAGGTTGGCTCAAGGATGCTGGCCCTCCCAGACATTTCAGCTCTCTTTTCTCTAGTTCACCTTTATCACCTCACCCTGGGCTTCAAGGCTATTCCCAGGCATCAGACACTAGCTCTCCTCTCTGTTCTGAGGTCTCCAACCCCTTACCACACAATGAGTTTGCTTCTCAAATCCAGATATATGCACCACTGGACATATGCCTGCTGGATACAAGATTCTACGGTGGGCCCAGATATTTTATGAACCCTCAGGGTCACCCTGAAATGTACGACCACCATTTTAGTCTTAAGTATTTTCAAGAGGGGAAATCCTTAGCTCATGCATTTTTTCCAGAGTGTCTGGAAACCATTGCTTAGAGTTTGGGTGGGTCTTATGACTGAGGAAAACGGCTGATTTTAGGTATGTATATCTCAAACTTAACTTACAGTTAACTGAGTTTCTTTTCTTACAGCCATAAATAAAGACAAAATACTCATCATTGGTTTTGATATCAGTGCGTTCCTGAGCTGCTCACCAAGTTCAGCGGAGGGGTAAGGTTGGCTTACCTAATGAATGATCTATAATGTGTATGTGTGGACAGAGCTGACCAAGTGTGGCAGAGGCACAACTGCATCCTGCAGGGAGCTGCAAGCAGTCGCCATTACAAGATGGCGCTGGCTTCCTGTCTGTGTTGAGGTAAACAACTCCATATTAGGCAGTGCCTTGGCGCCAACCGTGTTCAAGGTATGCGCATGCGCTTGACGCAACCTGTCCCGAGCCTATCCCGTGGCGCCTGGTGGTGGCAAGCTGGTAACAACCAATCAGTGGGCGCCTCGTTGCACTCCCCGCTATAAAAGTAGCTACACATTCCGCCTCCTTGCCTCTCGCCATCAACCCTCCTGTTAACCAAGAGCTCTCCAATAAAAGTGTGATCAAAAAGGATCCTCGTCTTGTGGTCGTTCTTCCCTGCGGGTCAGGGGGCTCGCCACAGCATCCCACAGAGAAGTGTTATCCAGGCTACTGTGAAGAAGGTCGGCTAAAGGAGGGGTACTTACAAGCCCTGAGCACAGTGCCTGAGGCTTTTAAAAAGTATTTATTTATTTATTTATGAAAGAGAGAACGGGTATGCCAGGTCCTCTTGCTGCCACAAACTCCAGATGCATGTGCCACATTGTGTATCTGGCTTTACATGGGTACTGGGATATTGAACCCAGACCAGCCTTTTTTTAAACTTCTAATCTTCCTGCCTCTGCCTCTGCGTGCTGGGAATACAGTTGTAGTAGACAGCTGCTGGGATGAACTTCCAAACAGCCAGTTTATGGGAGGAACAGGACTTATTTCAGTTTATGGATCCAAGGGGAAGTGCCATCAACGGTGGAAGAAACTGGCTCCCATTTATAAGTCCAAGCAGAGAGAAACTGCCACCAGTCAGCAAAAACCAAAAAGTAGCAAGAACAAACCAGCAGCAGTCTTTAAGTGGGGAGTCAAACTTGGGCCAGCAGGCTTTGCTAGCAAGTACCTTTAAATACTGAGCTCCTCAATCCTCCTTTTGCTTTTTTCTTTTCTTTGTTTTAATTTTGTTTTTGTTTTTGTTTTTGTTTTTCAAGGTAGGGTCTCACTGTAGCCCAAGCTGACCTGGAATTCACTATGCAGTCTCAGGGTGGCCTGGAACTCACAGCAATCCTCCTACCTTTGCCTCCCAAGTGCTGGGATTAAAGGCATGTGCCACCACTCCCGCCTGCTTTTTTCTTTTCTGACATAGGGTCACATGTTTCCCAGGCTAGCCTCTAGCCTCAAATTCACAAAGTAATCTAAGAATTCCTTGAACTTCTGATCCTCCTGCCTCCCACCTCTCAGTGCTAGGAGTACAGATACGTACTATGGTCCAGTTTACACAGTTTACAACCCAGGACTATGCGTGCTAGGTGAGCACTCTGTCATCTTCAGCTAGTCCCTCGTCCTTTGAGGACTTGGTAACTCAGTGATTAATTATTATGTCCCTTCAATCCCACAGCACATCTTGTTCTTTGGCTGACAGCCTGGCCCTTTCGACTGACCAGGAGCGCCATGGGAAGACAGCTGCAGCCTCATCCCCTGGCTCAGCCTATCAGAGAGTCTGGGAGGCCTTTGCGAACCAGTCCAAGGCTGAAAGGGACGTCTTCTTGCAATCTACATTTCCTGAAGGCTTCCTCTGGGGTGTCTCCACAGGAGCCTTTAACGTGGAAGGGGGCTGGGCTGAGGGCAAGAGGGGACCAAGTATCTGGGACCAATATGGGCACCTGTATACCACCAAGGGCCAAGCAACACCAGAGGTGGCCAGTGACAGTTACCACAAGCCAGCCTATGACGTGGCCTTGCTTCGTGGCCTCCGGGCTGGGGTGTACAAATTCTCCATCTCCTGGTCCCGTATCTTCCCCTCTGGGCTTGAGAGCAGCCCCAACCTCCACGGTGTTACCTACTACAACACACTCATCAACAACCTGCTGGACTCGAACATCCAGCCCATGGTCACACTGTTCCACTGGGACCTGCCTCAGGCTCTGCAGGACCAGGGCGGGTGGCAGAACGAGGCTGTGGTGGATGCCTTTCTACACTACGCAGCCTTCTGCTTCTCCACATTTGGGGACCGTGTAAAACTGTGGGTAACCTTCCACGAGCCGTGGGTCATCAGCTATGCAGGCTATGGCACTGGTCAACACGCACCGGGCATCTCTGACCCAGGAGTGGCCTCTTTTAAGGTATTTCCTTTCAAGAAATTTTTAAAAATTTATTTATTTGATTATTATTGTTTTTGTTGTTGTTTGAGGTAGGATCTCACTCTAGTTCAAGCTGACCTGGAATCCACTATGTAGTCTCAGGGTGGCCTTGAATTCATGGTGATCCTCTTACCTCTGCCTCCTGAGTGCTGGGATTAAAGGTGTGCAACACCATGGCTGGCAAATTCATTAATTTGAGAGAGAAAATATAGGCATGCCAAGGCCTCCAACCACTGTAAGCAAACTCTGGACACATGCACTACTTTGTGTGCTTTATGTGGGTACTGGGGATCAAACCCCAGGCTATCAGGCTTTGCAAAAAAGCACCTTTAAACCATCAGGCTACCTCTCCAGCCCCTAATTTTTTCCTCCTAATCAATTTTTTTGTTTTGTTTTGTTTTTTCGATGTAGGGTCTCACTCTAGCCCAGGCTGACTTGGAATTCACTATGTAGTCCCAGGGTGGCCTGGAACTCACGGTGATCCTCTTACCTCTGCTTCCCGAGTGCTGGGACTAAAGGCATGTGCCACCTCGCCCGGCTAGTTATTGATGTGTTTGTTGGTTTGTTCATACTATTAACTTGTTGACATTCCTGAAGTTGGTGTTGATGTGGAATTGTTGGTGCCCTACTGGAATGTGCGTGGACATTGTCATGTCAGTGGTATCTGTACTGACTTGCTGATATCATTATCATTACTATGATTTTGGGTTTTGGAGGCAAGGCCACACTCTAATTTTGGAACTCACTCTGTAATCCAGGCTGGCCTTGAACTCATGGCAATCCTTGTACTTCAGCTTCCCAAGTGCTCAGATTAAAGACCTGGCTGATATTATTTTTTGAGACAGGGTCTCATCTTGCACAGGCTGGCCTTTGAATTTCTATGTAGCCAAGGATGGCCTCCAACTTCTGATCTTCCTGCCTCCACCTCCCAAGTGCTGGGATTATAGGCATGTGCCACCTCTCCTGATTTATGTGGTGCATGCTAAGCAAGTATCCTGCCAACTGAGCTACACCCACAGTCCCATCGTTGATGTTAACTTGACTTCACCAACTTGTCATTGACTTACTGGTGCTAATTTTTCTTTTCTTTTTCTTTTTTTAAAATTTATTTTATTTATGAGAGAGAGGGGGGGGGGAGAGAGAGAGAATAGGCACTCTAGGGCATTCAGCATGCGCCACCTTGTGCATCTGGCTTATGTGGATCCTGGGGAATCAAACCTGGGTCCTTTGGCTTTGCAGGCAAACACCTTAACCGCTAAGCTATCTTTCCACCCCTTACTGGTGCTATTTTTGACACGGACTTCCTCCTTCCTCCAAGGTGGCTCATTTGATCCTCAAGGCTCACGCCAGAGCTTGGCACCACTACAACAGTCACCATCGCTCACAGCAGCAGGGGCACGTAGGCATCGTGCTCAACTCAGACTGGGCGGAACCCCTGGCCCCGGGGAGTCCCGAAGACCTCACAGCCTCGGAGCGCTACTTGCACTTTATGCTCGGCTGGTTCGCACACCCCATCTTTGTGGATGGAGACTACCCCGCCAGCCTGAAGGCCCGAATCCAATGGGTAAATCAACAGTGTGGTACCCTGGTGGCCCAGCTCCCCGAGTTCAGCAAGGCCGAGAGGCAGCTCCTGAAAGGCTCAGCGGACTTCCTGGGCCTTTCGCACTACACCTCCCGCCTTGTGAGCACGGCTGCTCAGCACCCCTGTGTGCCCAGCTATGACCACATCGGAGGCTTCTCCCAGCATGTGGACCCCACCTGGCCCCAAACGGCCTCTCCTTGGATCCGTGTGGTTCCCTGGGGCATAAGGAGGCTGCTGCGGTTTGTATCCATGGAATATACCAAAGGAAGAGTGCCCATCTACCTGGCTGGACATGGCATTCCCATCAGGGAAAGTGAGGATGACCTCGAGGACTCCTTAAGAGTGGAGTACTTCAGCCAGTACATCAGCGAGGTGCTCAAGGGTAAGAAAGACAGGCGGCCGTGGTCTGAAGTGGGCAGCGAGAGCCCTGGTTACCGGAGGCTGGGGCTATGGCTCAGTGGGTAGAGGGCTCGTGCAAGCGTGGAGGCCAGAGTTTGGATCCCAGCACCACATAAACGTGGCCATGTGTGCCTCTAATCCCCGTGCTGGGGAGGTGGAGACAGGCGGGGGTCCCTGGGGCAAGCTGGTTAGGTAGACTAGACAAATTGGTGAGCTATGAGTTCAGTGAGAGACCCAGGCACCCTGCATTTTCCTCTGGCCTCCACATATGTGCACGACTACACTGTACACACCACACATACTACACATGTGTCAAAAACACTTTAAAATTGCCCTTAATCCCAGCACTTGGGAAGTAGAGGTAGGAGGATCGCCTTGAGTTCAAGGCCACTCTAAGACTACAGAGTGAATGCCAGGTCAGCCTGGGCTAGAGCAAGACCATACCTGGAAAAACCAAAATAAGTAAATAAAAGAACTTTAAATTGAATAAATACATAAATATACTTATCAGATTGTGGGTTTGCCTGGTTAATCCAGGATGGTCTCATTTTGAGACTGTGAGTTGCCTCTGCAAAATTTTTTTTTTCCAAATAAGGTTATATTTATGGGTCTCTGGGTAAGGGTAAGACACATCCTTAGAGGTACCACCATTCATTCTACTACACTGGGGGATACACTTCTTTAGGCTTTCTTATTTTATTTATTTACTTAATTTATTTGTTTTTTGAAGCAGGGTCTTGCTCTAGCCAAGGCTGACCTGGAATCCATTATGTAGTCTCAGGATATTCTCAAATTCATAGCATTCCTCCTACCTCTCTGCCTCCAAAGTGCTAGGATTAAAGACGTGAGCCACCATAGGTTTTCTTTTTTTTAAAAAAAAAAAAGGGGGGGGGAGCTGGAGAGATGGCTTAGGGGTTGAGGCATGTGCCTGCGAAGCCAAAGGATCCCGGCTCAACTCTCCAGGACCCACGTGAGCCAGATGCACAGTGGGGCGCATGCATCTGGAGTTCGTTTGCAGTGGCTGGAGGCCCTGCGCCTCCCTCTCTCTCTGTCTGCCTCTTTCTCTCTCAAATAAATAAATAAAATATATTTTAAAAATGGAGCTGGGAGCTTCAGAGATGTCTTAGTGGCTAAGGCACTTGCCTGTAAACCCTAATGATCTGAGTTCAATTCCCCAGTACCCATGTAAAGCTGGACACACAAAGTGGTGCATGCGTCTGGAGTTTGTTTCCAGTGGCTAGAGGTCCTGCCATGCCCATTCTCTGCCTCTCTTCTCTCTATCTCTCTCTGCTTGCAAATAAAGTGAATGGAAAACAAAACAAAACAAAACAAAACTTAAAGCCAGGCATGGTGGAGCATACCTTTGATCCCAGCACTTGGGTGGCAGAGAAAGGAGGATCACTGTGAGTTTGAGGCCAGCCTGGGCTAGAATGAGACCCTACCTCAAACACACACACACACAATAGCTATCTATCTAATATATGTATATTGCCAGACATGATGGTACACTCAAGAAGCAGAGGTAAGAGGATCGCCGTGAATTTAAGGCCACCCTAAGAGTATATAGTGAATTCCAAATCTGCCTGAGCTAGAGTGAAACCTTGCCTCGAAAAACCAACTAACCAAACAAACAAAAAAAGCATCTTGATCCTAGCAGGTCGATCATATTCTGTTATTCATTTTTAAAACAGTGGTGTTTCTCTACATTGAGATTTATGCTATAAAGGCAGCCCTGGGGCTGAAGAGATAGCTCAGTTGGTAAAGTGCTTCCCTCACAAGCATGAGGACCTGGATTTGTCTCTAGAACCCATATAAAATCCTGATGTGACAGCACATGCCTGTAATCCCAGCACTCGAGAGGCAGAGATAGGAGGATCGTGGAGTTCGAAGCCACCCTGAGACTACATAGTGAATTCCAGGTCAGCCTGGGCCAGAGTGAGACCCTACCTCAAAAGACCAGAAAAAACAAAAGTCATGTCAAGGCTAGAGAGATGGTTCAATGGTTAAGGCACATACCTGCAAAACCTAACAGACCCAGGTTCTATTCCCCAGTACCTACAAAAAGCCAGATGCACAAAATGCCACATGCATCTGGAGTTTGTTTACAGTGGTTGGAGGCCATGCCCTACCTCAAAAAAAAAAAAAAAAAAATGCCTAGCATGATGGCGCATGCTTTCGATCCCAGCACATGGGAGGCAGAGGTAGGAGGATCGATGTGTGTTCAAGGCCATCCTGAGACTATGTAGAGAATTCCAGGTCAGCCTGGGCTAGAGTGAGACCCTACCTCAAAAAATGAAAAATAAACAAAAAAATTAAAAGAAAATGTCATGTCAAGCTGGGCATGGTGGCGCACACCTTTAATCGCAACACTTGGGATGCTGAGACAGAAAGATTGCCATGAATTTTTGGCCTATAGAGTAATTTCCATGTCAGCCTGGGCTAGAGTGAGACACTACCTCAAAAAAAAAAAAAAAAAAAAAAAAAAAAAAAACAGAAAAAGAGAAAAGAAATAGAGAGAATGGACACACCAGGACCTCTAACAGCTGCGAACAAACTCCAAATGCATGCAACACTCTGTGCATCTGGCTTTATGTGGGTACTGGGGTACAAACCAAGGTTGTTGGGCTTTGCAGGCAAGTACCTTAACCACTGAGACATCACTCCAGCCCCAGTTTCTACTAGTAATAGTAGAAATTATTACTATAAAGATTAATTTCACTTTTTTTTTTTTTTTTTTTTTTTGGTTTTTCGAGGTAGGGTCTCACTCTGGTCCAGGCTGACCTGGAATTAACTATGTAGTCTCAGGGTGGCCTTGAACTCATGGCGATTCTCCTACCTCTGCCTCCTGAGTGCAGGCATTAAAGGCGTGCACCACCACACCGGCAATTCTACTTTTTTAAGTAAAAAATAATAGCATTTCTTTTTCAAGGTAGTGTCTCACTCTAGCACAGGCTGACCTGGAACTCACTCTGTACTCTCAGGGTGTCCTCGAACTCACAGTGATCCGCCTATCTTTGCCTCCCAAGTGTTGGGATTAAAGATGTGCACCACTCACTAGAGTATGGGGCGGGGGGGGGGGGGGACCAATACATATATGGAAAAATATACATCAAGAGGATTTACATGTTTAATACGTAATTTATCAGTCCATATGAACAAACGACTACATAGAAAAAAGTCTAGCAAATCATGAGACTATAAAATAAGGAAAATAGGGGCTAGAGAGATGGCTCAGCAGTTAAGGCACATGCCTACAAATCCTAAGGACCCGGATTTGATTCCCCAGTACCCATGTAAAGCCAGATGCCCAAGAGTTCATTTGCCTGGGTAGAGACCCTGGCATGTCCATTCTTTCTCTACTCTGTCCTTTGTCTCTCAAATAAATAAATAAAAATAAAAATAATTTAAAAACTGATTAAATTTAAAAATAATTCTGACTCCTTTTCCTTCGTAGCCATCAAGGAAGACTCGGTGGATGTCCGTTCTTACATTGTTCGCTCCCTCATGGACGGCTTCGAAGGTCCCTCTGGTTACAGGCAGAGGTTCGGGCTGTACCGGGTCAGCTTCAACGACAGCAGCAAGCCAAGGACGCCCAGGTCGTCGGCCCACTTCTTCAGCCGCATCGCCGTCAACAACGGCTTTCTTCCCCAGGCCGTGAAGACCCTCCGGGCCGCCAGGACAACGGGCGTGCGCTCGGCCCCGGCCGCCGCCCCCGCCGCGCGCTCCCCGGCCGCCCCCGCCGCGCGCTCCCCGGCCGCCCCCGCCGCGCGCTCCCCGGCCGCCCCCGCCGCGCGCTCCCCGGCCGCCCCCGCCGCGCGCTCCCCGGCCGCCCCCGCCGCGCGCTCCGCGGTCCCGTCCGAGGCCAGCGTCGTGTGGCGCAGGTTCTCCGCGCAGCCCGCCTTCCACAGAGACCTGCCCTATCACGGCGCCTTCCGCGACGACTTCCTGTGGGGCGTGTCCTCGTCGGCCTATCAGGTCGAGGGGGGCTGGGACGCCGACGGCAAGGGACCGAGCATCTGGGACAACTTCACGCACAGCCCGGGCAGCGGCGTGAAGGACAACTCCACTGGAGACGTCGCGTGTGACAGCTACCACCAGCTGGACGCTGACCTGAACGCCCTTCGAGCCCTGAAGGTGAACGCCTATCGCTTCTCTCTCTCCTGGTCTCGGATTTTCCCCACGGGGAGAAACAGTTCCATCAACTACCGCGGTGTTGACTACTACAACAGGCTCATTGATGGCTTGGTGGCAAACAACATCTTTCCCATGGTAACCTTGTTTCACTGGGACCTGCCCCAGGCCCTCCAGGACATCGGAGGTTGGGAGAACCCTTCCTTGATTGACCTGTTTGACAGCTACGCGGACTTCTGTTTCCAGACCTTTGGGGACAGAGTCAAGTTCTGGATGACCTTTAATGAGCCCACATACCAGGCATGGTTGGGTTATGGCTCAGGGGTGTTCCCCCCAAATGTGCAGGACCCAGGCTGGGCACCTTACAGGATCGGCCATGCAGTCATCAAAGCCCACGCCCGGGTCTACCACACTTACGGTGAGAAATACAGGCAGAAGCAGAACGGGGTCATCTCTCTGAGCCTCAGCACACACTGGGCAGAGCCCAAGGACCCAGGGGTCCCGAGGGACGTGGAAGCTGCTGACCGAATGCTGCAGTTCTCCCTGGGCTGGTTTGCCCACCCCATCTTTAAAAATGGTGACTATCCGGATGCCATGAAATGGAAAGTGGGAAACAGGAGTGAACTCCAGCACTTAGCCACCTCACGCCTGCCCAGCTTCACGGAAGAGGAGAAGCAGTACATCAGGGCCACAGCGGATGTCTTCTGCCTCAATACCTACTCATCCCGAATAGTGCAGCACAAGACGCCTCGGCTAAACCCACCCTCCTATGAGGATGACCAGGAGATAACTTTAGAGGTGGACTCGTCCTGGGTTTCCACACCAACGCACAGGGCTGTGGCCTGGGGGATCCGGAGACTGCTGAACTGGATCAAGGAGGAGTATGGTGCCATCCCCATTTATGTCACCGAAAATGGCATAGGGCTGGAGAATTCCAACCTGGAAGATACCGACAGGGTATTTTACCACAAAACTTATATCAATGAAGCTCTGAAAGGTATTGAGGGCTCAGTTTATCTCACAAAGGTTTCTAACTTACATATGTCAATGGTTTGGTGAGGTGCTTCAAAAAAATCTCCCTTTTGGGCTCTAACTCTGGAATTCTTACCTGTTTGATGATTAGATTGTTGTTGAGAAGCTGAAAACAAAGCTATCCGAGTGTGGTGGTTCATGCCTTTAGTCCCAGCAATGGGGAGGCTGAGGTAGGAGGATCGTTGTGAGTTTGAGGTCAACCTGAGACTAGAGAGTGCATTCCAGGTCAGCCTGGGCTAGAGTGAGACCCTACCTGTGAAAGAAAAAAAAAAAGACTGGAGAGATTGCTCAGTGGTTAGAGGCATTTGCAGGTCTGAATTCAATTCCTGAGTACCCATGTAAAACCAGGCACACAAAGAGGCACATGCATCTGGTGTAAGTTTGCAGTGGCAAGAGGCTCTGATGCACCCTTTTTTTTTCTCTCTTTCTCTCAAATAAATAAAAGCCTATAGTCCTCTCCCCAGAGAAAATATACAAATGCAAAAGAATTCCCAAAAGACTACACAAGGTGGGGTGGGGGTTCATATAGCTCAGGCTTGACTCCAACTTGCTTTGTAACTGAGGCTGATTTTCGTTTTTTTGTTTTGAGGCAGGGTATCATGGTGATCCTCTACCTCAGCCTCCCGAGTGCTGGGATTACAGTCATGAGCTAACTACCACACTAGGTTAGGTTTCTTCTTTTATTTTCTTCTTTTTCTTAATTTAATTTTTATTTATTTATTTGAGAGGGGGAAAGAGGCGAGAGAGAGAAAGAGAGAATGGGCACACCAGGGTCTCCAGCCACTACAAACAAACTCCAGATGCATGCGCCCTCTTTGCATCTGGCTTACGTGGGTCCTGGGGAATCGAGCTGAGGTCCTTTGGCTTTGCAGGCAAGTTTCTTAACTGCTAAGCCATCTCTCCAGCCCTATTTTCTTCTTTTTTAATGCACGTGTGTGTAGAGACCAAACTACAGCCTTGGGTGTCATCCTCCGGTATGTTGTCCACCTCTTGTTGAGATACAGTCTCTCATTGGCCAAGAGCTGGCCAATTAGGCTAGACTGGCTGGCAGTGAGCCCCTGTCCCTCCTCAGTTCTGGGCTTTCAAGTAAGTGCCACCATGCCCGGTTCTGAGATCAGACTCAGGTCCTCAGACTTGCAAGACAGGCCCCTTTACTGACTGACCATGCATGTTTCCAGCCCATGAACTTCTCATCCTGCCTCTACCTCCCAAGCACAGGGATTACAGACATGTGCCACCATACACCCCTGTTTATTCAGTCCTGGAGATCAAACCTAGGGCTTTATGCATACTAGGTAAGCACTCTACCAACTGAGCTTTATCACCCCCCAAAAAAGAATGTTTTGATGGGTCTACTTATTACTAAGCAACTACTCCATAACAAGCTCTATTTGAGGTTGTGGGAATGGGCAAGGAACAAACGAACATCGGCCCCATGTGCTCTGTGTATCCCTGCTGTTGCAGTCCAGTCCGCATTGCTGGCAGAAATCACCCAACCAAGAGCAGCTTGTGGGAAAAAGAGGTTTATTTTGGCTTACAGGCTCGAGGGGAAGCTCCACGATGGCAGGGAAAATGATGGCATGAGCAGAGGGTGGACATCACCCCCTGGCCAACATCAGGTGGACAGTAGCAACAGGGGAGCACCCAGGTTCAATTCCCCTGTGCCCATGTAAAAGCTGGGTGTGGTAATCTTCAACCCTCTTTAGAAGTTAAGCACAGAAGTGTGATTTTTTAAAATGGTTTATTTATTTATTTAAGAGAGGGAGGCAGATGAGACAGAGAGAACCAGGGGCTCCAGGGCCTCTAGCCACTACAAATGATCCCAGATGCATGTGCCACATTGGGCATCTGGCTTATGTGGATATTTTGTTTGTCAGGTTTTTAAAAATTATTTTATTTGGAGCTGGAGAAATGA
The DNA here is from genome assembly GCA_036346955.1 of Dipus sagitta. Classification (NCBI taxonomy): domain Eukaryota; kingdom Metazoa; phylum Chordata; class Mammalia; order Rodentia; family Dipodidae; genus Dipus; species Dipus sagitta. The sequence continues at coordinate 167,398,037 of CM070773.1, forward strand.
CTTAGTGGTTAAGGCACTTGCCTGCAAAGCCTAAGGACCCAGGTTTGATTCTCCAGGTCCCATGTAAGCCAGATGCACAAGATGACACATGCATCTGGAGTCTGTTTGCAGTGGCTAGAGGCCCTGCCACTCCCATTCTCTCTCTCTCTTTCTCTCCTCCCTCTGTCTCAAATAAAAATAAATTTTAAAAAATTTATATTTTATTTATTTATTTGAGAAAGGGAAAGAGGCAGAGAGAGAGAGAGAGAGAGAGAGAGAATGGGCGCTCCAGGGCCTCCAGCCGCTGCAAATGAACTCCAGACGCATGTGCCACCTTGTGCATCTGGCTTATGTAGGGTATCGGACTGAGGTTCTTTGGCTTTGCAGAAAAACGTCTTAACTGCTAAGCCATCTCTCCAACCCCAGTTGGTTTGTTTTTTTGAAGTTGGGTTTCAGTTTAACCCAGGCTGACCTGGAATCCACTATGGAGTCTCAGGGTAGCCTTGAACTCATGGTGATCCTCCTACCTCTGCCTCCCAAGTGCTGGTATTAAAGGCGTGCGCCACCACGCCCAGCTAGGTTGATGGTTTAAGACTGTTGCCTTGAGTTGAGGAGCCAGCATGTGGTTGGGCTTCTTGGAGTTCCTGCCCCTGGTGTAAAGCTCTACTCCCTTTGGGATGTTCCTAGCCTATAGGCTTGATGGTGTAGACCTTCGAGGGTATTCCGCCTGGTCACTGATGGACAACTTCGAGTGGCTGTCTGGGTATACCATCAAGTATGGCCTGTACCATGTTGACTTCAATCATGTGAACAGGCCTCGCACAGCCAGAGCTTCAGCCAGGTACTACACAGAGGTCATCACCAACAACGGCATGCCGCTGCCTAAAGAGGACGAATTCCTGTATGGACAGTTTCCCACAGGCTTTATCTGGAGTGCAGCTTCTGCTGCATATCAGGTGAGGACTTTAGGGCCTTTGGGTGCCACTTATGGTGCTGCCCCAGTGCCCCAGGCTTCTGCTCAGTGCAGGGGAGGCACCTATGGAAGCCAATGTGTGCTGTGGGGGGCCCAGGAGCTTCACTTCACTGATGGTTCACCCCCAGTTTTGATCAAAGCAGTATGGTTTAGGGGCCTTGCTGAAATAGAAAGGGCAATCCCAACACCTTTAATCCCAGCACTCAGGAGGCAGAGGTAGGAGTGAGTTCGAGGCCACCCTGAGACTACATAGTGAATTCTTGATCAGCCTGGGCTAGAGTGAGACCCTACCTCAAAAAAACAAAACAAAGGTAAAGCATTTGCGTGAAAAGCCAAAGGACCTCGGTTCGATTCCCCAGGACCCACATAAGCCAGATGCACAAGGGGGCGCATGCATCTGGAGTTCGTTTGCAGTGGCTGGAGGCCCTGGCATGCCCATTCTCTCTCTCCTTTCTGCCTCTTTCTCTCTTTCTCTCTCTCTCTCAAATAAATAAATAAAAATAAAGTAAAAAAAATTAAAAAAATAGATAAACAATTAAAAAAATAGGGCTGGAGAGATTGCTTAGCAGTCAAGGCGCTTGCTAGGAAAGCCTAAGAACACATGTTTGAATCTTCAGGTCCCACATAAGCCAGATGCACAGTGACACAAGTGCACAATGTCACACATGCACACAAGGGGGCACATGCATCTGGAGTTCGTTCACAACAGCTGAAGGAACATCCATTCTCTCTCTTTCCCTCTTTCTCTCTCTCTCTCTCTCCAAATAAATACATTTTTAAAAAATTAAGTTTTTTTAAATGAATGAATGGGCTGGAGGTTATGGCTCAGTGCTATGGGCATACCCCTAGCCTAAGGCCCTGGAGGTTTGATATCTAGCACTACGAGAGAGAGAGAGAGAGAGAGAGAGAGAGAGAGAGAGAGGCAGAGACAGAATGAGAGAGAAATGAACAACCATGAATACACCTTGTTGGCTGGGCAGTTCATGATGGATGCCGGGTTCCTGCCCCCATGTTCCACCTTCATTCATCTCTGATCTGATCCAGGAGTTAGGCTCAGTGTGGTACCTGGGCAGGGCCAGGTTATAACTGACTTGGCTCTTAGTGTGCATGTATTATGGTTTTTTATTTGTTTGTTTGGTTTTTTGAGGTAGGGTCTCACTGTAGCTCAGGCTGACCTGACTATATAGTCTCAGGGTGGTCTTGAACTCAGGGCAATCCTACCTCAGCCTCCTTAGTGCTGGGATTCAAGGCATGCACCATCACGCCCAGCTGTTTTCTGTTTGTTTGTTGTTGTTGTTTTTTTTAAATGGTCACTTGTTCACTGTTGCTGAAAATTTCTGAGGTAGGCAAGAGGTAGCTACCCCCAGATGAACATATCATCAAATGATAAAGAGCCAGATCCAAGACTACCATGGATAGACAGACACTAGCTATGCGTTAGTTAGCTATTTATGTCTGGTAAGTCACTTCAAGGAGACCCAAGGTTGCAGTTCCCATAGCATCTGACATCAAGGTCCCCATGAAGCAAATGCCAAGATGTCAGAGGCTGGGTCCTCTTACATTTCAGGCAAATGGCATCTGCCCTTGGGCAGAGTTTCTCAACCCTGCCTGATTGGCATCTCCTATTCTCCTCCTCCTCCTGTTTCGCCTCCTCCTTCTCTTCCCCCCCCGTTTCTTTCTTTTTTTTATGGTACAGGGTCTCACGTAGCTCAGGCTGACCCTGGCATCACACTTGTTACATAGCTGAGGATGACCTTGAACTCCTGATTCTCCTGCCAATTTCCCGTAATTCTTTCTGGTACAACAGGATGGTTCTGGCCCATCTTGTACTTTTTCCCTCTCCAGGCATTTTCCTAATGAGCCCTGGCTCTGGTTACACAGTAAATGGCATTTTGAAACCACAGCCTGAGGCCAGGCATGGTGGTACACATCTTTAATCCCAGCACTCAAAAGGCAGAGGTAAGAGGACCACCGTGAGTTCAAGGCCACTCTAGACTACATAGTGAATTCCAGGTCAGCCTGGGCCAGAGTGAGACCTGACCTTGAAAAACTGAGAAAACAAAACAGAGCAGAAACTTCAGCCTGGACGGTGTATACACCTGCTGTTGTGAGGGTGTGACACCTTCTGAGCCCTCTCAGTGGGCAGGACTAGAAATTACACCGATGTACCCATGCACCTAGTTATGTATTTCTCCCTGATACGTCCATTATCAATCCAGCTGCACAAGGTTAATGCTAGCCTTTTCATTTTCCATGTTTGTATGTCCTTTTTCCAGTGCTGAGATATGTAGCTTCTAACATCCTTCATGTAATCTCCTATTGTTCAGTCCCCCTGTATCACCTAAGCTGCCAGCCTCCATACCACCCCCATGGCTGTCACCATGGTATTCATGCTAGAGCGACTGCCTCTCCCATGGTGGCACTGAATACGTGCCCACAGTTAGAACACTCGTACCACCTTAGCTGCGACCAGTCACATAAGACCATGCCATATTTAGTGAAATGTTTTGAAGTAAATTTCAGACAATGTACGGATCAACCTACCTGACTGTAGATCGTCATTTCCCAGGGGCTTTGGGGGGGAAAAAAGAGGAGGTACTCACTAGAAATTCTGCCTGTGTAGCCTGCACCTTTGTGGTCTGTTTGGCTATGGTTAGAGATGGCAGGAGGTATGAAATTTTTCTTTTTAAAACTTTTAGTGAGGGGCTGGGGATATGTCTCAGTCTGTCATGTGCTTGCCTCACAAGCAAGAGGACCCGAGTTTGATTCCCAATATCAACATAAAATGCCAGGTGTGGAAGCACATGCCTGTATTCCCAATGTTAGGGAAGTAGAGACAGGAATATTCCTGGTGCAAATTGCACATGCGTCAGTTATCCTGATGTGCCTATGGCAAGGGGAGGCAGAGGCAGGAAAATCCCAAAGATTGTTGAGTCAGCTAGTCAGATATTCCCGGAGGCAAAAATTGAAAGAGAGAGCCAGGCATGGTGGCGCAACCTTTAATCCCAGCACTCGGGAGGCGGAGGCAGTAGGATCACCATGAGTTCCAGGTCAGCCTGGGTTACAGTGAGCCTCTACCTTGAAAAAAAAAAATTGAGAGACAGCCTGTCTCAAACAAAGTTGGAAGTTAAGGACCAACACCCTGAGGCTGTCCTTTGAGCGCCATACAAAGCTATGGGCACATGTGCACCCCCAACACACACACACCCCAAAACAAAACAAGACCCAATGAGCACCCATCATACTCCAAGCCCCGCTGCCTGCGTTAGTTGGTGGGACACAGAGGTGAAGCCACGATCCCTGGTTGCGTGGCTGTGTGGGAAGTCAGCACACAGTTGCACAGTGCAGTGTGATAACTTCAGAAATGGAGAGGGCTCCCCCTTTGGTGACAAATGTCCTGCCTTGGGGCTTGCTCAGCACAGAAAGGCACTTTATGAATGTTTGACCAATGACTTGGACCACATCTTGTCATGTTGAGGTTGAAGGCGCATGGAGAGAAGACGGCAAAGGACTTAGTATCTGGGACACCTTTGCTCACACGCCACTGAGGGTTGGGAATGACGACACTGGAGATGTGGCCTGCGACAGTTATCACAAGATCGCTGAGGATGTGGCAGCCCTGCAGAATTTAGCCGTGTCCCACTATCGCTTTTCCATCTCCTGGCCTCGTGTCCTCCCCGATGGAACCACCAAGCACATCAATGAAGCAGGCTTGAGTTACTACGTGCGGTTCGTGGACGCGCTGCTGGCTGCCAGCATCACACCCCAGGTAAGGGCGCGCCTGGCTTGAGCAGGCAACAGGGCTGGGGGAGCACGTTTGTTATGCAAACAAAATGCTGCTTTATTGTATTCATTTATTTATTTCATGTGTGTGCTGTATGAACCTGTGTGCATTCCTGTTTGTGCGTGTGCACGTGTGGATACATAGAGGCCAGAGGTCAGTGCCATGTGTCTTCTTCAATTGCTCTCCACCTTACTTTTTGAGAAAGAGCCTCTCTCTGAACCCAGAACTCACTGGTTCAGCTGACAGGGAGCCAGCAAGCCCTGGAGATCCGCCTGTCTCTGCCTCCTCAGTGCTGGGATTCTGGGCACACATCACCACAGCTTGCAATTTACATGGGTACTAAGGATCTAAATTCAGGCCTCTAAACTTGCATGGCAAGCACTTTATCCACTGAGTCATCTTCCCAGCCCCTTATTTAATTAATTTATTGATTTTTGAAGTATAGTTCATGTAGCTCAGGCTGGCCTTGAACTCCTGTGTAGCTGAGGATGACCTTAAACTTCTGATCCACCAACCTCCACTTCCTAGGATTACAGATGTGCACCATCATGCCTGGTTTATGTGGTGCTAGGATTAGAACCCAAGTCTTTTTTTTTTTTATTAGTCAGTTCTGTATTCAGCAAATACAGTCAGTTTGGTACCATTATTAGGCTCATCCGTGACCTACCCCCTCCCCTTGGCCCCTCCTTGTTGAGGTATACGGGTCATGCATTGTGGAGTTAGCCCACAGTTATGGGTAAGCTAAATGTCTCTGCATATCATGACCCAACATGTGACTCTGACATTCTTTCCGCCCCCTCTTCCACAAAATTTCCCTGAGCCATGTTGGAGAACCCAAGTCTTTGTGAATGTTATGCCAGCATTCTACCAACTGACCTACCTCTGCAGCCTCCAAAATGTTCCTTTTAAAACTTAATTAAAAAAAAAAACTTAAATTTTCAAGTTAATACAGACTCACATGATACAGAATTAATCTTGTTTTTTCTGTTGGTTTTTGGAGGTAGGGTCTCACTCTAGCCCAGGCTGACCTGGATTGACTGTGTAGTCTTAGGGTGGCCTTGAACTCATGGTGATCCTCCTACCTCTGCCTCCCAAGTGCTGGGATTGAAGGTGTGTGCCACCACGCCCGGCTCAGAATTAAATCTTGAAAGATTTTTTTCCCCCAATCTTCATTGACTTCCCTAGAGAGAAAACTTAGCCCACCACCACAGAAAAACTTTCTGAGTCTTTTTGTCTCATAATGGCCCCCTCAGATATTTTTTTTCTTTTCTTTTTTCAGGGTAGGGTCTTGCTTTAGCCCAAACTGACCTGGAATTCACTATGCAGTCTCAAGGTGGCCTTGAATGCACAGCGATCCTCCTACTTCTGCCTCCCAAGTGCTGGGATTAAAGGTGTACACCACCACACCCGACTTTTTAAATTTTAAAATTTTATTTATTATCCTCTCAGATACTTATGCTTTCACATCTCTTGTCAGTGATTCCCCATGGAAAACACATGTGGCTTTCCCACAGGTGACACTGTACCACTGGGACCTGCCCCAGGCACTCCAGGACATTGGCGGCTGGGAGAATGAGACCATTGTGCAGCGCTTCACAGAGTATGCAGAAGTGCTCTTCCAGAGGCTAGGGGACAAGGTCAAGTTCTGGATCACAATCAATGAGCCCTATGTCATCGCTGCCCATGGCTATGGCTCTGGGGTGTCAGCTCCAGGTAAAGGTCCCAGGCTGGATTTGCCAGTTCTTTAGAGCATGGCAAACTTAGCACCTTGAAGACATGAAATTTAGATGGCATGGGGAGGGGTGGCCTGGGAGGCCCTGTGCATTGCGTTGGAAATCTCACCTGCTGCTCAGGGCCCCGAGGCCCTCCTGATGATTTTGCTAAACACATTTTACATCTCAGCCCCTCAAGATGGCCACAGTCCTTCACTCTGTGACTCTGACCTGCCTTAATGGGACACTCTCTAAGATTAGGGGTGTGGGAAATGACAATTGATTAGGATATACAGTCAGTTTCTCAGAACTCCTAAATGCTACAGGAATTCAGTAGCTGATTGGGATGATCTGAACCCAGCTAGTAACAGCGAAACCTGACTTGAAGCAGCATGGAGCTGTTGGGGGTCTGGTGGCCCTCAGACTGAGCATTCCTGAGTTCTACTGTAGTCTTCGGCCCTGCTGGAGTCTTGCACAGTAGACATTAGGTGCCACTCATTGTTTGCCTTTGTGTGTGTGATGTGTGTACATGCATGAGTGTAAATATGCATGTATGTGCACATGTATGTGGAGGCCAGATGTTCCTCATGTATGCTGTCTTTTGTTGTTGTTGTTGTTGTTTTGTTTTGCTTTTCGAGGTAGGGTCTCACTCTAGTCCAGGCTGACCTGGAATTCACTATAGTCTCAGGGTTGCCTCAAACTCACGGCGATCCTCCTACCTCTGCCTCCCGAGTACTGGGATTAAAGGCGTGCGCCACCACGCCCGGCTATGCTGTCTTGTCTTGTTTTGTTTTGTTTTGTTTTGTTTTGTTTTGTTTTGTTTTGCTTTGGTTTGTTTTGTTTTGTTTTGTTTTGGTTGTTTGTTCAAGGTAGGGTCGTGCTGTAGCTCAGGCTGACCAGGTCCCTAATCCTTGTGTAAGATGTTTCATTTCAACATAGCTAACCATCAGGCTTTGAATAATGGATTATAAATATGTCCCTCTGAGCCAGTCTCCATTTCCTCTGGTTCTCAGTGCATGAGGAAAAGTTATGCTCATCTACGGGTCCCATGAGAGCACAGGAAGAGGTGCCTCCACTGCCAACAGTGCGTCTCCCATGGTTCTTAGTGCTTTGGTTTGAGCAGGGTCTCCCCGCCCAGCATTTGCTATATTCTCCAACCCTGACTTCCACAGAGGCCCCCTCCTCCCCTGCCAAGTGCTCCAGGGTACCAGCTTCCAAGGCTACAATATGGGGGATGTTCTGATGGAGACATGATCCACACCATGTGTGCGCCCGTGTCTGTGTGTGTGTGTGTGGTGTGTATGCATGTTCATATGTGTGCAGGTACATGTATATGCACGTGCATGTGGAAGCCCAAGGTTTTCAATGGCTTTCTACCCTATTTTTTGTAACAGGGTGTCTCACTGACCTGGAGCTTGCTGATTTGGTTAGACTAGCTAGCTAACAAGCCCCAGGGATCCTCCTGTCCACCCTCCCCACCCCCTGCACTAGGATCATGGACACACACCACCATGCTCAGCTTCTGTGGGTGCCAAAGATCCCAACTCAGGTCCTCACACTTGCACAGCAGTCGCTGTACCACGAAGCCATCTCCCTACCCCCAGACCATGCTTCTATTTGCTTGCTTCCTTCCTTCCTTCCTTCCTTCCTTCCTTCCTTCCTTCCTTCCTTTCTTTCTTTCTTTTCAAGGTAGGGTCTCACTCTGGCCCAGGTGTACCTGGAATTCACCATGGAGTCCCAGGGTGGCCTCGAACTCACAGCGATACTCCTACCTCTGCCTCCCTAGTGCTGGGATTAAAGGCGTGCGCCACCACGTCCGCCTTCAGACCATGCTTTTGCAGGAGGAGCTCTAAAGCCAATGTTGATTTCTGCCTTTTTTTGGCCCATAGTGCTGCTGGCTGCTTGAACTTCACAATTTAACTCCTTCTTGCATGCACTCTTTGCCATAAAAGGCGGATCTACTCTGCCATCTAGAAAGATAGAGATCCAGGATCTGATTGTCAGCCTCCTAACACCAAAACCTTTTCCTCAAACACAGGGGTCATCTGCATGCAGAGCAATGCTCTCTCTTGACATTCCTCTCTGTGCTTCCAGGAATCTCCTTTAGGCCTGGCACTGCACCCTACACTGCTGGCCACAACCTAATAAAGGCTCATGCCAAGGCCTGGCATCTCTATAACGACAAGTACCGTGCCAGTCAGGGAGGTGTGATTTCCATCACCATCAGCAGTGACTGGGCAGAGCCCAGGGACCCCACCAACCAGGAGGACGTGGAGGCGGCCAGGAGATACGTGCAGGTCTGTGTGTCTTCTGTTCACTGTTGCTCTTGACTGTCCTCCCTCCTGTAGTGGCTGAGTAGAAACAGGTCAGCTGAGAATTGGAGATTTGCTTTCACTTGATTTTGTGAAGCCTGAGAAAGGGTCTAACTTTTCTGCACTTGGGGTTTTCACCTTTGAACTAGGGGTGTCCTACTCATATCAGAGGCTTGCTGTGACAAAAATAAGCTACAAGGGGCTGGGTTTTAAAATTATACAGGGCTGAGGATGTGGCTCTGTCAATGAAGTGCTGCTCTAGCATGAAGCTCTAGGTTGGATCCCTAGCACCACATAAACTGGGTGTGGTGGCGCACAGCCGTGATCCCAGCACTTGGGAGGTAGAGGCAAGAGGATCAGAAGTTCAAGGTCCTCCTCAGCTACATAGTGAGCTCCAGGCCAGCCTGGGCTACATGAAACCCTGTCTCAAAAAAAAAAAAATGTGGGCCGGGCATGGTGGCTCACACCTTTAATCCCAGCACTCAGGAGGCAGAGGTAGGAGGATTGCCGTGAGTTCGAGGCCACCTGAGACTCCATAGTGAATTCCAGGTACTCCCCCCGCCCTGTCCCCCCCCTCCCCCGCAGGGCATGGTGGTGCATGCCTTTAGTTCCAGCACTTGGAAGACAGAGGTAGGAGGATTGCTGTAAATTCGAGGCTAGCTTAAGACTAATTCCAGTTCAGCCTGGGCTAAAGCAAGAACCTACCTCAAAAAAAAAAAAAAAAGGGCCAGACGTGATGGCACACGCCTTTAATCCCAGCACTCGGGAGGCAGAGGTAGGAGGATTGACATGAGTTTGAGGCCACCTGAGACTCCATAGTGAATTCCAGGTCAACCTGGGCTAGAGTGAGACCCTACATCGAAAAAAAAATGTGGGCTGGAGAGAAGGCTTGGCAGTTAAGGAGCTTGCCACAGAGCTTGATGACTTGGGTTCACATAGAGCCAAATGCACAAAGGGGCGCACGCATCTGGAGTTCATTTGCAGAGCCTGGAGGCCCTGGTGCACCCATTCTCTCTGTCTCTCTTGTCTCTCTCTGCTTGCACATAAAAATAAATAAATAAATAAATAAAATTTTAAAATATGTTAGCCAGGAATGATGGCTCACACCTTTAATCCCAGCACTTGCAAAGCAGAGGAAGGAGGATTGCTGTGAGTTTGAGGCTAGCCTGGGACTACAGAGTGAGTTCCAGGTCAGCCTGGGCCAATGTGAGACCCTGCCTTGTTAAACAACAACAAAAGAAAATGCTTGTGCATGCAGTCCTCACAGGATATAACATTGGTGTGAGACCAGCTCAGAGAAAGAGCTCCTGACTCTTCCATCTGTCTAGTTTGACCACAGTAACTACAGACCCAGGCTATGTGTGGTCCCCTTTGGGTGTGACCATTTTATTGTATTTGCTCCTATCCGAGAATTCCTTGAATTGGAGGCTTTAGACTCTGTGAGACTAGTTAGTGCCCCTCAGCTGCTAATTTCATGTGTGTTATGGTTGTGGACTTTAGCCCTGGGTTAGCAGCCATAGCAGATACCAACATGAAAATCACATTCAATCTGGACCTCTAGAGAGAGGGGGAGAATGGCCCTCACTGGAGGTTCAGCCCCCATGGCCAGCCCTGCTCATGCCTCTGCCGGGATGAGGACCCGTCTCCTGTCTTGGTGTCAGCAAGAAAAGGAAAGGCCTCCATCCTTTGGATTGTTCCCACTTTAGTTCTGTCAGGAGTCTGCAGACTGTGGCATTGTGACTCCAAGGAGGAGATCTTCTGACTCTTCACAGAGAGTGTCATAATGGTGTCTGAGTCAGCACCCTTCATTTCAGACTCAGACCTGGTGTCAGAGCAAAAACTGTTCCCCTGAAATTGAAACATCATGAATTGTCTCATTAGCTAATAGATGAATGGGGATGTGTGCACTTTCAGCCCAAGATTAAGATAGATGGATGGATTGATGATGGATAGGATAGATAGATAGATAGATAGATAGATAGATAGATAGATAGATAGATAGATAGATAGTTGATAGAGAAAGAGATGATAGATGGCTGTGTAGATAGTTGATAGATCAACAGATGATAAATAGACCAACAATCGGCAGATAGATGGTAGAGAGATAGATGATAGATGGTGGGTGGCTGAATAATAGATCCATCTCCTATTAGAACCACTTCCATGTAAAGGTGAAACTTTTTTGATTTATGGATTTTTGTCCATTTTGAGGCAAGCTCTCCCTCTAGCCCAGGCTAATCTTGGACTCACAGTGGTCCTCCTACCTCTGCCTCCTAAATGCTGGGATTAAAATCATGAACCACCATGCCTGTCTTGGTTTTGGATTTTAAATTTTTTAATTTTTAGTTACTTATTTATTTGAGCATGAGGGAGAATTAATGGGTGAACCAGAGCCTCTAGCCTCTGCAAATGAACTCCAGACACATGTGCCACCTTGTGCATCTGGTTTCTGTGGGTACTGGGGAATTGAACTGGGTCCTTTGGCTTCATAGGCAAGCACCTTAACTGCTAAGCCATCTTTCTAGTCTGCTTTTGGATATATATTATTTTCTATTTATTTATTTGAGGGAGAGAGAGAGAAAGAGGGAGGCAGGGAGAGAGAGAGGGGGTTGACTAGCCAGGTCCTCCAGCCACTGCAAACAAACTCCAGATGCATGTGCCCCCTTGTGCATCTGGCCCACTTGGGTCCTGGGGAATCAAACCTGGGTCCTTTGGCTTTGCAGGCAAGCACCTTAACCACTAAGCCATCTCTCTAGCCCTACTTTTGGATATTTGTTTTTCCCAGGGTAGGGTCTCGCTCTAACTCAGGCTGACCTAGAATTTACTATGTAGTCTCAGGATGGCTTCAAACTCACAACAATATTCCTACCTCTGTCTCCCAAGTACTGGGATTAAAGGCATGTGCCACCACGCCCAGCCCTGCTTTTGTATTTTTGAGACAGGGTCTCAGGTAGCCAGGCTGGACTTGATCTCACTATGTAGCTAAGACTAACCCTGAACTGATCTGCCTGCCTTTGTTTCCCAAGTGCTGGGATTCCAGGCTTGGACCACTAGGCCCAGCTAAAGGTGCTCTTTGACCACAGAGTGCACTTAAGCCTCTTCCACCAGGAGGTGTGCATTTCCAGCACCCTCACTGATAGTGTAGAAGCCTGCTGCCACAGCCAGTATGGGGCAGGTGATCTGAAGAGACCAAGGAGGTTTCTCCAGACCCTAGGAGTATATGTTTGGGTGCCATGTGTCCTCCTAACAAACAGTATGGATGGTTTAGACCTCATTAAAGAAATTGGTTTTCTTGGGATGTAGCTCAGTGGCAGAGCCATGCTTAGATGTATGAGAACCTGGGTCCTGGGTATTCAGGACCCTCTCTCCTCCAAAAACAGGTGGAATAATTTTCCTCTCTAAAGCTTTGAACCTAAAGTCCACAAGACAACCTGGGCAGCTGGAAAGCCTTGTACCCAGCTCTCCTCGGGAGCTTTTTTTTTTAAAACATTTTTAAATTTTATTTTATTATTTATTTGAGAAAGTGAAAGAGGCAGAGCAAGAGCAAGAGAGAGAATGGGCGCACAAGGGCTTCCAGCCACTGCAAAAGAACTCCAGACGTATGCGCCACCTTGTGCATCTGGCTTACGTGGGTCCTGGGGAATTGAACTGAGGTCCTTTAGCTTTGTAGGCAAATGCTTTAACCACTAAGCCATCTCTTCAGCCCTCCTCAGGAGCTCTTGCTTGGTCCTCAGGCGCTTGGATGAGGAAGAACCAAGACATGAGGTCTGCTGCTCTGCTGTGAGAAAGCGACTCGGGGCTGGGGTGTCTGCTCTCTTCTGTCACAGCCTCCTACTGGCGGCAGAAGCATCTGTGGAGTGCCGGGGCCTGCGGTCCTTCAGACCCTCCCTTTGAGCAGTAATCACTGGGAATGTGTACTGCTCTAAGCACTGTGCTGTGGCTAAGCACCACAGGCAGGTTGAAAGACAGCTGCAGGCAGAGCAAGCCAAAATGGGTGGGAAGGTTCTGAGGGATACACTTCTGAGCAAGGATGCTGCTGTCTCTTGGTAAGCCTCTCTGTGACACTGAGGCTGACTGTCCTGTCCCCCACCCCACAGTTTATGGGAGGCTGGTTTGCACATCCTATATTCAAGAATGGAGATTACCCTGAAGTGATGAAGACTCGAATCCATGACAGGAGCCTGGCTGCAGGCCTCAGCAAGTCTCGGTAAGATCCCACAGCGGTGAGAGTGTGGGTGTTACACATGTTTCTGACAGGGCTCTGTCTCACAGCTTCTGTGTTTGCTGGGAAGATCACACCTGAGGTATAGTAAAGCCTTTAGCTCAGTGTACAGCACTGTGACATGTGTGACAAAACACAGTTGTTACCTTGTTGTCATATTTCAGGAGAACCAGGGAACCTGTCCCAAGGGCACTCACTTCTAAGCAACCCTGCTGTGTCACTCCAAAAACAGACTCCCCAGCTCATCACCCTAAGAGTGAATGTGGGTGGGGAGTGGGGCATGATGGCTCACATATGTAATCCTAGCAGTACATGGCAGAAGCAGGAGGATCACAGCATTAGTCAGGGCTCTCTAGAGGAACAGAACCAATAGAATGAATAGTATTCAAAGGGAAGTTGCTGTGTGTGGTGGCGCATATCTTTAATGTCAGCACTTGGGAGGCAGAGGTAGGAGGATCAACATGAGTTCAAGGCCACCCTGAGACTACATAGTGAATTCTAGGTTAGTCTGGGCTAGAGTGAGACTCTACAGAAAGAAAGAGAGAGAGAGAGAGAGAGAGAGACAGAGAGAGAAGAAGAGGAGGAGGAGGAGGGAAGGAAGGAAGGGAGGGAGGGAAGAAAAAAAGCATGAATATGAGATTAAAAAGAAAAACAAGAAGCCAGATATGGTAGTACATGCCTTTAGTCCCAGCCCTTGGGAGGCAGAAGTAGGAAGACTGCCATGAGTTTGAGGTGTGCCTGGAACTACAAAGTGAATTCCAGCTCAGCCTGGGCTAGAGTGAGACCCTACCTTGAAGCAAACAAACAAGAGCAGGGCTGGAGAGATGGCTTAGTGGTTAAGGCGTTTGCCTGCTAAGCTTAAGGACCCAGGTTTGATTCCCCAGTACCCACGTAGACCAGATTCACAAGGTGGGACATGTGTCTGGAGTTCATTTGCAATGGCTGGAGGCCCTGGTGTGCCCATTCTCTCTCTCTCGCTATCTGCACCCCCCTCTCTCTCCAATAAACAAATAAATCTTTGATCCAGGCATGGTGATGCATACGTTTGATCCTAGCACTCAGGAGGCAGAAGTTGAAGGATCACTGTGAGTTCGAGACCACCCTGAGAGTATATAGTGAATTCCAAGTCAGCCTGGGCTAGAGTGAGACCCTACCTCCAAAAACATATGTGTATGTGTGTAGATAGATAGATAGATAGATAGATAGATAGATAGATAGATAGATAGATATAGATATAGATATAGATATAGATATAGATATAGATATAGATATAGATATATAGATGCATATTATTTGTAAAATTATTGATTTGTGTATGCATATATGTGTGTAACAATTTTCATCTGGCTTTACATGAGTGCTAGGGAATTGAACTCAGGTCAGCAGGCTTTACAAGCAAGTGCCTTTTAACCACTGAGCCATCTCCCCAGCCCCCTTTTAATACTTGCATATAATGTGTTTTGTTTATATTTGCCCCCATCACCCTTTCTTATCTCCCTCCCACTTCTGCAGCACCCCTTCATCTGGTCCCCCTCTACCCACTGATGCTTTTATTCCTAAAGTTGAGTGAGTAATTGGGCAAGAACAGCCAACTACTGAAGTGATGGAACTGGGGTTTGAAATGAAGCTGTGTCTCCAGGGCCTGTAGTCTGGGTTTAAGAGTCATGTAGATGGTAATAGAGGTGTGGGGTGTAGAAGGGAGCAGAGTGATGGTCCCTGGCCTTATGGGAACAGGAGTCACATGTGCTAAGCTAGCTCATGTGACCATAAGTATGGGAAGGTGAAAAGAATTCCATAGGTACCCAGTGTAGTGGCATACACCTTTAATCCCAGCACTCAGGAGGCAGAGGATTGCCATGAGTTCGAGGCCACCCTGAGACTATATAGTGAATTACAGGTCAGCCTGGGCTAGAGTAAGACCCTACCTCGAAAAAAAAAACAAAAAAAGGAAGAAAGAAAAAAGGAAGGAAAGAAAAAGAATTCCATAGGTATGACTTGCTAACACAGCCTTCAGGTGTTTTCCCCAAACCCCATGACGCCGTATTTGAGAACTTAAAACTCCCATTCACCTCACAGCATACTCTGGCCTGCTTGAGGAAGGTCCTGCTGGGTAGACTATGATCATGTGTCTGGTCCCCAAAAAGCAAGTGGGCATTCCAGTCCTCCACACAACTTTGCAGCAACTGCGCATCCGGGTCAGAGCCCAAGTGCTAATAGGTCAGAGGTTCAGACAAAACCCTTCGGAGTTGTTTCCCAATCTTGTTTTTTTTTATATAGATATAGATATAGATATAGATATAGATATAGATATAGATATAGATATAGATATAGATATAGATATAGATATAGATATAGATATAGATATAGATATAGATATAGATATAGATATAGATATAGATATAGATATAGATATAGATATAGATATAGATATAGATATAGATATAGATATAGATATAGATATAGATATAGATATAGATATAGATATAGATATAGATATAGATATAGATATAGATATAGATATAGATATAGATATAGATATAGATATAGATATAGATATAGATATAGATATAGATATAGATATAGATATAGATATAGATATAGATATAGATATAGATATAGATATAGATATAGATATAGATATAGATATAGATATAGATATAGATATAGATATAGATATAGATATAGATATAGATATAGATATAGATATAGATATAGATATAGATATAGATATAGATATAGATATAGATATAGATATAGATATAGATATAGATATAGATATAGATATAGATATAGATATAGATATAGATATAGATATAGATATAGATATAGATATAGATATAGATATAGATATAGATATAGATATAGATATAGATATAGATATAGATATAGATATAGATATAGATATAGATATAGATATAGATATAGATATAGATATAGATATAGATATAGATATAGATATAGATATAGATATAGATATAGATATAGATATAGATATAGATATAGATATAGATATAGATATAGATATAGATATAGATATAGATATAGATATAGATATAGATATAGATATAGATATAGATATAGATATAGATATAGATATAGATATAGATATAGATATAGATATAGATATAGATATAGATATAGATATAGATATAGATATAGATATAGATATAGATATAGATATAGATATAGATATAGATATAGATATAGATATAGATATAGATATAGATATAGATATAGATATAGATATAGATATAGATATAGATATAGATATAGATATAGATATAGATATAGATATAGATATAGATATAGATATAGATATAGATATAGATATAGATATAGATATAGATATAGATATAGATATAGATATAGATATAGATATAGATATAGATATAGATATAGATATAGATATAGATATAGATATAGATATAGATATAGATATAGATATAGATATAGATATAGATATAGATATAGATATAGATATAGATATAGATATAGATATAGATATAGATATAGATATAGATATAGATATAGATATAGATATAGATATAGATATAGATATAGATATAGATATAGATATAGATATAGATATAGATATAGATATAGATATAGATATAGATATAGATATAGATATAGATATAGATATAGATATAGATATAGATATAGATATAGATATAGATATAGATATAGATATAGATATAGATATAGATATAGATATAGATATAGATATAGATATAGATATAGATATAGATATAGATATAGATATAGATATAGACCTCTACATGCTTGGCATGGCATGTGTGTGCACATATGCACACACACACACACACACATACCCCACATCTATATGTTAAGAAAACAAAGTTCAGGGCTGGAGGGATGGCTTAGTGGTTAAAGTGCTTGCCAGCAAAGCCAAAGGACATAGGTTCAATTCTCTAATGCCTGCGTAAAGCCAGATGCACAAGGCCCATACACCTGGAGTTCATTTGCAGTACCTAGAGGCCCTGGTGTGCTCATTTTCTCTCTCTATCTGCCTCTTTATCTCTCAAATAAATAAATAAATCAGAGTGGAAAGTCCAAATAGACAAGGTCTGGAAATATATAGAATGGAGTTGTGTGAGGGGAGGCTTGTGAAAGGTGATGTGTGTCTGGGTGGCTCTTCACAGCGAATGGGACACCTGCAGAGGGCTCTGCCAGCGCCACCTGCCCAGTGCGGCTTTAGCTACAGCCAAGCTCTTGGGGTCCGAGTGCTCCCAGCCTGTGACATTCTCTCCTCAAAGCGTGATTCTTCCTGACAATTTCTCTCTCTTCTTGGCTCTCCACTCAGGCTTCCTGAGTTTACAGAGAACGAGAAGCGGAGCATCAACGGCACCTATGACTTCTTTGGGTTCAATCACTACACCACAGTCCTGGCCTACAACCTCAACTATCCCCCCATCATCTCTTCCTTCGATGCGGATAGGTAGGTCAGCCAACCTGTGGCATGAACAAGACATGACTGGGGCTCATTCTCTGGAGACAGCCCTTGCATTCCATTGGATGACAAGAGCTAGGGCATACCCAACTGTTTACATCTGTGCAACACATCACTGTGAACAGGACCCTGTGGCAGGTTAGGCTCCATGAGTAAGCCTAGGCCGCTGCCCCTGGTGGGGAGCTCAAAGCATGGACGTTAAGCACTGAACCAGGCTCAGTCGGCACTGCATGTGGCAGCCAGAATGAGCAGAGGAGATTCTGAAGCAATTCAGTTCTTGTGGGTTTAGCATGAGTCTAAAAACCTAAGGCTGGGAGGACCCGCTCAGGACCTCGCCTGTCTTGCAGGAGCTCTGCCTTCTTTCCTTCTCATAAGCTCTGTAATACTATGTAATAAAATCTTTCAAAACTTCAGCCTGGCATGGTGGTGCATGCCATTAATCCCAGCACTTGGGAGGCAGAGGTAGGAGGATCTCTATGAGTTTGAGGCCACCCTGAGACTACATAGTGAATTCCAGGTCACCTTGGGCTAGTGCAAGACCCGACCTCAAAAAAACAGAAAAAAGTTCTGGCCAAGATGGCAACTGCCTAGCTGCGCTGCAAATCCCGGGGAAAGAAAGATAGATGTAGATCCTAAGGAGAGAGCCACCCCATCATACCTCAAAAGGGCCCCGGCTGAAACTAAGAAAAATTGGAGAAACAAGCAAGGGGGCTGTTTTCCTGATGAACCGGATACCAGCACAAGGGGGAAGGAGATCAGCACAGAGAAAAATCAACTCCTACCAAATCAGAGAGCCAGAGCCTCAGAGGCCCCCAACACCTCATCAATAAAGTAGACCAAAAATGAACCCAACATGGCTCAGGGAGATTTTGCGGAAGAGGGGGCGGAAAGAATGTCAGAGCCACATGTTGGGTCATGATATGCAGAGACATTTAGCTTACCCATAACTGTGGGCTAACTCCACAATGCATGACCCGTATACCTCAACAAGGAGGGGTCAAGGGGAGGGGGTAGGTCACGGATGAGCCTAATAGTGGTACGAAACTGACTGTATTTGCTGAATACAAAACTAACTAATAAAGAAAAAATAAAAAAATAAAAATAAAAAAATATATTAAAAAAAAAACATGGGCTAGAGAGATGGCTCAGTTGTTAAGGTGCAAAGCCTAAGGATCCAGGTTCAATTGCCCAGTACCCACATAAGCCAGATACACAAGGTGCCACATGCGTCTGGAATTCATTTGCACTTGCTAGAGGCCCTGACAGCCCATTCTTTCTCTCTCTCTCTCTCTCTCTCTCTTTTTAGATAGGGTCTCACTCTAGCCCAGACTGACCTGGAATTCACTATGTAGTTTCAGGGTGACCTCGAACTCACAGTAATCCTCCTACCTCTGCCTCCCAAGTGCTGGGATTAAAGGTCTCACTAATAAATAAATAAACTAAAATATTTAAAATAAAATATTAAAAATAAAAATATTGGAGCTGGAGAGATGGCTTAGTGGTTAAGATGCTTGTCTGCAAAGCCTAAGGATCCAGATTCACTTCCCCAAAATCAGGCTGGAGAAATGGCTTAGCGGTTAAGGTGCTTGTCTGCAAAGCCTAAGGACCCATGTTCAACTCTCCAGGTCCCATGTAAGCCAGATGCACAATGTGATGCAAGCACACAAGGTCACACATGTGCACAAGATGACGCTTGCATCTGGAGTTCTATTACAGTGGCTAGAGGCCCTGGCATGCCAATTCTCTCCCCCACCCAATAAAAAATTAAAAAAACAATTCCCCATAATCCACATGGTGGTGCGTACATTTGGAGTTAATTTGCAGTGGCTAGAGGCTCTGGTGTGCCCATTCTCTCCCCGCCTCCCCCCCCCTCTCTCCCTCTCTCTCACTATCTGCTTCTTTCTCTCACTCTCTCTCAAATCAATAAATAAAAATAAAATTAAGTAAACTTAAAGTACTATAAATCCCATTTCATGTAAAGACCCTGTTGGGGCTAGCAAAAGGAGTCCTCACTTTGTCTTTGAACTTCAGGGGTGTCGCCTCCATTGCGGACCGCTCCTGGCCGGCCTCTGGCTCCTTCTGGCTGAAGATGACACCTTTTGGCTTTAGGAGGATTTTGAACTGGCTGAAGGAAGAATACAACAACCCTGTGATTTATGTCACAGAGAACGGAGTGTCCAGGAGAGGGGACCCAGAGCTCAACGACACTGACAGGATCTACTATCTCCGCAGTTACATCAATGAGGCCCTCAAAGGTAACAGCCTACCCAACCCACCCCAGCCCCCAACAGTGCCCTCTTACTGTTAGAAACTTTCAGTGTCTGTGGGAGAATAACCTGGCATCCCAGCAGTGAAATAACAAAAGACAAGGCTGGGGCTGGGGAGATGGCTCAGTGGGGAAGAGCCCCTGCAGCACAATTTTGATCCCCAGCACCTACATAAAAAACCAGGCATGCCAGGCGAGGTGGCGCATGCCTTTAATCCCAGCACTTGGGAGGTAGAGGTAGGAGGATCACTGTGAGTTTTAGGCCACCCTGAGACTACATAGTGAATTCCAGGTCAGCCTGGGCTAGAGTGAGACCCTACCTCGAAAAAAAAGAAAAAAAGAGAGAGAAAAAAAGAAAAAGCCAGGCATGGCCATGCATTCCTGTAACTCTAGAGCTGAGGAGGGCAGAGACAGGAGGGTCGCTGGGGCTTCTAGCCTAACCAAATGTAGTCAGGTATGGTGGCTCATACCTTTATTCCCTGCGTTTGGGAGGCTGGTAGGAGGAGCTCTGTGAGTTCGAGTTCAAGGCCAGCTTGGGGTAGAGTGAGACTGTCTCAAACAACAACAAATCAGAGTGAAAAAATCATGAGCTCCAGGTTCCATGAGAGGTCCTGGCTCGGGAAAGTAAGGTTGAACCTTGATGCCCTCCTCTGGCCTCCTTACACCTGTGCCTGGGGCATGAACATCTGTGCACACGTGCACGCACACACACATATATACACACACGCATATACACACCCTAAAAGCAAGCAAGCAAACAAACAAAAAATAAAGGTTTTTTTGCCGGGCATGGTGGGGCACGCCTTTAATCCTAGCACTTGGGAGGCAGAGGTAGGAGGATCATTGTGAGTTTGAGGCCGCCCTGAGACTGAGTGAATTCCAGGTCAGCTTGGGCTAAAGTGAGACCCTACCTTGAAAAACCAAAAAAAAAAAAAAAAAAAGGTTTTTGCTCTGAAGGGATGAGGGGTAAAGCCTTTGCTTGGGTATGGGCTCTGGGGATTGTCCTTCTAGATCTGCCCTTGGCAAGCAAACACACTTAGCCTGCTTTTGGCCTGAGTCCTCTGCTCTCTTCAGTTCTCCCTGAAGGCTCACATCTCTGTGCAGTAGCATCCTCTTGAGGCAAGGGTGGCTGGCTCTAGGGCCTTTTGATTCTGAGGTACAATTTTGAGCCTCTGGTCTCGACCCTAGTCAGGGACATGTTTAGGAGATCTTACTCCAGCTACTGCTTCTCTGTATGGAGGTACATCACTATTCTATGGTCCTAACTCAGACTCCCATGATCCACTCAGGGCTAAACCTTTCTTTTCTTTCTTTCTTTTTTTGATTTTTCAAGGTAGGGTCTCACTCTAGCTCAAGCTGACCTGGAATTCACTATGTAGTCTCAGGGTGGCCTCGAACTCACAGCCATTCTCCTACCTCTGCCTCCTGAGAGCTGGAATTAAAGATGGGTGCCATCACGCCCTTCTAGGGTTGTGCCAAAGCAAGATGCTGGTGGCCCTGCAGTGCCACTCAGAGGACCTACATAGGAAGGAAGAGAACACGGGCAGCTGTCTCAGAGTCTGAGTCCAAGCCCACCTCACTCTGCAGGGTGGGACAGTGGGAGAACTATGGGCAGCGTGGCAGAGGCATCTGAGAGATGGGCATTCACAGCAAGCCTCTTGTTTGAGCAGCTGTGCAGGAGGATAAGGTGGACCTGCGCGGATACACAGTGTGGAGTGTAATGGACAACTTCGAATGGGCCACAGGCTATGCGGAGAGGTTTGGTGTGCATTTCGTGAACCGCAGTGACCCCTCTCTGCCAAGGATCCCCAAAGCATCTGCCAAGTTCTACGCCTCGGTGGTCCGGTGCAATGGCTTTCCTGACCCAGCACAAGGACCTCACCCTTGTCTCCAGCAGCCTGAAGGTGAGAAATGACTTTGAGAGGGACTAATAAGGAAGGCCCAAGCACGAGAGGGAGGAGCTCCTTCAATCCATTTTCCTAGTTTATTACATTCCTCCTGTTTTCCCCTCCTCTTCATTCATTTAGCAGAAACTTAGTTGCTTTTTTATGTATTTTATTTATTATTTAAAGAGAAATAGAGAGAGAAAGAAGGAGAGAGAGAGAGAGTTGGGTGCACCAGGGCTGCTAGGCACTGCAAATGAACTCCAGATGCATGCACCACCTTGTGCATCTGGGTACTAGGGAATCAAACCTGGGTCCTTTGGCTTTGCAGGCAAGTGCCTCAACCACTAAACCATCTCTTCTTTCCCAGAAACTTAGTTTCTTTAAGTGCTTCAAACACTTGTGAGCAGAAAGAAAGAATACTTACAGCTAGTGTTACTCCCAGACACTGGAGCCCTAGCATAGGAATGAACAGATCTCAAATCTTCTACCTTTCCCCCTAACTTGATGTGGCACCTTTGGTGAGAAAGTACACAGATCCTTCCAGACAGTTATGAAGAGCACATTAAAGGACTGACAGTGCTGGGTGTGATGGTGCACAGCTGGGTGTGATGTACCTTTACTCACAGCACTTGGAAGGCAGAGGTAGGAGGATTGCTATGAGTTTGAGGTCAGCCTAGGACTACAGAGTGAGTTCCAGGTCAACCCTACCTTGAAAAGAAAATTCAACAATAAAAAAATAAAATAATAAAGGACTAAAAATGGAATACCTGGACTGTGTAAGGATTTAAGTGACTGAAAAAGTATAAATTACTGTAGCCAGGCGGGGTGGCGCACACCTTTAGTCCCAGCACTTGGGAGGCAGAAGTAGGAGGATCACTGTGAGTTTGAGGCCACCCTGGGACTACAGAGTGAATTCCAGGTCAGCCTGGGCTAGAGCAAAACCCTACCTTGGAAAAAAAAAGAAGTATAAATTACTATGAAAATATGACAGCTGGGGCCTGGAAGAATAGTAAAGTGTTCGCCTCACCAGCACAAAGACCTAAGTTTGAGCCCCAGTCAGCACCCATTTAAAATCCAGGCGTAGAGGTGAGTACTGGGAGGCTCACTGGCCAGCCAGTCTAGCCTAATTGGTAGCTCTAAGCCACTAAGAGACCTGCATCGTGCTCGCTTCGGCAGCACATATACTAAAATTGGAACGATACAGAGAAGATTAGCATGGCCCCTGCGCAAGGATGACACGCAAATTCGTGAAGCGTTCCATATTTTATTTAAAAAAAAAAAAAAAAAGAGACCTGCCTCAAAGGAGGCTGATGGAGCCTGAAGAACGAAACCTGACGTTATCATCTGGCCTCCACAAACACACATATGTGCACTCCCACACATGTGTAACACACACACGCACTCATACACGCACACACACATACACAGAAAAGGAACTATAACACAGTTATCCAATTTCAGTTTTATTCTAGTTGCCCATAATGTAGATATAAATAATATAAAACTGCTGCCGGGCGTGATGGTGCACACCTTTAATGCCAGTACTTGGGAGGCTGAGGTTGGAGGATCACTGTGAGTTTGAGGCCAGTGTGGGACTATAGAGTGAATTCCAGGTCAGAGTGAGACCCTATCTTGAAAAAAATAAATAAATAAAAATAAATATTAAAGCTGGGTGTGGTGGCACACGCCTTTAATCCCAGCACTTAGGAGGCAGAGGTAGAAGGATCACCCTGAGTTCGAGGCCCCCCTGAGACTACATAGTGAATTCCAGGTTAGCCTGAGCTAGAGTGAAACCCTACCTCAAAAAACCAAAATAAATAAATAAATAAAATAAAATAAACAAAAATTTAAAACTGCTTAAGCTAGTCTGAGGCTTGTAACTCACCATGAAAGAAGGCTTCCTCACAGCCAGGGGCCTGTTGTGCCCTAGGACTGCAGGTGGGGATGTGGCATGGCCTCTGGACTACAAGGATCCAGCTGGGGCCTGGTTAGGCCCCAGTGATCTGAAAACTCTCCTTGCTAGAGTCTGAACACCCCGTTCTTCTCTCCTAGATGCTAAACCCACCACCACCCCTGCCAGACAGGAGGAGGTGCCCTTCCTGGGGCTGATGCTGGGCACCTCAGAAGCACAGGTAGCACTGTACGTTCTCTTCTCCCTCACGTTGCTGGCAGCCTGTGGCCTGGCACTTCTGTTGTACAAGTACTGCAGGCTCTCCAAGCAAGGGGGGTCACAACCAACCCAACAGGAACTGAGCCCCGTTTCCTCCTTCTGAAGAACCACCACCTACTCAAGTTGTGCAGAGTCGCCTCCTGCTTTGCTGACGCCAAACTCTGCCGTGTTCACAGTTCTTTATCAAGGTCTTCTGTACTGTTCGAGGAGACTGGAATTCTTGATTGAAATGAAAATGTCTGTAGGACTGGAAGTTCCGCTGGGCTCTTGTGGAAAGGTGCAGCTAATGAACTGAGCCAGTGGTTCTGTGACCTCTTAACTAACTGAACACAACGGGTCTGTTGTTTGTGTTTGAAGAACCCTAAAACCACAGGCTATCAGCTCCAGGGTGTATGTGAACTGCAATGTCACCACACCCTCTCTTCAGGCTCTCGCCTGGCCTCACACCCGCTTCTCAGAAAATAAAAGCAGTTCTGTGTCCTGTGTGTCCTGTGGCTGCTTCTCCTGAGAAAGCAGGTTCAGCAGAAGTTAGGTCACACAAGTCACTTCCAGCCCCAACCACGGCTTTCTGTTTCTTGCACTCCTTGCAGCAGACACCAAAACATGCAGAAAGAGATGGCCCTTGATCCTCTATTCTCTCTCCATTCCCCCTCCCTCCCTCCCTCTCTCTGTCTCTCTCTCAGGAAGAGAAAGAGACAGATGGAGAGAATGGGAGTGCCAGGGCCTTCAGCCACTGCAAACAAACCCCGGATGCATGTGCAACCTTGTGCATCTGGCTTATGTGGGCCCTTGAGAAGCGAACCTGAGTCCTTTGGCTTTGCAGGCAAACGCCTTTAACCACTAAGCCATCTCTCCAGCCCATCTCCCTCTCTCTCTCTCTCTCTCTCTCTTTTTCTTTTTTTTTTTTAAATATTTTATTTTTATTTATTTATTTGACAGAGAAAGAGGGAGAGAGAGAGAGAATGGGTGAGCCAGGGCCTCCAGCAACTGCAGATGCATGTGCCCCTTTGTGCATCTGCCTAACGTGGGTCCTGGGGAATTCAACCTGGGTCCTTTGGCTTTGCAGGCAAACACCTTAACCACTAAGCCATCCCTCCAGCCCTCTTTTTTGCTTTTCAAGGTAGGGTTTCCCTCTAGCCCAGGCTGACCTGGAATTCACTATGTAGTCTCGGGCTGGCCTTGAACTCATGGCGATCCTCTTACCTCTGCCTCCCAAGTGCTAGGATTAAGGGTGTGAATTGCTACGCCTGGCTTTTTTTGTTTGTTTGGTTTTTTTTTTTTTTTTTTTGGTTTTTTTTTCGAGGTAGGGTTTTGCTGACCTGGAATTTACTACGTAGTCTCAGGTTGGCCTCAAACTCACACCAAACCTCCTGCATCAACCTTCCAAGTGCTGGGGTTAAAGGTATGTGCCATTATGCATGGCTAACCTTGGGTGTTGTTTTGCAGACACCACTTTTTCTTTTGGCTTGTGTGTATGTGTGTGTAATATACTGTATACATGTGTATGTAACCTTGACGTGTCCCCATGTGCTTGTCTACAGTGGGCCAGAGCCAAATATTAGGTGTCGTGCTCCATTGCCCTCCCCCCATTTTTTTTTAAATTTAAGTTTTTTATTAACAACTTCCATGATTATAAACAATATCCCATGTTAATGCCCTCCCTCCCCCCACTTTCCCCTTTGAAATTCCATTCTCCATCATATCCCCTCCTCCTCTCAATCAGTCTCTCTCTTATTTTGATGTCATGATCTTTTCCTCCTATTATGATGGTCTTGTGTAGGTAGTGTCAGGCACTGTGAGGTCATGGATATCTAGGCTATTTTGTGTCTGGAGGAGTACATTGTAAGGAGTCCTAACCTTCCTTTGGCTTCTTACATTCTTTCAGCCACCTCTTCCACAATGGACCCTGAGTCTTGGAAGGTGTGATAGAGATATTGCAGTGCTAAGCACTCCTGTCACTTCTTTCCAGCACCATGATGCCTTCTGAGTCATCCCAAGGTCATTGCCCTCTGAAAAGAGAAGGTTCTCTACCAAAAGTGAGATTAGCATTAATATATAGGTATGAACATTAAGAGAAGTGCTTACTGGGCAGTTTGATGAGCATAGTATATACAATTAGCCAAACAGCAGCAGACGTTACACCCCTAGGGCTCATGACTACCTCTGTTTTAGATTTTCAGTATCAGGGATGTATTTCCTCCCATGGAGCGGGCCTCCAGTCCAAGTAGAGGGCAACTGGTTTCCACCATGACAGACGTGCCACTATTGCGCCCGTTGGCTCATTTGGCCTGGCTGGCAAGATATAAGGCTTGCAGTGTCCACTGTTGAGTATCTTCATTGGTGATTTCTCTCTCCCATTGAACTGCATGCAGAATGGCTTCTTGCAGCTTTCTGTCAGCTGGTCTACATGGAAGAGGTTTATCAGCTCAGTTCCAGCAGGATTTTTCAGTGGCCTTGCAGCCCAAGTATGTGGAGTCTTCAGCAACAGGGTCTTACCATCTATTCCTGGTGCCCCCCCCATTTAAAAAATATTTTTAACTTTGATTTATTTATTTGAGAGACACAGATAAAGAGGCAGATAGAGAGAGTTATTAGCACTCCAGGACCTCCAGCTGCTACAAACAAAACTCCAGATGCATGCATCACCTTATGCATCTGGCTTATGTGGGTACTGGGGAATCAAATTTGGGTCCTTTGGCTTTGCAGAGAACACTTCAACCACTAAAGCATCTCTCCAGCCCTCCTGCCCATTTTTAATTGAGCTGGAGTCTCCTATTGATATGAGAGCTTGCCAGGGTTTTTTTTTTTTAATTTTTAATTTATTTTTGAGAGAGAGAGAGAGAGAGAATCGGCACACCAAGGCTTCCAGCCACCGCAATCAAACTTCCAACTCATGTGCCACCTTGTGTGCATGCTTTACCTTGGGCATGTGAGTTGTGGGGAGTTGAACTTAGGTCCTTAGGCTTTGTAGGCAAGCTCCTTAATGGCTAAACCATCTCTCCAGCCCCATTTTTTCCCCTCTCATGAGCCCATGATTTTCTAGTTTATGCTCCCCTTTGGGGACTGGGGTTCCAGACATGTGTAACCATACTCAACTGTTAACATGGGATCTGGAGTTTCAAACTCAGGAGATTTAAGCCCCCCCTCCCCCGCCAGGCCCTCATGCACAAGAAGCACACTTGACTGCTGATCTATCTCTCTAGCCCACAATTCACCTTTTCTTGTTAATTTATTTATTTATTTGAGGGTGACAGATTCAGAGAGAGAGAAAGAAGTAAAGAGAGAAAAAGAGAATGGGTGCATCGGGGCCTCCAGCCACCGCAAACGAACTCCAGATGCATGCACCACCTTCTGCATGTGGCTTATGTGGGTCCTGGGGAATCCAGCCTTGAACTGGGGTCCTTAGACTTCACAGGCAAGTGCTTAACTGCTAAGCCATCTCTCCAGTCCTTCTAATTTTTTTGTTTATTTTTTAAATTTTTTTCCATTCACCTTTTTTAGATAGTCTCTTAATGCTTATAAGCTGCCAACTAGGTTTGACTGGCTAGCCAACAAGCCCCAAGATTCTGCCTGTCTCCACCCCAGAGCTGGAATTATAGGAGATGAAACCACACCTGGCTTTCAGATGAGATTCTAAGGCTGTGAGCAGCAGCCCATGTGACCTGACCCTGTCTTGTCTAGCCCATTTCCAAGCCTCTTCTACTGAATAGCAAGTAGAGCCTTGGCCATCCCATGCTCCCTTTCACCTGGAAAGCCTTTCTGAAGCTGCCTTAAAGTCTTGGCTCAAATAAAATGGTTTCATCTGAACCATTTTCTTTTCTCTTTTATTTTTATTTTTTTTTTGTTCACTTTTATTTATTTATTTGAGAGTGACAGATAGAGAGAGAGAAAGACGCAGATAGAGAGAGAGAGAGAGAATGGGCACGCCAGGGCTTCCAGCCACTGCAAATGAACTCCAGACGCGTGTGCCCCCTTGTGCATCTGGCTAACGTGGGTCCTGGGGAGTCGAGCCTTGAACCAGGGTCCTTAGGCTTCACAGGCAAGCACTTAACCGCTAAGCCATCTCTCCAGCCCGTCATCTGAACTACTTCCTGAAGTCCTCAGGCAGACCCTTCTCCCACTAGTGAAGGTGCCCGATTATGAATGACCACATTACACGAACTGCATCATGTGCTGTGTCTTAGGGCCAATGACCATGTCTGTCTTGGCCAGCACTTTCCGGAGACAACACTGGCAACATAGCTGCTCCTGTGTGTCAGCCATTGACACACACCAGAGCAGTGGTGGGGCAGACCAACAGGTGGTCTTTATCTATTCTAATGTATGTGCTGAGACCATGTCAAAATAAAATCCTCAAAAATTTATCTGTGCTGGGGAACTGATTTTTAAAATGAAGAAACAGACCAGGGCATAGTAACACTTGTACGGAATCCCAGTGTCCAGGAAAGAGAGACCTCAAGTTCAAGGCCAGTGTTGCAGTCAGGTTCACATTGCTGGCAGAAATCACCCAACCAAGAGCAGTTTGTGAGCCAGCATGGTGGCACATGCCTTTAATCCCAGCACTCAGGAGGCAGAGGTAGGAGGATCTCCCTAAGTTCGAGGCCACCCTGAGACTCCATAGTGAATTCCAGGTCAGCCTGAGCTAGAGCAAAACCCTACCTCAAAAAACGAAAAACAAAAGAGCAGCTTGTGGGAAAAAGGTTTATTTTGGCTTATAGACTCAAGAGGAAGCTCCATGATGGCAGAGGAAAATGATGGCATGAGCAGAGCATGGACATCATCCCCCTGGCCAACATAAGTTGGACAATAGGAACAGGAGAGTGTACCAAACACTGGCAAGGGGAAACTGGCTATAATACCCATAAGCCTGTCTCCAACAATACACTGCCTCCAGGAGACATTAATTCCCAAATCTCCATCAGCTGGGAACCTAGCATTCAGAACACCTAAGTTTATGGGAACTCCTGAATCAAACCACCACTGCCAGCCTAGACTACATAGTGAGATCCTGTCCTCTCTCTCTCTCTCTCTCTCTCTCTCTCTCTCTCTCTCTCTCTAGCTGCTTTAACAGTATGCCTGAGCCAGGCGTGTTGGCAGACATCTTTAATCTCAGCACTCTGGAATCCAAAGAAAGGAGGAGTTCAAGACCACCATGAGACTACATAGTGAATTCCACCTCAGTCTGGGCAAGACCCTACCTAAAAAAAAAAAAAAAGTATGCCTGAAACTTTGTTTCTTCTAAGCTTCTCTACCTGAATTACATCTATAGAACAGAACTTTCTATCCAAAAGTTCTACTACTGTAAGTTCTATTTGTCAGTCAGGAACTTGTGGAGCACAAGTATTCTATCAATAGATTTTAAAAAATTGTCAAGTATCTATCAAAAGCTGTCAATCATACATAAGTTCAAAATTTAATCTAATTTTTTATAGGGACATTGACAAATGCTTTCCGTATTAAGATTATAGTGCCCAGGACAAATCTAAAGGGAAAAAGAATACTAAAACACATTATGAAGGTAGTTCTTAACATAGTTTAGCAGCACAAAGCAAGAGAGATCACTAATAGGATAGAGGTATAGTTCCAAGTATAAGTGGAAATAGAGTACTTAGCCAGGGTTACATGCTAAGTCACAAAGGAACACTGGGTGAGCCCTACTTGGGGAGGGTCAGTGGAAGGGAACACTGGATTAGCCTTATCTGGAGTGCATCACTGGAAGGGAACACTAGATGACCCTTATCTGGAATGTATCAGTGGAAAGGGGCACTGAATGACCCTTATCTGGAGTGCATCAGTAGAAGGGGGCACTGAATGACCCTTACCTGGAATGCATTAGTGAAAGGGAACACTGAATGACCCTTATCTGGAGTGCATCAGTGGAAGGGAACACTGGATGACCCTTATCTGGAGTGTGTCAGTGGAAGGGAACACTGGATGAGCCTTATCTGGAGTGCATCAGTGGAAGGGAACACTGAATGACCCTTATCTGGAGTGTGTCAGTGGAAGGGAACACTGAATGAGCCTTATCTGGAGTGCATCAGTGGAAGGGAACACTGGATGAGCCTTATCTGGAGTGCGTCAGTGGAAGGGAACACTGGATGACCCTTATCTGGAGTGTGTCAGTGGAAGGGAACACTGAATGAGCCTTATCTGGAGTGCATCAGTGGAAGGGAACACTGAATGGGCCTTATCTGGAGTGCGTCAGTGGAAGGGAACACTGAATGAGCCTTATCTGGAGTGCATCAGTGGAAGGGAACACTGGATGACCCTTATCTGGAGTGCGTCAGTGGAAGGGAACACTGGATGACCCTTATCTGGAGTGCATCAGTGGAAGGGAACACTGGATGACCCTTATCTGGAGTGCGTCAGTGGAAGGGAACACTGAATGAGCCTTATCTGGAGTGCATCAGTGGAAGGGAACACTGGATGACCCTTATCTGGAGTGCATCAGTGGAAGGGAACACTGGATGACCCTTATCAGGAGTGCATCAGTGGAAGGGAACACTGGATGAGTCTTATCTGGAGTGCATCAGTGGAAGGGAACACTGGATGACCCTTATCTGGAATGTATCAGTGGAAGGGAACACTGGATGACCCTTATCTGGAGTGTGTCAGTGGAAGGGAACACTGAATGAGCCTTATCTGGAGTGCATCAGTGGAAGGGAACACTGAATGACCCTTATCTGGAGTGTGTCAGTGGAAGGGAACACTGGATGAGCCTTATTTGGAGTGCATCAGTGGAAGGGAACACTGGATGAGCCTTATCTGGAGTGCATCAGTGGAAGGGAACACTGGATGAGCCTTATCTGGAGTGCATCAGTGGAAGGGAACACTGGATGACCCTTATCTGTAGTGCATCAGTGGAAGGGAACACTGGATGACCCTTATCTGGAGTGCATCAGTGGAAGGGAACACTGGATGACCCTTATCTGGAGTGCATCAGTGGAAGGGAACACTGATGACCCTTATCTGGAGTGCATCAGTGGAAGGGAACACTGGATGACCCTTATCTGGAGTGCATCAGTGGTAAGGGGAACACTGGATGAGCCTATCTGGAGTGCATCAGTGGAAGGGAACACTGGATGAGCTTTATCTGGAATGTGTCAGTGGAAGGGAACACTGGATGAGGCTTATCTAGAGTGCATCAGTGGAAGGGAACACTGGATGAGCCTTATCTGGAATGCATCAGTGGAAGGGAACACTGGATGAGCCTTATCTGGAATGCATCAGTGGAAGAGAACAATGGATGAGCCTTATCTGGAGTGCATCAGTGGAAGGGAACAATGGATGACCCTTATCTGGAGTGCATTAGTGGAAGGGAACACTGGATGAACCTTATCTGGAGTGCATTAGTGGAAGGGAACACTGGATGAGCCTTATCTGGAGTGCATTAGTGGAAGGGAACACTGGATGACCCTTATCTGGAGTGTGTCAGTGGAAGGGAACACTGAATGAGCCTTATCTGGAGTGCATTAGTGGAAGGGAATACTGGATGACCCTTATCTGGAGTGTGTCAGTGGAAGGGAACACTGAATGAGCCTTATCTGGAGTGCGTCAGTGGAAGGGAGCACTGAATGAGCCTTATCTGGAGTGCATCAGTGGAAGGGAACACTGAATGACCCTTATCTGGAGTGTGTCAGTGGGAGGGGACACTGGATGAGCATTATCTGGAGTGCATCAGTGGAAGGGAACACTGGATGACCCTTATCTGGAGTGCGTCAGTGGAAGGGAACACTGAATGAGCCTTATCTGGAGTGCATCAGTGGAAGGGAACACTGGATGACCCTTATCTGGAGTGTGTCAGTGGAAGGGAACACTGAATGAGCCTTATCTGGAATGCATCAGTGGAAGGGAACACTGGATGACCCTTATCTGGAGTGTCGTCAGTGGAAGGGAACACTGGATGAGTGTTATCTGGAATGCATCAGTGGAAGGGAACACTGGATGAGCCTTATCTGGAATGTAACAGTGGAAGGGAACACTAAATGAGCCTTATCTGGAGTGCATTAGTGGAAGGGAACACTGGATGAGCCTTATCTGGAATGCACAGTGGAAGGGGACACCGGATGACCCTTATCTGGGGTGCATCAGTGGAAGGGAACACTGGATTAGTCTTATCTGGAATGCATCAGTGGAAGGGAACACTGGATGAGTGTTATCTGGAATGCATCAGTGGAAGGGAACACTGGATGAGTCTTATCTGGAATGCATCAGTGGAAGGGAACACTGGATGACCCTTATCTGCAGTGTGTCAGTGGAAGGGAACACTGGATGAGCCTTATCTGGAGTGTGTAAGTGGAAGGGAACACTGAATGAGCCTTATCTGGAGTGCATTAGTGGAAGGGGACACTGGATGAGCATTATCTGGAGTGCATCAGTGGAAGGGAACACTGGATGAGTCTTATCTGGAGTGCATCAGTGGAAGGGAACACTGGATGACCCTTATCTGGAATGTATCAGTGGAAGGGAACACTGGATGACCCTTATCTGGAGTGTGTCAGTGGAAGGGAACACTGAATGAGCCTTATCTGGAGTGCATCAGTGGAAGGGAACACTGAATGACCCTTATCTGGAGTGTGTCAGTGGAAGGGAACACTGGATGAGCCTTATTTGGAGTGCATCAGTGGAAGGGAACACTGGATGAGCCTTATCTGGAGTGCATCAGTGGAAGGGAACACTGGATGAGCCTTATCTGGAGTGCATCAGTGGAAGGGAACACTGGATGACCCTTATCTGTAGTGCATCAGTGGAAGGGAACACTGGATGACCCTTATCTGGAGTGCATCAGTGGAAGGGAACACTGAATGACCCTTATCTGGAGTGCATCAGTGGAAGGGAACACTGGATGACCCTTATCTGGAGTGCATCAGTGGAAGGGAACACTGAATGAGCCTTATCTGGAGTGCGTCAGTGGAAGGGAGCACTGAATGAGCCTTATCTGGAGTGCATCAGTGGAAGGGAACACTGAATGACCCTTATCTGGAGTGTGTCAGTGGGAGGGGACACTGGATGAGCATTATCTGGAGTGCATCAGTGGAAGGGAACACTGGATGACCCTTATCTGGAGTGCGTCAGTGGAAGGGAACACTGAATGAGCCTTATCTGGAGTGCATCAGTGGAAGGGAACACTGGATGACCCTTATCTGGAGTGTGTCAGTGGAAGGGAACACTGAATGAGCCTTATCTGGAGTGCATTAGTGGAAGGGAATACTGGATGACCCTTATCTGGAGTGTGTCAGTAGAAGGGAACACTGAATGAGCCTTATCTGGAGTGTGTCAGTGGAAGGGAACACTGGATGACCCTTATCTGGAGTGTGTCAGTGGAAGGGAACACTGAATGAGCCTTATCTGGAGTGTGTCAGTGGGAGGGAACACTGGATGAGCCTTATCTGGAGTGTGTCAGTGGAAGGGAACACTGAATGAGCCTTATCTGGAGTGCATTAGTGGAAGGGAATACTGGATGACCCTTATCTGGAGTGTGTCAGTGGAAGGGAACACTGAATGAGCCTTATCTGGAGTGTGTCAGTGGAAGGGAACACTGGATGACCCTTATCTGGAGTGTGTCAGTGGAAGGGAACACTGAATGAGCCTTATCTGGAGTGTGTCAGTGGAAGGGAACACTGGATGAGCCTTATCTGGAGTGTGTCAGTGGAAGGGAACACTGAATGAGCCTTATCTGGAGTGCATCAGTGGAAGGGAACACTGGATGACCCTTATCTGGAGTGTGTCAGTGGAAGGGAACACTGGATGAGCCTTATCTGTAGTGCATCAGTGGAACGGAACACTGGATGAGCCTTATCTGGAGTGCATTAGTGGAAGGGAACACTGGATGACCCTTATCTGGAGTGTGTCAGTGGAAGGGAACACTGGATGACGCTTATCTGGAGTGCATTAGTGGAAGGGAACACTGAATGAGCCTTATCTGGAGTGCATCAGTGGAAGGGAACACTGGATGACCCTTATCTGGAGTGCGTCAGTGGAAGGGAACACTGAATGAGCCTTATCTGGAGTGCATCAGTGGAAGGGAACACTGGATGACCCTTATCTGGAGTGTGTCAGTGGAAGGGAACACTGAATGGGCCTTATCTGGAGTGCATCAGTGGAAGGGAACACTGGATGACCCTTATCTGGAGTGCGTCAGTGGAAGTGAACACTGGATGACCCTTATCTGGAGTGCGTCTGTGGAAGGGAGCACTGAATGAGCCTTATCTGGAGTGCATCAGTGGAAGGGAACACTGGATGACCCTTATCTGGAGTGTGTCAGTGGAAGGGAACACTGAATGAGCCTTATCTGGAGTGCATCAGTGGAAGGGAACACTGGATGAGCCTTATCTGGAGTGCATCAGTGGAAGGGAACACTGAATGAGCCTTATCTGGAATGCATCAGTGGAAGGGAACACTGGATGACCCTTATCTGGAGTGCGTCAGTGGAAGGGAACACTGGATGAGCCTTATCTGGAGTGCATCAGTGGAAGGGAACACTGGATGAGCCTTATCTGGAGTGCGTCAGTGGAAGGGAACACTGGATGACCCTTATCTGGAGTGCGTCAGTGGAAGGGAACACTGAATGAGCCTTATCTGGAGTGCATCAGTGGAAGGGAACACTGGATGACCCTTATCTGGAGTGCATCAGTGGAAGGGAACACTGAATGAGCCTTATCTGGAGTGCATCAGTGGAAGGGAACACTGGATGACCCTTATCTGGAGTGCATCAGTGGAAGGGAACACTGGATGAGCCTTATCTGGAGTGCATCAGTGGAAGGGAACACTGGATGACCCTTATCTGGAGTGCGTCAGTGGAAGGGAACACTGAATGGGCCTTATCTGGAGTGCATCAGTGGAAGGGAACACTGGATGACCCTTATCTGGAGTGCGTCAGTGGAAGGGAACACTGGATGACCCTTATCTGGAGTGCGTCAGTGGAAGGGAGCACTGGATGAGCCTTATCTGGAGTGCATCAGTGGAAGGGAACACTGAATGACCCTTATCTGGAGTGTGTCAGTGGAAGGGAACACTGAATGAGCCTTATCTGGAGTGCATCAGTGGAAGGGAACACTGGATGAGCCTTATCTGGAGTGCATTAGTGGAAGGGAACACTGAATGAGCCTTATCTGGAGTGCATCAGTGGAAGGGAACACTGGATGACCCTTATCTGGAATGTGTCAGTGGAAAGGAACACTGGATGACCCTTATATGGAGTGCATCAGTGGATAGGAACACTGGAAGACCCTAATCTGGAATGTATCAGTGCGTGGGAACACTGCATGAGCCTTAGCAGTGGAAGATCATTGGCAGGGAACACTGGATGATCCTTAGGTGATGGGGGTCAGTGGAAGGACCACTGGATGATCCTCAGCAGGGGGTGGGTCAGTGCTTAGTTCTTGAGGATGTTAATCATGAATCTTCTGTGGGTGGGAGCCAAACACCTTCCTTGGATACCCTTGTAGTTTGGAATTAAAATGTTCCCCCATAGCCTCGTGTGTTTGACTATTTAATCCCCAGTTGGTGGAGCTCTTTGCAAAGGTTCTGGTACCTTTGGGAGATGGAGCCTTGCTGAAGGAAGTGTGCCATGGGGGTAGGTGGGTCTTGGCGTGTATAGTTCAGCCCTGCTTGCAGCATTCATCTTATCTCTGCTGCCATGACAACGTGACAGTAGCTTTCTGCTCCTGCCACACTGACCTTTCCCTCTGACCTATAAACTGAAAATAAAACCTGCCCTTCCCTAACATGCTTTTGGTCATGTATTTTGTCCCACCACCAAGTAATTGCTCAGATACCAGATATAAACAACGACGACAAAAAGCATGGCGAAAAATTCTGGGTGTGGTGGTGCATGCCTTTAATTTAATTTCAGCACTCGGGAGGCAGAGGTAGGAGGATCACTGAGTTTAAGGCCATAGTAAATTCCAGGTCAGCCTGGGCTGGAGCGAGAGACCCTAACTCAAAAAACAAACAAACAAACAAACCTGGGCGTTGGTGGCGCACGCCTTTAATCTTTAATCTCAGGAGGCTGAAGTAGGAGGATCACTGTGAGTTTGAGGCCTGAGACTACATAGTGAATTCCAGGTCAACCTGGGCTAGAGTGAGACCCTACCTAAAAAAAAAAAAAAAAAAGAAAGCCAGGCATGGTAGCACACGCCTTTAATCCCAGCACTTGGGAGGCAGAGGTAGGAGGATTGCCATGAGTTCGAGGCCACCCTGAGACTACAGAGTGAATTCCAGGTCAGCCTGGGCTAGAATGAGACCCTACCTCAAAAAAAAAAAAAAAAAAAAAAAACATGCATATATATATAGGAAAATGACAACCTTGGCTGAGGAGATGGCTCAGCGGGTATGAGCACTTGCTGTACAAGCATGAGGACCTGAGTTTGATTCCCAAGAACCATGTAAAAAGCCATAGGTTGGTGAGACAGCTCTGTGGCTAAAGGTGCTTGCTTGCAAAGCCTAACTCAGGTTCAATTCCCTAGTGTCCACATACAACTAGACACACAAAGTGACACATGCCTGGAGTTTGCCATAACATAAGGCCCTTGTGCACCAATATTCATTCTCTCTCATAAATAAATACAAGTATTTTTGCGGGGTCGGGCGGTTTCAATGGTAGGGTCTAACTGTAGCCCAGGCTGACCTGGAATTCACTATGAGATAGCAAGGTCCAGGTTCACTGAGAGACTCAGTCTCTGGGAAATAGAGTGGAAGAGTGACAGAAGACACCTGATGTACTACTGTGTGGCTTCTGCATGCATACACACACACACAAAGAAAACACTGAGCTTTTTGTCTATTATGCCGACAAAGATGAAAGAATGACAATTATTGGGCTGGAGAGATGGCTTAGCGGTTAAGCGCTTGCCTGTGAAGCCTAAGGACCCCGGTTCGAGGCTTCATTCCCCAGGACCCACGTTAGCCAGATGCACAAGGGGGCGCACGCGTCTGGAGTTCGTTTGCAGTGGCTGGAGGCCCTGGCACGTCCTTTCTCTCTCTCTCTCTCTGTCGCTCTAAAATAAATAAAAAATAAAAAAAAGAATGACAATTGTTGGCAGGAGTCGGTACAATGTTGTGGGTCCTAACCCACCCAGCCTTTAAAGGAAACAACTTGGCCTATTGTGTAATGCAAACTGCAAATACCTTTACAAAAAATATTTCTGGGCGAGAGAGATGGCTTAGCAGTTAAGGTGCATGCCTGTGAATCCTAAGGACCCAGGTTCCATTCTCCTGGTCCCACATAAGCCAGATACACACAGTGGTGCATGCATCTGGAGTTCGTTTGCAGTGGCTAGAAGCCCTGGTGCACCCATTCTCCCTGTGTCTGTAATAAATAAATAAAAAAAAAAATCTTTAAAAAATATTTTTGAGCTAGAGATGGCTCAGAGGTTAAAGGCCCTGCTTGCAAAGCCTGATGGGCCAGGTTTGATTCCCCATTACCCACATAAAGCTGGAAGCACAAGGTGGTGCATGCATCTGGAGTTTGTTGGCAATGGCAAGAGGCCCTGGTGTGCCCATTCTCTCTGCTTGAAAGTAAATAAAAGTAAAAATAAAGCCGGCATGGTGGCGCACGCCTTTAATCCCAGCGCTTGGGAGGTAGAGGTAGGAGTAGTGCCATGAGTTCGAGGCTATCCTGAGACTACATAGTGAATTCTAGGTCAGCCTAGGCTAGAATGAAGCCCTACCTCGGCGAGGCGGGGGGAGGGAATCATATATATATATATACATGTAAATTTTTTTTTTTTTTTTTTTTGCAGAGAGAGAATGGTTGTGCCAAGGCCTCTTGCCACTACAAATGAACTCCAGATATATGCACCACTTTGGCTTTATGTGAGTACTTGGGAACTGAATTAAGGCCATAAGGCTTTGCAAGCAAGTGCCTTTAACTACTAAGCCATCTCTGCAACCCTGCAAACACTTTTTAAATTATTTGCAAGGGGAGAAAGAAAAAACAGGCACACCAGGTTGTCTTGCCTCTGCAAATGAAACTCCAGATGCATGAACCACCCTATGTATCCTGCCTCATATGGACTCTTGGGCCTCGCAAGCAAGTACCTTTAACCACTGAGCTACCTCTCTAGTCCACAATACCCTAAGCATTTTAATGATGTAGTATATGTAAGAATATGCCTTTCCTTGAGGATGTCCATTGTAGCAATGTTTTAATGGAATAAATAAATTATCTTTAATAACTACTTCCCACCACCAAAGCGTGGGCACTGGGAGTACTTCATCAAGTAAATGCTGGAGTCACTATCTGAATGAGGTAAGGATCTCCAAGACGGCAAGTAAAAAAGCACTATACAGGTGTTTATGTAATATGATCCCATTTATTTAAAATAAATATTACATATTTGCTTATACACATAAAATTTTTCTGAAAATTACATTATAAACTGTTAATAGAGGCTACCTTGGGGAATAACAGTGGGGATAAGATACCAGGACAGAAATTTCATTTTATAACCTTATACATTGTTTTGAATTTTTTTTTAATTTTTACTTATTTGTAAGCAGAGAGAGAGAGAGATAGAACAGAGGCAGACAGAGAGAATGGGCATGCCAGGGCCTCTAGCCACTGCAAATGAACTCCAGATGCATGTGCTCCTTGTGCATCTAGCTTAGGTGGGTCCTGGAGAATTGAACCTGGGTCCTTTGGCTTTGCAGGCAAGCCCCTTAACCGCTTAGCTATTTCTCCAGCCCGATTTTTTTTTTTTTTTTTTTTTTTTTTGCTGTTGTTGTTGAGGCAGTCTCACTCTAGCCCAGGCTGTCCTAAAACTAACTCTATAGCCCAGGTTAGCCTTGAACTCATGGTGATCCTCCTACCTTAGCCTCTTGAATGCTGAAATGAGAGGTGAGCCACCATGCCCAGCTGGATTTTTAACTGCATGTACTTTTTCAAAAGTTAAAATTGAAGGGGCTGGAGAGATAGCTTAGCGGTTAAGGCGTTTGCCTGCAAAGCCAAAGGATCCCAGTTCTGACTCTCCAGGACCCACGTAAGCCAGATGCACATGGGGGCACATGCATGTGGAGTTCGTTTGCAGTGGCTGGAGGGCCTGGCACACCCATTCTCTCTCAAATAAATAAAATATGTATTTAAAAAGTTAAAATTGAAAAGGGAGCCTTATTTGAGGATTATGATGCATCATTTATAGGTATTGCAAGATTTATGTTTGAGTTCCTTCAAGGCATACTGACTTGAGATACTTAATTTTTTTGTGTGTATATATATATACATACGAGAGAGAGAGAGAGAGAATGGGCACACGAGGGTATCCAGCCACTGCAAACTCCAGATGCATGTACTACCATGTACATCTGGCCTACATGGATTCTGGGGAATCAAACCTGAGTCCTTAGGCTTCTAAGGCAAGTGCCTTAACTGCTAAACCATCTATCCAGCCCTGCAAATATATTTTTTAAATAATTGACAGGGACACACCCATTTGATAGATTTCCTTAAAAAAAATTGCCAGACATACTGGTGCACACCTTTAATTCCAGCACTCTGGAGGATTGCTGTCAGTTAAGGTCACCCTGAGACTACATAGTGAATTCCAGGTCAGCCTGGGATAGAGCGAGACACTACCTCAAAAAACCAAAAGAAAAAAAAAGAAAGAAAGAAAGAAATCATAATTTCTGCTCCTTCAACCTCTCCCCTGCTCCCGTTTTGGAAACAAAGGCTCAAGTAGTCCAGTTGGCCTCAAACTCGCTATGTAGCCAAGTTCAGATGACCATGAACTTCTGATTTTCTTGCCTCAATCTCCTTTCCTATTGGAGTTACAGGCATGTTACCATGTCTGGCTTTCTGCATTTTTCAATATGACAAAACTTTAAATTGCCAGGTGTGGTAACACAAGATTTTAATCCCAGCACTCAGGAGGCAGAGGTAGGAGGATTGCTATGAGTTTGAGGCCAGCCTGGAGCTACAGAGTTCCAGATCAGCATGGGGTAGAGTGAGACCCTAACCAAAAGCAAACAAACAAACAAACAAAACACTTTAAAAATTATTTTTATTTATTTGAGAGCTACAGACACAGAAAGTGGCAGAGAGAGTATGGGTACACTAGGCCTAGTCTCCAGCCACTGCAAACGAACTCCAGATGCATGTGCCACCCTTGTACATCTGGCTTAACATGGGTACTAGGGAACTGAGCCTTGAACCAGGGTCCTTAGGCTTCACAGGCAAGTGCTTAACTGCTAAGCCATCTCTCCAGCCCCCAAAAACCTTTAATTGGACTGCTTGTTAGATCTTTTTACAAACTTTTGTTTTGTTTTTGAGGCAGTGTTTCACTCCAGCCCAGGCTGACCTGAAATTCACTATGTAGTCTCAAGGTGGCCTCTAACTCATGACGATCCTCCTACCTCTGCCTCCCAAGTGCTAGGATTAAAGGCATGCGCCACCACACCTGGTTCAAACTCACTTTTTTTTAATTTTTTTTTTCACTCATTTTTTAAAACATTTTTTTATTTGAGGAGCCTGAGAAAGGTGGGGGGAGTATGGGTACAACAGGGCCTCTAGCAAATGAACTCTAGATGCATGCACCACCTTATGCATCTGGCTTACATGGGTCCTGGGGAATTGAACCTGGTCCTTTGGTTTTGTAGGCAAGCACCGTAACCGCTAAGCTATCCCTCCAGCCCTCAAACTTACTTTTTACCGAGGATATGTTTGGTGGATAGCTTTACATCAGGTATAGTGATACCTCCGGGGGTATTTCATTTACCAAACTCACTTTTAAATAAAGGAAATACTATTGTCATTGAAGATTGGGAAAATTCATGAGTACAATATAGGAAGTTAACGACATTACTGTTGCCATTATTAATGCTTTGATGTGTTTCTTCCTTCTTTCTTTTTTTTTGGGGGGGGGGTTCGAGGTAGGGTTCTCACTCTGGCCCAGGCAGATCTGGAATTCACTATGGAGTCTAAGGGTGGCCTGGAACTCATGGTGATCCTCCTACCTTTGCCTCCTGAGTGCTGGGATTAAAGGTGTGTGCCACCACGCTCAGCTACTACTTTTTACCATCTTAAAGTTATTATTTCAGCCAGGTGTGGTGGTGCACGCCTTTAATCCCAGCACTCAGGAGGCAGAGGTAGGAGGATTGCTGTAAGTTCAAGGCCAGGCTGGGCTAGAGTGAGACCCTATCTCTAAAAAATTTAAAAAATAATTAAAAGTTATAATTTTATAGGTGAAAAGTTGGCTGAGAAAACTTCTTCCTCCAATTACAAACTGATGTCAGAGTTTTTCCACACATACACTCAAGCACTACCTTCCAATCTACACACAGAGGCGCTCCCACTTCCCTGTCAGGCATCATTTTAGTGGTCTCCACTACTAAAGCAGGTGGCTAAGGTAGCATGGAAATCAGATCAAGAAGCTCTTTCAAATCACCCATCAGTAACTGTGTGTCTTTATCTTTATTCTCCACACCACAGGCACCCCTAGAAGTGTGACTGGTGACTACAAATGTTCTCATCCATACGGCATTAGAGAAGAACAAGGACCAGAGGATGCAAACACAGAGATGCCTCACTGACTAGGAGACGTGAGGTGGCATCAACACGTGCCACAGGTTTCTTCCTTCAGAGACATGTAATGAAGGTACCCAGCTTTTTCGCTGAGACACCTCCAGGGCAGCACTGAGGGAAAAATCAGAGGACAGTAACCTTAACAGAGCCCTGTATAGCAAAAGTAAGATCATTCTGATTTTTGAAAAACATTTTTTTATTCAGTGTTTAAGATTAAAAACTACAAGATTGGTTGTTTTTTTTTTTTTTTTTTGCAGTTGATGAATGCAAAGAGAAACGGTAAACATAAGTTATCAACTGATCTGCTAGTTAAAATGCTTTAAGAGTCAAATTACTTAGTGCCATATCAATTACTTTGTGTAGACTTAAGAGTCTTGAAGCAAAAAGTATTCTAAACAGAACATGTTTTTTGTGAGCACAGGACTAAAGGCATACGAAATACTGAGTAAGAAGCAGATGGGGAGGCTGTGGCAGACCTCCTGGTTCTTCTGGTCCTCAGCAGCTGGTGACCCTTTACAATTACCTCATATTTAATAACTGCATATCTTGACTTTTCTGTGTTAAACAATGCTAACCCATACCTAATGAACAGAGATAAAGAGACATTTCATACATTAGCTGGAAAACAAAGCAGACCAATTTCTCCAGTAGAATTTTAGTTGAATTAGATCATAAGAGAAACAATGATTCCTGCACACATGGACCTGCTGTGTCACATCTGCTGGGTAGAATTTCCATTCCAAGTGTTGTTCTCATCTTCACCATCATCTTGAGTCCTCAACCTATAAATTTTCCCTTCTTTTTTAAAGTCTTCTCCTCGTTTTTCCAGCACTCTTTTCCGGACTGGTTCCCTGATATGAAAAAGAGGGAAGAAGACTAAAACTGAAAACATTAACACATATCTTTAAATTTCCATTAGCAGGGCTGGTGAGATGGCTCAGCAGTTAAGGTACTTGCCTGCAAAACCTAACAACCCAAGTTTGATTCTGCAGTACCCACATAAAGCCAGGCACAAAAGGGGCGTGGAAGCCCATTCTCTCTGTCTCTCTGTGTCTCTCTCTGCTTGCAAATAAATAAATAAATAAAAATATTTTTATAAGAAATTTCCATTAGTATAAGCAGATGTATTTTAAGTCAAAGGTAAAGTCTATGGATATAGCTGTATCTACTTGTACAATAACAGGTTTTATTAGTCTTCAGTACTTTAGTTTCACTGTTTCTATCAAACTAGCCAAAATCCTACTTTCCATTTCCAAGTGCTTCTTGATGACTTACAGTTTTACAAGAACCTGGCCATTTGTTTATCATTCCTGCTTTTTTCTGGCTGGTACAATCTGACATCTGCACTAAAACATGAATTCATACACCACACTCTGGAAGCTATCTAAAGTTCCAGACATGGCCTAAATGACAAAAATGGTCAATCAGTAATTTTTAATCCTTTCAAAATCTTTTCCAGTGACTTAGAACCAAGAACAAATAGGATTTCCTTGTTTGAAAAAAGCAGCAAACAGTGGTGAACTGTAAGCTGAAAGAATCGTATAAGGAGGGAGGGAAAGAGAAAACAGTGGAACACAAAGCTTGATCCTCCTACTCCACCCTCTGCCTCAACCCTTAGTTCCTTTCCCTGATTTGGAAACAGGTTTCAGAAACTCCCGTAGCAGGCTTTTCTAGATTAATTTATGTATTAAATAAATATATTTTAATTAATTAAATTCTATATTAATTAGTTACAGAACTAAATATGACCATGCCTTGTTCAGCAAGAATTCTAACGACTTAGTTTTTAGTGTCTCTGTAAAGCTGGAAAGAGGAGTTGGGGATTTGGCTCTTTGGATGAGCGCTTGCCTAGCAAGACTGGAAAGAATCGCTTCCCCATGCCTCAACTGGAGTGGTGCACTGAAGATATTATTGCCCTTGTTGCCAGACAGTCAAGAAACAAGTCAATGGCTGGAGAGATGATTAGTGGATAAGGCGCTTATCTGCGCCAGGATACACATATGCCAGATGCATATGGTGACACATGCATCTGGAGTTCGTTTGCAGTGGCTAGAGGTCCTATTGCGCCCATTCTTGTTTTCTTTCTCTCATAAACATATTTTTAAAAAAAGTCAAGAAAAAGGCTCACTATGGCCAGTCATGGTCTTTATGTAAATCATAAGCTACAGAATCAACAGGACACAGACTAGTACCTTCATTAAGACAGAGAAGGATTTTTAATGTGTATCAGATAGGACTGATATGAAATTTGCTGTAATGATTATTAAACACTCAGTAAAGGCCAGACATGGCGACATATACCTATAGCCCTAGTACTTGGAAGGGGAGGTAGACGAAGAAGAATAAGGAGTTCAAGATCAGCCTGTGCTGACATACTTGAAACACACAAATGATCAACAGAGTGCTTAACAGGGTCAAGTATAAAATAAATTATGCTATTATTTCGTACATGGTGATATAATTTCATCTTATGTTAATTAACCTATTTCAAATATGACATCAGAAGTATGAGATAAAACTGTAAGGGCAATCTTGATACTGGAATCTGGAATAAATTCATGCCTCTTAGTTAAAAGATTAGTACAGAGCTGAAGAGATGGTTTAGCCGTTAAGGCGTTAGCCTGCAAAGCCAAAGGACTTCAGTTCAATTCCCCAGTACCCATGTAAGCCAGGTGCACAAGGTAGCGCATGCTTCTAGAGTTCGTTTGCAGTGGCTGGAGACCCTGGTGCACCCATTGTCTCTCTTCCTGCCTCTTTATCTCTCACTCTTATAAATAAATAAATAAATAAATAAATATTAGTGCAAGATGGTAAGACCCTATTGCTGAAGACTTCACATGCCTGAGTGGCAAAGTCACTAAGAAATCAAGCTGGTGCTGAGCAGAAAACTTTCTCCCTGTAGACCAGCCAACTGAAAGCTGGAAAAAGCTGTACTGTAT
This sequence comes from Dipus sagitta, assembly GCA_036346955.1. Taxonomy (NCBI): domain Eukaryota; kingdom Metazoa; phylum Chordata; class Mammalia; order Rodentia; family Dipodidae; genus Dipus; species Dipus sagitta. The sequence continues at coordinate 167,442,269 of CM070773.1, forward strand.
GCAGCCCTAAGGGAGAAAGAAGTCATCAACAGTAAAGATAGTGGACACTGGAAGCCTCAAGTTTGGCCAGACAGGCTAAATGACCGAACAAGTATAATAGTGGCATGTCTGCTCTGGGGGAAACCAACTACTAATTGGACTGAAGGCCCACTCTATGGGAGGGAATATATGTCTGGTACTAAAAACCTAATCAAAAGCCTATGGCAGGGGAGGTCATGAGCCCTAGTGGTATAAAGCCTGCTCTTGTCTGGATAAATGTATATATTATTCTCACCAAACTGCCCTGAAAGCACTACACCTAATGTTCATATTCACATATTAATGCTACTCTCACACTGGTTAGAGAAGCTTCTCTTTTCAGATGGCGATGACCACTGTGATGACCCAAAAGGCAATATAGTGCTGAGAAGAAGGGATGGAGGAGTGTCTAGCACTGAAACATCTCTATCACACCCTCCAAGGCTCAGGGTCCATTGCGGAAGAGATGGCAGAAAGATTGTAAGAGCCAAAGGAAGGGTACCACTCCTTACAATGCAACTGTCCAGACAGAAATTGGCCTTGATATCCATGACCTCACAATGCCTAGCAATACCCACACAAGACCCTTATAATAGGAGAAAAAGATGATGACATCAAGTTAAAAGAGAGACTAATGGAGAGAGGGAGGGGATATGATAGAAAGCAGAGTTGTGAAGGGGAAAGTGTGTGTGGGGGATAACATGGTTTATTGTCTGTAAGTATGAAGTTGTCAATTTAGAAAAAAGATTAGTATAAAATAACTCTCTGATGAAGGCACCATTTTTCCCCATTTTTTTTTTCTTTTAAGAAAGGGTCTTACTATGTAGCCCAGGATGGTCTTAAACTTGAGCCCATGATCTTCCTGCCTCAGCCTCCCATAGGTGATGCACACCTATAGCCCTAGGATTATAGGTGTGCATCAACACACTGACTCAAAGGTACCACTTTCAAGGGAGTATTTTGTTTATTCAATCTGATGCTTCTCTAAATGACTGAGACAAGACAGTCAGCCAGATCAAAGACAATCCAGTTGACATGGTCTAATTATAATGATTCATGTAGAGAAACTATGTTCAACTACAAGCTATTTAGTAAAAAGCTGAGTGGGGAAATCAGCCTTCATAATTATGGGCAAAAAGAATCCACTGAATGGAAAAAGAGAGGTACAGTTGTTTCCATGAAACAGGTATTAGAAAGCTGACTTGAGAAAACTCAAGGCAGTAAGTATCTATCTGAACAATAAAGTTTTCAAATATTCAGACTTATTTCTCTACTGTGAGGACATGGGGGCATATACAGATGTCATGTACATGTCAGTGGTAGAGTACTTGTTTGGGTCCCTGGGTTCAGTTCTTAGTCCTAAGGAAGGACATGGACACTTCTGGCATGTTTTATAAACAGAGACAACAGAAGCAGGTACCTTTTTTCTGACTTGCGAGATGCTGCAGGGTCTGAAGGTTCTGCAGATGCTGCTCTCACTGGCGTTTGAGCAGGAGGGTTACTAAATAAGAAATTGCTGATCAACCTCCAAATGGCAAGGAATGGGTACAGTACTGTCCCCAACAACGTCCAAATATCCCCGCTGGAAGACTGTACAATGGATGTGGCGGGTCGTCCTGCCTAAAAATTAAAAATAAACCACCTTGGTTAAGATTTTATTAGCACAGTCACTTCAGGCTCCAGGTTCTTAGATGAGTCTTTTAATTGGAAAGTAAGATCTTAGTGACTTTGGTTTGGTAAAAGAAAGTAAAAATTGCTGAGCATGGTGGTATACACCTTTAACACCAGCACTTGGGAAACAGGTAAAAGGACTGCCAAGAGTTCAAGGCCACCCTGAGACCACATAGTAAAAAAAGAAAAAAGAAAAAAAAAAGTTCAAAATTAAATTATGTTTAGAGACTTACAACATCATTAGCAATTCAAACACATGAGGCACAGAATAAATGTATAACAGATTGATGTAAATTTTGGAAAATTTAGATATTAACTACTGATATAACATGTTTGCCTATCCCTTCTGTTAATGCCAAGACATGACCAAGAACGGAACAAACAGAAAATGACAAGAGTAGAAAACAAACAACAACAAAATGTGTATACATACTGGCAGAAGCACCACCGAAGCACTTGGGGCAAGTTCCAAATCCAGTAACTTCTTTTTGTAATCTTCTTTGGTAAATTCCCTCCTGGGAAACATGGTTGCTAAGGAAAAATTCCCATAAGTGTTGCCAACAGTCTGTAACACAACAATAAGTTATTTATTTGAGAGAGAGTGAGACAGACAGAGAGAGAATGAATATGAATGAATGAATATGGGTGTACCAAGGCCTCCAGTCACTGCAAACACTGAATACATGCACCATTTTGTGCATCTGGCTTTAGGTGGGTACTGGGAAATTGAACCCAAGCTTTGCAAACAAGTGCCTTTAACCACTGAGCCATCTTTCCAGCCTACAATTATGTTTTGAAACTGTACAAAGGCACCTTTTAAAAATAAGACATCACTGGGGGCTGGAGAGATGGCTTAGTGGTTAAGGCACTTGCCTGTGAAGCCAAAGGACCCAGGTTTTGATTCCCCAGTACCTACATAAGCTGGTGGCACATGCATCTGGAATTTCTATGCAGTGGCTAGAGGCCCTGGCATGCCCATTCTCTCTTTCTCTCAAATAAGTAAATCAATGAATAAATAAAAAGATACTAACATGCATCTAAACAACTGTTTTAATAATTAAAACTGCCTTAATTTACAAACTCAAAAAGCACTTTAAAAAACCATGTTTTCATCAGAAAGTAGCTGAAAAAATGATAGCATAGTGGTTTTTAAAAGCTTCTACTTCTCAAATATGACCACAAATACAATTATGGTCCCAAATACATTTTAAATCAGTGATAGAAGCATCGAGGTCCAGGCATACAATGAATCACAGCAGGAGTGCTTGCCTCACTGTGTCAGACTGTGTGATCACCAATGCCAACAGCATAAAGAAATGACTGCTGCAGTTCATTATTAGGAAGTCCACTACCACTTGGTAAGTTTGTGTTAATTCTTCACAAATATACACAATTATTTTCCAAAGTACATAGACATATCTCATTTTATCGCACATCATACGGATTAGGCGTTTTAAAATTTTGCTTTTTACAAATTAAGCTTAAAAGCACCATTTTCCTCGATATCCATGACCTCACAATGCCCGGCACTACCTACACCAGACTATCATAATAGGAGGAAAAGATGATGACATCAAAATAAAAGAGACTGATTGAGAGGGGGAGGGGATATGATGGAGAGCTGAGTTTTAAAGGGGCAAGTGGGGGAAGGGAGGGAATTACCATGGGTTACTTGTCTACAATTACGGAAACTGTCAAAAAAAAAAAAATTAAAAAAATTTATTTATGCCAGGCATCGTGGCACTTGCCTTTAATCCCAGCACTCAGGAGGCAGAGGTAGGAGGATCACCATGAGTTTGAGGCCACCTTGAGACTACACAGTGAATTCCAGGTCAGCCTGAGCTAGAGTGAAACCCTACCTTGAAAAACCAGGAAAAAAAAAAATTATTTGTGGGCTGGAGAGATGGTTCAGCAGTTGACCTTGCCTGCCAAATCTAAGAACCCAGGTTCCATTCACCAGTACCCATGTAAGGACAGATGCACAACATGGAACATGTGTGTGGAATTCATCTGCAGTGGCTAGAGGCCCCATCATGCCCATTCTCTTGCTATCTGCTTGCTTTATTTATTTATTTATTTATTTATTTATTTATTTATTTATTTGCAAGGAGAGAAAGAGGAAGAAAGGAGAAAATGAGAATGAATGAATTAATGAATGAATGGGCGTGCCAGGGCCTCTTTGCCTCTACAAATGAACTCCAGAGACATGCACCACTTTGTGTAACTGTTTTATGTGGGTAGTGGGAAACTGAACCCAGGCTGTCAGGCTCTGCAAGCGAGCACCTTAACCACTGAGTCATCTCTCCAGTCCACCCCGCCACCTATTTTCCCTTTTTAAAGGTTAGTGTAGGGATGGAGAGGCGGCTTAGCGATTACAGCACTTGCCTGTTAAGCCCAAGGATTCAGGTTCTATTTCCCAGGACTCACATAAGCCAGATGCATAAGGTGGTCCATGCATCTGGAGTTCATTTGCAGTGGTTGGAGGCCCCAGCATGCCCATTTCTCTCTTTATCTGCCTCTTTCTCTCTCTCAAATAAATAAATAAATTAGTTAGTGTACAAAATAATGAGTTTTATTATCACATGTTCATACCTGTCATAATTGTACTTTGTTCATTTTCAGCCCCTCATTACTCTCAACCCTCCTTTGTCCTGTTAGTTTTCCTCCCCTAAATAGTCTGTTTCGATTTTCATAGTTTTTAAAAATAATATTATTTTTAAAATATTTTATCTATTTGAGAGAGAGAAAAAGAAGCCAGAGAGAGAGAGAGAGAGAGAGAGTGAGTGAGTGAGTATGGGGGCACCAGGGCCTCCAGCTGCTGCAAACAAATGCCAGACACATGTGCCACCTTGTGCATTTGGCTTACACAGGTACTGGGCAATCGAACCTGGGTCTTTTGGCTTTACAGGCAAGTGCCTTAACTGCTAAGCCACACTTTACAAGTAAATTCCTGAATAAAATAATTGTCAAGGGCTGGAGAGATGGCTTAGTGGTTAAGATGCTTGCTGGCAAAGCCAAAGGACCCAGGTTTGATTCCTCAGTATTCACATAAAGCTGTATGTACAAGGTGGTTAGAGTCCATTTGCAGTGGTTAGAGACCCTGGCGTATTCATTGACTCTCCTCTTTCTCAAAAAAAAAAAAAAAAAAAAAAAAAAAAAAATATATATATATATATATATATATATATATATATATGAGAAACTTTATTTTTATTTTATTGAGAGGGGGGAGAGAAGGGGCATACTAGGGCCTCAAGCCACTGCAAACAAACTCGACACATACACCAACATATGCATCTGGTTTACATGGGTTCTGGGGAATTGAATCTGGGTCCTTGGGCTTTGCAGGCATGCACCTTAATCGCTAAGCCATCTCTCCAGCCCTAAAATATTTTTTTTTAAAGATAATTGTCAGCCAGGTGTGATGGCGCATACCTTTAATCCCAGCACTCGGGAGGCAGAGGTAGGAGGATTGCTGTGAGTTCGAGGCCACCCTGAGACTACATAGTGAATCCAGGTTAGCCTGAGCTACAGTGAGACCCTACATTGGAAACCCCACCCCCAAAAAAGAGAATTGTCAAAGATTATTAATCTTAGCTGAATGTGATGGCACATACCTTCAACCCTGGCACTCAGAGGCAGAGGTAGGAGGATTGCCATGAGTTCAAGGCCATCTTAAGATTATATAGTGAATTCTAAGTCAGCTTGGGCTAGAGCAAGACCCTACCGAAAAAAACAAATAAAAAATAATAATAAACAGTTATTAATCTTTGTTTTGGCCAACAGATGATGGGACAATTTTGGCTAGCTTCTAAGCAGCCTACAGAAAACAAAGAAAATCTGCTTCCTTTTCCCTCAGATTGGGAAACCACTCGTTTTACACTCCTCCTGCTGAGTAACTCAAAAGAGAGTCAAGTGTTCAGTATCTACTGTGAATACAAACTCCTGTGGTTGCATAAGCAGACACACTACTCCTACTGGCAATAACACAAGACAGAAGCTTCTTAGATCTCACAGGCACCTGTGCCATCCTCCTGAAGGGAAGTTCACCCATCTTTACTGTAACAAAATGTACATAAACTCACTTGTGCAGCAAACTGCCTTGCTTCCTCCAGAGGAGCATCAGAAGGAAACTGATTTGTAAAGGACGAACCATCAGGCAGACGGAACTGAATTCTCGCCACAGTGCTATGAAAAAAGAAAATTGAAGTCAGCATCTTTATTCCTACATTTTCAAACAATATCATCAAAAATCAGATGAAGGGCCGGGTGTGGTGGCGTACACCTTTAATCCCAGCACTCGGGAGGCAGAGGTAGGAGGATCGCCTTGAGTTTGAGGCCATCCTGAGACTACATAGTGAATTCCAGGTCAGCCTGAGCTAGAGCCAAAACCCTACTCGAAATCCCCCCCCCCCCCCGCCACAAAAAAAAAAAAAAATCAGATGAAGGCCTGGACAGAGGGCTTAATGGTTAAGATGCTTGCCTGCAAAGCCCACCAACTGCGGTTTGATTCACCAGTACCCACATAAAGCCAGATGCAGAGTGGCACATGCATGTGGAGTTTATTTGCAGTGGCTAAATGCCCTGGTGCTCCCATTCTCTCTTTTTCTCTCTCTGCTTGCAATTAAATAAAAATTTTTTACACAATAAGATGAGGGCTGGGCATGGTGGTGCATGCCTGTAATCCCAGCACTTGGGAGGCAGAAGTAGGAGGATCACCATGAGTTTGAGGCCAGCATAAGACTACATAGTGAATTACAGATTAGCCCAGGCTAGACTAAAACCTTACCTAAAAAAAAATTATATATATATATATATATATATATATATATATATATATATATAATGAAATGATCCAGGTGTAGTGGTGGACACCTTTAATCCCACCACTAAGGAGGCAGAGGTAGGGGTATTGCTGAGAGCATGAGGCCAGGCTGGGACTACAGAGTTACAAGTCAGCCTGTGTTAGAGTAATACTCTACCTTGAAGGGAATGGAGGGAGGAAGGAAGGAAAAAAGGAATATACTTCCTACTTTAATGCCCAAGACTTACACTCCTCTTGTCCCCTAAGAAATGATACTTTTGGACCTGGGGCTCGGCTCATTTGTAGAACATCTGCCTCACAGGAAGAAGGCCTACTTTTGATCCTCAGCACTGCTCAAAAGAAGGGAGGGGACATTTTACAGAATTTTACTTTTAAGTAGAGTGTCCAAATCCTTTATTGTTTTCCAGGGATGGGCCTGAAGGGGCAATAACTGCAAATTAACAGATAACCAGTTCCCCAAGGACCATTACTGAAAAGGGTTTTTGTTTCAGCATACTTTTCAAAAACAAGTTATGATAAATTTTATAAAGGCTAATTTCTGCTGCCTCCAATCAACATGTCCATCTCTATGCCAGGGTGATCATATCTCAGCTGCTACAGCTTTGTAGGAAACTTTCAAATCAAGAAATATTAGCTGGGCATGGTAATACACAATTTCAATCCCAGCGTCTGGGAGGCAGAGGTAGAGAATAGCAGTGAGTTCAAGGCTACTCTGAGACTACATAGTGAATTCCAGGTCAGCCTGGGCTTGAATGAGATCCTGCTTTGAAAAACCAAAAAAAAAAAAAAAAAAATGTTGTCAGCCTGGGCTAGAGTGAGACCCTACCTTGAAAAACAAAAACAAAACAAACAAACAAAGTGTTAAATCTTGGCACTTTTGTTATCTCAGATTCTTTGGACTAGGTCTTTTGTTTCCATATGAATTTCAGGACTGAAAATTCAACAAGTTGAATAGGGATTTACATTAAATCAATACATCAGTTTGGGAAGTATAATCATTCTAACAAAAAAATTTTTGAGCTGTGAACACAGGATTTTTTTCCTGCATAGGTTTTAACTTTTCCAATAATCTTTTATCATGTAAGATTTATACTAGTGTTAAAATTACCAACTATTTCATCATTTGGAAAATTGTTTTTAAAAAGTATTTTTTGTTGTTTTTTAAAAAACATTTTATTTTTATTTGCATGTGTGTGTGAAAGAGAAAGCACACGAGCATGGTCTCTGGCCCTGCAAATGAACTCCAGATGCATGGGCCACCTTGTGCATCTGGCTTACATGGGTCCTGGGGAATTGAACCTGGGTCCTTTGACTTTCAGGCAAGTGCCTTAACCACTGAGTAATCTTGCCAGCCCTGTTTTTGTTTTTTGTTTTTTGTTTTTTGTTTTTTGTTTTTTTTTTGTTTTTTGTTTTTTTCTCCCCTGGTTTTTCAAGGTAGGGTCTCATTCTTACTCAGGCTGACCTGGAATTCATCTGTAGTCTCAGGGTAGCCTCGAACTCACAGCGATCCTCCTACCTCTGCCTCCCAAGTGCTGGAATTAAAGGCATGCACCACCACGCTCAGCTTACTTTGTTTTTTGAGGTAGGTTCTCACTCTAATCCAGGCTGACCAAGAATTCACTCTGTAGTCTTAGGCTGGCCTCCTGAACTCATGGTGATCCTCCTACTTCAGCCTCCAGAGTGCTGGGATTAAAGGCATGTGGCACCATGCTCAACTAAAAAGTAATTTTTAACTATTAAAGTTGATATTTGTCAGGCTGGGGAAATGGCTTAGCGGTTTAGGCATTTGCCTGCGAAGCCTAAGGACTCCAGTTTGATTCCCCAGGACCCATGTAAGCCAGATGCACAAGGGGGCGCATGCATCTAGAGTTCGTCTGCAGTGGCTGGAGGCCCTGGCATGCCCACTCTCTCTTTCTCTCTGCCTCTTCCTCTCTCTCTTAAATATTTTTTTTTTTAAGTTGGTATTTGTCCAATATCAAACAGACAAATACTAACCAGATCCCAGGTGCACAGAGATATGAGGAGGAAATAGAGTAAGAAGTACCTTCTGTCTCGTGATTCCCTCTTGACTTCCACTTCTGCCTGTTTGGCCAGCAAAGCAGCAGCAGCTCTGGCTGCCTCTGCTTCTTCCTTTGTCTTTGCAAAGCGAGCAGCTCTCTCAGCACGATCCTTTTAACAGAAATACAGGGATCATCTTCCACTGTCTGAATGGTCTACTCACACACTTCCAAACACAAAGAATAAATACAAATATGCATGTAGTCCTGTCAACCCATGCGCAGACTGTACACATTCCTCATATGGCTATTTTGTTTTGTTTTTCGTTTTTGGAGGTAGGGTTTTGCTCTCACCCAGGATGAGCTGGAATTCATGATGTAGTTTCAGGCTGGCTTCGAACTAATGGCAATCCTCCTACCTCTGTCTCCGAAGTGCTGGGAATACGGGAGTGCACAACCACACCCCAGCTTACACCTTTTTTTGTTCTTCTGGTTTTTGAGGTAGGGTCTCAATCTAGCCCAGGCTAGCCTGAAATTCATTATGTAGTCTCAGGATGGCCTCAAATTCAAGGCAATCCTACTATCTCTGCCTCCGGAGTGCTGAGATTAAAGGCCTGTGCCACAACAACCGGCACAAGCAAACTTTTGAGTTACCAAATGACAAACAATAATAAGACAGGGATACTTTCAGATACATCACAATTGCTTGACTTGAAAGGAAATTGTTGGGCTGGACAGATGGCTTACCAGTTAAGGTGCTTGCCTGCAAAGCCAAATGACCCAGGTTCCATTTCCTATACCCACCTAAGCCTGATGCATAAGATGATGCATGTGTCTGGAGTTCCTTTGCAGTACCTGGAAGGCCCTGGTATGCTCATTCTATCTGCCTCTTTCTCTCTCTCTCTCTCAAGTAAATAAAAATAAAATGTTTTTAAAATTTTTTCCAGGTTTGGGGGCATACATCTTTAATCCCAGCACTCATGAGGCAGAGATAGGAGGATTATGGTGAGTTTGAGGCCACCCTGCGACTATATAGTAAATTCCAGGTCAGTTTGGGCTAGATTGAGGCCCTACCTTGAAAAAAACATACATACATACATACATACATACATACATACATACATACATACATGGGGCTGGAGAGATGCCTGCAGAGCTAAACAATCCCGGTTTGATTTTCTAGGACCCACATAAGCCAAATGCACAAGGGGGTGTATACATCTGGAGTTCGTTTGCAGTGGCTGGAGGCCCTGGCGCACCCATTCTCCCCCTCTCTTTCTCAAATAAACAAATAAAATATATTAAAAATATATAGTATTATATATATATGTATATATATATACACATATATATATGTATATTAAAAATAATTATTGAGAAGCCAGCCTAAACCTTATGAAGCACTTATATTCCCCAAAAGAATGCTTTTAGAGCCTGCTAGGCAACCAATTCTTACTGTTTTCTAGAGAATCTTTGGAAAGTGCCTTTCCTGACAAAATTCACATAATACAGCATGGAGAAAAATTATTTCAAAAACAATTTAACATGTAATTTCTAGGGAAAAAAGAAAGCTCAGTTTTGTATTCTAGTCATTAAAATGCTAGTGTGTATACTGCCTGGTAAAAATCAAAACCCTCTGTATGCAAGAAATAATTCCACGAATGTCCTGGAGTTAATAAGCATTTAAAATAAACTGGCCAGTAGCCAGGCATGGTGGCACATGCCTTCAATCCCAGCACTTGTGAGGCAGAGGTAGGAGGATCACCGTGAGTTTGAGGCCATCCTGAGACTACATAGTGAGTTCTAGGTCAGCCTGGGCTAGAGTGAAACTTTACCTCAAAAAACAAAAACAAAAACAAATAATGGACTGGAGGGATGGCTTAATGTGGTTAAGGCGTTTGCCTGCAAAGCCAAAAGACCCAGGTTTGATTCCCCAGGACCCAAGTTAGCCAGATGCACAAGGGGGCGCAAGCATCTGGAATTCAAATTGCAGTGGCTGGAAGTCCTGGCGTGCCCATTCTCTCTCTCTCTCTCTCTCTCTCTCTCTCTCTCTCTCTGTCAAATAAATAAATAAATAAAAATAAAATAGAAAAAAAAATAATAATAGTAATACAAAGCCGGGCGTGGTGGCACACACCTTTAATCCCAGCACTCGGGAGACAGAGGTAGGAGGATCACCATGAGTTTGAGGTCACCCTGAGACTCCATAGTGAATTCCAGGTCAGTCTGGGCTAGAGTGAGACCCTACCTTGAAAAACCAAAAAAAAAAAAAAAAAAAAGCAATAATAGTAATACAAAACAAACAAACGTAAAAACTCACCAATGCAATCTGTTGCTTTATGCGCTCTCGGGCTGCTCTATCTTCTGCCTTTTCTCTATTTCTTTCTTCTAACATTCTTTTTGTTAATTCTTCTTCTTGTTTTCTTTTATAATCCAACATTTCTTTTCCAGTTTTTCTTCTCTCAATTTCCTTCTTAATCTCTCTCTGAACCAAGAAAAAAGTTTAATGAACGAAAAACATAATCCAATAATCGATCCCAGACAGTGTTTTGAATGAAGGGGAAGTTGACTTCACAGTGTCGTTAAAACTTCATAAGATGTAAAGGCATGGGAGCTGGAAGATGGCTCAGTGGATTACACACTTGCTGCACAAGCATGAGTACTCAAGTTTGGATCTCAGCACCCAGATGCTTTGGCAGGTATACATAATCCCAGCCAAACCTACAAGTAAGAAGGGAGGAGGAAACAAGAGAATCTGCTAGAAGCTTGAGGAAAAAGCAGTGGTGAATAACTCTGCCTTTAAGAAAGTGGAAAGAAGCTGGGCGTGGTGGCACACACCGTTAATACCAGCACTCGGGAGGCAGAGGTAGGAGGATCGCCATGAGTTCGAGGCCACCCTGAGACTACATAGTTAATTCTAGGTCAGCCTGGACCAGAGTGAAACCCTACCTCGAAAAACCAAAAAACAAAAACAAAAAACAAAAAACAAAAAACAAAAAACAAAAAAAAAAAAGAAAGAAAAAAGAAAGTGGAAAGAAGGGCTGGAGGGATGGCTTAGCGGTTAAGGTGTTTGCAAAGCCAAAGGACCCAGGTTTGATTCCTTAGGACCCACGTTAGTCAGATACACAAGGGGGCACACGTGTTTGGGGTTCATTTGCAGTGGCTAGAGGCCCTGGTGCACCCATTCTCTCTCTCTCTCTCCTCTCCCCCTCTTTCTCTGTCAAATAAATAAATTTTAAAAAAAAAGGAGGTGGAAGGAAGCCAAGTGTGGTAGTGCACACCTTTAATTTGCAGTACTCGGGAGGCAGAGGTAGGAGAATTTCTACGAGTATGAGGCCACTCTGAGACTACATAGTGAATTCCAGGTGAGCCTAGGCTATAGCCATACCTACCTTGAAAAAAAAAAAAAGTGTGGAAGGTGGGCTGGAGAGATGGTTTAGTGGTTAAGGCACTCCCTGCAAAGCCTAAGAACCCAGGTTCAATTGCCCAGTACCCCCATAAAGCCAGATGCACAAGGTGGCACATATGTCTGGAGTTCATTTGCAGTGGCTAAAGGCCCTGGCATGCCCATTCTCTATCTGCCCTTCCCCTCCCCAAATAAAGTGTAAGATGAGACAAATACTTGAAAGTTGTCACCTGATATTTGCACACATGCAATCACTCCCCCACCACATCAAAAAAAGAAAGAGCTTGGTAGGCTAGCACACACCTTTAATCCCAGCATTTGGGAGGCCAAGATAAGAGGATTGCTGTGAGTTCCAGGCCAGTTTGAGATTACATAGTGTATTCCAGGTCAGCCTGGGCTGAAGTGAAACCCTATCTCAAAAAAAAAAAAAAAAAGCCAGGAGTGGGGATACACGCCTTTAATCCCAGGACTTGGGAGGCAGAGGTAGGAGGATCATTGTGAGTTTGAGGTCACCCTGAGACTACATAGTGAATTCCAGGTTAGCCTGGGCTAGAGTGAGACCTTACCTTGAAAAACAAAAACAAAACAAAAAACAGGGCTGGAGTGATGATTTAGTGGTTAAGACACCTGCCTACAAAGCCCATGGACCCAGGTTAAACTCCCCAGAACCCACATAAACCAGCTGCACATGGTGGTGCATGCACCTGGAGTTTGTTTTCAGTGGTTGGAAAGAAACAAGAACAAGAAAAGAATCCACTGATACAGAAAACAGGCAGTGTTCCTCACTGTGCTACAATACTGAGCTATAACTGTGACACCATCCTCAGTATTACAGTTACCTTCTTGTTGCTGGAACAAATACCGACCAGAAGCAGTTTCTGGGAGGAAAGGTTTATGTAAGGCTTACAGATTCCAGGAGAAGCTCCATCACACATCCAAGGCAGAGAAACAACAGCGAGCAGCCAGAGCTCAAGCTGGTTCTCTCAACACCTAGTAGGGCTAGGTTCAAGATCTGTCCCCAGTGACACACCTGCTCCAGCAGGACTCCATCTGCTGAAGACTAAGTGGGAAGTTTAATCAGTAATAACTGAGGCAGCTGGGTATAGTGGTCCATGCCTTTTATCCCAGCACTTGGAAGGCAGAAGTAGAAGCCAGCCTAGGACTATAGAATAAGTGCCAGGTCAGCCTGGGCTAAAGTGAGACCCTATCTCAGAAAAGGGGAGGGAGAGGGAGAAGAAAAAAAATAAAAGCAGTTGGGTGTGGTGGCACATGCCTTTAAAACCAGCTCTCAGGAGGCCAAGGTAGGAAGATCTCCGTGAGTATTTCAGCCCTGCCTGGAACTATATGGGGGATTCCAGGCCAGCCTGGGCTAGAGTGAAACCTTCCCCCTTCCCCACCCCAACCTCCCCCCCCCCACACACACGCATGCACACACAGGATCCTGAGTCTATGAGGGCATTTACATTCTTACATTCCACCAACAGATTGGACATAAAGGTCAAAGACAGCTGAATAATGCTCAGTGCATGAACTTTACCTGTTCTTCCTCTTTCCTTTTCTCTTCTCTCCTCTCTTCCAGTTTTTTTGTTAATCTGTTTAAAAAAAGATCAAAACAGGGCTGGAGAGATGGCTCAGCAGTTAAGGCACTTGCCTGCAAAGTCTAAGGACCCAGGTTCAATTCCCCAGTACCCACATAAAAGCCAGATGCACAAGGTGGTGCATGCATCTGTAGTTCGCTGACAGTGGCTTAAGGTCCTAGTATGGCCATTCTCATTCTCTCTCTCCTTGCAAATAAATAAATATTTTTTAAAGATCAAAACAAAGTACTGATATCATATTAATATAAAACACATTTTGAGAATTTAGCCAAAACAAATGGGGAAATACAGAAACAATAAACATTACAGCAAGAATTTATCTCTCATCCCTTGTCCCCTACAGAAATGCATGAACCAATAGAAGCCTCTCAGAAGCTGAGCTCCAACTACAAGAGAGTTCTCCCTTTTAGCTGATTTATCTAATATTGATTTAAAAATACACAAATTTGGGGGCTGGAGAGATGGCTCAGTGGTTAAAGGTTCTTGCTTGTAAAGCCCGATAACCCAGATTCGATTCCCTAGTGCCCATATAAGCCAGATACACAGCGATACATACATCTGGTATGCATTTACAGTGGCAAGAGGCCATGATGAGACCATTGTACCTTTGTGCCCCCTTTCACTTTCTCTTTCTCTACTGGCAGAAGAAAAAAAAAAAAAAAAAAAAGCAAGCCAGGTGTGGTGGCACATGCCTTTATTCCCAGCACTTGGGAGGCAGAGGTAGAAGGACCACCGTGAGTTTGAAGCCACCCTGAGACTACATAGTGAATTCCAGGTCAGCCTGGGCTACTGCAAGAAACTACCTTGAAAAACAAAACAAAACAAAACTCAGCTAACAGAAGTTGAATGTGGTGGTTCTTGCCTATAATCTCAGTACTTGGAGGCTGGGGCAAGTGGATTGTTGAGTTTGAAGTCAGCCTAGGCTACATGATGAGTTAAAGGCCAGCCTGTGTATAGAGAAGGCCCTTTATCAAGCACAAGGAGTCAGGCATGATGGCACACGCCTTTAATCCCAGCACTCAGGAGGCAGAGGTAGGTGGATCATCATGAGTTCGAAGCCACCCTGACACTGTAGAGTGAATTCCAAGTCAGCCTGGGCTAAAGTGAGACCTACCTTGGGGGGGGGGGGACCACACAAGCCAGATAGTGCAGTAGCTCAGGCATTTAATCCCAGTACTCGGGAGGCAGAGGTAGGAGAATCGCTATGAGTTCGAGGTCAACCATGGCTAGAGTGACACCTACCTTGAAAAGAAAAAAAAAAAGAAAAGAAAGAAAGAAAGAAAGAAAGCCTCAAAAACAAAATAAAACCTCAGCTAACAATTTGTGTCTGCAATCAAAGGAGTGCTCAAAGAATGATGGAGATCAAAAGGCCACAAAACCCAAGTAGGAATACAATTCCATGAGGCACATTGGGACAATTTTTATGTCAAAAAGAGTAAGAGAGTAGGAGAGATGGCTTAGTGGTTAAGGCATTTGCCTGCAAAGCCAAAGGACCCAGGTTCAATTCCCCAGGACCCACATAAGCCAGATAGATGCACAAGGTAGTGTTCATTTACAGGGGCTAAAGGCCCTGGCATGCCCATTCTCTCCCTCTTTCTCTATCACCTCTTCCTCTCTCTCAAATAAGTAAAATAAAATTTATTAAAAAAAAAAAAAAAAAAGAGTACAGCCTGGGCTAGAGTGAGACCCTACCTCGAAAAACAAAAAACAAAAAAACAACAAAAAAAAAGAGTAAGGAAAACAGATTATAATACATTTAACAAAAAGATCTTGTAAATATCATGACTATTTAAAAAAGGATTATAGCCGGGCGTGGTGGCGCACGCCTTTAATCCCAGCACTTGGGAGGCAGAGGTAGGAGGATCGCCGTGAGTTCGAGGCCACCCTGAGACTCCATAGTGAATTCCAGGTCAGCCTGGGCTAGAGTGAGACCCTACCTCGAAAAACCAAAAAAAAAAAAAAGGATTATAAATTCACACAACCAGTTTGGAAAATCTGGTCAATATCTATAACCCCAGAAATTCCCAATCCACACATTTTTGGTGGGGGGATGGTTCAAGCTAGGGTCTCACTCTAGCCCAGGCTGGCCTGGAATTCACTATGCAATTCCTGGCGGGCCTCCAACTCTGTGATCCTCCTACCATGGCCTCCCAAATGCTGTATTAAAGGTGTGAGCCATCACACTTGGCTGCATCTTTCTTTTTATTCATTTATGCATGCATATATCTGCATATGTTTGAGTGAACTAGGGTCTCTTGTTTGTTTGTTTATTTAAGAGAGAGTGAGGGAGAGAAAGGCAGATAGTGAAAGAAAATGGGCACACCAGGGCCTCTAGCCACTCCAGACAAACTCCAGATGAATACGCAACCTTGTGCATCTGGCTTTATGTGAGTGAGTCCTGGGGAATCGAACCTGAATCCTTTGGCTTTGCAGGCAAGTGCCTTAACAGTTAAGCCATCTCTCCAGCCCTGCAACTCATAATTCTGAAACTTCATTTGTGTTAAGTTTAGCTTCATTCAAATTAACAAAATAACTATAAACAATTATTCTTTAAATGGTATTTGCAAAAATGAAAGCAAACCTTTCCACTCGGACAGTGAGGTCCTCTGCAGCTCTCTGATTTGAACATCCACTAGGCTCCTGAGAGGAACAGTCATGGCCTGGACTTTCTCCTCCTTAATTTAATAAAAAGAAATAATTCCACATTGAGTGTAATTTTTACTTTTTATTTTTTAAATATTTAATTTAACTTTTTTATTTGAGAGGGAGGGAGGGAGAGAAAGAGAGAACGGGCATGCCAGGGCCTCTAACAACTGGAAATAAATGAACTCCAGACACATGCATGACTTTGTGCATCTGGCTTATGTGGGTACTAGAGAATCAAACTTGGGCCCTTAGGCTTTTGCAGGCAAGCACCTTAACCACTAAGCCATTTATCCAGCCCTAGTATAATTTTTTAAAGGCACAAATCTCTTGGGTAAAAGGTATAAAATCATTTGCTACTCTTCTTTTTTATTTATTTATTTGACAGAGAGAAAGAGGAAGAGAGAGAGAATGGGCATACCACAGCCTCCAGCCACTGCAAACTCCAGATGCATGCACTACCTTGTGCATTTGGTTTACGTAGATCCTGGGGAATTGAACCTGGGTCCTTTGGCTTTGCAAGCAAATGCCTTAATTGCTAAGCCATCCCTGCAGCCCTAGCTGTTTCTTAAACACTATATAGTTCCATTAAGAATAGAGCAGGATGCAGAAGGCATCATAGTGCTGGAAAGAAATGACTGGAGTGCTCAATACTGCAATATCTCTATCACACCTTCCAAGGCTCAGGGTCTATTGCGGAAGAGGTGGTGGAAAGAATGTAAGAGCCAAAGGAAAGGTAGGACTCCTTACAACGTGCTCCCCCCAGACACAAAATGGCCTGGACATCCATGACCTCACAGTGCCTGACACTACCTACACAAGACCATCATAATAGGAGGAAAAGATCATGACATCAAAATAAGAGAGACTGGGCTGGAGAGATGGCTTAGTGGTTAAGCACTTGCCTGTGAAGCCTAAGGACCCCAGTTCGAGGCTTGATTCCCCAGGACCCACGTTAGCCAGATGCACAAGGGGGCACACACGTCTGGAGTTTGTTTGCAGTGGCTGGAAGCCCTGGCGCGTCCATTCTCTCTCTCTCTCTGCCTCTTTCTCTGTCTGTCACTCTCAAATAAATAAATAAAAATAAACCAAAAAATAAAATAAAATAAAATAAATAAGAGACTGAGAGGAGGAGGAGATATGACAGAGAATGGAGTTTCTAAGGGAAAAGTGGGGGGGAGGGAGGATATTACCATGGGATATTTTTTATAATCATGGAAGTTGTTAATAATAAAAAAAAAATTGGCTGGGCGTGGTGGCGCACGCCTTTAATCCCAGCACTCGGGAGGGAGAGGTAGGAGGATTGCCATGAGTTCGAGGCCACCCTGAGACTAAGCAGTGAATTCCAGGTCAGCCTGGACCACAGTGAGAGCCTACCTTGAAAAAAAAAAAAAGAATAGAGCAGGAAGGCTGGAGAGATGGCTTAGTGTTTAAGGCACTTGCCTGTGAATACTAAGGAACCAGGTTCAATTCCCCAGTACCCACATAAGACAGACTCATATGGTGGCATAAGTGTCTGGAGTGGCTAGAGGCTCTGGTGTGCTTATCCTTTCTCTATCTTCTCTCTCAAATAAATGAATAAAACTAAAATATTTAAAAATAAAAAACAAGAAAAAAATGTTTTAAAAAGCCAAGAAAGGGCTGGAGGGATGGCTTAGTGGTTAAGACGTTTGCCTACAAACCCAAAGGACCCAGGTTCGATTCCCCAGGACCCATGTTAGCCAGATGCATAAGGGGGTGCTTGTATCTGGAGTTCTTCTGCAGTGATTGGAGGCCCTGGCATACCCATTCTCTGTCTGTCTCTTTCTTTCTCTCTCTCTGTCAAAGAAATAAAAATTAAATATTAAATATTAAGAAATAAAATAAAGGGCTGGAGAGATGGCCTAGTGGTTAAGGTACATGCCTGCGAAGCCTAATGTACCCATGTAGGCCAGATGCACAAGGTAGTGCATGCATCTGTAGTTTGTTTGCAGTGGCTGGAGGCCCTGGTACACCTATTCTATTTGCCCCCCCCCAAATAAATAAATTAATTAAAATAAAGTGAAATAAAACAAAATAAAATAAAAAGAATATGTAAGGCTGGAGAGATGGCTCAGGAGTAAAGGCACTTGCCTGCAAAGACTAGCAACCCAAGTTTGATTCCCCAGTCCCCACATAAAGCCAGATGCACAAGGTAGCACATGCATCTGGAGTTTGTTTGCAGTGGCTACATCCCCTGGCACATGCAATGCATTCTCATTCATTCTCTCTCTCTCTCTCTGCTTGCAAATAATTAAAATAAATAAATTAAAATTAAAAAAAAAGAAGAACAGGGCTTAAGAGATAGATAGCTTAGCAGTTAAGGTGATTACCTGCAAAGCCTAAAGACCCATTTCTGACTCCCTAGATCCCACATAAGCCAAATGCACAAGGTGATGCAAACAGGCATGGTGGCACATGCCTTTAATCCCAGCACTCAGGAGGCAGAGGTAGGAGGATCACCATGAGTTTGAGGCCAACCTGAGACTACATAGTGAATTCCAAGTCAGCCTGAACTAGGGAGAAACCCTACCTTGAAAAAACAAAAAAACAAAGTAAAAAAACAACAACAACAGCTGGGTGTGGCGGCTCATGCTTTTAATCCCAGCACTCGAGAGGCAGAGGTAGGAGGATCGCCGAGAGTTCGAGCCTACCCTGAGACTACCTAGTGAATTCCAGCAGGTCAGCCTGGGCTACAGTGAAACTCTACCTTGAAAAACAAAACAAACAAACAAAAAAAAAAATAGAACTTCCATATAACCTAGTTATACCATTCCTGGGCATATGCACTAAGGACTCCACACTCTACTACAGAGATACATGCACAACCATGTTTACTGCTGCTCTATTTACAATAGCTAAGAAATGGAATCAGTCTCAATGCTCTTCAACAGATATATAATGAAAATATGGCAGATATACATAATGGAATTCTATTATCACTAAGGAAAAATGAAATTATGAAATGTGCAGTAAAATGAATGGACCTAGAAAGAATTGTATCAGTGAAGTTATGCAAACTCAGAAAGACTAAAACCACATGTTCTCTTTCTGATATGTGGATCTCAGCTTGTAATATGTGTAAGTATGTCTGTATAGGGGCAAATGTGGATAAAACCTATAAGGGTAGAATGGAAACCAAGAGTGAGTATAAGAGATGAATAGGAAGAGGGGTGAGAGGTGCATGTAAACAGAACTGGGAAGGATATTTATGGGGAAAGAGAGGAATTTGAGAAAGGAGAGGAACATGAAGGAGAATGAGAATCAACTAAAAGAAATTATATTTTAAAATGCCAGAGCCGGGAGTGGTAGGGCACGCTTTAATACCAGCACTTGACAGGCATAGTGAATTCCAGGTCAGCCTGAGCTAGAGTGAGACCCTACCTCAAAAAAAAAAAACAAAAAAAAGAATGAATCATACAGTAATATCCAAATTTCTGTATGCCAACTTCAAAAATAAAATTAAAAAAAAATTTTTTTTAAAGCCAAAAGGGGCTGGAGAGATGGCTTAGTGGTTAAGTGCTTGCCCTGGTTTGAGGCTAAATTCCCCAGTACCCACATAAGCCAGATGCATGAGTCTGGAATTCATTTGCAGCAGCTGGAGGCCCTAATGTACCCATTCTCATTCTCTCTCTCTCTCTCTCTCTCCCTCTTTCTCTTTCTGTCACTAATAAATAAAATAAACAAAAATTTAAAAAGCCAAAAACACTAGGGACTTGGGAAATGGCTCAGAAGTTTAACGTGCTTGCAAAACCTGCCAGCCTGGGTTTGATTCCCCAATACCCACATAAAGTCAGATACACAAAATGGCACATGCATCTGGAGTTTGCAGCAGCAAGAGGCCCTGGTGCGGCCATTCCTGTTCTCATTCTCGTGTGTGCTCTCTCTCCTTGCAAATAAGTAAATAAAATATTTAAAATTACAAAAATGTCTGCTGGTATCTGACTAAATGTATACACTATGCTCACCAAACTGCCCAGTAAGCACGTCTCTTAATGTTCATACCCATATATTAATGCTACTCTCACTTTTGGTTAGAGAACCTTCTCTTTTCAGATGGCAGTGACCTTGGGATGACTCAGAAGGCACCACCATGGTGCTGAGAAGTGACAGAGGAGTGCTCAGCACTGCACTCTCTCTATCACACCTTCCAAGGCTCAGGGACCACTGTGGAAGAGGTGGTGGAAAGAATGTAAGAGCCAAAGGAAGGGTAGGACTCCTTACAACATGCTCCTCCAGACACAAAATGGCCTGGATATCCATGACCTCACAATGCCTGTCACTACCTACACAGGACCATCATAACAGGAAGATCATGACATAAAAATAAAAGAGCAGGGTGTGGTGGCGCACGTATTTAATTCCAGCACTCAGGAGGCAGAGGTAGGAGAATCACAGTGAGTTCGGGGCCACCCTGAGACTACAGAGTAAATTCTAGGTCAGCCTGGGCTAAAGTGAGACCCTACCTCGAAAAACCAAAATATAAAAATAAATACATAAATAAATAAATAAATAAATAAATAAAAGACAGACTGGGGGGGGTTGATGGCGAGTGGAGTTTCAAAGGGGAAAGTGGGGAAGGGAGGGAATTAACATGGGCTATTGTTTACAATTATGAAAGTTGTCAATAAAAATAAATTAAAATCACAGTACTCTGGAGGCAGAGGTAGGAGGATTGCTGTGAGTTTGAGGTCACCTGAGACTACATAGTGAATTCCAGGTCAGCCTGAGCTAGAGTGAGACCCTACCTCGAAAAACCAAAAAAAAAACAACAACAAAAACTATAGACCTGTAGTGAAGGAAAATTATACTAGACAGAAACACTTATTTTTAAAAAGGAATGAAGAATTGTAGAAATGACAATTTTCAGAAAAATGTAAAAGTTATTCTAGGGGTTAGAGAGATTGCTTAGCAGTTAAGGTGCTTGTTTGTAAGCCTTATAGCCCAGGTTTGAATCCCGGTACCCATGTAAAGCCAGATGCGCAAAGTAGTGCATGCATCTGGAGTTTGTATGCAGTGGTAGTAAGCCTTGGCACGCTCATCTTCCCTCCCATCCTCAACCCCTCTCTCTACTCTTTCTCTACTTGTAAATAATAAAATTCAGCTGGGTGTGGTGGCACACGCCTGTAATCCCAGCACTCAGGAGGCAGAGGTAGGAGCATCGCCGTGAGTTCGAGGCCACCCTGAGACTCCACAGTGAATTTCAGGTCAGCCTGGGCTAGAGTGAGACCCTACCTCAAAAAAAAAATAATAATAAAAAAAATTTTAAAATTTTTTAAAGAATTTTTTTTTTGTTTTCCAAGATTGGGTCTCACATGCACCACCATGCCCTGCTCTCTTTTATTTTGATGTCATGATCTTTCTTCCTATTATTATGATGGTCTTGTGTAGGTAGTGACAGGCACTGCGAGGTCATGGATATCCAGGCCATTTTGTGTCTGGAGGAGCACGTTGTAAGGAGTCCTACCTTTCATGTGGCTCTTACATTCTTTCTGCCACCTCTTCCGCAGTGGACCCTGAGCTACCACACCCAGACTTTTTAATTTTAATTTTAATTTATTTATTTGAGAAAGAAGCAAACAGGCACACCAGGGCCTTCGGATGCAGCACACAAACTCTAGATGCATGCACCACCTTGTTGTACATCTTGCTTACATAGGTTCTGGGGAATCGAACCTTGGTTCTTTGGATTTTCAGGCAAGCACCTTAACCACTAAGCCATCTTTCCACCCTAAAAAGTTTTTTTTAAGGTTATCCTGTTATAGACCTACATGGACTACTTCCATAATGATGCGCCCCAGTTCTATACACTATCCAGAATCTGAATGATTTGTGGATATAAAAACCTCAGAATGGGCTGGGTGTGGTGGCGCACGCCTTTAATCCCAGCACTCAGGAGGCAGAGGTACGAGGATCACCATGAGTTCGAGGCTAATTTCAGGTCAGTCTGGGCCAGAGTGAGACCCTACCTCAATAAAAAAAAAAAAAGTTAATGGAAAGAGTAGCCGTGTGTGGTGGCGCACACCTTTAATCCCAGCACTTGGGAGGCAGAGGTAGGAAGATTGCTGTGAGTTCGAGGCCACCCTGAAATTACATAGTGAATTTCAGGTCAAGTCTGGGCTAGAGTGAGACTCTACCTCAAAAACCCAAAACAAAGAAAAAAAAGTTAATGGTAAAAGGGCTGGAGAGATGGCTTAGCAGTTAAGGTACTTGCCTGAGAAGCCAAAAGACCCAGGTTTGACTCCCCAGGACCCACGTAAGCCAAATGCACAAGATGGCACATGCATCTGGAGTTCATTTGCAGTGGCTAGATGATGCCCATTTTTTCTCTCTCTCAAAAATAAATAAAAATAAAATATTTTTAAAAAATTAATAGAGCCAAGCATGGTGGCACATGCCTTTAATCCCAGCACTCAGGAGGCAGAAGTATGAGGATTGCTCTGAGTTCGAAGCCACCCTGAAACTACATAGTGAATTCCAGGTAAGCCTGGACTAGAGTGAAACCCTATCTCAAAAAACTAAAAGTTAATGGATATAGGCCATTAAATAACAGCTTAATATAAGAAAGAATATGAAAACTTGACCTGGCTGGACACAGTAGTGCAGCCTGTAATCCCAGAGCTTCAAAGGCTGTGAAAGGAGAATTGAAATTTCAAGAGCAAGCTGGCCAAGAGCTGTCTCAAAACAAAACCCAACCTGGAGCTGTTAACAGAAGAGGCTTCCTGACAAGTTCATGAGCATATTCAGATAATGATGAGCCCCAGCTTACTATGGCTCAGTTAACTGCTCTTCAGCTTTATTTATTTTATTATTATTTTGTTTTGTTTTGTTTTTCTAGGTAGGGTCTCACTCTGGCCCAGGCTGACCTGGAATTAACTATGTAGCCTCAGGGTGGCCTCAAACTCACAGCCATCCTCCCACCTCTGCCTCCTGAGTGCTGGGATTAAAGGCATGTGCTACCACGCCCGGCTCTTCAGCTTTATGATGCTGTAAAAGCACATGCATTCAAGAGAAACCATGGTTTCAAGTTTGATCTTTTCCTAGGCTAACAACATATAGCACAACATTCTCTTTCTATGTTGGACAGCAGCATTGATCCACAGCTCCCAGACAACCGCATGATCATGATGAGGGTAAACAGTACACTGTGTTGCTGAGGTGTTTGGTAAATTAAGTGTCTTAAATGATGACCCTGAACTTTTTTGATCCTCCTGCCTCCAACTCAGAAGTGCTAGGACTGCAAGTACACATCACCATGCCCGGTTCATCAAATCCTGGAGTTTGAACCCAGAGCTTCATGCATCCTAGGCAAGCATAGACCCACTATGTGGATCTTAGTGGGTATAGACACACTAAGCTATGTCTCCAGCCCTTTGACTTAACACTTCCAACTAGGGATGGGTTTATCAGGGTATGACTCCATTTGTAAAGTCTTGATGAAAGTCAGATCTGGAATGCTGGAGTAAAGATTAATCCATGCCCTTCAATGAGAAGCAAAGGCTTATTGCCATTGTATGCAAAATTACCTGTTGCAGCATCTGACTTCCTATCAGAAGTAGGTGGAGTCCCACAAAGCTCTGTTCTTCTGGACTGAGCGTTTTCACAAGAGTCATTAGGTTCAAACGAGGCAGATGGCGTGGACAATGAACTTTCTGACTGGCTGCCATTTGTCCCTGATATTTCACCCTTTGATAAGTGCATCTAGGTAGAAAATAAATTGAAATTTAACATGTGGGAATCTAGCCATCTTACCGTGGCAGATGAGACCAAAATGTAAGTAGTCAATGTATATACTCAGCAGCAAATAAATCTATAATGTACAATCCAGCTGGCCATGTAGTACATGTCTTTAACCTCAGCACTTGGGAGGCTGAGTTCAGGTTCAGCCTGGGACTACAGAGTAAGTTCCAGGTCAGCCTCAGCTACAGTGAGACCCTGCCATGAAAAAAAAAAACAAAAAAAAAAAAAAAGAGAAAGTATAATCCTATTAACATAATAATGCAAAGTGAAATGAGCCTTTTTTTTTTTTTTTTTTTTTTTCCCTGTACTGAGGGATTGAATTCAGGACCTTTAAATACTTCACCACTGACAACATCCTCAGCCCATAAAAAGACTTAAAATCAGATTACTGAGTCCCTGGTAGGGCAGAGAAGGACTCAGAAAACACTCCCTAAAGGTGTCAGACAAAAGCCAGGCAGTCCTACTCTCAGGACAAGCCCTCAGCTCTTTTTGTTTGTTTGTTTGTTTGTTTTGCTTTGTTTTTCAAGGCAGGGTCTCGCTCTAGCCCAGGCTGACCTGGAATTCACTATGTAGTCTCAGGGTGGCCTCAAACTCACAGCAATCCTCCTACCTCTGTGTCACCATGTCCAGCTAAGTCCTCAGCTCTTAATGAACCTCAAATCCAGTTGCAGGAGTTCAGACAATAATTCCTCTGGTAGATAGATCAGCTGTGTAGAGACTGCTCATCTTGTCCCACTCTGATGACTTTAACGGCAGCAGATAGGCATCACCTTGACAGAATTTATTAAAAACTCAACTACTCCAGGGACCTGGATTAAAGAATATATACAGGCTACGAAGCAATAATTTTGGTTTGCTACAGAGAGATAGTTGGGGAGTGCAGGAGGGCTAGACACTGTTTGGCCTAAGAGGCTGGCTCAGGTAAGAAGGTAACCTTGCCATGCTTGGTGGCCCATGTCTTTAATCCCAGCACTTGGGAGGCATAGGTTAAGAGGACTACTGTGAGTTCAAGGCCAGCCTGGGGACTACAGAGCGAGTTCCAGATCAGTCTGGGCTAGAGTTAGGGCCTGCCTCAAAAAAAAAAAAAAAAAAAAAAAAAAAAAACGGGGAGGAGGAGTGGGCTGGAGAGATGGCTTAGGGGTTAAGGCACTTTCCTGCAAAGCCAAAGGACCCACGGAAGCCAGATGCACAAAGTGGCACATGCAGCTACAGTTTCTTTGCAGTGGCAAGAGGCCCTGGTGAGCCCATTCTCTATCTCTTTCTCAAAATAAAAAATACTTAAAAAGAGGAGCCCCCTTAATCTCAGCACTCAGGAGGCAGAGGTAGGAGGATCACTTTGAGTTAGAGGCCACCCTAAGAATGCAGAGTGAATTCCAGGTTAGCCTGGGGCTAGAGTGAGACTCTACCTCAAAAAAAAAAATTATAGCCGGGCGTGGTGGCGCACGCCTTTAATCCCAGCACTCGGGAGGCAGAGGTAGGAGGATCGCCGTGAGTTCGAGGCCACCCTGAGACTCCATAGTGAATTCCAAGTCAGCCTGGGCTAGAGTGAAACTCTACCTCGAAACCCCCCCCCAAAAAAAATATATATATATATATTTAAAAAGGAAAAAAAGGTTGACCTGGAGAGATGGCTTAGTGGTTAAGGCCACATAAGTCAGATGCACAAGGCAGTGCATGCGTCTGGAGTTCCTTTGCAGCCGCTAGAGGCCATAATAACACACCCATTCTCTGTCTCTCAAATAAATAAATAAGGTAACCTTGAACTCCTGGTCCTACTTCCATTTCCCAAGTATAGGATTACACATCTGTGCTAACAAATTCAACTTAATAATGTGCTTTTTTTGAGGCAGGGTCTCACTCCAGCCCAGGCTGACCTAGAACTCACTCTGTAGTTTCAGGCTGGCCTGAACACATGGCAATCTTATCTCAGCCTCCCAAATGCATGCCATTTTGTGCATCTGGCTTTACATAGACACTGGGGAATCAAACCTGAGCTGTAGGCTTTGCAGGCAAGTGGCTTAACCCCTGAGCCATCTCTCCAGCCTCAAAATGCTATTTTTACAACCAGTCCAGGTAGCCAAGTATGCTACTTTATGCCTATAGTCACAGCTACTTGGAAGGCTGAGGCAAGAGGATCACTGAAGCTACCCTGGTAAACACAATGAGACTATCTCAAAAGAACAAAATGAGGGCTGGAGAGATGGCTCAGTGGTTAAGGCTCTTGCTTGCAAAGCCTGAAGGGCT
Source organism: Dipus sagitta (assembly GCA_036346955.1). NCBI lineage: Eukaryota > Metazoa > Chordata > Mammalia > Rodentia > Dipodidae > Dipus > Dipus sagitta. The sequence continues at coordinate 167,468,429 of CM070773.1, forward strand.
TGGGTTTGATTCCCCAATAAACACGTAAAGCCAGATGCACAAAGTGGCAGATACATCTGAAGTTCCTGTGCAGTGGCACTAGGCCCTATCACATTCTGTCTCTGTACTTGCAAATATATAAATAAAATTATATTAAAAAAGAAAGAACAAGGGGCTGGAAAGATGGCTTAGTAAGTAAGGCACTTGCCTGCAAAGCCTAAGCACCCCGGTTCGATTCCCCAGTACCCACATAAGCCAAACGCAAAGGTAGCACATAAGTCTGGAGTTCATTTTTTAAAAAATATTTTATTTTTATTTATTTATTTATTTGACAGAGAAAGGAGAGGAAGAAAAAAGAATGAGTGCACCAGGACCTCCAGCCACTGCAAACAAACTCCAGACACGTACACCCCCCTTGTGCATCTGACTAACGTGGGTCCTGGGGAATCAAACGTGGGTCCTTTGGCTTTGCAGGCAAACGCCTTACCCACTAAGCCATCCCTCAGCCCGTCTGGAGTTCATTCGTTCTCCTTTCTATTTAAGTCTTCCTCTCTCTCCCCATCTCTCTCTCAAATAAATAAATAATTTTTTTTTCTTGAGGTAGTGTCTCGCTCTAGCCCAGGCTGACCTGGTATTCACCATGTAGTCTCAGGGTGGCCTCGATCTCACAGCGATCCTCCCACCTCTGCGTGCACCACGCCTGGCTAAATAAAAATTTTTTAAAAGAACAAAATAAGTGGCTGGTGGGATGGCTTAGTAGTTAAGGCATTTGCCTGCAAATCCAAAGGACCCAGGTTCGATCCCCAGGACCCACGTTAGCCAGCTGCACAAGGGGGCACATGCTTCTGGGGTTTGTTTGCAGTGGCTGGAGGCCCTGACACGCCCACTCTCTCTCTCTCTCCTTCTCTATCAAATAAATAAATAAATGTAAAATATTTTTTTTCTTTTCTCAATTTTTATTAACATTTCCCATGATTATAAAAAATATCCCATGGTACTACCCTTCCTCCCCCCCCTTTCCCCTTCGAAATTCCATTCTCCATCATATCCCCTCCCCATCTCAATTAGTCTTTTATAAAATTTTTTTTTTTTAAAGAACAAAATAAGAAAACATTTCAGGCACAGCAGTTTCCTGCATATACAGAAAGGCTCCGAAAATATCACAAAGTCAAATTATTGGTAGATCATTTTCGTCCATTTATGTAAAGAGCAGTTCTGGTTCATTCTCACCTGTCGGACTTTGTGAATTCTTGTGACAAGTTCATCTGCAGAAATACTTCCTGCTATTACTTCCAAAGGGATTCCATTGTCTCCAATAAAGAAACTGGAAGGAACACACACTACAGGATCTACACAGCTGAATTAAGTAAATAACTCATATGGAACAAAAGGCTTATACAAGCCAGGCGTGGTGGCGCATGCCTTTAATCCCAGCACTCGGGAGGCAGAGATAGGAGGATTGCTGTGAGTTCGAGGCCACCCTGAGACTATATAAGAAAGGATTTATATAGTAATACAATCCAACCTGGTAAGATGTTTGTAATTTCAACTACCAAATTATGCCTCAGGTGCACATGATGTGCAAAATGATTTATGGTTTGGACAGCAAATGTCCAAATGTCAGTGAAGAGCATATATTATATTCTCTACCAGAACTTTTTTTTTTTTTTTGGTTTTTCGAGGTAGGGTCTCACTCTGGCCCAGGCTGACCTGGAATTCACTATGTAGTCTCAGGGTGGCCTGGAACTCACAGTGATCCTCCTACCTCTGCCTACCGAGTGCTACAATTAAAGGCGTGCGTCATCATGCCCGGCAGAACTTCTTTTTTGCTTTTTCCGAGGCAGGGTCTCACTCTAGCCCAGGCTGACTTGGAATTCACTATGTTGTCTTAGGGTGGCCTCGAAATCACAGCAATCCTCCTACCTCTGCCTCCCAAGTGCTGGGATTAAAGGCGTGCGCCATCACACCCGGTCAGAACTTCCTTTTGTACCCATCTAACAAAACTGTTTTAATTTGTTATTCACATAGTCACATTAAAAAAAAAAAAAATCAAACAAACCACCACCAACAACAACAAAAAACGGGTGGAGAGATGGCTTAGCAGTTAAGGTGCTTGCCTGCGAAGCCTAAGAACTCATGTTTGACTATCCAGGTCCCATGTAAGCCAGATGCACAAGGTAACACAAGTGTGCAAGGCTGCAGATGTGCACAAGACAGCGCATGCATCTGGAGTTCAACTGCAGTGGGTGGAGGCTCTAGCGTGCCAATTCTCTCTCTCCCCTATATTCAAAAAAAAAAAAAAAAAAAAGGCCAGTCTGTTGGGCTTGCCTCAAAAAACAAAAACAAACAAACCAAAAAAACCCCAACAGGCTGGAGAGATGGCTTAGTGGTTAAGGCACTTGCCTGCAAAGCCTAAGGACCCATTAAATTCTCCAGTAGTCACGTAAGCCAGATGCACAAGTGGTGCACGAGTCTGGAGTTCCTCTGCAATAGCTAGAGGCCCTTGTGTACCCATTCTCTCTCTCTACCTGCCAGTTTCTCTCTCTCAAACAAAGTATTTTTCAAAAAGACCTACTTTCTCATTGGCTACAATGTATTAGCTCAAACAATAATAGGCAACATGAAGTTTTCACAAATAATCCAAGATTTTTTTTTGTTTCTTTTAACTTTTTTGTTTTATTTTTTATTTATTTTAGGGGGGGGGCAGATAGGGAATGGGCATGCCAGGGCCTTTAGCCACTACAAACGAACTCCAGATGCATGCGCCCCTTGTGCATCTGGCTTACGTGGGTCCTGGGGACTCGAACTTGGCTCCTCTGGCTTTGCAGACAAGCGTGTTAACCTCTAAGCCATCCTTCCAACCCCCTCCTTTTTTTATTTTTGGTTTTTCGAGGTAAGGTCTCACTCTAGCCCAGGCTGGCCTGGAATTCACTATGGAGTCTCAGGGTGGCCTCGAACTCACGGCAATCCTCCTACCTCTACCTCCCGAGTGCTGGGATTAAAGGAGTGCGCCACCATGCCCGGCTCCCCCCTCTTTTTTAATGTAATGTTTTACTTTAGCCCCGCTGACACTACATAGTCTCAGGGTGGCCTTAAACTCAGAGCAATCTTCCTGCCTCTGCCTCCCCAGTGCTGGGATGAAAGGTACACACCTTTACCACCACGGCCAGCTAAATTTAAGATTTTCTAAATAAAAATAATCCCTATATTTACAAGATAGCAAAAAGAGTTAAATATGTAACAAATATATATAAAACCAACTCTTCATTGAAAGGATACAGATTTGTGAAAATTGTAGGCAGGCTTCACTGTAAAATAAAGTTAAAGAAAAAAAATCAGATAAATTCAACTCCTTCCAAAATACTGAAATGCTTTTGTAGAATTTACTATACCAATCACAAGTAATTTTCTTTTCTTTCTAGTATTTTGTTAAGGCAGAGTCTCACTCTACCACAGACTCACTGGAACTCACTCCGCAAGGCCAAGCTGGCTTTGAACTCATAGCAATCCTCCTACCTAAAGTACTAGGATTAAAGGCATGAGGCATATGCCTGGCTACAAGTATTTTTCTGAAATTATCAGTTTCTGTCACTGCAATAAGCTGGAAGAAGAAGGTAAATTTTACTTCAAGAGTCTTTCCTATAATTTTCAGATTAATGAACCATTTGCTGTTACAAACCTAAAGTGATAACTGGACTTGGCAGCTAAAAACAAGAGTTAGTATCTACTATGTTGCTTCTTTATCAGAAAGTACATCTTAATATAGCCTCTTAACCTGCAACAGGAAGATACAGTGACGATGACTTATGTGTGTGATAATGTAATAATCTATAATAGCAAGAGATTCCAAAAACCGACTATACAACAAAAGGAAAAAAAATTCTCTACCCCAAAGCTACATCTCCAGACTGAGACCCTTCTTCAAAAAACAAAAACAAAGCCAGGTGTAGTGGCATACACTTTTAATCCCAGCATTTGGGAGGCAGAGCTAGGAGGATCAACTACTTAGTGAATTCCAGGTCAGCTTGAACTAGTGTGAGACCCTATCTCGAAAAACCAAAAAAAAAAAAAAAAAATTTTTTTTTTAAAAATCTAAAACAAAAAAGAATTTAGGCCAGGCGTGTGACACATGCCTTTAATCCCAGCACTGAGAAGGCAGAGGTAGGAGGATCCCTGTGAGTTCAAGGTCAGTCAGCCCAGGACTACAGAGTAAGTTCCAGGACAGCCATGGCTAGAGTGAGACCCTACCTTGGAAGAAAAAAATAAAAGATTTTAAGTTTCCAAGTACGCCTCAGATGTCTCTAGTGTCAACATTCATAAGTAATGGAACATGAAAACATAAGCACACCTTTTGGTATCAACTTTAATAGCTACAAAATTGTCTGAAGATGCTTCTGTCACTTTCTCGTCCTCCCAGCTTGCAGCCATCTGTGTGGACTGCTCATCATCACCTGTAAAACAGAAGGCCAAGAATTGCTGATTGCAAATTCTTTTTCCCTGTAAAACTGAACTCCAAATAAAACATAATCCTACAAATACTGCTTTCTACCAAATTTAAAAACTGATCTTTCTGGAATTGGTGATGTGGTTCAGTTGCTAGCACGTGCACAGCCATGGGGTTCCATCCATAGCACAATCACACAAACAAGACTTTTATCTTTGACTTCAGTTGACTCTGTCTCCAAAGTACATAGGAATGAGCTACTTCTTACCACTTCCACCAACACCTTGATGCAAGCTACCCAAGTTACCTAGGCAACTACAATAGCCTCCTAAGTAGGCCCTAGTGTAAGTAGCTAGGCAGGAATTAGCAGGCTTGGAGGCCACTGAAAATGGACCCCACCTCTATTTCCCTGGTGAAAGGAGGGTGTGGAGGTATCAGGGTTTGTTGAGGAAAGGATACTTCTGCTGGTCAAAGGAAAAGAACCTGAGTCTACCTCTGGCCCTGGGTGGAGACATGTCATTCTATACTACCCAAAACGTAGGAGTATAAAGACATAATAAGGGCTGGAGAGATGGCTTAGCGGTTAAGGCACATGCTTGCCAAGCCTAAAGACCCAGGTTTGATTCTCCAGATTCCACATAACCCAGATGGCACATGCATCTGGAGTTCATCTGCAGTGGCTAGAGGCCCTAGCGCAGCCCATTCTCTCTCATCTCTCTTTCAAATAAAAATTAAAATTTAAAAAAAGGACTGGAGAGATGGCTTAGTGGTTAAGCACTTGCCTGTGAAGCCTAAGGAACCTGGTTCAAGGCTTTACTCCCCAGTACCCACATAAGCCAGATGCACAAGGTGGTGCATGCGTCTGGAGTTTATTTGCAGTGGCCACAGGCCCTGGCACAGCCCATTCTCCTCTCTGTCTCAAATAAAAATAAAAATTTGAAAAAAAAAAAAAGAAGATGGACTGGAGAGATGGTTTCGTGGTTAAGCGCTTGCCTGTGAAGCCTAAGGACCCCGGTTCAAGGCTTGACTCCCCAGTACCCACATAAGCCAGATGCACAAGGTGGAGCATGCGTCTGGAGTTCATTTGCAGTGGCTGGAGGCCCTGGTGCACCCATTCTCTCCCTGCCTCTCTCTGTCTGTTGCTCTCAAATAAATAAATTTTAAAAAAAGACATACTAAGGTCCCCAAAAGCTAATTCAACTGATCTGGACAATCATTAGGCCAGAAGACCACCACTCAGAAGGCTGATTCACCCTCAGACATTTAAGGATGTGGGAGAAATAATTATCACCTTAAGGAGACATGCACTTATACTCACAGAAGCCCCCTCCTTCGATGCACTTGCTTCCAGACCTACACTGCAAACTTGCCTGCTTTTCTCAGTTCTAACTCAAAAAGCATTACCTGACCCTAACCCTTTCTATCTCTTCTTTGGATACCAGCCAAAATCCTAAGCATGTTTGCCCTGACCTTCTGGGTTTTCTCACTGTTTCACTGAAGACTCTCTACCCTATGCAGCTGCTTGCTGACCTCTATTGCTGAACCTGCCAGCTTTCCCAGACTCTTAATTCTAAAGGAATGACTTTTTCTTTCCCCTTTTTCCATCTCTCTCCTCCCAACAGCTGCCAGTATTTACAGTGTGCCTGACTAGTTATTTTTCTCAAAACTTTCTTTTACCATTGATACCAAGAAACCAAGAAAGGGAATTTCAGTTCTCCAGTAACACTTGCTGGGTTCTATTATACTGCAATTGTCCTTACAAAGACTTTATCAACCTTCTGCTGGAAATTCTACACTGGTTCCCTATTTTCTTCTAAGCAAAAGGCCTATCTTCATATACCCCTATATCAGGCTGAAAATAACCTTTTGAACTCACTTCCTTTTGCTATTCCCTTCTATTCCTCAAATACCAACAATATTCCAACTTAATGATTCTTTTTCCACATTGCTTTTAATACTTTCTAATATACTGACTTCATGTTTACTGTTCACTGTCTTTCTTTTCCAGCAAGAAAGTTTCTTGAGGTCAAGGACTGCTTTTCCTGTTCTCCTAAGAGTCAAATCCTTGTAGCAGAACCTGTACAGTCAGTAACTAGCATTCTGTAAGTATTCTTTGGAATGAATATTTAATGTCTGGCACAGTATACTGTCATGCCTACAACACTTGACTTTAATGCCACACATCAGAACATGCTGGGTGTGAGATGAGAACCAAGAATATCAAGAATAAATGTATGAGAAACTTAGACATGGAAAAAGTAAATGAACAGCTCAAGGCAAAAAAGATCTGGGCTGGAGAGATGGCTTAGTGGTTAAGGCGCTTGCCTGCGAAGCCTAAGGATCCATGTTTGACTCTCCAGATCCCACATTAGCCAGAAGCACAAAGGTGAGGCAAGCACAAGGTTGCACATGCCCACTAGGTGGCACAAGCGTCTGGAATTCGAGTTCAGTGGCTGAGTCCCTGGTGTGCCAGTTCTCTCTCTCTCTAATATAAACCGGGCATGGTGGCGAACGCCTTTAATCCCAGCACTTGGAAGGCAGGGGTAGGAGAATGAGTTCAAGGCCACCCTGAGACTACAGAGTGAATTCCAGGTCAGCCTGGGCTAGAGTGAGACCCTACCTCAAAAGACCAAAAAACTGTAAGTAAATGCCAGGCGTGGTGGCGCACGCCTTTAATCCCAGCACTCGGGAGGCAGAGGTAGGAGGATCGCCGTGAGTTCGAGGCCACCCTGAGACTCCATAGTGAATTCCAGGTCAGCCTGGGCTAGAGTGAGACCCTACCTCGAAAAACCAAAAAAAAAAAAAAAAATTATAAATAATAAATTTTTTAAACAGAGCACCTCAGGCTGGGCGTAGTGGCACATGCCTTTAATACCAGCACTTGGGAGGCAGAGGTAGAAGGATCGCTGTGAGTTCAAGGCCACTATGAGACTGCATAGTGAATTCCAGGTCAGCCTGGGCTACAGTGAGACCCTACCTCGGGGGGAGTGGCACCTCAGACTGGAGAGGTGCCTTAGCAGTTGAGGCACTTTTCTTAGGAAGCCTAAGGACCCAGGTTTGATTCCCCAGTACCCACATAAGACAGATGCATAAGGTGGCATATGCATCTGGAGTTAGTTCATTTGCAGTGGCCCTGGTGCACCTATTCTTTCTGTCTTTACCTTTCTAAAATATGTAAAGAAATAAAAGGTGTGTGTTTTTTTTTAAGAGCACCTCTTTAGCAAACCCATGGGAATCAAGATGAAAACAAGGGGGAATCACCATTTGTAGTGTGGGAAAATTCTGAATGTGTCTGCAGAGACTGTAAAGATAATTGAAATATTTTTTAAGTCTTTGTTTTGTTTGTTTGTTTGTTTTCAAGGTAGAGTCTTCCTTTCTATCCCAGGCTAATATGTATCTCTCAGAGTGGTCTCAAACTTGCAGTGATCCACCTACCTCTGCCTCCCAAGTGCTGGGATTAAAGGCATGTGCTACCACACTGGTCTGTTTTTTGTTTGTTTTGAGACAGGGTCTCACTCTAGCCCAGGCTGACCTAAAACCTAGAACTCACAGTGATCCTCCTACCTCTGTTTCTCAAGTGCTGGCATGGAGTGTACCACCACACCTGGTAAGATGATTAAATTCTTATAAAATGACCCAACTATCAACCTAGAAAGTAGATAGACACAAATGCTTTTAGTAAATCACTTCCAGAAAGCTGAAAAGAGCGAGGAATCCTGCTTATTATTTATTCATTCACTCACTAATTCATTTCACAGTTCAAGGAATTTGGTTTAAATACTAAATACCAAAACAACTTAGCCCTAAAAACAAAAGAACAAAGAACAAAACAAACAAATAGAAGACTGTTTTCAGTGGAGCATAAAATATAATTGTGCAAAAAAAAAAATGTAACCAAGGGCTGGAGAGATGGCTTAGTGGTTAAGGCGCTTGCCTGTGAAGCCTAAGGATCCATGTCTGATTCTCCGGGTCCCACATAAGCCAGATGCACAAGGTGGTGCATGCACCTGGAGTTCATCTGCAGTGGCTATCAGTGGCTAGAGGCCCTGGTACACCCATTCTGTGCCTAATAAATGAATGAATACAAATATTTTAAAAAAGGAAAAGAAAAAATGTAACCAAGTAGGAAACTACCAATAGTTATATAGGTAATTGCTATGAAAGTGAGATCTCTCTGTAACGGTCAGAAAAGCCTTCTTTGAGGTGGTTTTTTGTTGTTGTTGTTTTTCAAGGTAGGGTCTCTCTCTACCTCAGGCTGACCTAGACTTCAAGGGTGGCCTTGAACTCACAATGATCCTCCTACCTCTGCTTCCTGAGTGCTTCCTGTGCCACAACACCTGGCTTAATTTTATATATTCCTATTTATTTGCAAGGAGATAAGAGACAGACAGACAGAGGATGGGCACCAGGGCCTCTAGCTGCTGCAAATGAACTCCAGATGCATCACTTTGTGCCGCTGGCTTAATGTGGGACCTGGGGAATTGAATCCAGGTTGTTAGGCTTTGCAAGCAAGCGCCTTAACCGCTGAGTCATCTCTCCAACCTTCTGAGGTGACTTTTAAGGAAGTCCTAAAGAATAAAGCAGTGAGCCTCACCAAGTGGCAGAAAAGCTCACCATGCAGAAAGAACACAGGTGGAGGGAAAGGTTTGTGTGATGGAATATGACAATGGAGACCATTAAGCAAGATGAAACCTAAACATGGCCCCCACCCAACAGTTTATTCAAGTCAATGCACGTGGTGACATTTAGAAACCATGGGGGAGAAAAGCCGGTTAAGGCAACAAATCTATCTTTCAGCTTGAGAATCACTTGTGTGACGGAACTAAGTGGGAACGTCACATAAGCAGTGGGAGTATGGCCCAACTCTTCATGAGGTTAGTGCCTTTCGTTCCTTCATTTACATTGCACTGTGTGCTCAGGGTCCCAAATGTCTCATCCCTACTGGCAGTGTCTGTCCATGACTCAGCCTTGAAGTGGCAGGAACTGCTGCTTGACCAGCGGAAGTAGAAAGCTAAAAGCAATTTTCAATGAGAGCTTTCTCAATACTGATTATATCCCACGGGAACCACGAATTATTTCAGTATCTTTAGCTTCATCATCCATCCATCCATCATCTATCTATTTATGTAGCTATCTAATTTGCTTGTGTATGTAGTATAGGCACATGTATGCAGACATGAGGCGGCCAAAGGAGGGCACCAGGAACCTTCCACCTTTTGCTCTTCAGCCTTATTTCCCTGAGACAGAGTCTCTCACTGAACCTGGAGCTCATCACTTTTCAGTTAAATTGACTGACCAGGGAGCCCCAATGATCCTCCTGTCTATGCCCCATTCAGTACCAGGGTTATAGCCATGTATACATTTTTACATGGATGCTGGGAACTGAACTCATGCTTGCACAGCAAGCTCTTACTAAGCTATCCCCTCAGTACTCTACTTTCTCGTGTTTAACTACCAGTATACTATAAGGTTAGGTGGCCCTAAGACTTTAGGAGAAAATACTATATCCTTGGTTAACATTGGCAGTATCCAGGGTGAAGGCACTTAGTGCACACTCTGAAGCATACTTAGCTGCATTCTTTTAGAGCTAGCCCTTCAAAGAGCCGGGTGTGGTGGCGCACGCCTTTAATCCCAGCACCAGGGAGGCTGAGGTAGGAGGATCACTGTGAGTTCAAGACCACCCTGAGACTACATAGTGAATTTTAGGTCAGCCTGGGCTAGACTGAGACTCTACCTTGAAAAGAAAAAAAAAAAAAAAAAAAAAAAAAACAGATCTAGCCCTTCAAACCTAAGAAAAAAACTCAAAAGGCTGTGTGTCCTATGTGAACCAAAGGAGACAGTCAGGCTGGAGAGATGGCTTAGTGGTTAAGGCACTTGCCTGCAGAGCCAAAGGACCCAGGTTCAATTCACAAGGACCCCCGTAAGCCAGAGTCACAAGGTGGTGCGTGCATCTGGAGTTCCTTTGCAGTGGCTAGAAGCCCTGGTATACCTGTTCTCTCCCCCTCTCTCTTTCTCTCTGCCTCTTCCTCTCTTTCAAATAAATTATTTTTTAAAGGAGGCAGTCAGTTATACCTGACATTAATACATTTTTGCCTGCCTTACAAAACCACTGAATAGTCATGACACCTTAGCTTCAGGCTAATTTTATATATATATATATATATATATTTTTTTTTTTTTTTTTGAGGTAGGGTCTCACTCTAGCCCAGGCTGACCTGGAATCACTATGGAGTCTCAGGGTGGCCTCGAACTCATGGCAATCCTCCTACCTCTGCCTGCCGAGTGCTGGGATTAAAGACGTGCGCCACCACGCCTGGCTAATGATATATGTTTAAAGAGAGTGACTTTGGGCAGAAGTATCTTGTGGAGGTGGATAGAAGCCATAGATTGTTACTAAAAAAAATTTCAGTGCCAGGGGTAGGATACCTTCCAGTGAGTTGTTGACTTTAATGTTGATGCATTATAGGCTGCCAGGGCTCTTGGTTTCCCACCAGAACTAGATGGTTAAAACCCTATTGCTGCAGAATCCACATGCATGTAATGCAGGTCACTGAGAAATCAAGAATGGAGCTGAGCTAGAAGCCTCCTCCCTGTTGACTAGCTGTCAAGACACTAGAAAGGCTGGGCATGGTGGCACATGCCTTTAATCCTAGGCAGAGGTAGGAAGATTGCCATGAGTCCGAGGCCACCCTGAGACTACATAGTGAATTCCACGTCAGCCTGAGCTAGAGTGAGACCCTATCTCTGGAGAAAAAAAAAAAAAGCTAGGAAGACCTAGGCAGCCTGTTAGGGAAGAAAAGTCATGCATGGTGTTAATCAGCAATTGAACCTCATAAGCTTTATGGCTGGCCAGCCAGGCCAAATGTACCAACTGGTACAACTGCTCTGATTGGACTTGAGGCCCATTCCATGGGAGAGAATTCCTGCCTGATACTGAAAACCTAAAGAAGGGTTAGAGCGATGGCTCAGTGGTTAAGGTGCTTGCCAGCAAAGCCAAAGGACTCAGGTTCGATTCCCTATTACCCATATAAAGCCAGATGCACAAGGTGGCACATGCGTCTGGAGTTCCTTTGTAGTGGCTGGAGGCCCTGGCATGCCCATTTTCTCTCAAATAAATAAAATAAATATAAAAATAAAAACTAATGAACCCCCCCTCCAGGCTTTTGCCCACCCTCCTCTATCCCTTCTTCCTCTCTCCTACTTTGGCAGGCCCTGGCCCTCCCCCACCCCTGAAAAAAAAAACACAATGAAAAAAATCTAATGAAAAGCCTATGGCTTAGAAGGTCATAAACCCTAAAAAGGAAGCTATATCTGTTGTCTAGCTAAATGGATATATTATGCTCACCAGACTGCCCTATATGCACTTATGTTTACGCCCATAAATTAACGTTACCCTCACTTTTGGTTAGAGAAACTACTACTTTTGGATGATGGTGACTACTGGGGAGACTCAAAACTCATCAGTGCTGAGAAGTGACACTGGAGTGTTCAGCACTAAATGAGACATCTCTATCATACCCTCAAAGGCTCAGGGAGCACCATAAAAAATATGGTGGGAAAGGGGAGGAGCATTTATAATACTGTCTTCCAGACATAAAATGGCCTAGATATTCATGACCTCACAGTGTCTGATCCTACCTACACAAGACCTGCATAATAGGAGGGAAAAAATGACATGAAAGTAAGAGCAAGTCTAGTTTTAAGTAGTAGTGATTCAGTGGAGAGAGGATTTGGAGGGAAAAAAGAGAAGGTGGTAGGAGGGGATCATGATCATGGTATACTGTCTGTATTTATAGAAGTTGGCAATAATAAAGTTTTAAAAAGTTAGGCCGGGCGTGGTGGCGCACGCCTTTAATCCCAGTACTTGGGAGGCAGAGGTAGGAGCATTGCCATGAGTTCGAGGCCACCCTGAGACTCCATAGTGAATTCCAGGTCAGCCTGGGCTAGAGTGAGACCCTACCTCGAAAAACAAAAACAAAAACAAAAACAAAAAAAGTTAAGGAGCCAGGAGTGGTGGCAAACGCCTTTAATCCCAGCACTCGGGACGAGGGGGGGGGTGGTGAGGGGAGCAGAGGTAGGAGGATTGCTGAGTTTGAGGCCACCCTGAGACTACATAGTGAATTCCAGGTTAGTCTGGGCTAGAGGGAGACCCTATCTTGAAAAAACAAAAAGGGGCTGTAGAGATGGCTCAGTGGTTAAGGCACATATTTGCCTGCAAAGCCTAAAGACCTGGGTTCAATTCCCCAGTACCCATGTAAAGCCAGATGGACAAGGTGGGGCATGCATCTGGAGTTCTTTTGCAGCAGCTAGAGGCCCTGGTAGGCCCATGTTTTCTCTCTGCTTCCAAATAAATAAAAAATGTAAAAACAGCTGGCCTTTGGAGACAGTTTTCTGGTGGGTATCCACATTTTTGATCTCAAGACATTCTAAATCTAAATTCCAGACAGGCATGCAGAATGCTTTTGGGAAGCTTCAGGGCACAGTGGCCAGGGTTCATACTGGCCAGGTTATCATGTCCATCTGCACCAAGATGCAGAAAAATAAGCATGTAATTGAAGACATGCACAGAGCCAAGTTCAAGTTTCCTGGCCACCAGACGATCCACGTCTCAAAGTGAGGCTTCAAGTTTAATGCCTGGCCATGAGTGTTGGGGACAACTGCCGTGCTTATGGGTACTGGTGTTGAATGTTGCTATAGGTCTCCTTATTCCATTGCCCTCCTTCCTAATAAAGCTTGCATAAATCAGGAAAAATAAAATAAAATAAAAACTACCTTGGCGTAGTGGCACACACCTTTAATCCCAGCACTGGGGAGGCAGGGTAGGAGGATTGCTATGAGTTTGAGGACAGCCTGAGACTACATAGTGAGTTCTAGGTAAGCCAGGGCTCGAGAGACCCTACATCACAAAACCCCCTAAAAAGGAAAAGGGCTGGAAAGATGGCTTAGTAGTTAAGGCACTTGTCTGCAAAGCCAAAGCATGCAGTTGCTATTCCCCATGACCCATGCAAGCCAGATACAAAAGGTAGCACATGCATCTGGAGTTCATTTGTAGCGGCTGGAGACCCTGGTATGCCCATTCTCTCCCTCTCTCTCTCTCTCTCCTCTCTGTCTCAAATAATAATTTTTTAAAAGTTAGGCCAGGTATGGTGGTGCATGCCTTTGATCCCAGCACTTGAGAGGCTGAAGTCGGAGGATCACCTCAAGTTTGAGGCCACCCTGAGACTATGTAGTGAATTTCAGGTCAGCCTGGGCTAGCATGACAACCTACCTCAAAAAAATCAAACAAGGGGCTGGAGAAATTGCTTAGTGGTTAAGGTGGTTGCCTGCAAAGCCAAAGGACCCAGGTTCTATTACCCAGAACCCACGTAAGCCAGATGCACAAGGTGGCATATGCATCTGGAGTTCATTTGCAGTGGCTATAGGTCCTGGTGTACCCAATTCTCTCGTTCCCTCTCTATCTTCCTCTTTCTCAAACAAATAAATAAGTTAGAGGGGCACAATGGACTGTGCCTGAATTCTGAGCAACCTGGGAAGATGAGGCAAGAGTACCATTTGAGCCCAAGATTTTTGTTTGTTTGTTTGTTGTTGGTGGTGGTTTTTGTTGTTTTGTTTTGTTTTTTAATCTCAGAGTGTGAGAAAAACAGGCAGACACCAGTCTGGATACCTGAGATGTTTTTATTTTTATTTATTTATTGGAGAGAAATAAAGAAGCAGAGAGAGAGGTTTAGCAGTGAAGGCCCTTGCCTGCAAAGCCAAAGGACCCAGATTTGATTCCCCAGGACCCATGTAAGCCAGGTGCACAAGGTAGCGCATGTATGTGAAGTTCATTTGCAGGGGCCGGAGGTCCTGGCATGCTCATTCTCTCTTTCTCTCTCTCAAATAAATAAATAAATAAAATAAGAAGCAAAGATCAGGCTGGGTGTGGTGGCTCATACCTTTAAACCCAGCACTCGGGAGGCAGTGGTAGGAGAACTGCTGAGAGTTCCAGGCCAGCCCGAGACTAATTCCAGGTCAGCCTGGGCTACAGTGAGACCCTACCCTGAAAACAACAAACATTCAAAAACAGCAAAGATCAGGCATGGTTGCACACACCTTTAATTCTGGTACTTCGGAGGCTGAGATAGGAGGTTCGAAACCAGCTTGGGCTACAGAGTGAGTTCTAGGCCAGCGTGTGCTAAAATAAGACCCTGACCCTACCTCAAAAACAACAACAAAAAGAGCAGGGGGATGGCTTACCAGTTAAAAGTACTTGCTTCCAAAGTCTGCTGGCCTGAGCTCAATTCCCTAGTACCCCACATAAAGCCAGACAATCAAAGTGGCACATGCAGCTGGAGTTCATTTGCAATGGCAAAGAATCCCTGGTGTGCCCAATTCGCTCTTTCTTTGTTCTCTCGCTGCTTGCAAATAAATAAACATCTTTTGCACAGACCGAAGAATTTCAGTTGGCCATGCTATATTCTCCCTTGAGGCTTGTACCAAGAACCTTTTTTGCAGTTATTTCTAAGGCAACTCTGAAAAGTTATCTTATACAGAATCATTGCCCAAGCTACGGAAAATTCAGTAGAAGGTGCTTTCTTGCAAAGCCTGCTGGCCCAAGGTTCAGTTCTCCAGCACCCATGTAAAGGCAGATGCGCAAAGTGGTGTATAATTCTGGAGTTCATTTGCAGCAGCTATAGACACTGGTGCACCCACAGTCTGCCTGTCCCTCTTGCAAATAAGAAAACAATAATTAAAACTTTCATATTTAATGATAAATTCACATTTCAGCAATTTTTCTTCGTGGCAGTGCATAAAGTTATAAGAATGTCTAAAAGCCAACTATAAGCGGGTATGGTAGTGCACGCCTTTAATCCTAGCATTCAGGAGGCAGAGGTAGGAAGGATTGGCATGAGTTTGAGGCCAGCCTAAGATTACAAAGTGAACTCCAAGTCAGCCTGGGCTAGAGCGAGACCCTACCTCGAAAAACAAAAGGAAAAAAAGAAAGAGGGAAGGAGGGAGGGAGGGAGAGAGAAACAGCAACGAAAATTAAAAGTCAATTATGAATAAGACATTACTAAAACACAGGTAGTTGGAAGAAATACGCTTCAAACCAACATTTGCAGACACTGGCCCATGTCATGGCAATGAGTAAAACCCTAAAAGCAGATGGTTTACTGCCGACCTACAAGACTTAAGTAATGAAAGGGGAGAATGGAGTAAGTAACGTCGGGTCAATGAGTGCACCGCCTAGAAAACGACCTCATCTTAGGGCACTAACGGGAACGAGAACCTTCTAAACTGCGGTGCAAGATCTAAATCCCATTGGCAACGAGGTCATTCTTTCACCTTCGGCCGTTTCTAGCACTAGCACCAACAGGACGCCTCCGAGAGGCTACAAAGTTTACGTTACACACGCACGCACGCACGCACGCACGCTGCCGGGCGACCGCCACCGCGGCGGTTCTCCGCGGCGGCCGATGACACAGCTTTCTCCGTGAGCCGCGGCCCGCGCCCGCCCCACGCACGAGGGGAGCTGGGGGCGCTGGGCGGCCAGGAGGACGGGGCCTCGGCGGGCGGCGGCGGCGGCGGCGGCGGCCTGCGGGCTCCCGGGCGGAGCGGAGGCGCCCCGCCGCCCGCCCGGCCCTCAGGCGGCGCCCTCCCGGCCGGTTCGGAGGCGGACGGAGAAGCAGGCCGCCGCACGGGCCGCCCCGCCGCTCCCGGGCCGCGCCGCCTCACCTGCCACGAACACCACGAAGACCGCGCCGCTGCTCTTAGCCGACGCGATGGCGGCCGGGATGGCGCCCTGGAACCACAGCATCGCTCCCCGGGCGCGGCCGCTCGCTCAGGCAGCGTGAGCAGCCGCCGCGATCCCGCAGTGGGCCGGCCTCTCCCAGTCCTCGGCGCGGCGGCCCCCGCCTCCGCACCCAGCTACTCGCCGGCAGGAAGGCAGGCAGGCAGGCGCGCACGCCCCACAGCGCCCGGGGACGCGCTCCACAGCGGCGCTCGGCAAGGAAAAACACACGCCCCCACGTCACGTGACGCCCCGTCGCCAAGGGAATCCGCGCCTCTGCGTGCGCGCGCCCGCCTCAGGCCCCTAATCCCGGAAGTGCGAAGCGGCGGCGGGAAGGGTGACTAACCGCTACTGCACGTCGGCGTCGCCTGCAGCTAGGCCTCACGGAAGTTGTAGTCCTCTAAGGTTCGTTCTGTTGTGGAACGTTTCTGAGGACCAGCAGCGGAGGACAGGGGCGGCAGTGAGCGACACTACACGTTAGCTCTAATGGTAGGGAGCCAGATCCGGTCACTCCCTTGCGTGGTTATGCCGTTCTGGGCCTTTCTGAGACCTTAAATGTGAACCAGTCGTCATGGAAAGAACTGAAAAGGCCAAGCGTAGTGGCCCACGCCTTTAATCCCAGCACTGGGGAGGCAGAGGTAGGAGGATCGCTGAGAGTTCGAGACCACCCTGAGATGATATAGTGCACTCCAGGTCAGCCTGGGCTAGGGTGAAACTCTACCTCGCGGGGGAAAAAAAAGAAAGAAAAAAAGGAAAAAACGTATCAACAGTCTTAACCAATCAGCCCTGCAAAGTATATGACTGGCCAGCCAGACAAGCTGTTACCACTAATGCAATAGTGGCATTTCTGTTTTAGGGGTAACCAATTGCTCCCTATTGGGTTTGCCTGTTTTATGGGAGAGAATTCATGCCTGATACTGAAAGCTTAATCAAAAGCCCATGACTGGAAAGACAGTAAGACCCAGAGGGGGCCTGGGACTACAGAGTTGAGTTCCAGGTCAGCCTGGGCTAGAGTGAGACCCTACTTTGAACAAAACAAAACAAAGACCCAAAGGGGAAGTTACTACTGTTGTTTTGGCTAAATCAATATATTATGCCTAACAAGTTGCCCTCTAAATATGTGTTTATATCCATATATTAGTACTACTCTCAGTTTTGGGTTAGAGAAGCTTCTCGTTCTTTTTTTTTTTTAAGTAAAGAGAGGAGAAAGAATGGGAGCGCCAGGGTCTGCAGCCGCTGCAAATAAACTCCAGATGTGTGTGCCACCTTGTGCATCTGACTTAATGTGGGTCATGGTCAATCAAACCCGGGTTCTTTGCTTTGCAGGCAAGCACCTTAACTGCTAAGCCATCTCTCCAGCCCAATTGTTATTATCATTATTTATTATCATTTGGGGTTTTTCTTTTTGAGATAGGGTCTCACTCTAGCCCAGGCTGACTTGGAATTCACTCTGTAGTCCCAGTCTGGTCCGGAACTCACAGTGATCCTCATACCTCTGTCTCCCTCCCAAGCGCTGGCATGAAAATATGTGCCACCATAACCCAGTTCTTTCTTTAAATGTATTTTATTTATTTATTTATTTGAGAAAGAGGTAGAGAGAGAATGGGCATGCCAGGGCCCCCAGCCTCTGCAAATGAACTCCAGATGTTTGCACCCCTTTGTGCATCTGGCTTATGTGGGTCCTGGAGAATTGAACTGAGTTCCTTAGGCTTCACAGGCAAAGGCCTTAACCACTAAGCCATCTGTCCAGCCCCCAGCTCTTTTCTCTTTTCAAGGCAGGGACTCAACTCTAGACCAGGCTGACCTTGAACTCACTCTGTAGTCCCAGGCTGGCCTCAAACTCATAGGGATCTTCCTACCTCTACCTCCTGAACAATGAGATCAAAGGCGTTTGTCACAATGTCTGGTCCAGCTTCTTTTTATTTTTTTATGTTTTATTTTTATTTATTTATTTATTTGACAGAGAAAGAGGGAGAGAGAGATAGAGAATGAGCGTTCCAGGGCCTCTAGCCACTGCAGACGAACTCCAGATGCATACGCCCCTTGTGCATCTGCCCCTTGTGCATCTGGCTAACGTGGGTCCTGAGGAATTGAACCTGGGTCCTTTGGCTTTGCAGGCAAACTCCTTAACCATTAAGCCATCCTTCCAGCCCCCAGCTTCTTTTTAAAAACCTATATATATATAGCCAGGCGTGGTGGTGCATGCCTTTAATCCTAGCACTCAGGAGGCAGAGTAAGAGGATCGCCATGAGTTCAAGGCAACCCTGAGACTACATAGTGAATTCCAGGTCAGCCTGGGCTACAGTGAGACCCTGCCTCGGAAAACAAAACAACAACAGAACTACATATACAGGGATGGGGAAATGGTTTAGTGGTTAAGGCGTTTGCCTGCGAAGCCTGAAGACCCCAGTTTGATTCCCCAGGACCCACATAAGCCATATGTGCAAGGGGGTGCATGTGTATGGAGTTCGTTTGCAGTGGCTAGAGGCCCTGCCTGCCCATTCTCACTTTCTCTCTGCCTCTTCCTCTGTCTCTCTCTCAAATAAATAAATCAATAAAATATTTTTTAAAAGCTACATATATATGTATGTATATATGTACAAATACACACACACACACACACATATATATATATATATATATATATATATATATATATATATATATATATGTTATTTAGAGAGATTGTATGGCTATTCCAGGGCCTCTTGTCACACTACAAATTAACCCCATTCAAATGAGCACTTTGTACATCTGGCTTTATGTGGTTACTGGGGAATGGAACGTGCCAGCAAGCTGCTGAGCTATAGCTTGAGCTCCAGAAGCTTCTCTTTTCAGATGGCAGTGACTACTGGAGAGATTCAAAGCTTGTCAAAGTGCAATGCTGAAAAAAAGGTGATAGTTGAGTGTTCAACACTAAATGAGGTATCTCTATCATCGCCTCCAAGCCTCAAAGACCATTGTGGAAGAATGTAAGGGCCAAAGGGTAGGAGGAGTGCTTTGGAGCATCTTCTTTCAGAGACAAAGTGGCTGGTGCATTGAGGACATCACAGCAGCTGTTACCTACTCAAGGTCTACATAATATTGGGATCATAAACATGTCATGAATAATAGAGGAGGGCAAAAATAATACATTAAGCCAGGCGTGGTGGTGCACGCCTTTAATCTCAGCACTCAGGAGACAGAGGCAGGAGGATCACTGTGAGTTGTGAGTTCAAGACCACCCTGAGACCACATCGTGAATTCCAGCTCAGCCTGGACTAGAGTGAAACTCCACCTCAAAAAGCCAAAAAAAGAAAAAAGAAAAGAAAGAAAGAAAAAGAAAAACGAAATTAAAAAAAAAAAATTATCCAGGCACATGGTGGCGCATGCCTTTAATCCCAGCACTCAAGTCTGAGGCCACTCTGAGACTACATAGTGAATTCCAGGTCAGCCTGAGCTAGAGTGAGACACTACCTTGAAAAACTAAAAAAAAAAAAAAAAAAAAAAAAAAAAAAAAAAAAAAAATTATATCAAAATAGAAGCTGGGTGTGGTGGGTGCATGCCTTTACTCCCAACACTTGGGAGGCAGAGGTAGGAGGATCATTGCAAATTCAAGGCTAGTTTGGGACTATAGAGTGAGTTCCAGATCAGCCTGGGCTACAATGAGATCCTACCTCAGAAAACAAGCAAACAAACAGAAAACAAAAACAACAAACAAACCCTTACAGACAACTTTACAAAAATGAAAGATGCAGGAAATGTTGCTTGTTTCATTGGCGTTCACTAGCCTTTTTAAAAATAATTTTATTTATTTACTAGAGAGAGAATGGGAGTGACAGGGCCTCTAGCCACTGCAAATGAACTCCAGATGCATGTGCCACAGTGTGCATCTGGTTTACATGGGTTCTGGGGAGTTGAACCTGGGTCCTTAGGCTTCACAGGCAAGCACCTTAACCGCTAAGCTCTCTGTCTAGCCTCTGATTTTTTTATTTTTGTTTTTTTGAGGTAGGGTCTCACTCTAGCCCAGGGTGACCTGAAAGTGATTCTGTAGCACCAGGCTGGCCTTGAACTATCTGAGCCTCCCTCCTGAGTGCTGGGATTAAAGGCGTGTGCTGCCACACCTGGCCTCAATGTCTTTTCTTTTCTTTTCTTTCTTTCTTTCTTTCTTTTTTTTTTTTTTGTATCTGTTGCAGTCAGGTTCACATTGCTGGCAGAAATCACTGGACCAAGAGCAGCTTATGGGAAAAAAAGAATTTATTTTGGCTTACAGACTCGAGAGGAAGCTCCATGATGGCAGGGAAAACAATGGCATGAGCAGAGGGTGGACATCACCCCTGGCCAACATAAGGTGGGCAATAGCAACAGGAGAGTGTGCCAAACACTGGCAAGAGGAAATTGGCTATAACGCCCATAAGCCTGTCCCCAACAATACACTGCCTCCAGGAGGCGTTAATTCCCAAATTGCCATCAGCTGGGCACCTAGCATTCAGAAGGCCTAAGTTTATGGGGGACACCTGAATCAAACCTCCACCGTATCTTTAAAAAATTTTTTAAGCTGGGCATGGTGGCACAGGCCTTTAATCCCAGCACTTGGGAGGCAGAGGTAGAAGGATTTCCATGAGTTCTAGGCCATCCTGAGTCTACATAGGGAATTCCAGATCAGCCTAGGCTAGAGTGAAAACCCTACCTCAAAAAAAAAAAAAAAAAAAGAAAGAAAGAAAAAAAAAAAGGCCAGGTATAGTGGTGCATACCTTTAATCCCAGCTCTCAGGAGGCAGAAATAGGAGGATCACTGTGAGTTCAAGGCCAGCCTGAGACTACATAGTGAATTCCAGGTCAGCCTGAGTATATATATATATAAAATAAAATTAAAAAAATTAAACCAGGCGTGGTTACACATGCGTTTAATCCGAGCACTCAGGAGGCAGAGGTAGGAGGATCGCCATGAGTTGAAGGCTACCGTGAGACTAAATCCAGCTCAGCCTGGGATAGAGCGAGACCCTACCTCAAAAAAAATTTTTGTTTAAATATATTTAAAAAAAAATGTTTAATATTTTATTTTTATTTACATTTGAGAGAGAAAGAGGCAGAGAGAATGGGTGTGCCAAGGCTATCACCGAACTCCAGAAGCATGCGCCACCTTGTGCATATGTCTTACGTGGGTCCTGGGGAATCGAACCTGGGTCCTTTGCCTTTGCAGGCAAGTGCCTTAACTGCTAAGTCATCTCTCCAGCCCTCAATATTTTTTTAAATTTTTTAAAATATTTATTTATTTATTTGAGAGTGACAGATAGAGAGAGGAAGAGGCAGATAGAGAGAGAGAGAGAGAGAGAGAGAGAGAGAGAGAATGGGCACTCCAGGGCCTCCAGCCACTACAAACGATCTCCAGACGTGTGTGCCCCCTTGTGCATCTGGCTAACGTGGGTCCTGGGAAATCAAGCCTCGAACCAGGGTCCTTAGGCTTCACAGGCAATCGCTTAACCGCTAAGCCATCTCTCCAACTCTCAATGTGTTTTTTTAAATATGTATTTATTTATTTTGTGAGGGGGGATACAAAGATAGAGGCAGATAGAGATACAGAGGGAGAGAGAGTAAGAGAGAATGGACCTGCCAGGTCCTGTAGCCACTGAAAATGAACCCAGATGCATATGCCACCTTGTGCATCTGGCTTTACATGGATACTGGGGAATTTAACTGGGATCCTTTGGCTTTGCAGCCAAGCACCTTAACCATTGAGCCATTTCTCCAGACCCACAATATGTTTTTTTTTTTTTTTTCTTTTTCTTTTCAAGGTAGGGTCTCACTCTAGCTCAGGCTGACCTGGAATTCACTATGTACTCTCAGGTGGCCTCGAACACACTGTGATCTTCCTACCTCTGCCTCCCAAGTGCTGAGATTAAAGGTGTGCGCCACCATGCCCTGCTCAATGTGTTTTTTTAAAAAATATTTTTCATAAAAATATTTTTTTCGTTTATTTATTTATTTGAAAGAGAGACAGGTACAGAAAGAGAATAGGTTGTACCAGGGCCTCCAGTTGCTGCAAATGAATGCCAGATGCATGCACCACCTTGTGCCTCTGGTTTATGTGGGTCCTGAGGAATTGAACCTGGGTCCATTGGCTTTGCAGGCAAACAACTCAACCACTAAGCCATCTCTCCAGGCCGTTTTTTTGTTTGTTTGTTTGTTGTTGTTTTCCAAGTTAGGGTATTGCTGTAGCCCCAGCTGACCTGGAATTCACTCTGTAGTCTCAGGGTAGCCTGGAACTCAAGACCATCCTCCTACCTCATCCTCTCTCAAGTGCTGGAATTAAGGGCATGTGTCACCACACCGGGCTCAAAATGTTCTTTTAATAGATTTGTTTATTTATTTTGAGAGAGAGGATGGGCATGCCAGGGCCTCTAGCCACTACAAATGAACTCCAGACGCATGAGTCTCTTTATGCATCTGGCTTATGTGGGTATTGGAGAATTGAACCTAGGTCCTTGGGCTTCGCAGGCACATGCCTTAACTGTTAAGCCATCTCTCCAACCCACAATTTTTTTAAAAAAATTTATTTGTTTATTTATTTGACAGAGAAAGAGGGAGAGAGAATGGGCATGCCAGGGCTTCCAACCACTGCAAATGAACTTCAGACTTGTGCATCTGGCTAACGTGGGTCCTGGGGAATCGAACCTGGGTCCTTTGGCTTTGCAGGCAAACACCTTAACCACTAAGCCAACTCTCCAGCCCTTTGTTTTTTTTTGTTGTTGTTTGTTTGTTTTTTTGAGGTAGGGCCTCACTCTAGACCAGACTGACCTGGAATTCACTATGTAATTTCAAGGTGGCCTCATACTCATAGCAATCCTCCTACTTCTGCCTCCTGAGTGCTGGGATTAAAAGTGTGCACCACCCCACAAATAAATAAATAAATAAATACTAAAAAATATATCTTTATGAGCTGAAGAGCTGGCTTGGCAGTTAAAGCACTTCCCTACAAAACAAAAAGACCCAGATTTGATTCCCCAGAACCCACGTAAGCCAGATGCACAAGGTGGTGCATGCATCTGGAGTTTGTTTGCAGCAGCTGGAGGCCCTGATGTGCCCATTCTCTCTCTCTCTCTATCTCTCTCTCTCAAATAGATAAATATAAAACATTGAAGCCAGGCATGGTGCTGCGTGCCTTTAATCCCAGCACTCGGGAGTCAGAGGTAGGAGGATTACCGTGAGTTTGAGGCCACCCTGAGAATACAGAGTGAATTGCAGGTCAGCCTGTGCTAGAGTGAGACCCTGCCTTGGAAAACCAAAAATAAATAAATAAATTGAACCCAGGTCCTCAGGCTTTGCAGGCATGTGTCTTGTAGTAGTTTGAATGGATGTCTCCCAGTAGGATCTCCAGCCACCTGGCTGAAGGAGATGTCACTGTGGGCGGATCCTAGGATCAAGCCCTAAAATATGTTTGGGAGTGGATCTTGAATTCCAGCCTCTGGTATGCAGAGAGCTGAGTTCTGTTGGTTTCCTGGAGTGAGCCGGCTTCTGGTGCTGCTGGTGGTTTTCTCTCTGTGTGGCCCTGTGAAAGAGGGCCAGCTTCTTCCGCCATTATGAACTTCCCCTGGATCTGTAAGCTTCAAATACACCTTTCTTCCTATAATCTGTCTGGTTTGGAAATTCACCCCAGGAACATGAAGCTAACTACAACATGCTTTAACTGCTGAGACATCTCTCTAGCCCTCAATATGCTTTTTTGTTTTGTTTGTTTTGGAGGTAGGGTCTCACTCTAGCCTAGGCTGACCTGGAATTCACTATGTAGTCTCAGGTTGGCCTCAAACTCACAGTGATCCTCCTATCTCTGCCTTCCGAGTGCTGGGATTAAAGACGTGCGCCACCATGCCTGGCCTCAATATGCTTTTTTTAAAAAAAATATTTTATCTATTTATTTATTGGAGAGAGAAAAAGAGGCACATAGAGACAGAATGGGTGTGCCAGTCATTGCAAATGAACTCCAGATGCATGTGCCACCCTGTGCATCTAGCTTATGTGGGTCCTGGGGAATCAAACCTGGGTCTGTAGGCTTTGCAGGCAAGCTAAGCCATCTATCCAGCCCTCAGTATGATTTTTTTTTGTGTGTGTGTGTGTGGGGGGGGGGTTTGAGGCAGGTTCTCACCCTAGCCCAGGTTGACCTGGAATTCACTATGTAGTCTCGGGGTGGCTAATGCAACATTTTTCTGATAGAACTTCATGGTTCATTAATTTTAATCTTATATAGAATTAATTTCTTTGGGTTGGTCTTCATGGATGAATCACCTCATTCCCACTGAGGTTACTTCTTTATTAATTTATTCTAATAATTTCTTCTTTACGAGTGCTACTATGGTGGTGGTGACTGACCCAGAAAAACCAATTCATTCGGGAATTTGGAGTCCTTTCACTCTCTCCCTCTTTCTCTCAAATAAATAAATAAATAAAAATTATATTAAAAAAAAACCCTCGGGGGTTGGAGAGATGGCGTAGGGGTTAAGTGCTTGCCTGTGAAGCCTAAGGACCCCAGTTAGAGGGTCAATTCCCCAGGACCCACGTTAGCTAGATGCACAAGGGGGTGCACGCGTCTGGAGTTCGTTTGCAGTGGCCTCACTCTAGTTCAGGTTGACCTGGAATTCACTATGTAGTCTCAGGGTGGCCTCAAACTCACAGCGATCCTCCTACCTCTGCCTCCCTAGTGCTGGGATTAAAGGCGTGCGCCACCATGCCCAGCTTCTCTCTCTCTCTCTCTCTCTCTCTCTCTCCCTCCCTCCCTCTTTCTCTCTGTCGCTCTCAAATAAATAAATAAATAAAAATAAACAAAAAAAAAATTCGGGGCTGGAGGGATGGCTTAGTGGTTAAGGCGCTTGCCTGGGAAGCATAAGGATCTAGGCTCAATTCTCCAGATCCCATGTAAATCAGATGCACAAGGTGGTGCATGCATCTGGAGCTCATATGCAGTGGCTGGAAGGCCTGGTGTTCCCATCTCTCTCTCTCTAATAAATAAATACAAAATAAAAATAATTAGCCGGGCGTGGTGGCACATGCCTTTAATCCCAGCACTTGGAAGGCAGAGGTAGAAGGATTGTCATGAGTTCAAGGTTAGCCTACCTGAAAAAACAACAACAAATTTTTTTTTAAATTTATTTGCAGTGGCTAGAGGCCCTGGTGTGCCTATTCTCTCTCTCTCCCTCTAATAAATAATTTTTTTTTTTTTTGGGTTTTTTGAGGTAGGGTCTCACTCTAGCCCAGGCTGACCTGGAATTCACTATGGAGTCTCAGGGTGGCCTTGAACTCACGGCGATCCTCCTACCTCTGCCTCCTGAGTGCTGGGATTAAAGGCGTGCGCCACCACGCCCAGCCCTAATAAATAAATTAAAAAAAAAAAAAAAAAACCTTAAGGGGCATGAAGAGACATATTTCCTTAAAATCCCTTCTCTTTCCCATACTTTTATTTTTATATTTTACTTATTTATTTTCAAAGGCGGGGGGGGGGCAGGGAGAATGGGTGCCACAGGACCACTGCAAACAACCTCCAGATGTATATACCACTTTGTACTTAGCTTTACATGGGTCCTGAGAAATCAAACCTGGGTCATTAGGCATTGCAAGCAAGTGCCTTAACCACTGAACAATCTCTCCAACCCCTCCCATACTTCTTTTTGTTTGTTTGTTTTCAAGATAGAGTCTCACTCTAGCCCAGGCTGACCTGGAATTCACTATGTAGTCTCAGGGTGGCCTCGAACTCACAGAGATCCACCTACCTCTCCTCCAAAGTGCTAGGACTAAAGACATGCACCACCATGCCTGGCTCCTATTATTAATTTTTTTTAGAGAGAGAGAGAATTGGCACGCCAGGGCCTTAAGCAGTGCAATTAAACTTCAGCCTCTTGTTCCATCTAGTGCACATGTGTGACCTTATGCTTGCTTTGTGTGTCTGGCTTACATGGGATCTAGACAGAGAGAGAGCCTGGGTCCTTAAGCTTTGCAGGCAAGCTCCTTAACCTCTAATCCATTTCTCTAGTCCTCCCATACTTTTTAAAAATTTCTTTTTAAATTATTTTTTCTTTTTATTATTATTGACAATTTCCATAATTATAGACAATAAACCACCATAATTCCCCCTCACACGCTTTCACAGCTCCACTCTCCATCATATACCCTCCCCACCTCAATCAGTCCCATACTTTTTTTTTTTCAAGGTAGGGTCACACTCTAGCCCAGGCTGACCTGGAATTCACTCTGTAGTCTCAGGCTGGCCTCAAACTCACAGCAATCCTCCTACCTCTGCCTCCCGAGTGCTGTGATTAAAGGGGTACGCCACCACGCCCAGCAGATGCTTTCAGTTTTTGTGTAGGATAACTTGATTTTATGAGCTTATGTGTATTAGAATTGCCATTTGTGTTCTTTCGTTGTTGTTGTTGGTGGTGGTGGTGGTGGGGTGTGTGTGTGTGTGTGTGTGGTGTGTGGTATACCTGTATCAGGTGGGTGGGGATGCTCGCTTATGTTGCCCGGGAAAGAACTTGTCCTGCTCCATTGCTGTTTGGCATGGTGTTGTTTTGAGCCAAGTCTCTTTACTGATTCTAAAGATTGTAGGGCTCTGATGATTGTCATGTCTCTGCTCCCCTGCGGAAGTGAGGTTACCGGCAAGCATCGCCCAGCCCAGCTGCTTACACGGGATCTGGAGATTTGAAGTCTGGTGGCCTCAGGCCCTCATGCTTGTGCAGTAAGCATACTCATCCCCTGAGCCATCTCTACAGACCTCTACCAGTTTGCTGTGCTCTTTACTAGTTAGTGCATGTAGAAACTTCATCACTACTGTCTCTATTAGTTTGATAGCTGAGAGTTTGATCTGTTTACATTGTGTATAAAATTGAAAACTAGGCTGGGCGTGGTGGTGCATGCCTTTAATCCCAGCACTTGGGAGGCAGAGGTAGCAGGATCCCCTGAGTTCGAGGCCACCCTGAGACTACATAGTGAACTCCAGGTCAGACTGGACCAGAGTGAGACCCTGCCTGTAAAGTTAAGCCAATATACATTCCTTGTAGGTATGACAATTTCCAAAGACATGTCTAAAGTTTGTCTTCATTAAAACTTCCACCTTCAGCCAGGCATGGTGGCACATGCCTTTAATCCCAGCGCTCGGGAGGGAGAGGTAGGAGGATCGCCATGAGTTCGAGGCCACTCTGTGACTACATAGTGAATTCCAGGTCAGCCTGAACTAGAATGAAACCCTACCTCGAAAAACCAAAAAAAAAAAAAAAAAAAAAAACCACAAAACTTCCACCTCCCAGTAAGGTGCCACCTCCAAAAGGGTATTTGTACAATTGTGTGCTCGTTCTACAAAAAGAGAAATTTTCTGAGAACACAAGAACTTTTT
This sequence comes from Dipus sagitta, assembly GCA_036346955.1. Lineage (NCBI taxonomy): Eukaryota > Metazoa > Chordata > Mammalia > Rodentia > Dipodidae > Dipus > Dipus sagitta. The sequence continues at coordinate 167,495,977 of CM070773.1, forward strand.
GGTTTGATTTCCTTCCAATTTGAAATAAATGGACAGTTTTTGATATTCTTTAGGTCATGTTGTATCTGCAAATAACAATAGTTTGACTTCTGGGCTGGAGAGATGGCTTAGCAGTTAAAGCACTTGCCTGCAAGCCAAGGGACCCAGGTTCAATTCCCCAGGACCCATGTAAGCCAGATGCACAAAGTGGCACATGCATCTGGAGTTTGTATGCAGCAGCCGAAGGCCCTGGTGCACCTATTCTCTTTTTTTCTATCTGCTTCTTTCTCTCTCTCAAATAAATAAAATAAAAAATAATTTTAAAAACTTTCTTGCCTTCCTTTTGTGAATTTACTGGCCTGGTTACTGGTATATCTATGAGTTCGGGGTGGTAATTAAATAAAAGTGATAGAACTTCAGGACAAAAAAGAGAAATTTCTTGGGTGGCTTCATGGAAGAATACCTGAAGCCCACTGAGGTTACTCTTATAACCATAATAATTTCCAGATGCTACATGGTGGTGGTTGTCAGGAGTTCATTCGGGCAATGGCTGGAGCCCTTGCACCTTTCTCTTTTCTCTCAAATAAATAAATAAATAAAAATTATATTAAAAAAAAACCCTCGGGGGTTGGAGAGATGGCGTAGGGGTTAAGTGCTTGCCTGTGAAGCCTAAGGACCCCAGTTAGAGGGTCAATTCCCCAGGACCCACGTTAGCTAGATGCACAAGGGGGTGCACGCGTCTGGAGTTCGTTTGCAGTGGCCTCACTCTAGTTCAGGTTGACCTGGAATTCACTATGTAGTCTCAGGGTGGCCTCAAACTCACAGCGATCCTCCTACCTCTGCCTCCCTAGTGCTGGGATTAAAGGCGTGCGCCACCATGCCCAGCTTCTCTCTCTCTCTCTCTCTCTCTCTCTCTCTCCCTCCCTCCCTCTTTCTCTCTGTCGCTCTCAAATAAATAAATAAATAAAAATAAACAAAAAAAAATTCGGGGCTGGAGGGATGGCTTAGTGGTTAAGGCGCTTGCCTGGGAAGCATAAGGATCTAGGCTCAATTCTCCAGATCCCATGTAAATCAGATGCACAAGGTGGTGCATGCATCTGGAGCTCATATGCAGTGGCTGGAAGGCCTGGTGTTCCCATCTCTCTCTCTCTAATAAATAAATACAAAATAAAATAATTAGCCGGGCGTGGTGGCACATGCCTTTAATCCCAGCACTTGGAAGGCAGAGGTAGAAGGATTGTCATGAGTTCAAGGTTAGCCTACCTGAAAAACAACAACAAATTTTTTTTTAAATTTATTTGCAGTGGCTAGAGGCCCTGGTGTGCCTATTCTCTCTCTCTCCCTCTAATAAATAATTTTTTTTTTTTTTTGGGTTTTTTGAGGTAGGGTCTCACTCTAGCCCAGGCTGACCTGGAATTCACTATGGAGTCTCAGGGTGGCCTTGAACTCACGGCGATCCTCCTACCTCTGCCTCCTGAGTGCTGGGATTAAAGGCGTGCGCCACCACGCCCAGCCCTAATAAATAAATTAAAAAAAAAAAAAAAACCTTAAGGGCATGAAGAGACATATTTCCTTAAAATCCCTTCTCTTTCCCATACTTTTATTTTTATATTTTACTTATTTATTTTCAAAGGCGGGGGGGGGGCAGGGAGAATGGGTGCCACAGGACCACTGCAAACAACCTCCAGATGTATATACCACTTTGTACTTAGCTTTACATGGGTCCTGAGAAATCAAACCTGGGTCATTAGGCATTGCAAGCAAGTGCCTTAACCACTGAACAATCTCTCCAACCCCTCCCATACTTCTTTTTGTTTGTTTGTTTTCAAGATAGAGTCTCACTCTAGCCCAGGCTGACCTGGAATTCACTATGTAGTCTCAGGGTGGCCTCGAACTCACAGAGATCCACCTACCTCTCCTCCAAAGTGCTAGGACTAAAGACATGCACCACCATGCCTGGCTCCTATTATTAATTTTTTTTAGAGAGAGAGAGAATTGGCACGCCAGGGCCTTAAGCAGTGCAATTAAACTTCAGCCTCTTGTTCCATCTAGTGCACATGTGTGACCTTATGCTTGCTTTGTGTGTCTGGCTTACATGGGATCTAGACAGAGAGAGAGCCTGGGTCCTTAAGCTTTGCAGGCAAGCTCCTTAACCTCTAATCCATTTCTCTAGTCCTCCCATACTTTTTAAAAATTTCTTTTTAAATTATTTTTTCTTTTTATTATTATTGACAATTTCCATAATTATAGACAATAAACCACCATAATTCCCCCTCACACGCTTTCACAGCTCCACTCTCCATCATATACCCTCCCCACCTCAATCAGTCCCATACTTTTTTTTTTTCAAGGTAGGGTCACACTCTAGCCCAGGCTGACCTGGAATTCACTCTGTAGTCTCAGGCTGGCCTCAAACTCACAGCAATCCTCCTACCTCTGCCTCCCGAGTGCTGTGATTAAAGGGGTACGCCACCACGCCCAGCAGATGCTTTCAGTTTTTGTGTAGGATAACTTGATTTTATGAGCTTATGTGTATTAGAATTGCCATTTGTGTTCTTTCGTTGTTGTTGTTGGTGGTGGTGGTGGTGGGGTGTGTGTGTGTGTGTGTGTGTGGTGTGTGGTATACCTGTATCAGGTGGGTGGGGATGCTCGCTTATGCTGCCCGGGAAAGAACTTGTCCTGCTCCATTGCTGTTTGGCATGGTGTTGTTTTGAGCCAAGTCTCTTTACTGATTCTAAAGATTGTAGGGCTCTGATGATTGTCATGTCTCTGCTCCCCTGCGGAAGTGAGGTTACCGGCAAGCATCGCCCAGCCCAGCTGCTTACACGGGATCTGGAGATTTGAAGTCTGGTGGCCTCAGGCCCTCATGCTTGTGCAGTAAGCATACTCATCCCCTGAGCCATCTCTACAGACCTCTACCAGTTTGCTGTGCTCTTTACTAGTTAGTGCATGTAGAAACTTCATCACTACTGTCTCTATTAGTTTGATAGCTGAGAGTTTGATCTGTTTACATTGTGTATAAAATTGAAAACTAGGCTGGGCGTGGTGGTGCATGCCTTTAATCCCAGCACTTGGGAGGCAGAGGTAGCAGGATCCCCTGAGTTCGAGGCCACCCTGAGACTACATAGTGAACTCCAGGTCAGACTGGACCAGAGTGAGACCCTGCCTGTAAAGTTAAGCCAATATACATTCCTTGTAGGTATGACAATTTCCAAAGACATGTCTAAAGTTTGTCTTCATTAAAACTTCCACCTTCAGCCAGGCATGGTGGCACATGCCTTTAATCCCAGCGCTCGGGAGGGAGAGGTAGGAGGATCGCCATGAGTTCGAGGCCACTCTGTGACTACATAGTGAATTCCAGGTCAGCCTGAACTAGAATGAAACCCTACCTCGAAAAACCAAAAAAAAAAAAAAAAAAAAAACCACAAAACTTCCACCTCCCAGTAAGGTGCCACCTCCAAAAGGGTATTTGTACAATTGTGTGCTCGTTCTACAAAAGAGAAATTTTCTGAGAACACAAGAACTTTTTGGTTTGATTTCCTTCCAATTTGAAATAAATGGACAGTTTTTGATATTCTTTAGGTCATGTTGTATCTGCAAATAACAATAGTTTGACTTCTGGGCTGGAGAGATGGCTTAGCAGTTAAAGCACTTGCCTGCAAGCCAAGGGACCCAGGTTCAATTCCCCAGGACCCATGTAAGCCAGATGCACAAAGTGGCACATGCATCTGGAGTTTGTATGCAGCAGCCGAAGGCCCTGGTGCACCTATTCTCTTTTTTTCTATCTGCTTCTTTCTCTCTCTCAAATAAATAAAATAAAAATAATTTTTTAAAACTTCTTCCTTTCCTATTTGTGTATTTTACTTGTGTCTCCTGCCTTATTGGTATAGCTAAGACATCCAGTAGTATATTAAATAAAAGTGGAGAAAGTGAGGGACAAAAAAGAGAAACAGGGCTGGAGAGATGGCTTAGCAGTTAAGACACTTACCTGTGAAGCCTAAGGACTCAGGTTTGACTCCCCAGAACCCATGTAAGGCAGATGCACATGGTGATGCATGTGTCTGGAGTTCATTTGCAGTGGCTGGAGGCCCTGGTGCGCCTATTCTCACTCTCTAAAATAAATACAAGGTTTTTAAAAAAAGAGAGTGAAATAGGTCTCAAGGCCTAGGCCTGTAAGTTTAGCAATTTGGTAGGTCAAAACAGGAGGATATTGAGTTCAAGGCCAGCTTGGGTTACAGAGTGACTTCTAGGTCATCCTGTGCTAGAGTGTGAGCCTACCTAGAAAGAGAGAGAGAAAAAGAAAGAAAGAATAATCCCCTGGAAATTCATGGACCAGCTTAAAAAATCAGAGAAAATTAAGGGAACATGGTCTTATTCCTTTACCAGGTATAAGCCTGCAATTTCTTGGGAATCACACATATAAGATTGTGTGTGTGGTATTGTACATATATATTTTAACAGTGAAAACATCTTAACTTCCCATGCAACCCTTAAGGCTAGGGTTTTCCCTTATCTGCTGTAATCTTTTTTTTTTTTTTTTTTTTTTTTTTTTTCGAGGTAGGGTCTCACTCTGGCCCAGGCTGACCTGGAATTCGCTATGGAGTCTCAGGGTGGCCTCGAACTCATGGCAATCCTTCTACCTCTGCCTCCCGACTGCTGGGATTAAAGGAGTGTGCCACCACGCCCGGCATCTGCTGTAATCTTATCCAATGTACCTCAGAAATCACTCTATAATCTCATTTTTGTTTTCTAGCAACCCTTTGAAATGTAATTTTAGAAGCCACCAAAATAGTGTATATGGCTATTATAAACTAAGTATGACCCTGTCTTGAGGAATCAACAGCCACATTTGGGTGTGTTTTATCCTGCCCCTCAGTGCCTTTCTTTTTGTTAACCACCATGCTTAAATCTGTTTAAAATCTCTTAGTAAACTCAAACTATGCTTCATAGTGGCTCATCCAGAATCACATTTTCACCTGACTAGGGGTCTTTGAAAAGAACTCAGTTGAGCCAGGTATGGCGGTGCACACCTTTAATCCCGGCACTGGGGAGGCAGATCACCATGAGTTCAAGGTCACCCTGAGACTACATAGTGGAATTCCCTGAATTCCCAGTCAGCCTGGGCTGCCGTGACATCCTACCTGGAAGAAACAAACAAAGAACTCAGGCATTTCTGTGGAGCTGTGTCTCCAATTGCCATTGACACGAATGACTACTATATTAATTATTATTATTTTATTGATTTTTTCGAAGTAGGGTTTTGCTCTAGCCCAGATTGACTTGGAATTAGTCTCAGGCTGGCCTCAAACTCACACTGATCCTACCTCAGCCTCCTGAGTGCTGGGATTTAAAGGTGTGCGCCACCATGCCCGGCTAGAACAGAGAATTAAAAAAAATAATACCAGGGCTGTGCATGGAGGCGCACACCTTTAATCCCAGCACTTGGGAGGCAGAGGTAGGAGGATCACCGTAAATTCAAGGCCACCCTAAGATTACATAGTGAACTCCAGGTCAGCCTGGGCTAGAATGAGACCCTACCTCGAAAAACTAAAAAAAATAAATAAATAAAAAATAGCCGGGCATGGTGGAGCACGCCTTTAATCCCAATACTTGGGAGGCAGAGGTAGGGGGATTATGATGAATTGGAGGTCACCCTGAGAATCCATAGTGAATTTCAGGTCAGCCTGGGGTAGAGTTAGACCCTACCTCGAAAAACCAAAAATAAAATAAAATAAATAAATAAATAAATAAATAAATAAAAAATAAAGCTCTGTTCTCTGTGAACACAGGTGAGCAGGACCACAGACACACTTGGAGATCGGAGGACAGCCCCACCTTGTCTTCCACCTTGTTTGAGGTAGGTTCTCTTGCTCTTTGCCACTGTGTTGTAGCTGGTCTGTGAACTTCCAGAGGATTCTCCATCTCCCATCTTGTCACAGGTACAGCAGGATTACAGTCACCCACTACTATAGCCAGCTTTCTATTTTCTGTGAGTTCTGGGGATCTAAACTCAGGTACTCAGGTTTGCATAGCAAGTGCTTATCTACTGAGGCATCTCTTTATCCCCTTCTATTTATTTTGTTGTTGTTATTGTTGCTTTTTAGTGAAAAAGAGGTGTAAAGAAAATAAATTGAGAGATGGCTCAATGGTTAAGGCACTTGCCTGCAAACCCTGAGGACCCGATTTTGGTTCCCCAGGACCCACATGAAGCCAGATGCACAAGGTGGCACATGCGTCTGGAGTTTGTTTACAGTGGCTAGAGGCCCTGGCATGCCCAGTCTCTCTTTCTCTCTCAAATAAATGCATAAAATATGAAAAAATAAAGTTAAAAAGAAAAAGAAAAAGTAGCTGAGCGTTGGTTGTGCATGCCTTTAATCCCAACACTTGGGAGGCAGAGGTAGGAGGATCATCGTGAATTCTAGGCCACCCTGAGACTACAGAGTGAATTTCAGGCCAGCCTAGACTAGAATGAGACCCTACCTCAAAAAATTTAAAAAATAAATAAATAAAAGCTGGGTGAGGTGGCGCACACCTTTAATCCCAGTACCCGGGAGGCAGAGGTAGGAGGATTGCCATGAGTTTGAGGCCACCCTGAGACTACATAGTGAATTCCAGGTCAGCCTGGGCTAGAGCGAGACCCTACCTTGAAAAAAAAAAAAAAGAAAGAAAGAAAGAAAGAAAGAAAGAAAGAAAGAAAGAAAGATGGGGGCTGGAGTGATGGTTCAGCGGTGAAAAAGGTGCTTGCTTTGCAAAGCCTGATGGCCTGGGTTGGATTCCCCAGATGCATAAAGTGGCCCATGGGTCTGGAGTTTAGGCAGAAGGCCCTAGCACACCTGTTCTCATTCTCTCTCTCTCTCCTTTGTTTTTTTTTTTTTTTCTTTTTTTTCTTTTTTTTTTTTTTTTTTTGGTTTTCGAGGTAGGGTCTCACTCTAGCTCAGACTGAGCTGGAATTCACTATGTATTCTCAGGGTGGCCTTGAACTCACGGTGATCCTCCTACCTCTGCCTCCCGAGTGCTGGGATTAAAGGTGTGCGCCATCACACCCGTCTCTCTCTCTCTCTTGAATAAATAAATAAATATTTTTTAGCCAGGCATGGTGGTGCACGCCTTTAATCCCAGCACTCAGGAGGCAGAGGTAGGAGGATTACCGTGAGTTTGAGGCCACCCTGAGAATACATAGTGCATTCTAGGTCAGCCTGGACTAGAGTGAGACCTTGAAAAAACAAACAAATAAATAAATAAATAAATATTTTTTAACAAAAGAAAGCTTCCTGGGCATGGTGGCGCATATCTTTAATCCTAGCACTGAGGAGGCAGAGTTAGGAGGATCGCTGTGAGTTTGAGGCCACCCTCAGACTACATAGTGAATTCTGGGTCAGCCTGGGCTAGAGCGAGATGCTACCTCAAAATATCAAAACAAAAAGAAAATCAACTTGCCTATAGGCCAGTAACAGTTTAGTTACTATTTAAGGGTTATGGATGCTTATGACATGAGAAAGGAGAGAAAGAATGAATATTTGCCTAGCTTCACTTAAAAGAATCAGATTGTTTTTTAGGTAGTCACTCTAACCTCGGCTGACCTGGAATTCACTCTGTAGTCTCAGGCTGACCTTGAACTCACAGTGATCCTCCTACCTCTGCCTCCTCGGTGATGGGATTAAAGGCATCACCTGCCATGCTTGGCTTTTCTTTTTTCTTTTTTCTTTTTTCTTTTTTTTTCTTTTCTTTTTTTTTTTTTTGAGGTAGGGTCTTGCTCTAACCCAGGCTGGAATTTACTATGTAGATTCAGGCTGGCCTTGAACTCACAATCCTCCTACCTCTGCCTCCCAAGTGCTGAGATTAAAGGCGTGCACCACCACACCTGGCAAGACTTCCTTTATTTTTATTTACTTATATATATATATATTTTTATTTACTTATATTTTTATTTACTTATTTTCATGCAGAGAGAATAGGGGTGTGTGTGTGGGAAGAAGGGATGCACCAGGGCCTTTAGCCATTGCAAACAAACTCCAGATGCATTAGCCACTTTGTGCATTTGGCTTGATGTGGCATATTGGGGAATGGAATCTGGGCCATTAGGCTTTGTAGGCAAGTACCTTAACCACTGAACCATCTCTCCAGATACTGTCTGGCCTTTTTTTTTTTTTTTAAGATTTTAAATTTTATTTTAGAGAGGAGAGAGAGAGAGAAATGAAAAAAGAGAGAAAGAATTGGCGTGCCAGGGCTGCAGCCACTACAATCAAACTCCAGACGTCTGTGTCACCTAGTGGGCATGTGCAACCTTGTGCTTGCCTCACCTTTATGCCTCTGGCTTACATGGGATCTGGAGAGTAGAACATGGGTCCTTAGGCTTCACAGGCAAGTGCCTTAACCACCAAGCCATATCTCCAGCCCAATGCCTGGCATTTTATGTGGGTGCCTGGCCCAGATTTTCTTTTATAAACTAGGCTAGCACTCCTCTCTTGCTTGATTCAAGTGGCAACCCCTACATTAGCCAGGTGTGAGGCAAGAACAAGTAGTTAAGCCCACGAACTCTGTAAACAGCCAGCTCAGTTCATGAATACCAGCAGCATTAATAGCTGAGTCTGCAGGCAAATTTCCTCACCTGTCTGGCAGCTTGGTTGCCTCACTAATAAATCACGGTAATAGTGGAATTTGCCCTTTGGGCTCTGTGGTCACATGGAGACCCTTGTAAGTAATTAGCATGTGGTTATGAAATGCTTGACAGATGTTAGCTAGTATTTCTGAGTGCCTGCCCAAGTCATGCTTAAGAAAGCATTGCATGTGTCTTGTAGAATTCAAAGCATTTGTTTTGGCAGATTATTTCTTCATGTAAACACTGAAAAAATATTGATTGAAAAAAGCTCTGGTGCTGCAGTGGGGGAGGCATTACTAAACAAAAGCAACAGACAGCCTCTGTCCTAAGGATTACATTCTGCTGGGTAGAAAACCATTAGGCAACTAATTGGCCAATTACTCTTGCAATTACCACTGTGATAAACACTTTGATGAGGAAGTGCAGGATATTATTAGAGTTTACTGAAATGACCTAGGTTGGAGCTCTGCAGGAAGGCTACCTAAAGGGCTTCTTATTTGAACTAAGATCTGAAGTATGAGCGAAATTAGCCAAGTTTTTGTTTGAGAAGAGAAAGAGGCAGAGAGAGAGAATGGGTGCTCCAGGGCCTCCAGCCACTGCAAATGATCTCAAGATGTGTGCGCTCCTTTGTGCATCTGGCTTACATGGGTCCTGGGGAATGAAACCAGGGTCCTTTGGCTTTGCAGGCAAATGCCTTAACTGCTAAACCATCTCCAGCATGATTTTTTTTTTTTTTATTGCTTTTTGGTAATGGACAAACACCCTGTTTTCTAAATTCACGAATACCTACCATATCAATGTTTTTCAAGGCCTTAAAAACTATCAGCCAGGTTCTCAACTTTCTGATAAAGAGGCAGAAATAGGCTGGTGAGGTGGTACATGCCTTTAATCCCAGTAGAGAGGTAGGACTGCTGTGTGTTCAAGGTCAGCCTGGGATTACAGAGTGAGTCCTGGGTCATCTTGGGTGGGCTAGAGTGAGACCTTACCTTGATAAAACAAAGCAAAGCAAAGCAAAGCAAAACAAAACAAAACAAAAACACAAAAAGCAGAAATGGCCAGGTGTGGTGGCACACATACCTTTAATCCCAGCACTCAGTAGGCAGAGGTAGGTGGATCACTGTGAGTTCAATGACACCCTGAGACAACATGGTGAATTCAGGTCAGCCTGGGCTAGAGTGAGACCCTAGCTTGAAAAACCAAAAAAAAAAAAAAAAAAAAAAAAAAAAAAAAGTCATATTAAAAAAAATAAAAGCATGGCAGAAAGAATGTAAGAGCCAAAGGAAGGGTAGGACTCCATATAACATGCTCCCTCCAGACACAAAATGGCCTGGACATCCAAGGCCTCACAGTGCCTGACACTACCTGCATAAGACCATCATAAGAGGAGGAAAAGATCAAGACATCAAAAGTAAAAGAGGGACTGATTGAGATGGGGGTGGGTATGATGGAAAGTGGAGTTTCAAAGGGGCAAGTGGGGGGAGGGAGGGTATTACCATGGGGTATTTTTTATAATCATGGAAGTTGTTAATAAAAAAAATTAAAAAATTTAAAAAAAGCAGAAATGGGCAGTAATGAAGGAGGATAGGAGAAAGATAGCTTTTTAAAAATGGATTTTTAATTTCTTAAATTTTATTTATTTATTTATTAGAGAGAGAGAGAGAGAGAATGAATGGTGCACCAAGACCTCTAGCCACTGTAAACAAACTCCAGACACATGTGCCATCTTGTGCATCTGCCTTACTTGGGACCTGGAGAATCGAACCTGGATCCACAGGTTTCACATGCAAGCACTATAACTGCTAAGCCATTTCTCCAGTCCTAATTTTTTTTTTTTTGTTTTTGGTTTTTCGAGGTAGGGTCTCACTCTAGCCCAGGCTGACCTGGAATTTACTCTGTAGTCTCAGGGTGGCCTTGAACTCACAGCAATCCTCCTACCTCTGCCTCCCAAGGGCTAGGATTAAAGGTGTGCGCCACCACACCCGGCCTAATTTTTTTTAATAAATTTTTTTTCTTAATTTTTATTAACATTTTTCCATGATTATAAAAAATATCCCATGGTGCTGCCCTCCCTCCCCCCACTTTCCCTTTGAAATTCCATTCTCCATCATATCCCCTCCCCATCTCAATCAGTCTCTCATTTTGATGTTATGATCTTCTCCTCCTCTTATGATGGTCTTGTGTAGGTAGTGTCAGGCACTATGATATCATGGATATCCAGGCCATTTTATGTTTGGAGGGAGCACGTTGTAAGGAGTCCTACCCTTCCTTTGGCTCTTACATTCTTTCCGCCACCTCTTCCTCATTAGACCCTGAGCCTTGGAAGGTGTGATCGAGATGTTACTCAGTACTCCAGTCACTTCTTTCCAGCACTGTGATACTTTCTGAGTCATCCCAAGGTCACTGCCATCTGAAAAGAGAAGATTCTCTACCCAAAGTGAGAGTAGCAGCCTAAGTATGTGGAGTCTTCAGCAATAGGGTCTTACCATCTATTCCTGGTAGGGAACCAGGGGTCTTGGCAATGGCCTGTAATGTTTTGGGGTATCAGGGACCTCTCTGACCAACAACTCACTGGAAGTTACCATCTCTGGCACTGAAAATTTTGTAGTAACAATCTATGGTTTCTGAGTGTTCTATTGTCCAAAAAAGTAGGTTTCCATATGACTTATTTATATCCTCTTAGATTTTTTTTTTTTTTTTTTTTGGTTTTCCGAGGTAGGGTCTCACTCTAGCTCAGGCTGACCTGGAATTCACTATGGAGTCTCAGGGTGGCCTCGAACTCTTGGTGATCCTCCTACCTCTGCCTCCCGAGTGCTGGGATTAAAGGCATGCGCCACCATGCCCAGCTCCTCTTAGATTTTGATGAGCCTTCCCTCCACCTTTCCTTTATTCATTGTCTTCTCCTGACCTCACTTAGGCCTTTTCACCCCCATTAATCTGTTCTTCTACATATATATGCAATATCATCCTATTAAGTCCCCCCTCCCCTTCTATTCCCTTTATATCTCCTTTCTAGCTTACTGGCCTGTACTGAGTTTTGAAGTCCAATCATAAAAATGGATTTTTTTTTTTTTTTGAGGTAGGGTCTCACTCTAGCTCAGGCTGACCTGGATTTCACTATGTTGTTTCAGGGTGGCCTCTAACTCACAGTGATCCTCCTACCTCTGCTTCCTGAGTGTTGGGATTAAAGGTGTGTGCCACCACACCCGGCTTATAAAAATGGATTAAAAATTATTTATTTATTTATGTGAGAGAGAGAGAAAGAGGCAGAGAGAGCGGGGGTGGGGTGGTGCTGGTGGTAGTGGTGGTTTGGGCGCAAACAAGTTACTGACCTAAGATAAGGAGGCTGGAGTTCCCACACGCGCCCTCTTAGAACCAATCATTTTAAAAGTCGCAATATTGATGTAACCTCGGTCATTTTTTCTTTATAAACCCTTCCCTCTGAGGGTCGGGGCTCTCCCCCTTACTACTGCTGTGCTGGACTGTGCGGATGGAGCCCAGGCCTAGGCTTGCAATAAAGAAAACTGCTGCTCTTCATTCGAGTGTGTCGGCTTCTGTGGCGGTTCTCTGGGTGACTCCTGGGTGACTGGGGGTCTTAGCTCCTGGTCAGGGGTCTTGGTACAACAACAGATGGCATGTGTTAGTCTCCCTGTACGAGCTCCTAGACTCTACCTTCCACACGCTTCTGGCCCTGCCTCAGTCTTTCTATGAAAGCCTCAGTTTAACGTGGGTCCTGGGGAATTGAGCCTCGAACCGGGGTCCTTAGGCTTCACAGGCAAGCGCTTAACCGCTAAGCCATCTCTCCAGCCCTCTTTTAAAAAATATTTTATTTTTATTTGTTTATTTGAAAGAGAGAGAAAGAGCCGGGCGTGGTGGCGCACGCCTTTAATCCCAGCACTCGGGAGGCAGAGGTAGGAGGATCACTGTGAGTTCGAGGCCACCCTGAGACTACATAGTGAATTCCAGGTCAGCCTGAACTAAAGTGAGACCCTACCTCGTAAAACCAAAAAAAAAAAAAAAAAAAAAAAGAAAGTGAGAGAAAGAGAGAATAAGCATGCCTCTTGCCACTGCAGACAAACTCCAGATGCATGCACCACCTTGTGCATCTGACTTTATGCGGGTCCTGGGGAATCAAACCTGTGTCCTTTGGCTTTGCAGGCAAGTGCCTTAACCACTAAGCTATCTCTCCATCCCAGCTCTAGTTTCTTATCTGTCTGGTCCTCACAGAATTCAATTCAGACAAACCAAGGAAGTGAAGCAAATTTTGGGCTGACCAGGATTCACACTGCAGGAGGAAAGAGAAGATTCAGAGATTAACTGCAAGGAATGATCAGACTGTGGCTTTTTTGTTTCCATCCATGTACAATTGAGGAATAACTGTTGCTAGGAAACAGTCTCTAATTACAAGTTCTCTGTATATTTGATTTCATGTAGGTCAAAAACAACAAATTCCTTGATCTTCCCCTAGCTGTCATTTTTATGGAAGGCTGACTTCTATGTCAAGTTCTCATATGCCCCCGCAACACTCTCTTATTGCTTAGCTCATACCCTAGTGGGAGAGTCTTTTCTTTGAGACATTTGATGATTGTCCACCTCACTGGGTAAGAAGTTCCACACAGGCGGGGCAGGGTTTTGGATGTCTTATCATTAAGTCTAAACTGTTATGAAGGTTTTTTCTTTTGAAGCACGGTCATATAGCTCAGGTTGACCTAGAGCTTCATGGTGATCCTAGATCAGCCTTCAAAGTGCCGGGATGAGCCACCAAGCCTGGCTACATGCCTTTAAAAAATATTATTCACTTCTCTCTCTCTCTCTCTCTCTGTCACTCTCAAATAAATAAATTAAAATAAACAACAACGGGCTGGAGAGGTGGCTTAGCGGTTAAGCGCTTTCCTGTGAAGCCTAAGGACCCCGGTTCGAGGCTCGATTCTCCAGAACCCATGTTAGCCAGATTCACAAGTTGGCACATGTATCTGAAGTTCGTTTGCAGTGGTTGGTGCACCCATTCACTCTCTCTGTTGCTCTCAAGTAAATAAAAAAAAATAAACAAACAAAAGAAAATTATTTGCAACCAGGCATGTGGTGCACACCTGTAATCCCAGCCCTTGAGAGGCAGAGGTAAGAGGATCTTGGTGAGTTCGGTGAGTTCAAGGCCACCCTGAGACTCCATAGTGAACTCCAGGTCAGCCTGGGCTAGAGTGAGGCCCTACCTCGAAAATAAAAAATAAAATTAAATAAATAAATAAAATAAAAATAAAACAAATAAATTAAAAATTAAAATTTGCAAGCAGAGAGGGGGGAGAGAGGGAGAATATGAGAGAATGGGTACACCAAGGTCTCCTGACACTGCACATGAACTCCAGATGCATGTGCCATTTAGTGCATCTGTCTTTTTTACGTGGGTACTGGGGAATTAAACCCAGGCTGTCAGGTTTTGCAGGGTTTTTTTGTTTGTTTATTTTTATTTATTTATTTGAAAGCGACGGACAGAGAGAGAGAAAGAGGCAGATAGAGAGAGAGAATGGGCGCGCCAGGGCCTCTGGCCACTGTAAACGAACTCCAGACGCGTGCGCCCCCTTGTGCATCTGGCTAACATGGGTCCTGGAGCATCGAGCCTCGAACTGGAGTTCTTAGGCTTCACAGGCAAGTGCTTAACCGCTAAGACATCTCTCCAGCCCCTGGGTTTTTTTTTTTTTTTTTTTTTTATTAATTAGTTTTGTACTCAGGGAATACAGTCAATTTGGTACCATTGTTAGGCTTATCCATGACCTTCCCCCACCCCTTGGCCCCTCCTTGCATGTTTTTTTTTTTTTGTTGTTGTTTTGTTTTGTTTTTTTCGAGGTAGGGTTTCACTCTAGCTCAGGCTGACCTGGTTTCACTATGTAGTCTCAGGGTGGCCTTGAACTCATAGCGATCCTCCTACCTCTGCCTCTGGAGTGCTGGGATTAAAGGCGTGCGCCACCATGCCCGGCTTTGTGTTTTTTTCAAAAAGAACTTTTTTTATTAACAACTTCCATGATAATTTTTTTTCTTTTCAAATTTTTAGTAACAACTTCCATGATTATAAAAGATATCCCATGCTAATATCCTCCTCCCCCCACTTTCCCCTTTGAAACTCCACTCTCCATCATATCCCCTCCCCATCTCAGTCAGTCTCTCTTTTATTTTGATGTCATGATCTTTTCCTCCTCTTATGATGGTATTGTGTAGGTAGTGTCAGGCACTGTGAGGTCATGGATATTCAGGCCATTTTGTGTCTGGAGGAGCACATTGTAGGAGTCCTACCCTTCTTTTCGCTCTTATATTCTTTCTGCCACCTCTTCTACAATGGACCCTGAATCTTGGAAGGTGTGATAGAGATATTGCAGTACTGAGCACTGCTGTCACTTCTTTCCAGCACTGTGATGCCTTCTGAGTCATCCCAAGGTCACTGCCATCTGAAAAGAGAAGGTTCTCTACCAAAAGTGAGAGTAGCATTAATACATAGGTATGAACATTAAGAGAAGTGCTTACTGGGCAGTTTGATGAGCATAGTATATACATTTAGCCAGATAGCAGCAGACGTTACACCCCTAGGGCTCATGGCTATCCCTGTTGTAGGTTTTCAGTATCAGGGATGTGTTCCCTCCCATGGAGTAGGCCTCCAGTCCAATTAGAGGGCAGTTGGTTGTAAGCGTTTTTATCTGCTGAGCTTTTTTCAGCCCCGTTTTTTTTTTTTTTTTTAGGTAGGGTCTCCCTCTAACCCAGGCTGACCTGGAAATCATTATGTATTCCTAGGCTGGCCTCAAACTCATGGCGATCCTCCTGGGTGCTGTGATTAAAATACAGTACTACACCGGGCTCCAGGCTTATTATTTTTGCTCGTGTGTGCTGTGTACATGCTCACGCAGCAACCCACCTGTGGTGGCCAGAGCCACTGCTCTTGTTTGAACTGGTCTCTTTCTGATCTTGGAGCTCTGCTCCCCTTTTTGTCTTGTGCGCTCAGGTGATTCTCAGTGTGACAGTGGAATCAGAGGGCCGCCATAAACTAGTGAGTTTTTGAATGCTTGGTTCCCAGCTGTTGGTAATTTGGGGAGTGAAGCCTTGCTGAAGGACTGTGACCTTGAGGTTTATTAGCCCAGTTTGCCATTGCTAGCTGGGCTCACACTTTAAATTTTTATTTTTTGTGTGGTTTTTTCAAGGTAGGGTCTTGTTCTCTAGCCCAGGCTGACCTGGAGGTCACTATGTAGTCTCAGGGTGGTCTTGAACTCACAGCAATCCACCTACCTCTGCCTCCCAAGTGCTGGGATTAAAGGCATGTGCCACCATGCCCAGCTTAAAATTTTAATTTTTTTGCAAGCAGAGAGGGGTGGGAAGAGAATGGGTACAACCAAGGGCCTTTTGCTATTTCAAATGAATTCCAGGTGCAGGCACAACGTTGTGCATCTGCCTTTACGTAGGTACTGAGGAATAGAGCCTCTGCCATCAGGCTCTGCAAGCAAATGTCTATAGCTTCCATCTCTCCAGCCTGGGCTCACTCTCTTGCTGCTGTTTTCTACCGGCTGTGGCAGAAGTGATGTCCAGCCTGTGTTTTACTATCTTTTCCCTGCCAACATGGAGCTTCTCTAGGGCCTATAAGCCAAAATAAACTCCTCCCATCAGCTGCTTTTGGTCAGGTGTTTTGTCCCCTCAATGCAAAGGTAATTACTCTAACACCTGGTCTCTGCTTCCCTACAGGACTTGGGTTACAAGTGTGTGTGGCCACACCCAGCTATTTTTTTTTGAGGTAGGGTCTCTAGCCCAGGTTGACCTAAAATTCACTATGGAGTCTCAGGGTGGCCTTGAACTCATGGTGATCCTCCTACTTCTGCGTTCTGAGTGCTGGGATTAAAGGTGTGTGACACCACACCTTAACCTGGCCTTAAACCTGTCTTAAAAAAAAAAAAAAATTGCAAGGAGGGAGGAGGGGAAATGGGCACACCAGGGCCTCTTGCCACTACAAACTCTGGGTGCATGTGCTACTTTGTGCATTTGGCCTTACATGGGTACTAGGGAATTGAACCCAAGCAATCAGGCTTTGTAAGCAAGCACCTTTAACCACTGGGCCATCTCTCTAGTCCCAAACCCAGCTATTTTAGTGTGGTTTCTGGAGATGTGAACTGGGTCTCAGGCCTCCTCAGACCCTCATGCTTGCACAGGAAGTGCACTTAACCACTGAGCCATTTCTTCAGCAGTTTTTCTTGATGCTGCTAATGATCAAACCTTGTTTGGTAAGCACGGTGGTTTGATTCAGGGGTCCCCCATAAATTTAGGTGTTCTGAATGCTAGGTTCCCAGCTGATAGAGATTTGGTAATTAATGCTTCCTGGAGGCAGTAAATTGTTGTGATGGGCTTGTGGGTATTATAGCCAGTTTCTCCTTGCCAGTGTTTGGCACACACTCCTGTTGCTATTGTCCATCTAATGTTGGTCAGGAGGTGATGTCCAATCTCTGCTCATGCCATCATGGAACTTCCCCTTGAGTCTGTAAGCCACAAGCCTTTCTTGGTCGGGCGATTTCTGCCAGCAATGCAAACCTGACTGCAACAGTAACAAAGTGCTCTACCCTCTCAGCTGCATCCCCACATAGTGAATTTCAGGTCAGCCTGGGCCAATGCAAGATGCTACCTTCGAAAACGGAAAATAAAGTGTTCTCTAGGGCTGGAGAGATGGCTTAGCGGTTAAGTGCTTGCCTGTGAAGCCTAAGGACACCAGTTCGAGGCTCGACTCCCCAGGACCCATGTTAGCCAGATGCACAAGGGGGCGCACGCGTCTGGAGTTCGTTTGCAGTGGCTGGAGGCCCTGGCGCGCCCATTCTCTCTCCCTCTCTCTATCTGTGTTCTCTAGGGCTGGAGAGATGGCTAAGTGGGTAAGGCATTTGCCTGACAAGCCAAAGGACTCCGTTCAATTCCCCAGGACCCATGTAAGCCAGATGCACATGGCACATGCGTCTGGAGTTCATTTGCAGTGGCTGGGTGCCCTGGCATGCCCATTCTATCTGATTCTCTCTAATAAATATTTTCTTTCTCTGTACTCTGTAGTAACTTTCCACAGCTTTTAGGACCCAAAACACAATAATGCCAAATCTTGAAATGAAGATGTTGAAATTTATGATCATGGGCATATCACATTCATAACTGAGATATTTCAGCTTGTGGGGAGTCTTGACATTCATTGGGGCCACTGAAAACACTGGTTGAGTGCACATTTGCATCAGAGGCCAGTGATACCCATTATTCTTCAGTCACACAGTAAATGGTCTGCGCTGGGAGAAAATCTGCTTATAGGTAAACCTCAGTGAACTCTGCTTGGCTGACCAAGCTGCAAAGTTTTGGAGCTTTACTGAGCTAAATACCAATTATTTAACTAAAAAAAAAAAAAAAAAGAAGTTTGAGCTGGAGAGATGGCTAAGCGGTTAAGGCACTTGCCTGCAAAGCCCAAGGACCCAGGTTCAATTCCCCATTACCCATGTAGGCCAGATGCACAAGGGGCATATGAATTTAGAGTTCATTTGCAGTGGCTTCGAGGCCCTAGCATACCCACTCTCTATCTGCCAAGCAGGGCGTGGTGGTGCATGCCTTTAATCCCAGCACTCGGGAGGCAGAGGTCGGAGGATCGCCGTAAATTCAAGGCCACCCTGAGACTACACAGTGAATTCCAGGTTAGCCTGGGCCAGAGTGAGACCCTACCTCGAAAAACCAAAAAAATAATAAATAAATAAATAAAATATTTAAAAAGTTATATTTCCAGTCGTCTGATTATAAAGTGTATGAGCCTGTGTGTTTTCCTTGAATGTGCTCCCATTTTCTTTCTTTCTTTCTTTCTTTTTTCAAGGTAGGGTCTCACTCTAGCTCAGGCTGACCTGGAATTCACTACGTAGTCTCAGGGTAGCCTCGAACTCAAGGTGATCCTCCTACCTCTGCCTCCCAAGTGCTGGGATTAAAGCCGTGCACCACCACACCCAGCTTCCATTTTCTTAATATTTTATTTATTTGAAAGGGAGAAAGAGGGAGAGAGAGAGAGAATGGGCATGACAGGGTCTCCAGCTACTGCAAAGGAATTCCAGATGCATGTGCCATGTGCATCTGGCTTACATGGGTCCTGGAGAATTGAACTGGGGGGCTGGAGAGATGGCTTAGTGAAGCCTAAGGACCCCGGTTTGAGGCTCGATTCCCCAGGACCCACGTTAGCCAGATGCACAAGGGGGCACACACATCTGGAGTTCGTTTGCAGTGGCTGGAAGCCCTGGCGCGCCCATACTCTCTATCTGCCTCTTTCTCTGTCACTCTCAAATAAATAAATGAAAATGAACAAAAAAATATTATTAAAAAAAAGAATTGAACTGGGATCCTTTGGCTTTGCAGGCAAATGCCTTAACCACTAAGCCATCTCTCCAGCCCTTCCCTTTATTTTTAATGAGGCAAGGTGTGTCTCACTTGAACCCAAAGGTCAATGATTGTGCTAGTCTGGCTAGCAAGCTTGCCCTGTCTCTACCTGTCTAGGGCTGGATTAAGAGGTGGGCTGCCACACCCACTGGACATTTCTGTGGGTGCTGGGTATCCAAAATCTGGTCCTCATGTGTGTGCAGTAAGCACATTACTGACACAGTAGTCACTCGACCCAAAGGTGTGTTTTCACAAAAAGACAAAGTGGGCATACATTTGTAAACATTTATTCTCATGAACTGAAAAAGGTTTGCATCAGCACACATTGTACAGCCTTGCAAAATTACACAGAAGTTGAAAACAAGGTTCCTTGTTCGTAAGTGCAATGAATCTTTGATGTCCAATAATCCGCTGCAAAGAATGAAAACAAAGTTTAAACCACTTAGGAAGTTTCCAGGACTCATCAAATGCATCACCTCAGGTGACAGAAAACCTCAAAGGAGGGACTGCAGACAAGAGCGGCACTTGACTATTGGAAGTGTGCCCTGACTAGGATGGTCCTTATGCCCTTGGACCCTAAGTGGTATGATAAGGAGGCATTAAGAACATAATTTACTTTACACTTAACGGTCACACTACCTAAATGAAGAAGGAAAGGACCCTGTGGGGGAGTTCTGTATTTTCTGGAAAGTGTTTCTGTTTTTGAGATTCAGGGAGGAGCAAGCTTTCTATCTGTGGGTTCTCCTTAGCACCCTCAGCCCCCCAAAAGGATAGTTTTGACATGGTTTTGACTTGGTTATTCTACTCCTGCATTCTTCCCCCCCCCCAAGTCTAAGGTGGGTCACACTGTGCTGGCTGCAAAAAGAAATACAGGTTGTAACTGGTTTTAATCATTTTGAAGAATAATTTGCTGTACAATAGAGCTTTGGATCTGATACAAGAATTCAGAAATATAAAACAAAATAACTATAAAAGTTAGGAGGCATCTGAACAGCATTTCCTTAGAAAAAGCTGCTAACTCTGTATCATTCCTGTGTGGATTCCTACAGTCAGTGGGGTAAATGGGTATCTTCCCCCAACCCTCTGCTGGGTCCCTGGCCTTTCTCCAAAAGCTATAACACCATGGCCACACACTCTAGGAGTCTCTATAATGTTAACACAAGCTCCAAACACCAAGCCAATTGAGATGGGAGAGGGCAGGGAAACACGAGGGTCTGAAGGCTATTCTGTCACTGAGAACTCGCCCTTTCCAACACATGCGCGTCGTAGTGCTTCTTGCTGGCTCTCAGCTTGAACTTGCTGACGGCGCTCATGTGCTTCTTCAGCGCACTCTGTGCAGCTGAGGCGGAGGGGAATGTGGCTAGGACGGTGTACGTAGAGGCCAAGTCACTGGGCTTAGAGCGGTCAGGGTTGACAGTGCCATCCCCACTGCCACAGCAGAGAGGGTGACGACGTGGCTGGGACTGGGGGTCCCGGAGCCACCGGATCTTGGCGCCAATTTTAAAGAGTTCTCCAAAAAGCTTCTCAGCTTCCATGCGAGTTATTCCATCTGGTAATTCTGTAATTTCCAAGACTTTGCCAACAACTAGAATGGAAAAGGTGGAGAGATCACACATGCCTATCACCAGAAGTTGGCCAAGAATACTAGCAACCAAAACAGGACACAGGAAACAAACAGGGTGTTTTGTAATAACTGAAAGCCACAATGCCTCTTTGAGTCTTTAGTATCACTCCTATTCACCCCTTTGGCAAGGGGTGTCCTGCTAACAGTGCTAAGCTCCTGATTTCACAGTTGCAAAAATAAGATGTAGCCCTCAGCACCGGCTTTCCCGGATAGGGTGATCTGGGGATCTCAGGCCAGCCTTTGCTGAGCTTCTAGTTCCCATTGCAAAATAAAGAAAGCAGCACCTGCCCTTAACGCCCAAGGCTACTGAGGACACAGTTAAAGTATAGACAATCTACTATAATATAAACAACCCTTTTTATAATCACATGTTATAATATAAACAATCTTTTGCTCACACAGTGTGTGAGGGCAAGCCTTCTCTCACAGAACAGGGACTCTCACTCTATCTTCTCCTCTGACAGCTTTGTTACTATCAAGCCCACCCAGACTCACCAAACCTGTTCTCACATATCTGAAACAGGATGGAGACGGCATAATTTCTAGGCACTTTTTAGCAGAACTCTGGGAAGAGGAGAACCTGTATCTGTGGTGTGGCATTCTTCCCAAGACTGGACCTGTTTTAGACCCACATCTAGTGGGACACACCTGCTTCTCCTGCTCCAAGGTCTGCGGATGCAGCTTTTTTAGCTTGTCTCCTTCCTCGGTTTCCATGCCTGCTGCCAGACTGACCCTGCAATATCACAAACAGTTGAAAATTAAGCTTAGTAATGTTGAGTCTTCTTCGCTAGGGCCTCACCTCTGACTCTTTCTAAGCAAGAGCGCTCCACTCCTGGCCACTGGTGGCACCAGTGAACTACTGCACAACAGCTCACTTCGTTCCTTGCTCTGCTCTCGATGGGTTAACAGTAGCTGGCAAAGGCACATAGTACTCTTAGGCAGTGCCAACCGCTGGGCCCAGTGCTGCTACCTTCTTAGAATCAGAAATGGCATTCTGCAACGAAGCCTATCTTTCATACCTGCTGGTGTGGAATGTGTCCATGCAGAACAGTAGGAGGGTTGTACTGCAGTGGCTGGCCAAGTAGTGGGTACCTGGAATCTCCTGAAAGTCATCAAAAACATTTTCATGGGTTCCTCTCCTTGGTTATCTCAGGACTTAACAGAATTTGCTTAATTCTTCAAAAACAAGACCAACAGGCCAGTGGTGGTGGTACACGCCTTTAATCCCAGCACTTGGGAGACAGAGGAAGGAGGATAGCTCTGAGTTTGAGGCCAGCCTGAGACTACACAGTGAATTCCAAGTCAGCCTGGGCTAGAGCGAGACCCTGCCTCAAAAAACCAAAACAAAAAACCAGACCAACAAAGGAAACATGTTTGGCAGAATAAAACACACAAGTAATCAATTCCATGTAACTGTGAAGAGCCAAGGTAAACTTCTGAAAAGATCAGGACTAGTGTGGTTGTAAAGGAGGGAACAGGGTAAGATAGGGGACAAGTGCTCTTAACTACTGAGCCATCTCCCCAGACTGTATTTATTATTTTAGCATTAAGAAAACATACACACAAGGCCGGTCGTGGTGGTGCACACCTTTAATCCCAGCACTCAGGAGGCAAAGGTAGGAGGATCACTGTGAGTTCAAAGCTACCCTGAGAATACAGAGTGAATTCCAGGTCAGCCTGGACTAGAGTGAGACCCTACCTCGAAAAGTCAAAATAAATAAATAAAATTTCTTATATGGGGAAAAGCATTTAGTCTTTGGCTAAAAGATGGGTTACATCCATCAAAATCTCCCTAAATTAATAATGCTTATCATATACATAAATATAGTTTTTTTTTGTTTTTTCTTTTTGGGGGGTCTTTCTCTAGCTCAGGCTGACCTGGAATTCACTGTGTAGTCTCAGGGTGGCCTGAATTCACAGAAATTCTCCTACCTCTGTCTCCTGGGATTAAAGGCATGTGCCACCAAGCCAGGCACACTCACCCTATTTAACCTATGGTGACTTCACTCTGTTGGAGAATCTGTCTTTTTCAGAAGGTAGCAAGACCGGAGGAAATAAACCACCCCTTGCATTTCAGCTAAGGTGAAACCACAGAGGAATTGGGCAGACGAGCAAGAATGCTGCTTCCATGGTGAGCCTGACAATCAGTGCCAGGTTGCAGGAGACAGACACTGAGGACTCATCACCTACTAAAACAAACATCCAGAGGCTCCTAAGAGCTCATCACGGAAGTATACTTAAAACACATCCACCAAGGCTCAGGGAATTTTGTGGAATAGGGCAGAAAGATTCTAAGAGCCACAGGATGGGACATCATGCTCAGTCAGAGGCATTGCCTCTTCCCAATAACTGCTGCTCCCACCATACATAACCCACAACCCCATGGGGAATATGAGCAACCCCACTGAGGAGGGCCCCCAGAGGAATGGGGGCAGGAAGGAGGGAAAGGATGGTACCAAGACATGATGTATCCATACAGAGTATGTTCTTAATAAAGAATTTCAGGTCAGCCTGGACCAGAGTGAGACCCTACCTCGAAAAACCAAAAAAAAAAAAAAAAAATTTTTTTTTTTAAAAGCCGTGAGTGGTGGCACATGCCCTTAATTCCCAGCATGTGGGAGCACAGGTAGGAGGATCACCTTGAGTTCGAGGCCAGCCTGAGACAGTGAATTCCAGAGCAGTCTGGGCTAAAGGGAGACTCTACCTCAAAACACCAAAAACAAACCAACTACAACAAAAAGTCAACAGCATTTATTATTGTCAGTCTTTGTGGTCTTAGTGATTCTAGTGAAGTGGTATCTCATTGTGTTTAAAAAAATTTTTTTTGTTATTATTAACAACATATTTTGTATGGATACATCATGTGTTGGCACCCTCTTTCCCCTCATCTCTGCTCCCTCCCATTCTGCTGGGGACCCTCCTCAGTGGGGTTGCAGGTATTCCCCATGGGGGTTGAGGGTTATGCATTGTGGGAGCAGCAGTCAGTTATTTTTGGAGGTAGGGAATACCATTGGGCATGATGTCTCAACTTGTGGCTCTTTCAAACTTTCTGCCCCCTCTTCTGCACAATTCCCTTAGCTGTGGTGGGTTTAATTTTAAGTCTACTTCAGTGATGAGCTCTTAGGAGCCCTCTGGATCTCTGCTTTGGTAGGTGCTGAGTACCCTCAGGGTCTGTCTCCTGCACCCTGGCGCTGATGATCAGGTTCAGCATGGAAGCAGCGCTCTTGCTGTCTCCCCATTCCTCTGTGGATTCAGCCGTGGTTTGGCTGAAGTGTGAGGGGTGGTCTATCTCCTCGGGTCTTGCTACCATCTGAAAAAGTACAGATTTCCACATGTGCATCCTCCAGAGCAGGGGACCCTCACTGTGATTTTAAAGTTGATTTCTTTCCTTCCCTTCCCTTCCTTTTCTTCCTTCCTTCCTTCCTTTCCCTCCCTCTTCTTTCTCTCTTTTTCTTTTTGTTTTCCGAGGTAGGGTCTTACTCTAGCCCAGGCTGACCTGAAATTCATTATGGAGTCTCAGGGTGGCCTCAAACTCATGGTGATCCTCCTACCTCTGCCTCCTGAGTGCTGGGATTAAAAGCATGCACCACCATGCCCAGCCTCTAACAGCAATCCTCCTACTTCTGGATTAAAGGCATATGCCACCAGGTCTGGCCTAATTCTTTATTTTTATTTTTTGCTAGAGGATGAACTTTTCTGTAATGCAATCTTGGTCGGCTTTACCTTAGGATACATTCTAGGAGATGAAATGGTAGTCTATAATTATTCACATGTGCATGTGTGTTCCTCAAAGTCGACTACGACATGGTGACAGTATAGACTTCTCTTTATCTACTGCAGCGCACCAGGGGTGCAGTTTATTCTCGATAAAAAGCTTCCTGAGTAAATTTGTGCGTATGTGTGTGTGTGGGGGGGGCGCGGACGACAGAGGCTGATGTTAGGTGTCCTTCAGTCACTCTCTACTTTACTCTTTTGAGACAGGGCCTCTAGTGAACCTGGTGCTCACCAATTCAGCTAGACTAGCTCTACCGTGAGTTTCTCCCCAGCTCTGGGATTACAGTATGTGCTGCTGTGCCCGACTGCTTTATGGATATTAGGGACCAGGTCTTCACTTTATGGACTGAGTCATCTCCCCAACCCCTCATCTTTTCTTTTTCTTTCAAATGCATGCCCCTCTCTGTGCAACTGGCTTTAAGTAAGTACTGGGGAATCAAACTCAGTTGCGAGGTTTTGCAGGCAAGCGCCTTAACTGCTAAGCCACCTCTCCAGCCCCTTTTAGGCTGGCCTCAAACTCATAGGCCCTCCTACTCTGCCTCCTGAACTCTTTTATTGGTTAATTCCCTTGTTTTTTTTTTTTTTTTTTTTTGGTCTTTTTGTGATTTTTTTTCTTTGGTGCTGAGGACCGAACCCAGGGCCTTACTGAGCTAAATCCCCAACTCCACCCCCCCCCCCAGCTCTTTTTTTTGTTTGTCTGTTTTTTTGTTTTTGCAAGGTAGTGTTTTGCTCTAGCCCAGGAATTCACTATGTAGTCTTAGAATGACCTCAAACTCATGGCGATCCTCCTACCTCTGCCTCCAGAGTGCTGGGATGAAAGGCATGTGCCACCACACCTGGCTCTTTTTTTTTTCTTAAATATTTTATTTACTTGAGAAGGAGGTGGGAAGAACGGGTGTGCCATGGCCTCTAGCCACTGCAAATGAACTCCAGATGCATGCAGCACCTTGTGCATCTGGATTACATGGGTACTGGGGAAATTGAACTGTGTCCTTTGGCTTTACAGGCAAGTGCCTTAACCATTAAGCCATCTCTCCAGCCCCCTTCCCTTTAAAAATATTTATTTATAAGCAGAGAGAGAGAGAATGGGTGCGCAAGGGAATGGGACCCGGGTAATAAGGTTTTACAGGCAAGCACCTTAACCACTGAGCCATCTCTCCAGCTCTGGATTTTTTTTTGGTGTTGTATATTCAAAAATAGATACAGCCAGATGTGGTGGTCCACGCCTTTAATCCCAGCACTTGGGACTTGCGATGTTATGGTAGGAGGATCATCATGAGTTCAAGGGCACCCTGAGAGTACACAGTGAATTCCACGTCAGCCTGAGCTACAGCTAAACCCTACCTCGAAAAACTGAAGAGAGTGAGAGAGAGAGAGAGAGAGAGAGAAAGAGAGAAAAATCTTGGAATAAGATGTTAAAGAAGAAATATAGGAGCTGGAGAGATGGCTTAGTGGTTAAGGCACTTGCCTGCCAAGCCCAAGGACTCATGTTCAACTCTCCAGGTCTACTTAAGCCAGACCCAAGTGCACAAACAAGGTTGCACATGCACAGTAGATGGTACATGTGTCTGGCATTTGATTACAGTGGCTGGAGGCCCTGATGTGCCAATTCTCTCTCCTCACACTCGCCCTCTTGCTCTCTTGCATATAAATAAATAAATTAATTAATTTAAAAAAGGCCAGCCTGTTGGGCTTGCCTCAAAAAATAACACATAAAACATTGTAAAATATCACTAAATCAATAAGGTTATAAGCAAAAAGGGCAATAAATAGATATGCCTGAATGCAAGTGAAGAAAATGCAATTACATGGAGAAGTGAAAGGTAGCATCATCAGATCATATAGGCTATGAAGTTGTGACAAGTTTTAGGTACACTTACCCTGCCCAGGGACAAAAGGTCTAGAAAACTGGGACATGATGGAGAGTGGGGGTCCAGAGGGCCGTATGGTTTTCAGGGTGGATAGCTGAGCCGGTGCTGGAGACTGTGCTGGTGAAAGGATTGGACTGCTGAGTTGAGGGCTGTGCTGCAATCAATACATGGAGACAATGGGTCACATCTGGGGCAAGCTACTGGCAAATTTCCCTTTGGACAAAATATTCACTGTATTACAAACACGTGCTGGTTGTGAAAATACAAAAATACAAACACACATAGAAAGAACACTAGAAGGACCTGGAGAGATGGCTTAGCAGTTAAGGGGCTTGCCTGCAAAGCCTAAGGACCCAGGTTTGATTCCCTAGAATCCACGTAAGCCAGATACACATGATGGCACATGCGGTTAGAGATTTTGTTTGCAGTGGCTAGAGACTGTGGCATGCCTTTAATCCTAGCACTTGGGAGGCACAAGTAGGAGGATCACTGTGAGTTCAAGGCTACCCTAAGACTACAATTACAGGTCAGCCTGGGCTAGAGTGAGACCCTACCTCGAAAAGCCAAAATAAATAAACAGAGAACTGGGGAATCAAACCTCAGTCCTTAGGCTTTGCAGGCAAGTGCCTTAACTGCTATGCCATCTCTCCATTCCTGCACTATTTTTTTTTTGCAAGTGTATTTGCATGTGTGCGGGCGTACATGTGTGCATATATGCATGTGGGGCCTGAGGCTGGTGTCTAGAACCTAGAGTTTGTGGATTTGGCAAGTCTAGCTTGCCCCAGGAACCTCTTGTCTCCTCTTTATGAGCCCTAGGAATACAGGTGGACCAACATGCCTGCCAGCATTTACATGAGTGCTGGGGATCCCAACTCCAGCCCTCATGTTAGTGTGCCAAGAGCTTTATTCTGAGCCACTTCCCTAGGCCCATATACATCATATTTTTGAAACCTGTATTTTACCTTGGCAATTATGCCTTGTGTTTGCAAGAAAAGACTATGTAACTCTCTTGCCACTGCCTGTAAACAAATCTCTATCTGGCTTTACATGGGCAAGCACCTTTAAATGCTGAGCCATCTCTCCAGTACCCTCCATAACTCCTTTTGGTTTTTCAATGTAGGATTTTGCTCTAGCTCAGGCTCATCTGGATTCATTATGTAGTCTCAGGCTGGCCTTGAACTCACAACAATCCTCCTACCTCAGCCTTTTATTTTTTCAAATATTAATTTATTTGCAAAAAGGAGGAGGAGGAGGAGAGAGAGAATGAATGCACCAGGGCCCTTACGCTTAGCAGGAAAGTGTCTTAACCATTAAGCCATCTATACAACATAACATATATATATATGCTATATTATATAAATATATATATATATTTTTTTTGGGGGGGGGTGTTTTCAAGGTAGGGTCTCACTCTAGCCCAGGATGACCTGGAATTCTCTATGTAGTCTCAGTGTGGCCTTGAACTCGTGGCAATCCTCCTACCTCTGCCTCCCAAGGTCTGGGATTAAAAGCATGTGCCACCACACCCAATTTTTTTTTTTTTAAGACAAGGTCTCATGTAGCCCATGTCAGCCTACCACTTACCATGTAGAGCAAAGATGACGGTACATGCCCAGTTAGTCCTTCGGAGGTAGAGGGAGAGGTATGAATTCAAGGTCAGCTTTGGTTAGTTTCTTCATGTATTTATTTACTTATTTGAGAGAGAAAGTGGTAGAGAGTGAGACGAGAGAGAATGGGCACTCCAGGGCAAACGAACTCCAGATGCATGAGCCCATTTGTGTATCTGGCTTACATGGGTCCTAGAGAATAGAACTGGGATCCTTTGGCTTTGCAGACAAGCACCTTCACTGCTAAGTCATCTCTCCAGCCCCAGCTTTGGTTAGTTTTGATAAACAAGTTTGAGGCCAGGTTGGCCAGTGGTTAAAGGCGCTTGCTTGCACAGCCTGACAACCTAAGTTAGATTCCCTTGTACCCAAGTAAAGCCAGATGCACAAAGTGGAACATGCAGTTGGAGTTTGTTTGCAGTGCCAAGAGGCCCTGATGTACATATTCTCTCTGCTTGCAAATAAATACTAAATCAAACAAAGAAAGTTGGGCTTGGTGGTGCACGCTTTTAATCCTAGCACTCAGGAGGCAGAGGTAGGAGGATCACTGTGAGTTCGAGGCCATCCTGAGACTACAGAGTGAAGTCCAGGTCAGCCTGAGCTAGAGTGAGACCCTACCTTGAAAAACCAAACCAAACCAACCAAACAAAAAAACATTGAACCTTGACCTTGAACTTCTGATGTTCCTGCCCTCACTCTTAAGTACTGGGATTTATACTCTGGGACCTGATTCTTTTACTTTGTCAAACTTAGCTCACCCTACTGGGTGCTAGGATCTTCCTCCCCCCAACCCAGGAAGCGTCTCACTCTAGGCCAGTCTGACCTGAAATTCATTATGTATTCTCAGGCTGGCCTCAAACCCACAGTAATCCTCCTACCTCTGCCTCCCAAGTGCTGGGATTCAAGGCATGCGCCACCACACCTGGCTTAGTGTCAAGATTTTACAGGCACACAACAACACACCTCATTCCCATCTAATTTTTTTTTTTAAAATGTAGAAGTGAGCAAAGAGAAGGATAGGCATTTGTTTACAGTAGTTTGAGACCCTGGTATACCCATATACAAAACACACACACACACACACAATGGTGAGACTGTCTATAATCCCAACCCTTGAAATGTGGTCAGTAGGATCAGGAGTTCAAGGCCAGGTTGAGCTACGTAAGACCCTTCTCAAAAGCAGTTGGAACACTGGGCTGGAAGATGGCATAGAGGTTTAAGGTGCTTTCTTTTAAGTCTGAGGCCCAGCTCAATTTTCTACCACCCATGTAAAGCTGGACATATCAAAGTAGTACATGAATATGGCATTTGTTTGCACTGGCAAGAGACTCAGGTGCACTAATGCACATATGTGCATAGTATACTCATGCACACTTGCAAATAACATTTTTAAAAAGTTGGAAAATAGCCGGGTGTGGTGGCGCACGCCTTTAATCCCAGCACTTGGGAGGCAGAGGTAGGAGGATTGCCGTGAGTCCAAGGCCACCCTGAGACTACAGAGTCAATTCCAGGTCAGCCTGGATCAGAGTGAGACCCTACCTCGAAAAAAAAAAAAAAAAAAAAAAAAGTTGGAAAATATTTGAATACTGATATAAGTGTCTGATGATAGAGAATATTCAAATTCCCTGTCCAGTCATAGGTTGGATTTGCATGATGAAAACGTCAGGTTTCAAAATGGCAATGAGCCCAAGCATCTTACCTGGACAATACTGTCTACGTTGCTAAATTCCACACACTTCTGCCCTCTCTGGTGGTCACAGTAGTATTTGTTTTGTTTCCACTGCGGGGGAGAGTGGGCACGAGACTGTGGATTGCTGGGTACACTGAGCTGCATCATCAACATCCCTGCACCAGGTGGTGGCTGAGGCACAGCTGAAAATGAATAATTGAGACACTTAACACAAGGAAAGCAACAATACTTTCATATTTCTGAATTAAATTTCACTACTGGGCATGTAAGCAGATTTCAGCTCCAGTGTACTGTGTGCTATGAGAACTATGTGCTTATGTTTATTTTATTTTTTAATATTTTAGTTATTTATTTGAGCGAGAGAGAGGAAGAGGCAGAGAGAAAGAGAGAATGGGCGTGCCAGGGCCTCTAAGCACTGCAAACGAACTCCAGATGCATGTGCCCCCTTGTGCATCTGGCTTATGTGGGTCCTGGGGTATGGAACTGGGGTCCTTAGGCTTCGCAGGCAAACACTTTAACCTGTAAGCCACTTCCCTAGCCCTATTTTATTTATTTTATTTTATGTTTATTTTTTAAGTTTTTTTTTTGTTGTTGCTCATTTTTATTTATTTATTTGAGAGTGACAGAGAGAGAAAGGGGGGGGGGGAGAGAGAGAGGGAACAAATGGGTGCTCCAGGGCCTCTAGCCACTGCAAACGAACTCCAGATGAGTGTGCGCCCCCTTGTGCATCTGGCTAACATGGGTCCTGGGGAATCGAGCCTTGAACCGGGGTTCTTAGTCTTCACAGGCAAGTGCTTAACCGCTAAGCCATCTCTTCAGCCCTATTTTATGTTTATTGAAGTAGAGTCTCTCTCTAGCACAGGCTGGCCTGGAATTCACTATGTAGTTTCAGGGGGGCCTCAAACTCATGGTGATCCTCCTACCTGAGTGCTGGGATTAAAGGCGTGTGCCACCATGCCTGGCTTGCTATGTGTTTAAAAAGGACAAAACTGAAACCTTTAGGGCCAAGTAGATTGCAATATCTGCAATCTCAGCACTCAGGGGAAGGCTGAGGGAGTGAGGATCTTCAATCTTGGAGTTTGAGGCTAGACTGGGCTGTACAGTGAGACCTTATCTCAACAATACCACACAAAGGGGAAAGGCCCTTTTGCCTAAACATCTGGAGGACTTACTGGTGTCACAACATATAAAATTGAATTAAAAATCTTAATTTTTATTTTATTAATTTTTTGAGGTAGGGTCTCGCTCTAATCCAGGCTGACCTGGAATTCACTATGTAGCCTTAGGGTAGCCTCGAACTCACAGCTATTCTCCCGAGGGCTGGATTAAAGGCATGTGCCATGACACCCAGCAAAAATCTTAATTTTTAAAATGAATTTTACAATAGGCATTTTTCTAAATAAACTAGGAAAAACTAAAGGGAAAAGTCACCTTTTCCCTGTGTGAATTAGTAAAGAAATGAACTAGTACAGGAGGTACACTGAAATGTCTTATGTGGGAGAACACTGGAAAGACCTGCACAGTGACTCTGAAGACTTGCAAAGGTCATGTGTGTATAAACGATCAGGTTCTCTCCCCTTGTGTGCAACTAGCAGTGCGGCATTTTGGTACAAAGAGCAGACTCCACATAGAGTCAGGAATGTGAGGCAGGATCTGTGCCCGTCCCTAGGTCCTGGCTGCGGTGACCTTGATCGTGGTTCTGGTGCTCTCGAACCAGAACCTCTCTGACTGGCCAGGCCAACTGGGGAAGGGCTGGCTGATGGAACATCTCCAAGTTCTCTTCAGTCTCACCTCAAAGTGGCTCATACAGTATACAGCCATATTACTTATTTATAGAAAAATGAGGTATAATGCTAAAAATTTGTATAAGGCTCTATGGAAGCAGAGAGGAAGAACATATTCAGTAAAGAGAGGATGGTGGACAGGCATGCCAAGCAGAAGAAAAGACAGGCATTATTTCTGGATGAAAAGGTATGCCAGCATTCAGGAGGCCATGGCAGGGAGGAGAATGAACAGGACAGAAAGCTGTGGAAGAACTACATCAGCTGACCTGATTCAGCAAAGTACCTGCAACACCCTGAGCATATCGCAGCTCACTGCAGGCTAAAACCATTGTGCTGAAATAGGAAATAGATGGGAAATTTCCCATTGCCATCTGTTCATACCTGTACATTGGTGGCCCTGCAGCTGCTGAGAGCTGCACGGTGACGCAGTTCGAGGAAACTGTACTTGTTCTGACCCTGGATGTTGTAAGTAGCCAACTGAAGAGCTGTGGGGAAAAAATTAGACAAAATACACCACAGTGAGATGCAGATGACTGAAGAGTCTGAGTAAACATTCCTCCAAGTTTGTTTCAATAGTCTTATTAGGTTGGTGGGCAGTAAAAAGTCAAGTCTAATTTAAGTCTTTTCTCTGAATTGTAGTCTCTTCATGTACACACAGAGTGAAAGGCCCTGTTAGTACAATGTGAAAACACAGCTTTGTGCAACTCAGAGAAAAGGGTACTGCTAAACACCAACCCTACTGACCTGGACTTTGAGTCTACAAACTGGGAGATCACAGCATCCCAGGGAATGATATTGTCATGACAACTCGAGTAGACAAATACAATTCGTAAAGGTAGCGAAGTAATTGTATGACACAAGCACAGCAAAAAGGCGGTTGACAGCAAAGCTGACTGGGCTAAGAAGTGATCAATGATGGCAAAGCAACAACTGTGACAATGTATTGTTTGCAACCCTAACAGATATTCCTCCCATGTAAAGTAATTAAACCACAAAAAGGGAGAAAAGGAAACAATTACATAGGACTATCTTTTTTTCTATCACTGTAATTAAGCTAGTGTACACAGAGAGTGGAGTATGATAAATTAAAGATGCATATGATGTGTCTGGACTAAAAAGAGATTAGGAGGTTCGTAAAGCACATCTTAGGTGGTACATGATGGCATTTCTAGAGGGGATTAGATCTTAAGGGCTCTGACCTCATGAAAGGATTAATTGCTTGATAGATTCATAATATGGTGCTTTTACTGGAAGATGATAAAAGGTAGGAAATGGTGCCTCGTTGAAGGAAGCAGGCCATTAGTGGCCAGTCCAGGGGCTGGCCCAGGTCCAGGCCTGTAGGCCCTGTACACTGCCATGGCCCTTCTCTATCTGCTCTCCATCTACCAGAAAGGAAGAACATAAGCTCCTCATGCTATGCCACTATGCCCAAGCACATGGGGCCCAGGGGCCACGGAACAACCCCGAAGCTGTGATGAATACTTTCTCTCCTTCAGTTGTTTAAGCCAGGCATTCTGTTATATCAACAAGGAAAGTTAATGCAGATGGTAAATCCTAGAGGAACCACTGGCCTGGGTTTGATTCCCCAACCACCCATATAAATTCAGACTGGCATGCATTTGCAGTGGCAAGAGGCAAGTGTGTGAACACAGGCATACTTTAAGATCACTATGCAAAAAAAATTATAAACTGTATAGTTGCAATGAACCACCAGAAAATGAAATTAAGACAATTTATAGTAGTATTGAGAAGAATAAAAGATTTAGGAATAGCCTGAAAAGAGCTGTGTAAAATTATACTCAGAATCCAACAAAATATTGTTGAAAACAATTAAGATCTAAATGTTCCTGGAATGGAAGATTTAACCTAGCAAAGACGGCAATAACTCAAGCTGACCTCCAGAGGCAATGCAATCTCCATCAGAATCCCTGCAGACTCTTCTCCACTTCAAAAACAATAAAGAACTGGACTGGAGAGATGGCTCAGCAATTAAGGCACTCGCCTGCAAAGCCTGATGACCCAGGTTCTATTCCCCAGTGCCCATGCACAGCCAGATGCACAAAGTGGTGCACGCATCTGGAGTTAATTTGCAGTGCCTGGAGGCCCTGGTGTGCCCATTCTATCTCTGTCTCTCTTCTATCTCTCTCTGCTTTCAAAAAAAAAAAAACAAAAAAAAAAAAAAAAAAACAACTGTTAGTTCTTCCTCCAAAAACCGAAAGTTCTTTACACATCCTCTTAAAAGTAGTAAAGTGTGTATAGAAACATACACGCCAAACTCTAAACAGAAATAATGTTGATGAAAGACATTATATTCCATTTAACTTAATTTTCTATTTATTACAGACAGACAGACAGACAGGGAGAGAAAAAGAGAATGGGTGTGCCAGGGCCTCTAGTCACAGTGAACTCCAGATACATGTGCCACCATGTGCATCTGGCTTATGTGGGACCTGGAGAATTGAACCTGGGTTCTTAGGCTTTGAAGTAAGTGCCTTATACTATTCTCCAGCCCTATTTTATTTTTTTAAATATTTTATTTTGCTGGCAGTGGTGGTGCATGGCTTTAACCCCAGAACTTGGGAGGCGGCCCTGATTTATATATATATAGAACACCAGGGAGGCTTCTGTCTTTCAAGGTGAAGCAGCTGATGGAATACTTCACCAACTGCTTTAATATAGAGCTAGTATTATTGACTACTTATTTATTACTTAGTATTATCTACTGAGCATCTTAGAGCAAGATATTTTGTTGATAAGGTTAAGTTATATATGTGAAATACAATCTCCTCAGATACTGACAAAAACTTTTAAGTATTAATAAATGCATGCTCTAAACTTCAAGGCTGGGGGCCGCTGGGAAGATGGCTCAGGAGTTAAAAGTGCTTGCTTGGCCAGGTGTGGTGGCACATGCCTTTAATCCCAGCACTAGGGAGGCAGAGGTAGGAGGATCTCTGTCAGTTCGAGGCCAGCCACAGACTACATAATGAATTCCAGGTCAGCCTGGGCTAGAGTGAGATTCTATCTAGAAAAACCAAAAGAATGGGGTTGGGGAGATAGCTAAGTATGCCTGCCTCAAAAACCTGAGGACCTAGGCTGGATTAATGGCTTATTGGTTAAGGCACTTGCCCACAAAGCCTAAGGGCCTATGTTTGACTCTCCAGATCCCACATAAACCAGACACAAAAGGTGGTGCACACGCCTGGAATTCAATTACAGTGGCTGGAGGCCCTGGCATGCAAATTCTCTCTATCCCCCTCACTCGCATCAAAAAAAGGAAGGCCAGTCTGTTGGGCTTGTCCCCGCCCCCAAAACAACAACAACAACAAAAATACCAACCAACCAAACAAAAACCTGAGGACCTTAGTTCAGTTCCGAGTACCCACATTAAAAATTATTGGACATGGCAGCTGAGGATGGTGTTCCTGAAGATAACACCTGAGTGCATGTGTGTCTACACACACTCACTCACTCTGGATAAACAGGGCTAGAGAGATGGCTCAGAGATTAAGGCACTTGCCCATAAAGCCTAACCAACCAAATTGGTTTTTCTTTTATCTTTTTAAAACTTTTTTGTTTATTTTTATTTATTTATTAGAGAGCAACAGAGAAAGAGGCACAGAGAAAGAGAGAGAGAGGGAGAGAATGAATATGGGTGACCCAGGGCCTCCAGGCACTGCAAACAAAATCCAGATGTATGCGTCCCCTTGTGCATCTGGCTAACGTGGGTTCTGGGGAAATCGAGCCTCAAACTGGGGTCCTTAGGCTTCACAGGCAAGCGCTTAACTGCTAAGCCATGTCTCCAGCCCCAGGTTGGTTTTTCTGCAGTGGCTGGAAGCCCTGGTGTGCCCATTTTCTCCCTCCCTCGCTTCCTCCTCTTGTGTTGGGTGTGCATGTGGTTGTGCATGCTTTAAATCCCAGCACTCAGGAGAGTGAGTAAGGTAGGAAGATCACTGTGAGTTCCAGGCTAGCTTGAGATGAATTCCAGGTCAGCCTGGCCTAGAGCGAGATCCTATCTTGAAAAAACAAAAAAGAACAAACAAAGCATTTAAAAAATATTTTTTCTTTAATTAAATTTTTTAATTTGTTTTTTAATTTTTGTTTATTTCTATTTATTTATTTGAGAGCAACAGACAGAGAGAAGGGGGGGAGAGAGAGAGAGAGAGAAAATGAATGGGTGCTCCAGGGCCTCTAGCCACTGCAAACGAACTCCAGATGCGTGCGACCCCTTGTGCATCTGGCTAACGTGGTTCCTGGGGAATCGAGCCTCGAACCGGGGTCCTCAGGCTTTACAGGCAAGCGCTTAACCGCTAAACCATCTCTCCAGCCCAAAATTTTTAATTTTTTAAAATAAGGGTTTATTTCACATTCATATCATAATTGAACACACTGTATGGGGTGAGATGGGGCACGTTCAGAATTGTTCTCTTAGTTTTTTTAAAAAAATATTTTATTTTACTTATTTATTTGACAGAGAAGTGGGGGGGTGGTGGAGAGAATGGGTGTGCCAGGGCCTCCAGCCATTGCAAACGAACTCCAGACGCATGCGCCCCCTTGTACGTTTGGCTAACATGGGTCCTGGGGAATCAAACCAGGGTCCTTTGGCTTTGTAGGCAAACACCGTAACTGCTAAGCCATCCCTCCAGCCCACATTTAAAAATTTTTAATTTATTTATTTGCAAGGGGGGGGGGAAGAGGGAGAAAGAGAGAAGAGAGAGCGAGAGAGCAAGAGAGAGAATAGGCACGCCAGGGCTTCCAGACACTGCAAATAAACTCCAGATGCATATGCAACTTTGTGCATCAAACTTTACGTGGGTACTGGGGACTTGAACTTGAGTTATTAGGCTTTGCAGGTAAGTTCCTTAACTGCTAAGCCATCTCTCCAGCCCTATATATATATTTTTTTCTCCTCCCTGCCCCCAAGGTAGGGTCTTGGTCCAGCCCACGCTGGCCTAGAACTCACAGCAATCCTGCTACCTCATCCTCCCAAGTGCTGGGATTTAAGGCATGTGCCACCATGCCTGACAGAGAGAGAGAGAATGGATGGTGAATCATAGCCCCCAGCCACTGCAAATGAACTCCAGAAGCATGCACATGCCACTGTGCATGTAGCTTTACGTGAGTATCGGGGGACTGAACTCGGGCTTTCCAGTCAAAACGCCTTAACTGCTGAACCATCTCTCCA
Organism: Dipus sagitta; assembly: GCA_036346955.1. Classification (NCBI taxonomy): domain Eukaryota; kingdom Metazoa; phylum Chordata; class Mammalia; order Rodentia; family Dipodidae; genus Dipus; species Dipus sagitta. Next base: position 167,532,482 of record CM070773.1, read on the forward strand.
ACCCAAAAGTAGGTATTTCACAACACAACCTTAGAAGGGCTGGGGAGATGGCTCAGTGGGGAAGAATGCTAGCTGTGTAAGCATGAGGACTGAGTTACGATACCTAGCACCCATGTAAAACACCAACATGGCCATAAACACCTGTAATCATAGCTCCAAGAGGGTTAGAGACAGGAGGATCACTGGTGCTCACTGGTTAGCCAATGAGAGACCCTGTCTCAAAGAAATAAGGCGAATGAGCAAAAGGAAGACACCCGAAGTCCTCTTCTAGCCTCGGCATGCATATACACAGGGCATTTGCAATATACCACACATACATGCACAAACAACAAAAATAAAATAGGTGGCACATGCCTTTAATCCCAGCACTTAGAAGGCAGAAGTAGAATTGCTGTGACAGTTTGAGGGCAGCCTAAGACTACGTAGTGAATTCCAGGTCAGCCTGGGCTGGAGCAAGACCCTACTTTGAAAAACCAAAAATTAAAATAATACTTTAGAAAAACAGACTATCATACCTTTTTTTCCCCTATGCCAGAAAATGTTCAGTCATTTAGTTCACTTTTAGTCAAATTACACTCTTGTACAATGTTGCACAATCCTGGTAAGCAGTGAGAAGCTGGAGGAACAGGTTTCTGAGCCACACTCACCTTAGATTACCCTGTTGGCCAGGTGTAATGACGCTATAGTAGACTGGCATTCCTGCTGTGGTTAGAGGTCCTTGGCTAGACTGACTAGGGAACACAACAGCCTGTTGGTACGTCTGATGGGCAATTCCTTGAGAACCTTGAGGCAGTGAAACCTAAAATGCGAAACACAATTTAAAGGAGATAAGGTTTTCCTAAACCCTGCAGGTGTTCATGTGTCAGGCATGAGTAGCCAGAATAAGTTCACCACAGCACCACTATGTTCTCTGTGCCATTGAGCTGGTTCCTGTTTTTGGATGACACTTATTAATCTTACAGTAGGCTAGATGTTTTAGATTGCGAAAGTTAATGTCTTATTCCTAATGAACATAGGATGACTATATGACATGGGAAGAAAGACAGTTCACTTCAGCCAGTACTAATGACCCAGAGAATGAGTGAGACAGCTATGGAGCTTCAGGTGACTATAACTATCTGTGTGACTCTGGATCAATTCCTAGTCCTTCTGTTTCTTATCTGACAAGTTGGAAATGCTGCCTCCAACACAGAAGAATCTAGTAGAGCAGGTATTTGGGGAAAATAATCTTTAATTCTATTTCTATATTGTCTATAAGAAAACAGACATATTGGATTAATACTCTACTGTAGTTCTCTAGTTTCTAAAATAGAAACCACAAAGGCATCATAGCTTCCTGATTTGCAAATGCAGCATAGTATGACAGCTGGATTATAGTAACAATGCTGAGTACTTATTGCCATGTGTCAGGTTAGAAATGATTTTTCAGTACTGAGAACCGAACCTAGGGCCTTATACTTGCTAGGCAAGTGCTCATCCACTGAGCCAAATCCCTAAAACGCTGATTTTTGTTTTTGTTTTTTCAAGGTAGGGCTTCACTCTAGCCAAGGCTGACGTGGAATTCACTATGTAGTCTAAGGGTGGCATTAAATTTACAGTGATTCTTCAACCTGACTCCTGAGTGCTGGGACTAAAGGTGTGCGCCACCACACTTGGCTCTGATTTGTTTGTAAAATCTCCTTCAGGCACTAAACAACCTAGGAAGATAAGCCATCTCTCTAGCCCACCTGCTTGCTTATTTATTTATTTATTTATTTATTTTGGTTTTTCGAGGTAGGGTCTCACTTTAGCTCAGGCTGGCCTGGAATTTACTCTGTAGTCTCAGGGTGGCCTCCTACCTTTGTCTACCAAGTGCTGGTATTAAAGGCATGCACCACCACATGCGTATGTGTTTATTTTTTGTTTGATCTTTTCTTGCTTTGTAGCTGTGGGTTGGTGGCATGGAACTCAGAGATTGGGCTAACCTCAAATTTGTATCAATCTTCTAGCCTCTGCCTCCTGAGTAGGATTATAGGTGTTGACCACCACATTTGGCATCATTCCTGCTATACAGATAGGTAAATTCAAGTTAAGGAAGGGCCCCCAAAGTTGTATAATTAGTAAGAAAGTGAGAGTGCCACCTCACGCCCTTGATTTCAGAGCCTCAGCTCTCTATCTTCTTCATATCCTGTATCCTTGCCTCGCTGGTTTACAAGTTAATGACTAACGTTAGTAATATAACATGTTTTGGAAATACAACTACTCTACTCAAAATACAAAGTAAACTCTTAAGTACCTTTACTATGGCTCACCTATCCTAAGTAGAAAATTATAGGTTTATCTATTCATGCATAGTTCAACATGCATCAGTCTTTTTTGTCTGCTGATACACTGCAATGTTCTGAGATTATCTCTAATTGTATAAATTCATGTAGCTTTGTGGAAAAAATGATTACCTAGTTGATTAAAGGCAACTGGAGTAATGATAATAATTACAATTACTATTTTGGTTTTTAAATATTTATTTGAGAGACAGAGAGAGAGAGAATGGGTGTGCCAGAGCATCCAGCCATTGCAAAGCAAACTTCAGATGCATGTGCCACCTTGTGCATCTGGCTTACATGGGTCCTGGGTCCTTTGGCTTTGCAGGCAAGTGCCTTAACTGCTAAGCCACTCTCCAGCCCTTTTTTATATTTTTTTTTTCCTCCTCCTCAAGATCAGGTCTAGCTCTAGCCCTGGCTAAATTCTACCTCATTCACAGTGCTGGGAAAGGCAGTGCCACATGCCTCAGAGAGGAGCGAAGTGGATGGTGAATCTAGCCCCCGCCATGCTGAACTCCAGAAGCATGCACATGCCACTGTGCATGTAGCTTTACGTGAGTATCGGGGGACTGAACTCGGGCTTTCCAGTCAAAACGCCTTAACTGCTGAACCATCTCTCCAACCCAAAAGTAGGTATTTCACAACACAACCTTAGAAGGGCTGGGGAGATGGCTCAGTGGGGAAGAATGCTAGCTGTGTAAGCATGAGGACTGAGTTACGATACCTAGCACCCATGTAAAACACCAACATGGCCATAAACACCTGTAATCATAGCTCCAAGAGGGTTAGAGACAGGAGGATCACTGGTGCTCACTGGTTAGCCAATGAGAGACCCTGTCTCAAAGAAATAAGGCGAATGAGCAAAAGGAAGACACCCGAAGTCCTCTTCTAGCCTCGGCATGCATATACACAGGGCATTTGCAATATACCACACATACATGCACAAACAACAAAAATAAAATAGGTGGCACATGCCTTTAATCCCAGCACTTAGAAGGCAGAAGTAGAATTGCTGTGACAGTTTGAGGGCAGCCTAAGACTACGTAGTGAATTCCAGGTCAGCCTGGGCTGGAGCAAGACCCTACTTTGAAAAACCAAAAATTAAAATAATACTTTAGAAAAACAGACTATCATACCTTTTTTTCCCCTATGCCAGAAAATGTTCAGTCATTTAGTTCACTTTTAGTCAAATTACACTCTTGTACAATGTTGCACAATCCTGGTAAGCAGTGAGAAGCTGGAGGAACAGGTTTCTGAGCCACACTCACCTTAGATTACCCTGTTGGCCAGGTGTAATGACGCTATAGTAGACTGGCATTCCTGCTGTGGTTAGAGGTCCTTGGCTAGACTGACTAGGGAACACAACAGCCTGTTGGTACGTCTGATGGGCAATTCCTTGAGAACCTTGAGGCAGTGAAACCTAAAATGCGAAACACAATTTAAAGGAGATAAGGTTTTCCTAAACCCTGCAGGTGTTCATGTGTCAGGCATGAGTAGCCAGAATAAGTTCACCACAGCACCACTATGTTCTCTGTGCCATTGAGCTGGTTCCTGTTTTTGGATGACACTTATTAATCTTACAGTAGGCTAGATGTTTTAGATTGCGAAAGTTAATGTCTTATTCCTAATGAACATAGGATGACTATATGACATGGGAAGAAAGACAGTTCACTTCAGCCAGTACTAATGACCCAGAGAATGAGTGAGACAGCTATGGAGCTTCAGGTGACTATAACTATCTGTGTGACTCTGGATCAATTCCTAGTCCTTCTGTTTCTTATCTGACAAGTTGGAAATGCTGCCTCCAACACAGAAGAATCTAGTAGAGCAGGTATTTGGGGAAAATAATCTTTAATTCTATTTCTATATTGTCTATAAGAAAACAGACATATTGGATTAATACTCTACTGTAGTTCTCTAGTTTCTAAAATAGAAACCACAAAGGCATCATAGCTTCCTGATTTGCAAATGCAGCATAGTATGACAGCTGGATTATAGTAACAATGCTGAGTACTTATTGCCATGTGTCAGGTTAGAAATGATTTTTCAGTACTGAGAACCGAACCTAGGGCCTTATACTTGCTAGGCAAGTGCTCATCCACTGAGCCAAATCCCTAAAACGCTGATTTTTGTTTTTGTTTTTTCAAGGTAGGGCTTCACTCTAGCCAAGGCTGACGTGGAATTCACTATGTAGTCTAAGGGTGGCATTAAATTTACAGTGATTCTTCAACCTGACTCCTGAGTGCTGGGACTAAAGGTGTGTGCCACCACACTTGGCTCTGATTTGTTTGTAAAATCTCCTTCAGGCACTAAACAACCTAGGAAGATAAGCCATCTCTCTAGCCCACCTGCTTGCTTATTTATTTATTTATTTATTTATTTTGGTTTTTCGAGGTAGGGTCTCACTTTAGCTCAGGCTGGCCTGGAATTTACTCTGTAGTCTCAGGGTGGCCTCCTACCTTTGTCTACCAAGTGCTGGTATTAAAGGCATGCACCACCACATGCGTATGTGTTTATTTTTTGTTTGATCTTTTCTTGCTTTGTAGCTGTGGGTTGGTGGCATGGAACTCAGAGATTGGGCTAACCTCAAATTTGTATCAATCTTCTAGCCTCTGCCTCCTGAGTAGGATTATAGGTGTTGACCACCACATTTGGCATCATTCCTGCTATACAGATAGGTAAATTCAAGTTAAGGAAGGGCCCCCCAAAGTTGTATAATTAGTAAGAAAGTGAGAGTGCCACCTCACGCCCTTGATTTCAGAGCCTCAGCTCTCTATCTTCTTCATATCCTGTATCCTTGCCTCGCTGGTTTACAAGTTAATGACTAACGTTAGTAATATAACATGTTTTGGAAATACAACTACTCTACTCAAAATACAAAGTAAACTCTTAAGTACCTTTACTATGGCTCACCTATCCTAAGTAGAAAATTATAGGTTTATCTATTCATGCATAGTTCAACATGCATCAGTCTTTTTTGTCTGCTGATACACTGCAATGTTCTGAGATTATCTCTAATTGTATAAATTCATGTAGCTTTGTGGAAAAATGATTACCTAGTTGATTAAAGCAACTGGAGTAATGATAATAATTACAATTACTATTTTGGTTTTTAAATATTTATTTGAGAGACAGAGAGAGAGAGAATGGGTGTGCCAGAGCATCCAGCCATTGCAAACAAACTTCAGATGCATGTGCCACCTTGTGCATCTGGCTTACATGGGTCCTGGGTCCTTTGGCTTTGCAGGCAAGTGCCTTAACTGCTAAGCCACTCTCCAGCCCTTGTTTTTTTTTTTTTTTTTTTTTTTCCCCTCAAGATCAGGTCTAGCTCTAGCCCTGGCTCATCTAAAATTCACTATGTAGTCTCACGGTGGCCTCGAACCCACAGTGATCTGATCCTCTAACCTCTACCTCCTAAGTGCTGGGATTATAGGTGTGCACCACCATGCCCAGCTATGTTTTGTTTGTTTTTTGAGGTAGGGTCTTGCTCTAGTCCAGGCTGACCTGGAATTCACTATATAGATAGTCTCAGGGTAGTGAGTGTCCAACTCATGGCAACCCTTCTACCTCTGCCTCCCAAGTGCTAGCACCACCACACCCAGCTATTTTAATTTATTTTTTCTTTCTAAAAAATATTTATTTATTTGACAGAGAAAGAGGGAGGGAGGGAGGGAGAATGGGCATGCCAGGGCTTCCAGCCACTGCAAACGAACTTCAGACGCTTGCACCCCCTTTTTCATCTGGCTAACATGGGTCCTGGGGAATTGAACCTGGGTCCTCTGGCTTTGCAAGCAAACACCTTAATGGCTAAGCCATCCCTCTAGCTCCTATTTTTATTTTTCAAAGTAAGGTCTCACTCTAGCCCAGGTTGACCTGGAACTCACTCTGTAATTCCAAGCTGGCCTTGAACTCACAGAAAACCTCCTACCTCTACCTCCTGAATGCTGGGATTAATAAAGCAGGCTGCCATACATGTGTGGTCAGAACACTCAATCCTAATTAGTATCCAAGTGGTATATCACGCAGTCTTCACATTGGGTAAGACCCTATTGCTGAAGACTCCATGTGCTGGGCTGCTGGTCACTGAGGAATCAAGCTGGAGCTCAGCTGAAAAATATCCTCCCTGTGACAGAGGGGTGGAAAAAGCTATGCAGCACATAGCCCTATGGGAGAGAGAAATCATCAGTGATGATAAACAACAGTGGACATTGCAAGTTTTAAGTTTGGTCAGCAAGGCCAAATGAGCCAACTGCTGCAATAGTGGCATGTCTGTTATGCAGGGAAACCAATCACTCTCTAATTGGACTAGAGCTCTGCTCCAGGACAGGGAATACATGCCTGGTACTGAAAATCTAGGCAAAAGCCTATGGCAGGGGAGGTCATGAGCCCTAGGGGACTAACACCTGCTGTTGTCTGGACAAACGTATATATTGTGTTCACCAAACTGTCCTGTAGGCACTTTTCTTCACGTCCATAGCCAGATATTAATGCTTCTCTCACTTTTGACTAGAGAAGCTTCTCTTTTCAGATGGTGGTGACCACTGGGATGACTCAAAAGGCACCACAGTGCTGAGAAGAAGTGACAGCACTGAGATATCTCTGTCTTACTTTCCATGGCTCAGGGTCCATTGCAGAAGAGGTGGTGGAAAGAATGTAAGAGCCAAAGGAAGGGTAGGATTCCTTGCAACGCACTCTTCCAGACACAAAATGGCCTAGATATCCATGACCTTGCAGGGCCTGTACTATCTACACAAGACCTTCACAATAGGAGGAAAAGAGGATGATATCAAAATAAAAGACTTGAGAGGAGGAGGGGATATGATGGAGGGTGGATCTGTGAGGAAGTGGGGGAGGGAGGGGGTTACCATGATTTATGATCTATAATTATGGAAGTTGCCAATACAAAAGTTAGAGAAAAGAAACATGCAAGTGTTGTGGGGGAGGAGGGTTAATCAAAATTGAAGATGTTATGAATAAGACAATTGGAAACCTACTTCTTTGCCAGCAGAGAGAGAGAGACACACAGACAGACCCACACACAGAGACAGAGACACAGACAGACAGACAGACACATACACAATACACCTAGAAGCCAGACTGTTTTAGAAAAATATCAGTGTCATGGGTGGAATACACCCCAGTGAATTGTTGGTCAGGGAACATTCTGAGGCCTCCAATTATAATAGAGTCAAATGTCAAGGCTTTTGGTTGCATAGCAAAACTAGACAGTAAGACCCTTTTTCTAAAGATACCACGTGCTTTGCCTGCAGGACACTGAAAAATCAAGCTGCATCTGAGCTGGCAATCTTCTCCATGTTGACTAGCTGTCATAGTGCTGGAAACTGCACTGTAGCCTGCTGGGGAAGAAAGTCAGCAATGATATTAACTAGCAGTGGACCTGCAAGCTTTGTGGCTAGCCAGGCAGGCAAAATGTTGTCAACTGGTAGCAAGTCTGTTATAGGGGAAACCAACTGCTCTCTGTGAATTTGAGACCTAGTCCGCTGGACAGAATTCTGGCCTGGTACTGAAAAACTAATCACACATCTATGGCTAGGGAGGTCATAAGCCTTAGAGGGTTAGCTAATACAGTTGTCTGGCTAAATAGGTATTTCATGCCGACCAAAATACTCCCTAAATATTTGCATTCACTTTTAGTTAGAGAGTTTGCCTTTTCAGTTGTTGATGACTACTAGGAAGACTCAAAACTCACCATAGTGCTGGGAAAAAGTGACAGCAGGGTGTTCTGCATTGAATGAGATATCTCTTATCACACCCTTCAAGGCTCAGGGACCATCCATTGTGGAAGAGGTGGTGGAAAGAATATAGGAGGCAAAGCATAGGGAGGACTGATTTGCAGTACTGTTTCCCAGACACAAAGTGGCCTTTGCATTCATGACCTCATAGTGCCTGACACTACCTACACAAGACCTTCACAATAGGAGGAAAAGAGGATGATATCAAAATAAAAGACTTGAGAGGAGGAGGGGGATATGATGGAGGGTGGATCTGTGAGGAAGTGGGGGAGGGAGGGGGTTACCATGATTTATGATCTATAATTATGGAAGTTGCCAATACAAAAGTTAGAGAAAAGAAACATGCAAGTGTTGTGGGGGAGGAGGGTTAATCAAAATTGAAGATGTTATGAATAAGACAATTGGAAACCTACTTCTTTGCCAGCAGAGAGAGAGAGACACACAGACAGACCCACACACAGAGACAGAGACACAGACAGACAGACAGACAGACAGACAGACAGACAGACAGACAGACAGACACATACACAATACACCTAGAAGCCAGACTGTTTTAGAAAAATATCAGTGTCATGGGTGGAATACACCCCAGTGAATTGTTGGTCAGGGAACATTCTGAGGCCTCCAATTATAATAGAGTCAAATGTCAAGGCTTTTGGTTGCATAGCAAAACTAGACAGTAAGACCCTTTTTCTAAAGATACCACGTGCTTTGCCTGCAGGACACTGAAAAATCAAGCTGCATCTGAGCTGGCAATCTTCTCCATGTTGACTAGCTGTCATAGTGCTGGAAACTGCACTGTAGCCTGCTGGGGAAGAAAGTCAGCAATGATATTAACTAGCAGTGGACCTGCAAGCTTTGTGGCTAGCCAGGCAGGCAAAATGTTGTCAACTGGTAGCAAGTCTGTTATAGGGGAAACCAACTGCTCTCTGTGAATTTGAGACCTAGTCCGCTGGACAGAATTCTGGCCTGGTACTGAAAAACTAATCACACATCTATGGCTAGGGAGGTCATAAGCCTTAGAGGGTTAGCTAATACAGTTGTCTGGCTAAATAGGTATTTCATGCCGACCAAAATACTCCCTAAATATTTGCATTCACTTTTAGTTAGAGAGTTTCTCTTTTCAGATGGCAGTGACCTTGGGAGGATGACTCAGAAGGCATCATAGTGCTGGGAAGAAGTGACAGAGGAGTGCTTAGCACTGCAATATCTCTATCATACCTTCCAAGGTTCAGGGTCCATTGCAGAAGTGGTGCGGAAAGAATGTAAGAGCCAAAGGAGGGGTAGGACTCCTTACAACGTGTTCCTTCAGACACAAAAGGGCCTGGATATCCATGACCTCACAGTGCCTGACACTACCTACACAAGACCATCATAATAGGAGGAAAAGATCATGACATCAAAATAAAAGAGAATGATTCAGATGGGGAACGGATATGATGGAGTGGAGTTTCAAAGGAAAAAGGGGGGAGGGAGGGCATTACCATGGGATATTGTTTTACAATCATGGAAGTTGTTAATAAAAAAAAATAGAGCAGTGTAGCTGGGTGTACTGGCACATGTCTGTGGACATGTTATCTGCAATTCATGTGCAGTGCGAGTGGCCTGGCATGCCCATTCACTATCTCTTTCTCTGCTTACAAATAAATAAAACATTTCTATTTTTCAAAAAGTTAATCATGTAGGTAGTGAGCTATATTTTTCCCCACTTAAAATCCATGCAGATTGCTTTTATATTTAAGGAAATTTGTAGGATCTCCACAATCCCATATCGCATCCTTTAAAAAAAAGTACTAAGAATTTCAAATTCATGAGAGCAGAATATTAAAGGATGGGGTACAAATGGGGACCTGTATACCTCAAGATGATTTATGTGTGTCCATGAAATCATTTTGAGAATGGCTGCAAAATAAATAGCTGAGACATAAACTCTTATTTTCCCCCCCTGAAATAGGGTCTTGCTCTAGTCCAGGCTGACCTGGAATTCACTATGTAGTGTTAGGGTGACCTTGAACCTCATGGCGATCCTCCTACCTCTGCCTCCTGAGTAGGATTATAGGTGTTGACCACCACATTTGGCATCATTCCTGCTATACAGATAGGTAAATTCAAGTTAAGGAAGGGCCCCCAAAGTTGTATAATTAGTAAGAAAGTGAGAGTGCCACCTCACGCCCTTGATTTCAGAGCCTCAGCTCTCTATCTTCTTCATATCCTGTATCCTTGCCTCGCTGGTTTACAAGTTAATGACTAACGTTAGTAATATAACATGTTTTGGAAATACAACTACTCTACTCAAAATACAAAGTAAACTCTTAAGTACCTTTACTATGGCTCACCTATCCTAAGTAGAAAATTATAGGTTTATCTATTCATGCATAGTTCAACATGCATCAGTCTTTTTTGTCTGCTGATACACTGCAATGTTCTGAGATTATCTCTAATTGTATAAATTATGTAGCTTTGTGGAAAAATGATTACCTAGTTGATTAAAGCAACTGGAGTAATGATAATAATTACAATTACTATTTTGGTTTTTAAATATTTTATTTATTTTGGTTTTCGAGGTAGGGACTGACTCAGAAGGCATCATAGTGCTGGGAAGAAGTGACAGAGGAGTGCTCAGCACTGCAATATCTCTATCATACCTTCCAAGGTTCAGGGTCCATTGCAGAAGTGGTGGCGGAAAGAATGTAAGAGCCAAAGGAGGGGTAGGACTCCTTACAACGTGTTCCTTCAGACACAAAATGGCCTGGATATCCATGACCTCACAGTGCCTGACACTACCTACACAAGACCATCATAATAGGAGGAAAAGATCATGACATCAAAATAAAAGAGAATGATTCAGATGGGGAACGGATATGATGGAGTGGAGTTTCAAAGGAAAAAGGGGGGAGGGAGGGCATTACCATGGGATATTGTTTACAATCATGGAAGTTGTTAATAAAAAAAATAGAGCAATGTAGCTGGGTGTACTGGCACATGTCTGTGGAGGATAACAAAGCAGGATCCAGGCTAAATAAAAGTGTAAAAGCCAAACCTAAACACACACACACACACACAAAAGAGCAGAAAAGAACCATGTGGTCCGTCAATTCCTTTTTTAAAAAAAAATGTTTTGTTTTTATTTATTTATTTGAAAGTGACAGAGAGAGAGAGAGAATGGGTGTGCCAGGGCCTCCAGCCACTACAAACAAACTCCAGATGTGTGTGCCCCCTTGTGCATCTGGCTAATGTGGGTCCTGGGGAATGGAGCCTCGAACTGGGGTCCTTAGGCTTCACAGGCAAGCGCTTAACCGCTAAGCCATCTCTCCAGCCCCCATCAATTCCTTTTTTAAAAAATATTTTATTTATTTATTTGAGAGGGGTAGGAGAGAATGGGCACACCAGGGCCTCCAGCCACTGCAAACAAACATCAGATACATGCAATACCTTCTGCATCTGGCTTACATGGGTCCTGGGGAATAGAACCTGAGTCCTTTTGCTTTGCAGCAAGTGCCTTAACTGCTAAGCCATCTCCCCAGCCTGTCAGTCAATTCCTAATGACCCCTGTGGTAATTTAAATGGATGTCCCCCAATATATTTAGGAGTTATTTTTATTATTTATTTATTTGAGAGAGTGAGAGAGACAGAGAGAATGGTGTGCCAGGGCCTCTAGCCACTGTAAACACACTCCAGATGCATGTGCCACCTTGTGCATCTGGCTTATGTGGGTCCTGGAAATATAACCAGGGACCTTTGGCTTTGCAGGCAAACACCTTAACTGCTATCCCTCCAACCCTATTATTGTTATTATTATTATTTTGCTTTGATTTTTCGAGGTAGGGTCTCACTCTGGTCCAGACTGACGTGGAATTAACTATGTAGTTTCAGGGTAGCCTCAAATTCTCGGCAGTCCTATCTCTGCCTCCTGAGTGCTGGGATTAAAGGCAAGTGCCAACACACACAGCTTATTTTTATTATTTGTTTATTTATTTTTGATTTTTTGAGGTAGGGTCTCTAGCTCAGGCTGACCAGGAATTTACTATGTAGTCTCAGGGTGGTCTCAAATTCACAAGGATCCTCCTACCTCTGCTTCCCCGAGTGCTGGGATGAAAGGCACGCACCACCACACCTGGTTTTATTTTTTATTGTATTTTTTTTTTTTTTTTTTTTTTTGGTTTTCGAGGTAGGGTCTCACTCTAGTCCAGGGTGACCTAAAATTTACTATGTAGTCTCAGGCTGGCCTTGAACTCGCAGGGATCCTCCAACCTCACCTCATGAGTGCTAGCATTAAAGGTGTGTGCCACCACACATGGCCAGGAGTTTTTTTTTTTTTAAATACTTTATTATTTATTGGGGGGAGGGAGGGAAACAGGCAGATAGAGAGCAAGCTAATGGGTGTTCCAGGCCTCTAGCCCATGCAAACAATTTCCAGACACATGTGCCACCTTCTGAAACTGACTTACATGGGTACTGCGGAACTGAACCTGGGACCTTAGGTTTCTCAGGCAAGCATCTTAACCACTAAACCATCAATATGGTCCCATTCAGGAAGTTTATTAAAGCTTGTAATTTAGATCTCAGGCTGCCTGGCTGGAGGAGTTGTCACTGGTCGCCTCATCTGAATTCAAGCCTAAGATTGCAAAACGCTGAGCTTTGGTGTGGAGTTCCTGAGTGTGCTTGCTTAGGGTGTTGGTGGTGGCCTTTCTCTCTGCTTGAATCTTTATAAGGGGGACCAACTTCTCCTGCTGTTATAGAACTTCCCTAGAATCTGTAAACCAGCCTGGGGCGGGGGGTGGGGTGGAGGGAGATCCCTTCCTCTCATAACTGTGCCTGGTTTAGAAGTTCATTCCAGTGACCTGAAACTGTTTACTATGTCCCTCATCTTGAGAATATCTCTAGGTAATCAGCTGGACTGGACTGGAGCTTACTATGCTGCCCAGGCTGGCCCTGAACCCACAATCCCTTTGCCTCAGCCTCCCTCTGTCAGCAGGCCCTGCTGCAGTTGTAGGCTGAGATAATCTGAGAGTTCTTCCTAAAGCAGGTGAGTGAAAGCATACCTGATAGGATGGCACTGAAGGATAGGGGATGACCACGCCTTGAATATGATTTCCCATGTTGCTGGGTTGGCCTCCAACGAGGCTCTGACTCTGGGGTGGCTGAACTCCAACTATTCCTTGGTAGTTTTGCTGCTGGTTGGGCATAACTTGATAACCTGTAATGGCAAAATGAGTTAAAACTTGTTTTGAGTTTCACTGAATATATAGCATATTTCTGTTCCCCTCTGCCCCCCGAGGTAGGGTCCTACTCTGGCCCAGGCTGACCTGGAATTAACTATGTAGTCTCAGGGTAGCCTCAAACTCACAGCAATCCTCCCACCTCTGCCTCCCGAGTGTGGGATTAAAGGCAAATCACAAAATGAGTATAACATTTACAAAGGTAATCATAAGTGATAGGAGTGCTCAGCACTGCACTATCTCTATCACACCTTCCAAGGCTCAGGGTCTATTGCGGAAGAGGTGGCAGAAAGTGTGTGCTCCCCCCAGACACAAAATGGCCTGGATATCCATGACCTCACAGTGCCTGACACTACCTACACAAGACCATCATAATAGGAGGAAAAGATCATGATATCAAAATAAGAGAGACTGATTGAGAGGGGGAGGGGATATGATGGAGAATGGAGTTTCAAAAGGGAAAGTGGGGGGAGGGAGGGCATTATCATGGGACATTGTATACAATCATGAAAGTTGTTAATTAAAAAAAAAGGAAAATCTTTTTTAAAAAAATGTTAATCATGGGCAGGTTAAAGGCACTTTCTTGCAAAGCTGTTGGGGCAGTACCCACTGCGATGCACAAAGTGGTACATGTTATCTGCAATTCATGTGCAGTGCAAGTGGCCTGGCATGCCCATTCACTATCTCTTTCTCTGCTTACAAATAAATAAAACATTTCTATTTTTCAAAAAGTTAATCATGAGGCGGGTGTGGTGGCGCACACCTTTAATCCCAGCCCTTGGGAGGCATCAATAGGAGAATTTTCGTGAGTTCAAGGCCACCCTGAGACTACATAGTGAATTCCAGGACAACCTGAGCTCAAGTGAGAACCTACCTCAAAAAAGTTAATCATGTAGGTAGTGAGCTATATTTTTCCCCACTTAAAATCCATGCAGATTGCTTTTATATTTAAGGAAATTTGTAGGATCTCCACAATCCCATATCGCATCCTTTAAAAAAAAGTACTAAGAATTTCAAATTCATGAGAGCAGAATATTAAAGGATGGGGTACAAATGGGGACCTGTATACCTCAAGATGATTTATGTGTGTCCATGAAACATTTTGAGAATGGCTGCAAAATAAATAGCTGAGACATAAACTCTTATTTTCCCCCCCTGAAATAGGGTCTTGCTCTAGCTCAGGCTGACTAAATTCACTCTGTAGCCCCAGGCTGGCTTCAAATTCTTCTACCTCTGCCTCCCAAGTGCTGGGATTAAAGGTATGTAGCACTATATGGCATAAACTCATACCTGGAACATATAAAAGACATTAAAGCAAACAGAGCTACCCAGTATTTTTTTAGATCATTTTCTCATTGTATTATTAATTTCACTTGACAAAGAAATATTACTAAAAGATGAAAATTCCTCTTATCTGAGGGCATAAATATTAAGCAGTAAGAATATAATGGTTCTTTCTTTTTTTTTCCCCTTATGGTTTTTCAGGGTTGAGTCTCACTCTAGCCTGGAATTCACTATGTAGTCTCAGGGTGGCCTAGAACACATAGGGATCCTCTGCCTCCCAAGTGCTGGGATTAAAGACATGCACCACCACACCAGGCTTAATGTCTGTCCTTCTTTCCTTCCTTTCTCCCTTCTTCCTTCCCTCCCTCCCCCCTTTTTTTGGTGTTTTGACGTAGGGTCTCACTCTAGCCCAGGCTGACCTGGAATTCACTATGTAGTGTTAGGGTGACCTTGAACCTCATGGCGATCCTCCTACCTCTGCCCCCAAGTGCTGAGATTAAAGACATGTGCCATCAAACCCGTTAATGTACTTTCTTGAAGTGAACATCCTACTCCCTCCTCCCCCTCCCAGGTAGTATCTACTGTATAGCCCAGGCTGACCTGGAATGTACTCTGTAGTTCCAGGCTGGTCTTGAACTCACAGTGATTCTCCTACCTCTGCCTCCTGAGTGCTGGGATTAAAGGTGTGTGCCATCATGCCCAGCTTAATATACTGCTTTTTATTTTTTAAATATTTTATTTATTTATTTGAGAGAAAGAGGCAGAGAGGGAGAATGAACAGGTATAACAGGGCTTCCAGCCACTACAAATGAACTCCAGATGCATGTGCTAACCTGTGTATCTGGCTTATGTGGATACTGGGAAATTGAACCTGGGTCCTTATGCCTCACAGGTAAGTGCTTTAACTGCTAAGCTGTCTCTCCAGCCCCTTTTTGTTTATTTTTTTGGATTTTTTTGAAGTAGGTTCTCATTCTAAATTAGGCTGACTTGAAATGTACTCTGTAGTAACAGGCTGGCTTTGAATTTACAGTGATCATCCTTGCCTGCCTCCTAAATGCTGGGATTAAAGGCATGTACCACAATGCCTGGCTTAACATTTTTTTAAAAGTATTTTTTAAAAATAAGAATCTGGGGCTGGAGGGATGGCTTAGCAGTTAAGGTGTTTGCCTGCAAAGTCAAAGGACCCAGGTTCGATTCCCCAGGACCCATGTTACCCAGATGCACAAGGGGGCACACGCATCTGGAGTTCATTTGCAGTGGCTGGAGGCCCTGACACGCCCATTCCCTCCCTCCCTCTTTCTCTGTCAAATAAATAAATAATTAAAAAAGAAATAAGAATCTGCACTGTTAATCTACGAATAGTGAATTTGAACTATATTTTGTTGATTGATCCTATGAAGAATCCTTTATGTATACCAAACAGCACTTCAACAGGTAAAGGCCAATAAAATTATATTCTTGATTACACTATATTCTTTGCTATGTTAGTTTTCATTCTCAAAAATCTCTAAAGTGAGAGAAATTAAAAGGTCACAGGCAGGTCACAGGTACTGACTGTACTCCATAGGATCACTAGCTGCTTGGAAGCCCTAGTGATTACGCATAGACTGAAGCCAGGGCTAGGCAAGTGCTCTTCTACTGAGCTCAACTGCCAATGGCAATGTGAAATTCAAGCACACTGATTTCTGTCAACAGTGAAGGGTTTTTGTAAACGATGTAATTTTTATGACAACAGTATATACCACCATATTCCAAGCGACTTCACAACATTCTAAGTATTTGCAAAAATTGCCCATTATATTTCCCAACTATAACAAAGAATGATGGCATGTTCTGTGTATTTCCTATAGCACTTACATTTGGATAGTACAGGAAGAGAGTAAAACAAACTTCTTTTTCACTTTTTGGCCTAAAACATTCAAGCTTATATTTTTTCCCCCAAAGGAGGGTCATTCTAGCCCAGACTGATCTGCAACTCATTCTGTAGTCCTAGGCGGGCCTAGAACTCACAGTGAACTTCCTACCTTAGCCTCCCAAGTGCTGGGGTCAAAGGCGTGTGCTACCATGCACAGCTTTTTTTTTTTTGAGGTAGGGTCTCACTCTAGCCCAGGCTGACCTGGAATTTACTATATAGTCTCAGGGCGACCTTGAATTCACAGGAATCCTCCTACCTCTGCCTCCCCAGTGCTGGGAGTAAAGATGTGCACCACCATGCACAGCTTTTTTCTTTTTTTCTAGCCCAGGCTCACCTTGGACTCACAGGAATCCTCCCCAGTGCTGGGAGTAAAGGAGTGCAAGCTAATTTTAAATTCAAATGCGCACACCAAATTACAAACAACCCCCCTCAACACTTGCAGCTCTAAGAAAATAAAAAAATAGGGATGGAAATGGGATATAACCAGATCTTTTTGGACATACCACCTCTCCACAACATCCACAAACATGCATGTATGGCAGCCTCAGAAACTGGGCTCAGTTCTCCCTACAGACTGCAAAGATGACTTCTTTTAATGAAATTGTACTCTTCTAATAATAAACAACATAAAATTGAAGACCTAGCAGAATTCACTATAATATGACCGAACTTTAAGGTTTTTTCTTTTCTTTTTTTTCTTTTTTAGGCAGGGTCTCTCTTTAGGTCAGTCTGACCTGAAACTCACTCTGTAGCTAAGACTGGCCTTGAACTCACTATATATGATCCTTCTACCTCAGTCTCTCTAGTGCTGGGGTTATAGGTATGAGCAATCATGCTCAGCTTTGAACTTTAAAGTTGTGTGTCACCACGCCCAGCTGAATAAAAGTATTTTTAAAAATCCTGGGGAGTGTAGCTCAGTGGCAGTGTATTAGCATAGCATATGAGGCACTAGGATCAAACCTGGTATCACCAAAAACAAACAAATAAAAAATGAAAACTGGGCTGCAGTGATGGCCTAGCAGTTAAGGTGCTTGACTACAAAGCCAAAGGACCCATTCCCCATGACCCATGTAAGCTAGATGCACAAGGTGGCGCATGCATCTGGAGTTCATTTGCAGTGGCTGGAGGCCCTGGTGCGCCCATTCTCTTTTCTCTCCCCCTCTCTCCCAACCTGCCCCTTTCTGTGTCTCTCAAATAAATGAATGAAAAAAAGAAAAGAAAAGAAAACCCAGGGCTGGAGAGATGGTTTAGTGGTTAAGGCACTTGCTTGCAAAGCCAAAAGACCCAGATTCGATTTCCCAGGACGCACATAAGCCAGATGCACAAGGGGACACATGTGCCTGGAGTTCGTTTGTAGCAGTTGGAGGCACTCTGGCTTGCCCATTCTCTCTATCTGCCTTTTTCTCTCTCTCCCTCAAATAATTAAATAAAATAAAAATAAAAAATATTAAAAACAAACCCAAAACACATTTCCCTGGGGGGTGGCAGCTAAATAAGTTTCCTCCCACAACTTAACCCTCAAATCAAGATTATAGGTTGTATTGATAAACCTTTGGAGGGGGCAAGGCAATTAAATGCCATTGTAGTTCTGATTTTTAATTTTATTTGTTTGTGCATGTTCATGCAGGCACATATGCCATGACATGGGTAAAGACAACTTCTGGGTTCGTCTTCACCAGCCTACCTCATTTGAGGCAGGGTCTCATGTGCACTTATTACCAGCTTCTGGGAAAGTCTTTGTCTCCCATCTCACCATCACCACTAGCATGCTGAGATCATAGAAACCAGCCACAGCTTTTTACATGGGGTTGGGGATTGAACTCTGGTACTCTAGTAGCTTAAGCAGTGAGTAGTTAATCCACTGAGCCATCTTTCCGGTCCTGGTTCTGATTGTTTGAACTTATCTGTATTTACTGATTGATTTATTTGGGGGGGGGAGGGGAGAGAGAGAGGAAAAGAGAAAGAGAGAGAGGAAGGGAAGGAGGGAGGAAGGGAGAGAACGGATGCGTCAGGACCTTTAGCCACTGCAAATAACTCCAGATGCATGCGCCACCTTGTGCATCTGGTTTATGTGGGTACTGGAGAATTGAACCTGGGTTCTCAGGCTTCTCAGTCAAGTGCCTTAACCACTAAGCTATCTCTTTAGCCCCTTTAAAATTTTATTTATTTACTTTTAATATTTTGTTTATTTGAGAGAAAAAGAGGCAGGTAGAGAGAAAATAGGTGCAATAGGTGCACCAAGGCCTCCAGCCACATGTGCTACCTTATGCATCTGGCTTACGTGGGGTACTGGGCATTTGAACCTGGGTCTTTAGGCTTTGCAGACAAGATCCTTAACCACTAAGCCATCTCTCCAGCCCCCATTTTTATTTTATTTTTTTAAAATAACTTACAACATTTTTTATTATCTACTTATTATTTGAGAGAAAGAGGCAGAGAGAAAGATAGAAAGAGGGAGGGAGGGAGGGAGGGAGGGGAGATGGGTGCTCCAGGGCCTTGTGCATCTGGCTTATGTGGGACCTGGAGAATCAAACTGGGATCCTTTGGCTTTGCAGGCAAACGCTTTAACCACTAAGCCATCTCTCCAGCCCCCATTTTTATTTACTTTTTATTTATTTGAGTGAGAGAGAGAGAGAGAGAGAGTGAACATGAACATGGGAGCATCAGGGCCTCCAGCCACTGCAAACAAACTAGATGCATGCACTACTTTTGCATCTGGCCTATATGGGTCCTGGGGAATCAAGCCTCAAACCGAGGTCCTTAGGCTTTACAGACAAGCACTTAACTGCTAAGCCATCTCTCCAGACCCTGTTTTTATTTTTTGAGACTTGTCTTAGTAGCATCCTGTCTCAAATTCTCTTACGAAAATAGTCTGATACAGAAGATTTTCAAATGAAGAACTTTAGAAACCATGTCACAGTGATTCAATGTAGGTCACATCACTAGGATAGTATATTATAGAATTTACATCAATAAATGTCCATTAACATATATTTTTACTAACTGCCATAGGAATAAACATATAACCATGAACACAGTGAAAATGTGATAGCAGAAAGCCAAAGCTCTGATGTTAGAACTTGGTCTAAGTTATAGAGAGTAGCAAAAAGACCAGAGATTGCCAGAGTGGTGACATGAAGACGAAAATGACATCTTTGAAATGAGGATTCTGAGACACAAAACCACAAGAGATTGGCAGGAAAACCATCTGTGTGAAAGAAAGAAATCAAACCTTACTGATGCAGAGGTGGCATCGCCTGCTGAGACTAGTTATGTGTGTGCACACGCAGGCAAGGCAGGAGGGAAGTGTAAGTATGATCCTTAGGAATACTGTACAGCTATTTTTTTTTTCCAAACAAGGTTTCTCACTGTCTTGGACCTCACCAACTAGAATGGCTGGCCAGTTAACACCAGGGAGGGATCCTCCTATCTCTACCTCTTCATTGTTGGGATTATAGGCACACACCACCACACCTGGCATTGTTACATGGATTCTGGGGATTGAACTCAGGTTGTCATGCTTTGAGGCAATCATTTTACTGACCGAGCCAGCTCTCCAGTCCAACATCTATTATTTGACTTAACGGAAAAAAATTCCAGTGAAAAGGTCTGGAAAAAAGTAAAACAAAATAAAACAAATCTAACCGTATTGGAGAAGAACAGAAAATAGTTGCGACCGGGTATGGTATATGGAGTGAGAAGCTGAAGATAAAAAAGGGAGAATACAAAATACTGGTGGAGAACAAAAAATTTTATAAATAGAATGAAGAACGGTACATTATACACTGTCAGACTGACACAGCAATGGCTTCACTTCTGGTGCCAACTTTCTGTGTAAGATTTCTTGTTACTTAAGGGAGGAAAGAATTGTTTTAGCTCACGGTTTCAAAGGTTTCAGTCCATCATGAAGGTGAAGGCATGGTAGAACAGAGCAGCTCACATCATGGAGGCTCAGGAGCAGAGAGAGAGAATGCCTATGTTAGCAGGCTTCCTCTATTTCCCCCCTTTTCCCATCTAAACCCCCAGCCTTGGGATGGTTCAGCCCACATTCAGGCCAGATCTTTCCCTCTTAGATAATTCTATCTGGGAAAGTCCCTACAGACATACCAATAATAGGATTTAATAATCCTAGATGCTTTTCAATCCAATCAAGTTTAACCATCATACCATGGATTTTTTTTTCTTCTGAGATAAGACATGATCTTGCAGTTGATATAGCCACAGTGTATGCTACTTTTTTCAAATGAAATGAATTAATCGCTGTTTACCTCACTGACTCAAGCCTACTTTTGCATGAGTACTTCATTCAAAGTAGCATTAAAGATGTGCACCACCACACTGGACTACTTTTAATTTTCTTAAGTATTTTTACTTGCAAGCAGAGAGAAAGAAGAAAAAAAAAAAAAAAAAAAAAAGAGGGAGGGCCTCTTAGCCTTTACTCCCCACATGGCAGGAGCTCTTCAAAATTTCTTTACTTTCCATGGTTTTCCGAGGGCCGAGGCCCTCCACTGGGATTGAGTTCTACTTACTGGAATCAGAATTATTTTCATACCAAGAAAAAAAAAAAAGGAATGAAAGACCTTTCCCAAATATCAAGGAAAACACATCAATGAAATGTGTCATACAATTTAAAGATTATTAAATATACATTTTTCTTGCAAAAATCAGCATAAAGAAACTATGAGTGTCACTGAACAACAGTGAAATTGTTAGAAATAAGAATGCCAAGCATTTTTACAACAAGAAAATGCCTTCCCTGAGGCTGAGGAGGTTACTCAGTGGTTAAAGGTACTTGCTTGCAAATATGACTGGGTCTGATGCGCCAGTACACATGTAAAGAGAGATGCACAAAGTGACGCATGTGTTGGAGTTCACTTGCAGTGGCTGGAGGCCCTGGCATGCCCATTCTCCCCTCTCAATCTGCCTCTTTCATGCACTCTTTTTCTCTCAGATAAATAAATAAATAAAATAAAATAAAAAAGAAAATGCTTTAAGAAGCTCCCGTGACAATGCTGTCTGTTACCTTATATTACACCCCTTAATGCTATTCTGGTAACATGAACTTTTCTTGCTAATTCTTCACTTCCTGGTTTGTACATATTAAAAAAAAAATCAATGAAGAAATTTTATCACCTCCTATTGCCCTTTTAAAAGAAAACAAATTACATTAACTATCATTTAGTAAAACAAAATGGTGGACTCTTGGCTGGGTGTGGCACATACCTTTAATCCCAGCACTTGGGAGGCAGAAGAAGGATCACTGAATTGGAGGCCACCCTAAGACTACAAAGTGGATTCCAAGTCAGCCTGGGCTAGACCCTATCTCAAAAAACTGGGGGGGGGGGGAAGGCTAGAGAGATGGCTTAGCAGTTAAGATGCCTGCCTGCAAGGCCAAAGGACCCAGTTTGACTTCCCAGGACCCATATAAATCAGATGCACAAGGTGCTGCATGCTTCTGGAGTTCGTTTGCAGTGGCTGAAGGCCCTGGAACATCCATTCTCTTTCTCTTTCTGCCCCCCCCCCCCAAATAAATAAGATAAATATGTCGGGCATGGCGGCACACACCTTTAATCCCAGCACTTGGGAGGCAGAGGTAGGAGGAAGGATCACTGTGAATTTGAGGCCACCCTGAGACAAGTCCCCCCCCCCCCAACAAAGTCACAGGTTACTATGTGATAGCAGGCATAAGAATAGCCAGTTTCTCATTGTCCACATATAATGAACTGCTTCTGGTGGCAGAATATACCCTCCCCCCCCGCAAGTTAGGGTCTCACTCTAGCCCAGGCTAACCTACAATTCACTCTGTAGTCTCAGGCTGTCCTCAAACTCACAGGGATCCTCCTACCTTGGCCATTTGAATGCTGGGATTAAAGGTGTGCATCACCACATCTGGCCTAGAAGGGCTTTTTGTTTGCTTTTTTTGGGTCTTGCTATAACGCAGGCTGACCTGGAATTTACTTTGTAGTCTCAAGGTGACCTCAAACTCATGGCAATCCTCCTACCTCTGCCTCCCAAGTTCTGGGATTAAAGAGGTACGCCACCACGCCCGGCTACAAGTTTTAAGGCAAGTACATTGAATTACCTTTTCATTAAAATAAAAATGAGTACAACTCAAACCAGGCTGCAATTTGTGGATCACTCTCAGAAATCTGTGCAGCAGGCAAACCACATATCTCATGTGATTCAGCACAAGGTATTTACTTGAGATGGAAGAACATGATCCTGCTTTAACATATATTTACTCAAGTTTGAAAGTGTGTAACTATTTCTGAAAAAACATGGATATTAAAGCTGGGTGTGATGGTGCACACCTTCAATCCCAGCACTTGGAAGGCAGAGGCAGGAGGATCATCGTGAGTTCAAGGCCACCCTGAGACTACACAGTGAATTCCAGGTCAGCCTGGACTACAGCGAAACACTACCTTGAAAAACCAAAAGATGGATATTAAAATGTTTTTATAGCCGGGCATGGTGGCGTATGCCTTTAAAACCAGCGCTCAGGGTGAGAGGTAGGAAGATTGCTGTGAGTTCAAGGCCCTCCTGAAACTACATAGTGAATTCCAGGTCAGATAGAGTGGGACCCTACCTCGAAAAAAATAAAACAAAGCTTTTATTTGGTAATAAAACATATTTGTGGTAGAAAATTTAGACAATACAAAGAAAGTTATCAATGCTATGTGAAAGAAGTGTTGAAGCTTAATCACTAATGAGAAAAGAAGAACTGATCTCTGCTGCACTATAACGGTGAAGGCACGTATTAAGCAGCTGCACAGACTGACAGTACTAGTTCTGCCACCAATTCTCATGCCCTTTCATTTCAAACTCAGAATAGCATATAATTACCATCACCTCAATGGTATCACTGGGTATTAGCAATAGTTAATACTCACATGAATCTATAGGTTTTTGGCAGTTATGAGGACAACAAGTTAATTAATTTAGTATTCACAATTTCCTGAGATAGGTACAACTAGGCCTTTTTTTTTTTTTTCAAGGTAGGGTCTCACTCTAGCCCATGCTGACCTGGAATTCACTATGGAGTCTCAGGGTGGCCTCGAACTCACGGCAATCCTCCTACCTCTGCCTCCCAAGTGCTGGGATTAAAGGCGTGCGCCACCACGCCCGGCTTTTTAGGCCTATTTTTTAAATGAGGAAACAAAGGTACAGAGAAGTTTCTATCCTGTCCAAAATCACCAGCTGTAGTAGCAGCTACACCAGTGTAGTTGGAATCTGTGCTTAAGATTTATCTTCCCCAGGGACAACTGCTGAAATGGAAAAGGTATTAAGGTAACGCTCAAACAAGCATTAGTTGGCCAAATAGGTCTTCAAATTTTCTGAAAACTCAGCAAGGTGGCTTAAGCCTTTACTCCCAGCACTCAGGAGGCTGAGGATGGAGAACTGCTTTAAGTTTGAGACCAGCCTGGGCTACAGAGTTCCTGGTCTGCCTGGGCTAGTGTGAGACTTGCTATAAAAACACAATGAGAAGCCGGGCGTGGTGGCGCACGCCTTTAATCCCAGCACTCGGGAGGCAGAGGTAGGAGGATTGCCATGAGTTCAAGGCCACCCTGAGACTACACAGTGAATTCCAGGTCAGCCTGGGCTAGAATGAGACCCTACCTCGAAAAACCAAAAAAAAAAACCAAAAAAAAAAAACAACAAAAAAAAACCCACAATGAGTGGGGAAGACAGAATGTTGTAGGAACCAGAGAAAGGATGGGGAGGAGTGACATGACCATTGTATCCATGGGACCTCGCAGCCACTGCTGTTAAATACAGAAGGCTTGAACAATATTTTTCACATCAATATTCTGTCATGGATGGTGGGGGAGGGACCAAAACCAAATAACATCAAAGTGGACAGCAGACTAGTTGGAAGATGAAAGGTTTCAGTGGAAGGAGAAGAACAAAAGAGGGTAATAGAAGGGCTGTAGAGATGGCTTAGTGGTTAAGGCGTTTGCCTGCAAAGCCAAAAGACCTAGGTTCGATTCCCCAGGACCATGTAAGCCAGATGCACAAGGGGCATATGTGTCTGGAGTTCGTTTGCAGAGGCTACAGGTCCTAGCGTGCCCGTTCTCTCTCTCCCTTCTCGCAAATAAATAAAATTAAGAAAAAAACTTGAAAAAAAAAAAGAAGGTAATAGTAAGGGCTGGAAAGATGCCTCAGTGGTTAAGGCATTTGCCAACAAAGCCTGAGGACCCATGGTTGATTCCCCAGTACCCACATAAACCAGATGTACAAACTGGTGTACGTGTCTGGAGTTTGTTTGCAGTGACAAGAGGCCTAGGCATACCCATTCCTTCTCTGTCTCTTTCTCTCTGTATATAAATAAGTAAATAAAAATATTTTAAAGGGCTGGAGAGCGCTTGCCTGTGAAGCCTAAGGACCCCGGTTCGAGGCTCGATTCTCCAGGACCCACGTTAGCCAGATGCACAAGGGGGCGCATGCGTCTGGAGTTCAGTTTGCAGTGGCTGGAGGCCCTGGCGCGCCCATTCTCTTCTCTCTATCTGCCTCTTCCTCTCTCTGTCACTCTCAAATAAGTAAAAATAAACAAAAAAAATTAAACAAAAGATCTTTTAAAAAGCAGGGCGTGGTGGCGCATACCTTTAATCCTAGCACTAGGGAGGCAGAGGTAGGATCACTGTGAGTTTGAGGCCACCTTCAGACTACATAGTAAATTCCAGTTTTTGCATATAAGAATTAAAAATTATGGCCTATATCTAGACATAACCTAGAAGCCTTTTCATTAAAAAAAGTTATTTATTTGCATGTGTAACAGTGCACTGGAATCTCTTGCCATTACAAAGAAATGGCTGGGGAGCTGAATGCAGGCTGGCAGGCTTTGCAAGCTAGCATCTTTTAACCACTGAGCCGTCTCCAGGGTACCTTTATTTTATTACTATTCTTTTTGAAATAGGGTCTTGCTCTAGCTCAGACTGGCCTGGAATTTACTCTGCAGTCTCAAGGTGGCTTCAAACTCATGGCAATCCTCCTACCTCTGCCTTTCAAGTGCTGGGATTAAAGGTGTGCACCACCACACCTGGCTCCAGGGTGAAATTCGTGTCCATCTTTCAGGAAAGCATCTACTTTTAAACAGATTTTATTTTTATTTTTTACTTGATAGAGAAGGGGGGGGGGGAGAATGGGTGTGCCAGGGCCTCCAGCTGCTGCAAACGAACTCCAGAAAGCATGTACTTTTAAAAGCAAGCTATGGGGCTGCAGAGATGGCTTAGCAGTTAAGGTGCTTGCCTACCAAGCCTAAGGACTTATGTTGGACTCTCCAGGTCCCAGGTTAGCCAGATGCACAAGGTTGCACATGCACACTAGATGGCAAATGCACCTGGAGTTTGATTGCAGCAGCTGGAGACCCTGGTGCACCAATCCTCTCCACTGTCATTTAATTAAAGAAAAAAAAAAAGCCAGCCAGGCATGGTGGCGCATACCTTTAATCCTAGCACTTGGGAGGCGAGGCAGGAGGACCTCCATGAGTTCAAGGCCACCCTGACAGCCTAAGCTAGAGTGAGACCCTACCTCAAAAAACCAAAAACACCCACAAAAAACAAGCAATGAGAATGGTAATTCTGATAGAATTAACATCCAGATATCAAGATGGCTATTTTTTTAAAAAAATTATTTTATTTTATTTATTTGAGAGCGACAGACAGAGAAAGAGGCAGAGAGAGAGAGAGAGAGAGAGAGAGCAAGAGACAGGGAATGAATGGGCATGCCAGGGCCTCCAGCCACTGCAAACGAACTCCAGACGTGTGCACCCCCTTGTGCATCTGGCTAACGTGGGTCCTGGGGAATCGAGACTCAAACTGGGGTCCTTAGGCTTCACAGGCAAGCGCTTAACCGCTAAGCCATCTCTCCAGCCCAACATGGGTATTTTTAATACTTTCATTTATTTTTGTTAAAAAACTGTACTGTTGTAGTATTATTCTCTTTCTTCCAACACAATCAATTTTACAAGTTCAGAGAACAAGGGCAATGTAAATTAATGGCTCAGGCCCTTTCCTGAAAAGTTCCAAAAGATACTCTATTTTTAACTCTCTTTCACCTCAACAGAGATGTAAATGCCCACGTAAAGCCAGATGCACAGAGTAGCGCATAGGTATGGAGTTATCTGCAGTGGCTAGAGATCCTAGCATGCCCATTCGCTCTCTCTGCTTGCAAATAAAACATTAAAAAATGTTTCATGGGATGGAGAAATGGCTTAGCATTTAAGGAGTTTGCCTGCAAAGCCAAAGGACCCTGGTTCGATTCCCCAGGACCCACGTTAGCCAGATGCACAAAGGGGCGCACGAGTCTGGAGTTCGACTGCAGTGGAAGAGGCCCTGGCTTGCCCATTCTCTCTCTCTCATTCTCTCTCCCTCTTTCTCTGTCAAATGAATAAATACATAGAATATTTAAAAGAATTTCATGATACAACACGTATGAAAGCATTGTGAAGATGGCTGACCATTTTAGAAGAACCTTAAGCTTTTTATTTTTCCCTCTGGTTTTTCAAGGGAGCGTCTCCTTCTAGCCCAGGCTGACCTGGCATTCACTATGTACCCTCAGGGTGGCCTCGAACTCACAGCAATTCTCCTACCTCTGCCTCCTGAGTGCTGGGAATAAAGGTGTGAGCCACCACACCCAGCAAATCTTAAGCTTACAATCCTAGTAAATCTCCTGTTTGGCAGTTTACCAAGGTTGGCCCCTTGTTTGTACTTGAAAGGAAATGCACTTACTTGTCATCACAGCTTCACTAGTCTAAATCCTCTGTCTTTATTTTTTATGCTTATGCTTATAATAAACAGAAATGCAAACAAAAACAACTCAAATAAAAGCAGCCACACAGAAGTTATTATACCTCTGTTATTTAAACGACTGTCCTCTACAACTCAAGGAAGTTCATGGATACTTACCAGATATATTTGGCTCCAGACTCAGTGATGGCAGATTAATGGAAAAGGGGAAACTGAAAGTAGATCTGTAGGTATTTATACAATGCCTGAGTCTCTGTTGATCACGCAATATAAAAAATGTTCCAGTTAAGGAGCTTGCCTGCAAAGCCAAAGGACCCAAGGTTTGATTCCCCAGGACCCATATAAAGCCAGCTGCACAAGGTGGCCCATGCATCTGGAGTTTGTTTTCAGTGGCTAGAGGTCCTGGCGCACTAATTCTCTCTCCTCCTATCTGTCCCTTTATCTTTCTCTCTTTCAAATAAATAAATAAAAATAATTTTTTTCTTTAAAAAATTCACAGAATCAGTAAGAAAACAACAAGGTAACCAGGGCCACTGCCTAGTAATACAAATGCAACATTTCTATTACTTGAGTGGAAAGTTTTGAATAAAAAAAATATTAGCTTTGCTAATTTGTGTGAATTTCAAGGGCTAGAAAGATAGCTCCATGGTTAAGGTGCTTCCCTGCAAAGCCTAGACCTGGGTTTGATTCCATAGTGCCCACGTAAATCCAGATGCACAGAGTGGTGCATGCATCTAGAGTTCTCCTGCTCACCAACCGAGCTGACTCCTCCTGGCCTTTCACATCTCACCCTGGTTACTTCTTATCTGTGCCTTGCAATGTCGTGTGCGCCACAGTGTGCTCTCTCTTACCCTCAACCCTGGTCACTTCTCATCTGTACCCTGCAATGTAGCCCATACTTTGCACACCTAATATCCATCCCACAGTGTTCCTTCGTCATTCTGCTGATCACAAACCTGAATTTATAATTACATGGTTCTCGAGACACAATTCACTTTATCAGCAGAATTATTTTGCTACTCACAGGCATGCAGTGATAACATAGTTTGTTAAAAAATGTTGAATTTTATCCTTGGTAGGAGCCCAAGCAGATTCAATTACATGTAGTGCAATTGTCCATTTGGTGGCTTGCTTTAGTGACTAATAATGACCCTAAAAAGTTGTGTAAGAGAGGGAAAGAGATACACTTGCCTTCTACTAATGAGTTTGGCATGATTACGGTATCAACTTTAGAAGAGTTCTAAACTAAAACGAATCTACATTGGAAAAGAAATTAAAGCAATAACTTCACGGACTTTTAAAAGATAAATAATATTAAGCCAAATCTATCACTTAAATCCAAACCCTTATTTCTGAGTATGATGCATGATTAAAAGGCAATTACAATTAATGAAAAATATGAACAAATATTAATATCTTATACAGCATTAAAAAAAAAGCAAATAAAGCAAAAACAAAACAAAGCAAAAACAAAACCAGTAAAACCCCTGAGTAAAAAGCAGCCAGGAAGCAGCTGAAAAAGAGACCGGTTCACTGTGAGAAATGTAACCCTCTCAGACAGTGTTACGGCCCCGAATCCAACAGCTCAGGAATAAGGCCAACAATTGCAAAATGCTAGACATGCATGATGAAACTGCAAACCTTTCAAAAGAGTCTTAATGAAAACAACTACATACCAAGGAGCCAAGATTTTATACACCTAAAATCTTGGCTACTATTACTACCTACAGGAATAATTTCTTTATAGTACACCAAGTTCCTTATCGTACAAGTAGCAGACTTTTCACATTCAAGATATGCGTTTTTATGGTAAGGGTTATGATAGTAAATAATATTGCATCTAGCAAGCAATGTATCTTTTAAAAAATATTTTATTATTAATTATTTGACAGGGAAAGAGAAGGGAGAGAGAGAGAGAATATGGACGTGCCAGGGCCTCCAGCCACTGCAAATGAACTCCAGATGCGTGTGCCCCCTTGTGCATCTGGCTTTCATGGGTCCTGGGGAATTGAATCTGGGTCCTTTGGCTTTGCAGGCAAACGCCTTAATTGCTAAGCCATCGCTCCAGCCCCAATATATCTTTTGAAATAGTTGCTTACATGATCACACTTAGCAGTAGGTTGCTAAGTTACTGAAAATCAGTTCTCCAATTCCCTTTCTAAACCAGAAATGACTCAAAATCATGGATGGAATTTCCTAATTTTGTAAGTGAGTAAACTGAAACTCAGAGGTTTTAAGTGACTAACACCAGTTTAAACTGAAGAATGGCAGGATTCTGACTCATAGCTTGCTTTCTTTACATTATACAAGGCACTGTCTGGAAGCTTAATATAGCCCGACTTCCTCCTGTCTACAGACAGTGGTTGACTCAATCTTATTATAAATGACCACAGTTAGTAATTTCACTCTTGCAATAGACGACTAGTGCAATGTACTAATGCTACTTCAGTTGGGTTCCTGTGACCATGGGAAGTTTATAATTAAGAGGACAATACAAGGGCTGGAGAGATTGCTCAGCAGTTAAAAGTGCTTGCCTACAAAGCCCAAGGACCAGAGTTTGATTCCCTAGTATCTACATAAAGCCAGATGCACAAAGTGGCACATGCATCTGGAGTCCATTTGTAGTGGCCGGGAGACCTGGTGCACACATTCTCTTGGTGTGCCTGTCTCTCTTCTCTCTCTCTCTCTGCTTGCAAATAAATAAAAAAAAATTCAAAAAAAAGAGGACAATACAAGTGTGCTCCATGGCACATATAAACATATTTATCTGAAAAAGTTTACCATTCTCCTCTTTACCAGAACCTTCATGATTAGGTTGAATAATTTGTTCCATCCTTCTATGATACTTTATAGACCACCAAGCATTATTGACAAGAACCAAAACTGCAAGCAATGCGATAAATTTCTCATTTAAGCAAACTGGGATGGTGGAATGTACTGAAATATCAGGGAAAAAAATCCAAAATAGACAAAAAGTATGTTGACATATGAAAATGTAAAGATGTGGGACAGAAGTTGCTATAAATCTGCAAATAAAAACATTTAATAAAAAGGAAAACAGAAATTTCCTGATTCCCTAGCATATTTTGCTTTCACATTAAGGATACAAACATAAGCATATCTTAAACTCCCGACATAAAACAAATATCAGCAACTATCAAAAAAATTTTAGGTGCTGGAGAGACAGCTCAGCAGTTAAGAGCTTGCCTGCAAAGCCTAAGGAACCTGGCTCTATTCTCTAGAATTCATGTAAGCAAGATGTACAAGATGGCGCATGAGTCTGGAGTTTGTTTGCAGTGGCGGGAGGCCCTAGCATCTCTGTTTCTCTAATACATAAAACTAAAAATATTAAAAACAAAACAAAACAAAAAAACCTTTCAGGATGGCAGTGATCACTGCGATGACCCAAAAGGCACCACAGTGCTGAGAAGAAGTGACAGAGGCGTATTCAGTACTGAAATCTTTAGCATACCCTCCAAGGCTTAGGGTCTACTGCGGAAGAAGTGGCAGAAAGATTGTAGGAACCAAAGGAAGGGTAGAACTGCTTACAAGGTAAATAATCACCCAGAAATTGGCCTCAATATCCATGACCTTGCTTGCAGTGCCTAGCACTACCTTCTTAAGACCCTCATAATAAGAGGGAAAGATGATGAAATCACAATAAAAGAGAGACTAATGGAGAGAGGGAGGGGACATAATGGAGAGTGGATTTGTGAAGGAGAAAGTAGAGGAAGAAATTATCATGGTATGTTGTCTATAATTATGGAAGTTCTCAATTAAAAAAAGCATAAACACACACACACACAAAACAAATTAAATAGTGAGCTCAGCTATAATCTGTTGCAATTTTGGAAGAAAAATAAACAAGAGGAAAAATTACAAAGTCATTACTATTTTATCTGTTCTTCATTTTTTAATTTTAAATATTTTATAAATTTATTTATTTGACAGAGAGAAAGGAGAGAGAATGGGTGCACCAGGGAGCTAACCACTGTAAACAAACTCCAGATCCATGTGCCACCTTGTGCATCTGGCTTTATGTAGGTACTGGGGAATCAAACCTGGGTCCTCTGGCTTTTGCCAGCAAGCACCGTAAGTACTAAGCTCTGGCTCTCTGGCCTTCCTCCATTTTGTTTTTAATTTTCAAGGTGGAGTCTTGCTCTAGCCCACGCTGACCTGGAGTTCACTATGTAGCCTCAGGGTGGCCTCCAACTCAACAGCGATCTCCCTACCTCTGCCCCCCGACCTCCCGAGCACTGGGATTAAAGGAGTGCCACCACGCCCAGCGCCCCTCTTTTCTGTAATTATTTTTCCTTCCCTTTCTCCCTCCCTCTCATACATTTATGCTATACATTTACATCCACATGAGTGTTCATATTTGTGTAGGTACATGTGGTGAGGGTGCACGTCTATGTAGAAGATAGAGGTCAACACTGTTTTCCTCAAATACAACCCACTTAAAAACATTTTATATCTATCTATCTATCTATCTATCTATCTATCTATCTATCAATCAATCAATCAAGGTAGGGTCTCACTCAAGCCCAGGCTGACCTCAAACTCATGGCTGTCCTCCTACCTCTGTCTCCTAAGTGCTGAGATAAAAGGCGTTCACCACCATTTCCGTCTCCATTCCATTTTTTGAAATAGGATCTCATCAATATTACTAGACTAGCTAGTCCTAAGGATTCTCCTATCTTGGCCTCTCCAGTGCTGTGATTATAGGTACACACCTCCTTTCTGACTTCTATGTGGTTGCTAGGGAATTAAATTCAAGTCCTCATGCTTATACTGATTAAGCCATCTCTAAACCCTACAAAATAACTTCTATTATAATTTAAAAACATGCATGTGATAATGAGAAGTAACATGACCTCTTGCCGCATATAAAGAATAACTTTTGACATCTTCTGACATTACAAACACATAATGATTTATATTATTTGCCACAGACTATTATTTTTAAACTCCAGGCAAACCTGTGAGTCAAAGAGTCATATGTAAGGGCTGGAGAGATGGCTTAGCAGTTAAGTGCTTGCCTGTGAAGCCTAAGGATCCCAGTTTGAGGCTTGATTCCCAAGGACCCACGTTAGCCAGATGCACAAGGGTGTGCACGCATCTGTAGTTCGCTGGCAGTGGCTGGAAGCCCTGGCATTCCCATTCTTTCTCTCTGTCTGCCTCTTTGTCTGTCGCTCTCAAACAAACAAACAAACAAACAAACAAACAAACAAACTAACTAACTAACTAACTTAAAAAAAAAGTCATATGTGAGATAAAGAACAAGTTCTAACTTGGCTAACATGGCCACTTTCTTCTCAGTAGTCTTTGGAAGAACATCTGTCATACATACAACACAGAGGGAAAACAGGCCAAGAGATGAGCCTGCATACACACTGAGAACAAAATACCTCCAGGATAACAGATGAAGGACAGAAAGGCTCTGCTTAGGGTCTGCTAAGCAGGACTCTTATCTGGCAAAGGAAACTGTGAGTGACAAGGATCACTAGTGTTCCTTAAGGGTTAAACAATATTGAGAACAGACTCCACAGAGGAGATGATGGTGTCTTCATGACACACTCAGTCTAAGCACCCCCCAAAATGACAAGCAGCTAAATAAAATCTTCTAAAGAAATCAGTACGAAAACCTTACTTCAACTCCTAGAATTGTATCAGGTTGGATAACCACCTTATTGAAAATCTCCAACAGAAGGACACATTCAGGTAAGAAGCATGCAGAAAAGTGAGTTTATCAAGATTATTATTGTTATTTCTTGGATACAGAGCCTTAGAGAGAGAGTGTGTTCTATGTGCCAGGGTCTCCTGCTGCTGTAAATAAATACCTAACCACCTTTTTTTTTTTTTGGTATTTTGAGGTAGGGTCTCACTCTAGCTCAGGCTGACCTGGAATTCACTCTGTAGTCTCAGGGTGGCCTCGAACGCATGGCGATCCTCCTACCTCTGCTTCCCAAGTGCTGGGATGAAAGGCGTGCGCCACCACGCCCGGCTTTCTAACCACCTTTATGTGGATGGCTGGGGAATTGACTCAAACCAGCAGGCTTTGCAAGCAAGCACTTTTAACTAGTGAGCCATCTCCCAGCACCAGTTTTTTCTTTTTAAAAATATTTTATTTTTATTTATTTGACAGAGAAAGAGGGAGAAAGAGATTGAGAATGGGAGCTCAAGGGCCTCCATCCACTGAAAACAAACTCCAGACACGTGCGCCCCCTTGTGCATCTGGCTAATGTGGGTCCTGGGGAACAGGACCTGGGTCCTTTGGCCTTGCAGGCAAATGCCTTAACCGCTAAGACATTCTTCCAGCCCACCAGCACCAGTTTTTTTTTTTTTTTAATATTTTTATTTTCATTTATTTGAGAGAGAGAGAAAGATAAGAGAGAGAATGAGTACACCAGGGCATCTAGCCACTGCAAAAAAAAAAAAACCAAAAAAACCCTCTAGACACATGTGCCACCTTGTGCATCTGGCCTACATGGGTCCTGGTGAATCAAACCCAGGTTCTTTGGCTTTGCAGGCAAGTGCCTGAACTGTTAAGCCATCTCTCCAGCCCTCAGCCCCAGTTCTTAAAATGAGATCACAGATGTTTTCACAGAATGCTTGAAGATAATTTGAAAAGGACCAAGAGGAAAACAGTGTTGAGTTCTAATGCATTTCATAGGTCTATTAGATTCCATCTTGTTTCTTTTTACTAGACAATTAAGCTGAAAATAAAGCTTATAAGATCTGTGTAAGAACACTAGTCCTATGAAAGGCATTCCCACTCAGCCTGAGACATTAAGAATGTCCTCTCAGCTAAGGCTGAATTTAGTCACACGCAGGAGGCTTTGGTCTCCACTTCTGGTTACCATTTGGAAGCCATTTGCCTTGCCCTTTTGTTCTCCCAAAGGGGATAATTGGCCTGCAACAATGCCATGAGGATCCGGCACTGCTCACCACCATGCTGGCCTCGCAGAACTCCTTATGTGGCTCCCATCATCCCTTTAGTGCAAAGATCTGTGGGGTTTCCTGGAGGAATGTAAACCTGTCCACACTTCTAGCTTCACTGACTTGCATGCTCAGATGCACATATTTGATACCTTTGATAGACTGAGCATGATAGGGCATCAACTCAAAGACTGAAGTGAAGTAAGCTAGTTTCAGCATCAGAAGCAAGACTCACCTGTCTGCTGTGCAGGCTGTGGCAGTGGCTGGTTCAGATGTGAACTGTAATGGACAGAAGGGACTGGACGGTACTGAGTCGGGTTGGAGTGATAGTGGCTGGGGGCACAGAAGCACGCTGGCATCTAGAATCACAAGCATTGAAGACAAAAATTAGTGAGGGGGAAAAAGCCAGTACCTAAATAAAATACTAGTGAGGGACACCAGAGCACAGTGAATAACAATTTGAGTACCAACCACCCACAAATCACTTTTATCTTTTTCTATCTATATTCTATATTTGAATCTTTTGAATGCTTATAATTTTGGGGTTTATTTACCTTCAGTTTATTACAGTCTACCTCAAATTAAAATTGAAATTAATAATAGCAAGTTTGCTATTATACAGCTCCATTTACCCTTTCTCCATCCTGATATTCTTGCTGTCATTCATACTATGTCTACACACACACATGCACACGAGAGTGCAATATGTAAATTTGCTACTATCTCCTGGAAAAATTACACACCTTGTGCATATTATGTCCATTCAGAAGTTTCACAGACATAATACCTGCCATAAATTTGGGAGATTCTTAGCTTATAACTAAATCTAAAATCTTATAACTCATCTAGAAACTTAAAAAAAAATTTGTTTATTTTCAAGCAGAGAGAGAGAGAGAGAGAGATAGAGTGCGCGTGCACACGCGCGTGAGTGGGCACGCCAGGGCCTCTAGCCACTGCAAATGAACTCCAGATGTGTATAACCCTTGTCCATCTAGCTTACGTGGGTCCTGGGGAATTGAACCTGGGTCCTTTGGCTTCACAGGCAAATGCCTTAACTACTAAGCCATTTCTCCAGTTCCTCATCTAGAAACTTTTGTTTGGTTGGCTTTCAGTTGAGTTAGGCATGCTTTAAAATCTGCACAGACGTGATCTTTTTTAGAAGTAATTCCAATCCAAAGAGCAGAATCTGAGGAAGTTCATGGGCCTGTAAAATTAACACAGACTTCTATCTCACTGGATTATTTACTCTTCACCTAAAGTAGCTCAAATTAGTCAAAAGAAACTCACAGCTGATATTCGTATCTCTGGAAGGAGGATATTTTAAGCTGTTCTACGCATTTTTGTTTGAGGCAGGTGAGAGTCAAGCAACACACCAGGCTCTTCTCTGGATTTTAATTTGCATTAGAATAAAATTGATAAACCGGGTAATTTACATAGTGAATGCTATAAGCAGGGTTGCTATAAGCAGTTACCCTGAAAGTGTCAACATTATGTGTTTTAATAAAGAAAAGTTTCAAAACAGTATCAATGGTAAAGTAAGTTTTAAGTTTTTTTTTTTTTCCCAAGGTAGGGTCTCACTCTAGCCCAGGCTGACCTGGAATTCACTATGGAGTCTCAGGGTGGCCTTGAACTCACGGCAATCCTCCTACCTCTGCCTCCTGAGTGCTGGGATTAAAGGTGTGCGTCACCACGCCCGGCTTGTGTTTTGTTTTTTTTTTTTTTTTTTTCCTTTTTTCCCCTGGTTTGTTGAGGTAGTGTCTCACTCTAGCCCAGGCTGACATGGAAATCACTATGTATTTTCAGGGTGACCTTGAACTTATGATGATCTTCCTACTTCTACCTCTCGAGTGCTGGAATTAAAGGTGTATGCCGCAACGAATGGCATCAAGAAGCTCTATATAGTAAAGTATTCAGGTCCTCATGCTTGCAAAGCAAGTGACATACTTCTGCAGCTATCTCCCCAGCCCAGACAACTTCATATGAAATTGCAAGAGACCTCATACTTCCAATTTTAAATCCTATTTACAAGCCCTTAATCTCAGCACTGGGGTTGCAAAGGTAACAGATTGCTGTGACTTCCAGGTCACTCTGGACTAGAGTGAGACAGCCACAAAGCAAAAACAATCAAAAACAAAACAAGGGCTGGAGGGATGGCTTAGCGGTTAAGGCGCTTGCCTACAAAGCCAGAGGACCCAAATTCAATTCCCCAAGACCCACGTTAGCCAGATGCACAAGGGGGCACACGCGTCTAGAGTTCATTTGCAGTGGCTAGAGGCCCGGGTGCACCCATTCTCAGTTTCTGACTCAAATAAATAAAAATTAAAAAATATTTAAAAAAATACACAACAACAAGCTTCTTCCCTGGAAAAACACCAAATGGAGGATGACGTGCAGTGGGAAGCCCGGGGCCCAGGATTGGGAGGTCTCAGCAGTGGTTGTAGGTGGGGAAGAGGCCGTGGTGCTTCTGGAGACAATGCCCAAGACAAGGAGTGGATCCCTGTTACCAAGCTGGGACACCTGGTCAAGGACATGAAAATCAAGTCCCTGCAGGATGAGGTTTCAAAGATCTTGCCAGTGCAGAAGCAGACTCATGCGGGCCAGCAGACCAAATTCAAGGCTTTTGTCACCACTGGGGACTACAACAGTCATGTTGGCCTGGGTGCTCCAAGGAGGTAGCCACTGCCATCAAGGGCCATCATCTTGGCCAAGCTTTCCATTGTGCCTGTCCAGAGAGACTACTATGGGAACAAGATCTGTAAGCCCCACACAGTCCCCTGTAAGGTGACAGGCCACTGTGGCTCTGTGCTGGTGTGCCTTGTCCCTGACCTCAGGGGCACTGGCATTGTCTGTGCCCCTGTGCCCAAGAAGCTGATGCTGGTATTGATAACTGCTACACTTCAGCCAGGGGCTGCATTGCCACCCTGGGCAACTTTGCTAAGGCCACTTTTGATGCCATCTCTAAGACCTACAGCTACCTGACCCCCAACCTCTGGAAAGAGACTATGTTCACCAAGTCTCCCTACCAGGACTTCACTGACCATCTTGTGAAAACCCACACCAGAGTCTCAGTGTAGAGGACCTAGGCTCGAGCTGTGGCTACCACATAGGGATTTTATTACAGCAAAATAAAAGTGGATTATGTCTGTTATAAAGCAAAACAAAACAACCAAAAGATTACAAAGTTACATTAATCAAAGCAATGCAGAGTAATGTAACAGTGAAAGTGAAAAGAACAAAGCCTTTACATTTATGACCTGCTGACATCCAACATGAGTGTCAACACTGCTCAATGGGGAAAGCGCAGTGTCTTCTACAAA
Source organism: Dipus sagitta (assembly GCA_036346955.1). NCBI lineage: Eukaryota > Metazoa > Chordata > Mammalia > Rodentia > Dipodidae > Dipus > Dipus sagitta. Next base: position 167,569,954 of record CM070773.1, read on the forward strand.
TGATGCTAGAGTGACTAGATCTATAATCACTTGATAATGAAGTTGGGACTTTACCACAAACAATACGGAAAATTAACTCAAAATAAATAAATGACCTAAAAATAGGAGCTAAAGTAAAACCCTCTGAGGTGGAAACAACAGGGACACAATTTCATGACATGGTCTTGGCAGTAGATTCTTAGTGATCACACCAAAGTACCATCAGTAAATAAAGACAAAGAAAGTCTATTTTATGAAAGTTAAAACTTCTGGGACTGGAGAGATGGTTCAGCAGTTAAGGGCTTGCCTGCAAAGCCTAGCAACCTGGGTTCTATTCCTCATTGCCCATGTAAAGCGGGATGTACAGAGTGGCATAGGCATCTGGAGTTCGTCTGCAGTGGTAGAGGCCCTGGCACGCCTATTCTCTCCCTCTATCTCTGCTTGTAAATAATTAAAATATATTACAAAAAAAACCAACAACTCACTGCCTATCAAACTAGACTATCAAGAAAGTGAAAAGATGTTATGATGGCACAGGCCTTTCATTCTAGCACTCAGAAGGCTAAAGTAGGAGGATCATAGTGAGCTTGAGGTCAACCTGGGCTATTGTGAGACCCTGCCTCAAAAAACAAGCAAACAGGGCTGGAGAGATGGCTTAGCAGTTAAGGGCCTGCAAAACCAAAGGACCAAGGTTTTATTCCGCAGAACCCACGTAAGCCAGGTGCACAAGGTGGCTCATGTGTTTGGAGTTCATTTTCAGTGATTAGAGGTCCTGGCCATTCTCTCTGAAAATAAATAAAAATCAGACAAACAAACAAACAAACAAACAAAAAATACTCAACCAACCAACAAAAAGTGAAAAATAACTTTATAGAACTGGGGGAAGTACTTACAAATCATGTGTTTGATAAGGGTCCTAGCATCTAAAATAAAAAGAACTCCTACAGCTTGACTATAAAATGACAAAAAATTGGGTTAAAAATGGGGCAGATGGGGCTGGAGATGGCTTAGTGATTAAGGTGTTTGTCTGTGAAGCCAAAGGACCCAGGTTTGATTCCCCAGGATCCACATAAGCCAGATGCACAAAGGGCACATGCATCTGGAGTTCATTTGCAGTGGATACAGGCCCTGGCATGCCCATTCTGTCTGTCTGCCTTTCTTCTCTCTCTCTTTTTGTAAATAAATAAATAAAAATATTTAAGATAATGGGGTAGATGGCCAATAATGAGTACGTGATGACATTCACCATCAATAACTATTAGGGAAATATGTATGATCAAAACAAGATAATACTTTATACCAATAAGACGGTTATTATAACAAAACAAAGAAAGATAAAAAATGTGTTTTTGGCAAGGATGTGAAGTTGGATTCTCATGCAAAACTGGTGGGAATGTCATATGGTCTGGCTGCTCTGCAAAGCAGTAGACAGGCTCCTAAACCAGTCCAACAGAATAGTATCCAACAATTACACTGGCAGGTACACACCAAGAAGGAACTCTAACTGAACTGCTACCTGTCACATGCTTAATACACTCTACAGGTCTCATAAATTGTTGTCTCCAGAATTAAAAATAAAGTCTTTGGGCTGGAAAAGATGGCCTAGCAGTTAAAGCATTTGTGGTTCGATTCCCCAGGACCCATGTAAGCCAGATAGATGCACAAGGAGGCGCATCCGTCTGGAGTTCGTTTGCAGTGGCAGAAGGCCCTGGCATGCCCATTCTCTCCCCACCCTTCTCTCTCAAATAAATAAATAAAATATGTTAACAACAACAACAACAAAAGGTCTTTTAAGTTAAACAAGGGACCAGAGACAAGTAACAAAGCAACGTACCTGTGGTGAGGGCTGCTGAAGATAGCCCTGCTGCTGGAGCACAGGCTGGCTAACAGGATGCCCAGAGGCAGAGAAGCTGGTAGTAGGAACTGGCTGTCCAGGTGGAAGAGGAGGAGGAGGGGGAGGGGGGGGAGCAGGGGGAGGAGGAGCGGGGTGTGGCGGTGGGGCTGCAGTCATGATATAACCAGATTGCTGTGGAGACTGAAGAACCACAGTGGACTGGAACATGGTGGCATGAGGGTCAGGACCATCAGCAGATGGCTGGCGGGCAAGACTCATGTGGCTGAACTGAGAACCAAGGTTATCCTGATAAAAAGGGAAAAGTCAGTAGTCAGAAAACAAAACTCACTAATAAAAGTAGTAAACATATACATTACTTATTATTATTATTAGTTTTTGGTTTTGTGAGGTAGAGTCTCACTCTAGCCCAGGCTGACCTGGAATTCACTATGTAGTCTCAGGGTGGCCAAGAACTCACAGCAAGCCTCCTACCTCTGCCTCCGGAGTGCTGGGATTACAGAGACATGCCACCACACCTGGTTTGTAAGGGAGGTGCTGAGGATCAAACCCAGGGCTTCACATGTATGCTACGCAAGCACTCTACCACCTGGGCTATATCCCCAACCCCTATACTTTAAATATTTTCTTTCTTTTTTTTTTTTTTTGGTTTTTCGAGATAGGGTCTCACTCTGGTCCAGGCTGACCTGGAATTAACTCTGTCATCTCAGGGTGGCCTTGAACTCATGACAATCCTCCTACCTCTGCCTCCCGAGTGCTGGGATTAAAGGCGTGCGCCACCACGCCCAGATTACTTTAAATATTTTCAACAGAGCTGAAATAGTTTATATTATGGATACCATATGAATCTACAATAAATAATGTTATCAGAGATGAACAGCTTCAAGAACAGAGAACCCCAAGGCAGGAAGACAGGAATAATGCCACCATTAGAAATTATTTAGAAAATATACCTAAAGGAAAATATGGCATGCTGAAAAGACTAGGGTACACTGCAAGTAAAATATACACTAAAATTATATGTGCACTGCACATTTTCTGAAAGGGGTTAAAATTATCTCCCCTCTTCCTAGAAGGCAGGATTTGGTTCTATACATTACTATATCTCCAAATATCAAAATGTAAACACCCAGTCATTTTCTGTAATCTCTAAAAAGTAATCTGCCCATGAACCCTATTCTAAGTTCTTCTCTGCTACTACAGTTAAGATGGCAGATGGGCATGATCTAGATCAGTCTCAAGCTGCTGCTAGACACTTGGGGAGCAAGCAGGGCACCATCCAGGGTGGGGGCTCTGACATCTCTTACTGGTCCGAAGAATACCAGTAAACAACAGTGCAGGGTTAATGGACTCCCTAGTCCCAGAGATTCAGATGACAGCTTGTATCTCATGCCCTTAAAAGGTCAACAATGAAAGCTGTGACTTATAAACCTTTGGCAACTGAGTTATCAGATTAAGTTGACATGTCTACAATTTTTAAGAGAACACTGGCTTTTACAAGTAAGTTAAGTATACTGAGAAGATAAAAGGACTGAAAATGGGAAACCTGATTTAATGACTGAAAATATATGGTTTTACTCTTACCAAAAGGTCACCAACAAACTGTAATTCTACCGCTTAATACAGTGAGTGGTTTCTGAAGGCAAAGACACCTGGCTAAATACCTTAGAAAAAGTAATTTTCTTATCCCAGTGAAAATTCCAAAATATTTTTGAGCTTTATTGTCGCTTTCACACTTCTCACTACCAACAAAGACTCTCTCTTTTTCAGACTTCTCAACACTGACAAAGGCTCTTTTTGTCAAGACTTCTTGCTCCCACTCTGCAGAAGGCACTCTGCTACTTCAGGTCACACAGCTACCAAGTGGCACGATGGGCCTGTGATTTTCCTAAGGTACATAATTTGGGGCAGAATTTGGATTACAAAAGGTATTATTACATTAGAGTCAGAAATAGAATATCTAGGGGATCTTTGAAAAATACAATTAGAATCAGTAGCTGCAAGCTAAATTTCACCTCAATTAATTGGTTGGGACCTACCAGACCCACTATAGCACTGGACAGAGAACAAAGAACCTAAAGCTAGAAGAAAGCTACTGGTCCAGGACTGACCAAGGTGAGCAAAGGAGCTAAAATATCTGAGGACAGGAGAATAGCCAGATGATCTCATGTGGAAAAGGAAGACAGTATTAGAGTTTAAACAATCACTGTAATAAGCCAATACAACCACTGTCTTATGAAATAAATTACTAGTGTTTATTAGTAAATATTATTTCTATTATGTATGTATCCAGCTTTAGAAAAACTAAGAAGTGCATATTATATTGATCACAGTCAAGCAGTCATTGCACATCCACCCAGGAAACCAATGAGGAGGTGAAACTAGACAGTACCACGGTGTATGGCTGGGTGGGCAGGCCTGGCAGGAGTGGGGGGGGGGATGTGAAGGGGACTGGAGAGCACTGAGCAGGCTGAGAGGAGGACTGCAGAGGGCCAGCATGTTGAGGAGTAATGTCACAGGAAAGTTTACAAGATGGAAATTTATCCATTTTGAGATAATAGCTTTAATAACATTTATAAAGTATTTAAAATACAAGAGAATAAAAAGCAAACAATAGAAATGAAGAAGCCCTACACAATACAACTTTTGAGAACACACCTACTCTTAAGCTGATTTCATAACTACAAGGATAATCATGTCATAAATGTACTTTAAAAAATGTTTTATTTATTTATTTGAGAGAGACAGAGAGACAGACAGACAGACATAGAATGGGCACCCAAGGGCCACTAGCTACTGCAAATGAACTCCAGATGCATGTACTACCTTGTGCAGCTGACTTGTATGTGTCCTGGGGAATGGAACCTGCATCTTAACCACTAAGTCATCTCTCCAGCCCATTAGCGATTTTTTTTTTTTTTGAGCTAGGGTCTCATTCTAACTCAGGCTGACCTGGAATTCACTACGTAGTCTCAGGGTAGCCTCCAACTCATGGTGATCCTCCTACCTCTGCCTCCTGAGTGCTGGGATTAAGGGCATGTGCTACCACGCCTGGCCAATAAATGTATTTTATTGAATATTAATAGAAAAAGGTCATTTAGCCATTTCAAATTCCATTATGTACAAAAGATCCCAGGGTTAAATTAGTAAAAGCAAACCTTCTTATTATTCTTTGTTTGATATGAAGGGCTGATCTGAAACACTAAATTATAAATGAAAAAACGTAACTTATAAGCAGTAAGAATTTACATGGCATCTATAGAAATTGTCCTATTTAATAAGGCATGTTTTAAATCTCTTTTACTAAGAGCACCACTCCTAAATTTGGGCTATTTTGTAAGAAAAAAAAAAATACACTGTGGATAATCCCAGTACTCGGGAGGCAGAGGTAGGAGGATTGCCATGAGTTCAAGGACACCGGAGACTATATAGTGAATTCTAGGTCAGCCTGAGCCAAAGTGAGACCCTATCTCAAGGCCCCCCCCCCCCAAAAAAAAAAACTTTGGGCTGGAGATGGCTCAGCTGTCAAGGTGCTTACATGCAAAGCCTAAGGACCTGATTCTGATTCCCCCAGACTCATGTGAACTATTTTTAAAAAAGAAAAACTTCATGAACAACATGTACCTACATACACATGCACCCACCCACAGAAACATGTCTATATTATTATTATTATTATTATTTTTTGAGGTAGGGTTTTACTCTAGTCCAGGTTGACCTGGAATTCACTCTGAAGTCTCAGGGTGGACTTTAACTCACAGTGATCCTCCTACCTCTGCCTCCAAAGTGCTACTATCTATATTATTTTTAAAAATATTTTTATTTATTTAGTTGCAAGCAGACAGACAGGAGAGAGAAAGAGAGAGACTGGGCATACCAGGCCTTCCAGCTGCTGCAAACAAACTTTAAGACTCATATGCCACTTTGTTTATCTAGCTTTATATGGGTACTGGGGAATCAAATCTGGGTCGTTAAATTTTGCAGGCAACCATCTTAACTGCTGAGCCATCTCTTCAGCCAACAAACATATCTTTATTGTTTTTTTAATGTGAGAGGGGGTGAGGGAAGAGAACTGGCATGCCAGGGCCTCCAGCCACCTTATGTGCATGTGTAACCTGATGTGCATGTGTCACTGTGCATCTGGCTTATGTGGGACCTGGAGAGTGAACTTGAGTCCTTAGGCTTTGTAGGCAAGTGCCTTAACTGCTAAGCAATCTCTCCAGCTCACAAACATATCTTTTATGTAAGGATGAAAAAAAAAAAAAACTTTCCTGATATAAAGGTATATTTTTATTAAAATAATACATATTAGAATCTGAGAAATGACTTATTAATAATCTTTATGTTCATCAGTTTCAGGAAAAGCTTTTATATTTTCAGGCACACTCAAAATCAGATGTAGAGAATGTTTTAATTACTTCTTTCAGATTTAGCTCACACCAGCATGTGGGTTAATTTCCCAATCTTGTATTTATATGCTCATTTCAAAGGAGGTTATATATTGGCTTAAATGCTATTGTATCCACTTTACAGATGACAATTCACACAAAAGAAAATTAAGTGCCTTACAGAATGCCAGAAGAACCCAAATAACCTTACCCAATACAAACTTTTACTTTTGGTTCACAAGGTCTACATCAGACAAAATGTTTTGCTCTTGACAGTATATCTGAACAAAATAAATTGTATGGGCCTAGCATGCTTCTGCCACAGGTTTCTGCTATGTGACAGAATAAATTTTTTTTATTGTTGTTTGTTTTTTGCTTTTGAAGTAGGGTCTCACTCTGGCCCAGGCTGACCTGGAATTCACTACATAATCTCAGGGTGGCCCTGAACTCACAGTGATCCTCCTACCTTTGCCTCTCGAGTGTTGGGATTAAAGGTGTGTGCCACCACACCTGGCTCGAGAGAATAATTTTTAAAAAATATTTTAATTACTTATTTGAGAGAGAGAAAGACAGAGAGAAAATGGATGCACCAGGGCCTCTAGCCGCTGCAAAGAAACTCCACATGCATGTGCCACTTTGTGCATCTGGTTTTACGTGGGCATTAGGGAATCAAACCTGGGTTCTTAGGCTTTGCAGGGAAGCACCTTAACTGCTAAGCCATGTCTCCAGCCCCTATTTTATTTCTTAAAAATATTTCTATTTAAAGCCTTTAATCTCAGTACTCGGGATGCAGAGGTAGGAGGATTGCCATGGGTTTGAGGCCACCCTAAGACTTCAGAGTGAATTCCAGGTCAGCTTGGGCTAGAGCGAGACCCTACCTTGGAAAACCAAAAAAATAAAAATAAATAAATAAATAAAAGTATTCCCAGGCTGGAGAGATGGTTCAGTGGTTAAAGGTACTTGTGTGTAAGTCCTGATGCCCGGGTTTTATTTCCCCAGTACCCACATCAATCCAGATGTGCAACATGACTCATGCATCTGGAGTTACTTTTGCAGTGACAAGAGACCCTTATGAGCCCATATTCATTCGTTCATCCTCTCTCTCTCTCTCCTTACAAATAAATAAGAAAAAAAAAAAATTGGGGGGGGGTTTGAGATAGGGTCTTGAACTTGCCAAGGTGACCTGGAACTTACTATGTAGTTTCAGGGTGGTCTCTAACTCATGGAGATTCTCCTACCTCTGCCTCCTGAGTGCTGGGATTAAGGGCATGCACCACCACACCCAGCCTGGGAATAATTTTAAATGTGAGATAAACTCATGGAAAAAAAAATAAAATTACCCAGGGAATAAGCAGAAAAAATTTAAAACTAAGGTTTATAATGATCACTTGTTCTTTTACCACAAGACAAAATCGTGGTTTCTAAACTTACAAAAGGCTTGGATCATCTTAGAATCCAGAAAAAAAAAATCTAGATTAAAATAAAAGCACAGAAAGGGGGAGCAGACTCGATGATCAGTAGAGTAGCCACTGGATCCTCACAAATCTGTCAAGTAGGAAGAGACACCTGGAGGACAACTGAGAGCATGCTAATGAGGTACTGATTTGTTATAACTTCTGAGTACAGGATATTAGGTGCACTAAGTCATATAACTCTTAAAACATAGCCTTCTTTCACACAAGTAGACCTTCCATGTAGGTGTCAGATGAAATAAGAACAGGTCTGCTGGGGAGTACAAGGAGGAGTGGTATGAACACCAACAGAATATGAATTAATGTGCTAAATGGCAAAATTTGAAAACTGAGCTGGGGGACTGACTGGTCAAAGTGAAACCCTGATACTATTAGAGAAGGAAAAGCTCTAGCACTTCTTATTCCTTTCTTGAACTGCATCTTGCTACAACTCAACATCTAAGACTGTTGGTTTTATGTTATCTGTTCAAGAAATGGGGTCACTCTGAAGGCTCTGCAATTCACAACACTGTTTAGGTTAGTTATTTGAAATTCCATGAATGGATCATCTCAAAATATGTAAAAGATAAATAAAAAGATAAATATGTAAAAGATAAAAATAAATAATTGCATATCAATTAATTATTTTTTTTTTGATGATGACTTACTTTCAAAATTTAAACAATCACAGTCTGATGGATACCTCAAGACTAAAATTCTAGCCTGGCTAGAGTGAGACCCTACCTCAAAAACAACCCCCCCCCCAAAAAAAAGAAAAAAAAGATGAAATGAAAGTCAAAAGTCAATCTATTTATAAAACTCCTAGTAAAAGATAAAGCATTGCAAAGACATGATAGCAAAAATAAAGAGCAACTATTTGGGACCAAGTTGAATAAAGCTAAGGTAGAAAAGGCCATGAAAGGCGCTTTATGTAGTCTTAGAATGTGCAACAAGTAGGGTTGGAGAAGACATGGGGTCTCCAGGATAGTTTTAGGCAATCTGCTTTACATATATGGGCTATTTTTGGTACAGTTTAGAAGCACCTCTAAATCCTTTGAGTCCCAGGGCTGAGGCGATATTACTGGGTAAAGTGTTTGCCTCACAAACAAAAAGCGCTCGAGTTTGATCCTAGTACCCATGTAAATGTTGGGTGTAGTGGCATGCACTTGTAATCCCAGAGCTGGGGAGGCAAAGACAAGAGTATCCTTAGAGTTTGCTGGCTAGCCAGTCTAACCTAATTGGTAAACTATATGCCAATGAGAGATTCTGTTTCAAAGTGAGGTGGACAGTGTTGCTGAGTACACTCCTGAAGTTTTCTCTGGCCTCCAAACACATGTGCACCCACCCACATATGAACACACATACATATTCACACACACATGCATGCAAAACCAACCCCAAACTCCCTTTAATCCTAACTTTAGAAAACAGAAAAGGACAACTGCCTTGCCCAGGAGTCTTAACTGCAGAAATCAAATGTTTTTAGGACTTCCATATTATTTGCTTATATATGCTCTTCATCTCTGCAATACAAATTATTCTTCAAGTCTCCAGTTCACGAGACATTACACTGCATTTTTTCCATAGTCTTGCATACAAAAGGTGTGAGTGAAAGTACAAACTAGGGCTGGAGAGATGCTTAGCGGTTAAGCGCTTGCCTGTGAAGCCTAAGGACCCCGGTTCAAGGCTCGATTCCCCAGGACCCACGTTAGCCAGATGCACAAGGGGGCACATGCATCTGGAGTTCGTTTGCAGTGGCTGGAAGCCCTGGCGTGCCCATTCTCTCTCTCTCTCTCTCTAGCTGCCTCTCTCTCTCTCTCTGTCACTCTCAAATAAATAAATAAAAATTAAAAAAAAATTAAAAAAAAAAAAGAAAGTACAAATTATTTTCCATGCTGGACAATCTTTAAAAGTTAGCAGGACTGGGGCTGAAGGGATGGCTTAGCGGTTAAGGCATTTGCCTGCAAAGCCTAAGGACCCAGGTTCAGGACCCACATTAGCCAGATGCACAAGGGGGCACACGCATATGGAGTTCGTTTGCAGTGGCTGGAGGCCCTGGTGCGTCCATTCATTCTCCCTCCCCCTCCCTCTTTCTCTGTCAAATAAATAATAAAAATAAAATATAAAAAAATTAGCATGAAGTTTTTTTTTTTTTTTTCCATTTTGATAATTGTGTGCATGTGTGCTTGATCTGAGAACAACATGGTGTATCTCACCTTCCCTCTAACCCTTTGGAGACAAAGTCTCTCTCGCCTCCACTGCTTGCAAAATTCTGGATTTTCCTAACTTCACCACCCACTGCTATAGACACCTTTGGATTATAGATGCATATACTACTTTGTGTCCAGCTTTATGTGGGTGCTGACGAGGACTGAATCTGGGTCAGCAGGCTTGCAAGCAACCAAGCCCCTTTATCTCCTCATCCCCAAAACATTTTATATTGATGTAATCCATATGTTCAAAGATGAATAACACATTAGAGAAAAAGACTAAAATGTGAATGTGTGTGTGAATTCTCCACTCAGTGAGAATGGATATAGAGTACTTTGTAGGACTTGAGCAGCCCACTTTAGTTTCTTCCATTTCATCTTTTTTTTTTTTTTTTCCTGGAGATAGGGTTTCACTCTAGTCCAGGCTGACCTGGAATAATTCACTATGTAGTCCCAGGCTGGCCTCGAACTCAATCCTCCTACTTCTGCCACCCAAGCGCTGGGATTAAGGGCGTGCTCCATCACGTCTGGCTGATTTTTTTTTTTTTTTTTTTTTTTTTTTTTTTTGAGGTAGGGTCTTGCTCTAGGCCAGGCTGACCTGGAATTCACTATGTACTCTAAGGCTGGTCTTGAACTCAAGGCAATTCTCCTACCTTGACCATGCCTGGATCATCTATTCCATTTTAATAACTCATGTTGTTCCTGACATCAACGAAAACAAAACAGTGTTTTTGTTGTTCTTCTAGTTGTAAAATGTGGATAAAGTGCTCACCAATTGGACTCATGTTCCTTCTAACTTATATTCAGCTGTTTATGAGCTGAGAGTCCTTACTTCCTGTGACTAGCCAGTGGCTATCACTACTGGCAGGCAGAATATTCAAGTTGTAAGAGATACCTGCTTGGGCTCTTTCAATTATTAGTCCTACAGATGCAAAGGCAAGTGGATTTAGCATGATATAAGCAAGGATATTTGCACCTGTGAGAAGATGTGATTGGTTGTTGGCTGCTGAGGTGGTGGAGGTGGCAGAGGTGGCTGTGGAGGTCCAGGCACTTGGGTTCTAATTGGCTGTTGCGTCATAGGAGGGTTATACACAACTGGACTCCCATCTGGGTTGATGAAGGGCTGACCTGAAAAGTTGAAAAAGGAAGAAGAGAGCTGGAGAGATGGCTTAGTGGTTAAGGTGCTTGCTGCGAAGACTAAGGACCCAGGTTTGATTCCCCAGTACCCACGTAAGTCAGGTGGACAAAGTGGCATTCACTTGCAGTGGCTAGAGGCCCTGCAAAACTCATTCTCTCTTTCTCTGCCTCTTCTCCTCTCCCTGCTATCAAATAAATAAAGTATTTTTTAAAAAAACATTTTTTTTAACAAGGAGGAAAAAGTCAATTCACACCAGAGACTGAAAATGAATCATTTTACTAATGATTTACAGAACATATTTATACAATCCCTTTATCCACAATTCCAAAGTTCCTATATAAAAAAAAGGTTTTCTAAGCTTGAGAAATGAGACTATTAATAGTCTACTTTTTTCTCATTTAGGGTAAATACTCAAATGTTGTACTGTAATGCTTTGAGATGGGGTGTTGTTCCAGCTGCCTGGCTAGCCTCACCATGGCCACTAGTTTCTAGTAGAAAGTGGGAAAATAGCCTACCACACTGCATGGACTTCACTGATAGAATAAAAGCAGTAAGTCATGCTTTCTCTATAGAAAAAAACCTTTTTGGCCAAACTACATAGTGAAACATATTATACTAGGCATCTTCATCTCCCTGGAGTTTAATGACCTTACCTATAACATCCATTATGTGATTTCGTCTACCTAACAGGGTCATTACATAGGTAACAAATAAAATATTCAGCGTCTAAACACAGTATATAGCCCAAAGTAAATACTCAACAGATGTAAATTACTACTAGTCAATGGCAAGGAATAAAAACATGCGTTGACAATATTAATTCTATTTTATTTTCAGTTCTATTTTCTATTACAAATCATGCTATTCACTTTTCCTTAGTGGGAAACAATCCCCATATCATGAAGGACAACTACAGTTTTTCTACTTTGTATATAATGACAAAGAGCTGGTTACTTGGCTCTTTTTCATAAAATGGATGTTAGTCCCCCAGAACAAAAATGTTCAGTCAGGTACAGCTCTCTAAAAGGAAGTTGTCACATTTCAAGGAAATGAACTATTCTTTAATTATACTTGGGCTATCATTTAGCCAAGATGCATATATATCACATGGGGAAACTGCTTTCCAATATATACATGTATTTTAACATTTTCTTGCATGAATGTCTCTATTAAAATGTTCATTATTGATTTAAAAAAGCTGACAACACATGTACAGACGATACATTTAAAAGGTATCTTAATTTTCAGATATTTCAATGGCAATAAACACTGATTACCAACCTGTCTGTGGGTTGATGAGGATACTGCCAGGTGGGATGCCAGCAGCTTCCAAAGGAAGCAACAGGAAGCTAGTGCTAGAAGATGCGACCTGTCCATTGAGACCGCCATCAAAGGGGAGAGAGCTGTGAGTGCTGACGGCTGGATAGACAACAGGTGTGGCATGTGAAGCCTGACTGAGAACTGCACCTGGAAGAGGCTGCTGGCTGTGAGACAGTGAGCCTGTGGATGACCCTACACTTCCAGAAGACTCAGAACCTAGGGGAAGAAGAGGGAGAAACATGGATTATTGTAAACCTCTGGTAAAAACAGAGGTTATAACAATGTACCCATAAAACTGACTTCATATAACATGCAATTACCACATGAAAGCAATAGCTATTTTGATTTACTGTCCAATTCTGCTTACCCTCCCAAACATGACAAGTTCAACAGCAAGCAGAGCATGGAAATTGTCAGAAAGGTAGAGCCACAGCATGCAGATGAAGCAAGCATACAGAAATGCCAGCCACAGGCAGCCACAAAAGCACAATGCCACACTCCCAAAAGGACAAAGTGACATACTTTTTACCTTTCAGATTAACACTTAGGAAAATACAGAATAAAATTTCCCCCAGGATAAAGAATTTAGCACAGCCAAATGCCCAAAACTCTTATATCAGAAACCCTTATCTACAAGGACACAGAAAGATTAGGAATAGTGTAGGAAAATCAGAAATGGTACAATTAAGATTCCCATAAGCATAGCATCTTCCAATAACGTAAACTAAGCTGTCAATTTTATCATGTCACAAGCATGAAAAATATTTCAAGTACTTATGCTTCACTCAATTTAAATGATTTTTGACAACTGACTTTTATTTTATTTTTTTCAAGGTAGGATCTCATTCTAGCCCAGGCTGACTTGGAATTCACTGTGTAGTCTCAGGGTGGCCTCAAACTCACGGCGATCCTCCTACCTTTGCCTCCCTAGTGCTGGCATTAAAGGCGTGCGCCACCACACCCAGCTTGACAACTGACTTTTGACTGTTGTCATGCCTACATTTTACTTCATTTTCTATTACAGAGGGACTGACTGAAAATGTCATTGACTTTTAGAATCCTGACTAAAGGCAGACAAAAGAGAAACAGACTGATGATGCTTTTATAGTTAATTAGGTTTTTAAATAATTTTTTTCTAAGAATTAAAAAAATTATGTGAGAGAGAGAGAGAGAGAGAGAGAGAGAAAGAAAGAGACAGAAAATGGGCCTCCAGCCAAAGCAAACAAACTCCAGACGCATGAGCAATCTTGTGCATCTGGTTTTTTATGTGAGTAAGGGAGTTGACTCTGGGATGGAGTCTTTAAGGAACGCAAAAAGCAACTGAATATATTACAGACTGCCTTATAAAGGACAGCTCTCATTTAAGTTGTTTCCTTAAAATAATGATGGGACGGGTATGGTGGCACACACCTTAATCCCAACACTTAGGAGGCAGAGGTAGGAGGATTGCTGTGAGTTTGAGGTCACCCTGAGACTACATAGTGAATTCCAGGTCAGCCTGGGCTAGAGCGAAACCCTACCTTGAAAACCAAATAAAATAAAATAAAGTACAATAGGAGCTGGGTATGGTGGTGCATGCCTTTAATCCCAGCACATGGGAGGCAGAGGTAGGAGGACTGCCATGAGTTACTCACTCTGAGAATACAGAGTGAGTTCCAGGTCAGCCTGGGCTAGAGTGAGACCCTATCTCAAAAAACCACCCCCTCCAAAATCATAATGTGACAGGAACCCTATCAGTTCATCCTAAGAGTATCAAAAACATTTATTTACCCCTACTAAAACAAGGGTAAATAATATTTATTTTTTGCACCTGGAGATGATATACACAGTTTTAAAAATATTCATAACTATACATGTCTTTAGCAGTATTCTATCATGGCCATTAAGACATTGTCAATAGATCTGTACAACTTAACAACTGCAGCTCATAAGCCTTAGCTTACTTAAAACACCAATGGTTGTCAGTAATTAAGAAATACTATTACCCTGATATGTACTTTCAGACTTAGTTGCATGACACCGTATTTAAACTAGCCCAATGGGCTAGTGAGAAAGAGCCATTTCTAACTCATGTTTATTTTGGAATTAAAAATAAAGATCTGAGCTGGGTGTGGTGGCGCACACCTTTAATCTCAGTATCTGGGAGACAGAGGCAGGAGGATGTCTGTGAGCTTGAGGCGAGCCTGAAACTACATAGTGAATTGCAGGTCAACCTGTGCTAGAGTGAGACCCTACCAAGAGCAACAAAAAACAAAACAAAGATCTACCAGGGACCTAAAAGACACATAAGACTAGTATTCCATCACTTAGTGAAAACAAAGGGAATATATATATTCTGTATGAAATAAGACAAAGAGAATATAGTATTTAAATTTCCATTTATAATAGTTGTGTCATAGTATTTTTCTTGTCTTTTCCTTTTTTTTCTTTTCTTTTTGTTTTTCAAAGTAGGGTGTCATTCTAGCTCAGTCTGACTTGAAATTCACTATGTAGTTTCGGGGTGGTCTCAAAAGTGATCCTTCGGGCTGGAGGGATGGCTTAGCGGTTAAGGCATTGCCTGCAAAGCCAAAGGACCTAGGTTCGATTCCCTAGGACCCCCGTTCGCCAGATGCACAAGGGGGTGCAGGGATCTGGGAGTTTGTTTGCAATGGCTGGAGGCCCTGGCGCACCCATTCTCTCTCAACCCCTCCCTCTTTCTCTGTCAAATAAATAAACAAATAAATAAATAAGAATAAAAAAAAAGTGATCCTTCTACCTCTGCCTCCCAAGTGCATGTGCCACTACGTCTGGCTTTCTTTGGTTTTTAGATTCTTTAAAAACACAGCATTTATTCCCCCTCCCCACCCTTTTGTTTTGACTCAGGGTCTCACTGTAGTCCAGGCTGACCTGGAACTCACTGTGGACAAAGCTGACTTTGAACCAAGAGTAATCCTCCTATGTCACCTTCCCAACTGCTGGGATTAAAGGCGTGAACCATCATGCTGTTTTTATTCATTGTTTTTGAAAAGAAAATGAAAGACTATTTATTACAACTACACTCAATCAATATTTGATAGTATGAAATGAAATTAATTTTGTATTCTTAGGACAGAAACCATGCGTTCCAGTTATAAATAAGCAATCACCTCTGGGCACTCAAACAAGAGAAATGAGTCCCTGAACCTACCTGATTAGGCTTATATCACAATAGAGGAATTTTTACTTCAGTTGTTTGAGACTCTATCTCCAGGACAAAACAAATATTGCTATCAACAAAGCTATCAGTCCTATGTACTCTATGTGGGTTAATAAGCTGCAGCAGTAGCTGACCTATCAGAATAATCAGAAGCTACACATGTGGTAGAGATATCAGGCAAACTGGTATTGTGATCCACAGTCTAGGGAAATGTTTGTACCTGTTTTTGAGAGCCTGCCTATGCTTTTGCTGCTTCCAGAACTGTCCCCTCTTGTCAGGACTGATATTCCACTAAAGCTACTGGCTTTTGTCACAGCAGGCTTCAGGTTTCGGAGGGAGCTGTCTGAATCTGTGCTGCTCCAGGGCCGCGGCTCTGAGTACTTCATGTCATTCTCAGTGCTGCTTTGATGGCTGTTTGCAGATCTCCCTGAAGCATCTTTATTAACTCTGCAATTTAGAAATAAAGCTTTGAAAAGCTAACAGGGGGAAAGAGAAAAAGTGCTTTAATTATTCTGTCAATGTATGGAAAACACACTTGCAATACCTAAATATCTGGCGCCTCTGCTGGGTACTACTGGCATCCTCATCTTGGATTCTGTTGGCATTTAAAAAAGGTATTTAAATTTTCATTAGTAATAGCCAGAACATTACCAAATAGATGCTAAAAATACTCTTACCTTTTGTCAAGAATATAATTCTCTTGGGGACACAGGGACTGTAAAGAAAAAAAGATAAGAAAAAGCTGAGCTTTTGTCAAATGTCATGTCATCTGTATACCAACGGTTAACTAGAGTAATTATATCCACAAATATTTAAAAAGTATACATGTCAAAGGCCAAACTGGTGGTGTGTACAAATAAATAATAATGGAATTTAATTTGCTCGAGGATGCTACAATGACATTTATTTATTTATTTTCCAGGTAAGGTCTCACTCTAACCCAGGCTGACCTGGAACTCACACTGTAGTCCCAGGATGGCTTCAAACTCAGTGATGCTCCTTACCTCTGCTTCCTCAGTGCTGGGTTTAAAGGTATGTGCCACCACACCCAGCTACAATGACTTTCTTTTTAATTTTTTTTCTTTTTTTCGTTTTTCCAAGGTAGGATCTCACTCCAGCTCAGGCTGACCTGCAATTCACTATGTAGTCTCAGGGTGGCCTCGAACTCATGGCAATCCTCCTACCTCTGCCTCCCTAGTGCTGGGATTAAAAGTGTGCGTCACTGCGCCTGACACTTTCTTTTTAATTTTTTAAAATAAGGGTGTGCCAGGGCCTCCAGCTGCTGTAAAAAAAAATACTCCAGATGCATGTGCCACCATGTATATCTGGCTACGTGGGTTCTGGGGAATCAAACCTAGGTTCTTAGGCTTTGCAGGTAAGCACCTTAACTGCTAAGCCCCTTACAATCACTTTAAATAATTTTTTTAAAGAAATTTATTTATTTCCAAGGAGAGAGAGGAGAGAAAGAGAGAATATAAATGGGCATGCCAGTACCTCTAGTCACTGCAAACAAGTTCTAGATGTATGTACCACTTTGTGCATCTGGATTTATGTGGATATGAAGGAACTGAACCTGGGCTCTCAGGCTTTGAAGATAAGCCCCTCAAAAGCTGAGCCATCTTTCTAACCCTATAATCACTTCTTCTTCTTTTTTTAAATATTTACTTATTTATTTGAGAGGAAGACAGAAGCAGAGAGAAGGAGGGAGGGAGGGAGGATGAGAATGGGCACACCAGGGCCTCTAGCCGCTGCAAAGGTACTCCAGATGCATGTGTCCCCTTGTGCATCTGGCTTACGTGGGTCCTGGAGAGTCGAGCCAGGATCCTCCTCTGGCTTTGCTGGCAAATGCCTTAACTCCTAAGCCATCTCTCCAGCCCTTTTTTTTTTTTTTTTTTTTTTTTGGTTTTTCAAGGTAGGATCTTGCTCTAGCTCAGGCTGACCTGGAATTCACTCTTTATTCTCAGGGTGGCCTTGAACTCTCGGCAATCCTACCTCGGTCTCCCAAGTGCTGGGATTAAAGGCATGCGCCACCACACCCGGCTCTGTCTATGGTCATTTTAATTGACCATAATTTTTAGGATATATACCAGTCTAAAGATTATAGCTTGTTCACAGATATTTAACAAATATATTAAATAACAAATATGTTTAAAATGTTGGGCAATTTAATACAGGGAACATTTCTAAGCGTTTTAGTGTTAACACACATTTCATGTGGATATAGAAGAGAATCATCGGATAGTCTTTAAAGGAATTTACAGCCAAATTCTTCCAGTACTGTTAGCCCAAGTCAGGCAATGATCAAATCAGTTTGTACTATTACAACAGTCTTATGAATAGTTTTCCAGGGTTGGGAAGATGACTCAGCTGTTAAAAGCACTTGCTTGCAAAGCCTGCTGGCCTGGGTTCAATGCTCCAGTATCCATGTAAAGCCAGATGCACAAAGTGGTCTATGCACCTGGAGTTCATAGTGGCAAGAGGTCCTGGCATACTAATTTTCTCTATGTCTTTATCTCTGTCTGTCTCTCCCTGCTTGCAAATAAATAAATAAATAAATAAAAATTAAATAGTTTTCCAGACACCAAATTTTACAAATCTCATTCACTTATGCAATAGAAACCAGAGCAAATTTCATTCTCTAAATGAAAACTGGGTCATAATTCTTCCATCTTGGTGTTTCAGCAGAGATTAGCAAACTATAGTTAACCACTTGTTTCCTTAACTAAAGTTTTATGGGAGTTCAGCCATGAAAACTTATTCATGCATTGTTTGTGACTTCCATTATCCTAAAGATGCCCATGAAGCTCAAAAGCCTAAAATGTCTATCATACGGCCCTTTACGGGGGTAAAACAAAACAACTACATCAAAAGTTCAACTAGGGCTGGTTAAGACTCTTGCCTGCAAAGCCAAAGGACCCCAGGTTCAATTCCCCAGGATCCACGTACGCCAGATGCACAAGGGGGTACACGTGTCTGGAGTTTGTCTGCAGTGGCTATAGGCCCTGGCATGCCCATTCTCTCTCTTCTGTCTAGCCCTCTGCTTGCAAATAAATAAATAAATAATAAATAATTATTAAAATAAATTAAAATGTGATCAAGCTGGGTGTGGTGGCGCACCCCTTTAATCCCAGCACTTGACAGGCAGATGAAGAAGGATCACTGTGAGTTCAAGGACACCCTGTGCAACTGCAAGTCCCTACCTTGAAAAATAAATAGATAAATGTGATTAGTAGATTAAAGGGGGACTGAGAACCTACAATGCAACTAGAATGCTTTCTGACATGAAGCACAACACATACATCTTGGGAAAATATTCGGTCTCTAGCTCTCTGGTACTCTTCTTCTCTTTCTTCTATAGATTTGCTTCTTCTGTCATCTTTTAAACGTATTCTCATCTAATAAAGAAATAATAAGAATTAATTCTGGGAACATAAACTACTGTGTAGTTAAGTCTTGCATTTTAAAAATGTTGTACCTGCTCTGAATTACCTGGGTATCATCTTTGTCAAAGCTAGAGTTATCCCTCTTAAGGATGTATCGTTTCTGAAAGTCATCACCTCTGTCATCCTTAATATGCTCATTAAACTTTTGATCGGGTCTAAAAAATAAACAAAGACACAAAAAAGGTAATGTGTAAATATTTACAGGAAAATTAAGCATATCATTATATGAAAAGCAATAAAAAGTGACGTTACCAATTAGTAGTGCTGGTAAGATGTATTATTTCATTTCATCCTCACAATAATCCCATGAGAAAACACTAACTCCCCAGGTGATGGCTGAGAGGTCATATTAAAAACAGCATGGGCTCTGGAGCCTGACTACTGTGGGTTAAATGCTAAGTTCTCCCACCATACTGGCTTTAAGACTTCCATAAGTACTTAACATTTTTCTCCTCTAGTTTTTGTATCTGTGAGATGGGGATTATAAAGTACCTACCTTACAGGATTGTTCTGAGGAAGAAATGAATTATTACAGAAGAGAAACGAGCAGAACATTGCTGTCATTATAAATACTGAGTTGCTTCAAATGGCTGAAGCAATGTTGCAAAGGCAAAGGACAGGCCTATGACTGAGCTGCAAGCTGCAGATCAGACCCCTGGTAATCTTTCAGCAGTGCCTCCTTTGCTCATATGAACAAAACTTCTGGGACCAGGAAGACGGTACAGTACTATATCACATACGTTACACTTCCACAGAATTTACTTTCATGTCATTCAAATGTGAGCAATCATATACTGTGGGTAGAATTAAAACCTTTTGAGACTCTACTAGGTGTGGTGGCACATGACTTTAACCCCAGCACAGGCGAGGAAGGGAGGCAGAGGTAGGAGGATCACTGTGAGTTGGAGGCCAGCCTGAGACTACACAGTGAATTCCAGGTCAGTCTGGGTTACAGCAAGACACTACCTCGGGAAAAAAACAAAACAAAACTTTTAAAATATTCAAAATATTCCCATGCTACCAACAACTCTCTCTCAATCTCTCTCTCTCTCTCTCTCTCTCTTGTGTGTGTATTTGAGGCAGGGTCTCACTCTAGTGTGAGCTAACCTAGAGCTCATTTGATAGGCTAGGCTGGCCTTGAAGTTGTGGCACTCCTCTACCTCAGCCTCTTAAGTGCTGGGATAATAGGTGTGAGCCACCACACGTGACACCAACAATTTTTTTTTCCCCGAGGAAGGATCTCACTCTGGCCCAGGCTGACCTGAAATTCACTATGTAGTCTCAGGGTGGCCTCGAACTCACAGCGATCCTGCTATCTCTGCCTCCCAACACCAACAATTCTTAATTGCAGTAGGGCATAGCTTTATTTTACACTAACTGAAACAAGCTGGAAAAGGTAAATTCTTATTTAGAAGTTAACACTGAAATGTAAAGTAATAATTATGAAAATTTAGCAGTACATTTTATAACAGATTGTTCTTTGCTGATGAGAAATGCAGCAAGTTCCACTAAAGACAAATATGACTGTGGTACTTGGAAACTTATAACTATGTGAAATCTCACCTCCTAAAAGAGTTTCAACAAGTTAATCCAGTCAATACTCTGGGACCTACTGTTATTTTATTAAATAAGCTGGAATCACTCTTTAAAACATATGATATAAGCCAGGCATGGTGGCACACACCTTTAATCCCAGCACTTGGGAGGCAGAGGTAGGTGGATCACCATGAGTTCGAGGCCACCCTGTGATGACATAGTGAATTCCAGGTCAGCCTGGGCTACAGTGAGACCCTATTACCTCAAAAACAAACAAACAAACAAACAAACAAACAAACAAACAAACAAACACACATATGATATGTAAAAGTATGATTAATAGGGCTAGAAAAAAATCTAATCAGGAGCTGAAGAGATGGCTTAGGAGTGAAGGCACTTGCCTGTGAAGCCTAAGGACAAAGGTTTTATTCCCCAGGACCCATGTAAGCCAAATGCACAAGATGGCGCATGCATCTGGAGTTTTTTTTTTTTTTTTTTGCAGTGGCTAGGGACCTTAATGCACCTATTCTCTCTACCTGCCTCTTCCTCTTTCTTTGCCCCCCTCCCAAGTACATAAATAAAATGTTTTTAAAAAATCTAATCATATCCTTATGCAGTTTTTTTGCACCTTGTGCAAGTCAGTATTTGTATGTACATACACTGTAGGTATGAGAAGACTTAACTTTTTAAGTATAAATCTAGGTAATGACACTTTCAACACACTACAAATGAATATTTCATTAAATATGACCCAAGTAACACTGCGGAATATTTGTTTTAATACAGTAGCCGACTCTATAAATCGTAAAAAAGGATTTGAAGATGAGAATTATCTAAAAACCTAAAGAAACCTGATTGTAAAATGAGTAAAACAGAGAGCAGATGCTGTACACAGAAGAAGGATAAGAGCACAAATAGCCTGACAACCAAAGAAGGAGAAGTCTGCCTTTGGGGGTTGAAAGTCTGTCTATCTATTTCTGACCCTGGCAGTGGCTTATTTGGCCCCAGGAGCCTCCTCTACTTCCACCGCCTACAACTGTAGCTGTGCAAAGGCACGTTTTCCTACTCAGGGGTGCACTAGGGTGACTGGCTGACTGAGATTCCAAAGGGACTCTACGGTTTAACCAAGGGCCTGGCAACTTTTCTAAGAGCAGCTGGATTCCCACACAAAAGAGGATTGGCAGGCATTTCAGCTAACCTTAAGACTGTCTTACCTCTTTCTTTTAAAGATGCCTGAATTTACTGCCCTGCAATCGCCAACTTCCCGCTCCAATGAGACACCCCAGTGGACACCCGGTTGTTGACATCCACAACACCACTGGTTCAACGCTGGAGCGGGTAGTATCCCTATGAGGAAAAGGTAAGTTTGTTTTTATTCAATGTGGAGCAGATCTCTAAGGCTTTCTGATTTACAGCCTTGTTCACATCCCAGAAGAATACAGTGTAACTTCAATGATCCGAAATGCTTAGTGATAATTATATTATTAACCCATACTTCTTTAAGTACATTATAAATATCTATGCTTACTAAATTTTTGATTACCTTCACAAAGAGAACCTAACACTTTCTGACATTATTCACAGAATTCAAATAACTGAGGTTACACTGTATTGAAAACCTTAGAGAGCCAACAGTCAAAATGTCAGTCAAAATGCCTGCTAATGTACATGTGCTTGAGTATCCAGCAGCTCTGAGTAATGTTGAAAGGTACTGGTTAAAGGACTTACAGTTCTAGTTACTTCTAGTTCAGCTCTTATCTTAATGATTACTACCCTACTTTAATCTTTACATAATTAGCTGGGAAAAGATTGATTAATAGATAGTTTTAAAAGTCTAAGGGGCAGACATAGTGAAAATTTTATCAGGTCCATATTTTCTAGTAATACCAAAGACAGGATTTTCCCCTCTAGGATAATGACTTCTATTAACTATAGTGGTAGGAATAATCACTTGAAATATTAAATATACCTATTTGACAAAGACTGTTTGAAAAGGAAAAGTATCAACTTAGTTTCAGCAAGAAATATGGTAATTAGAAGGGCAAAGGACATTACAGCAGAAGGAACATAGATAACTATATAAAACCATGCAAATGGAATGATTACAGTCACACTTCAGGAAAGGCAGAAAAACAAGAGAATGAAGAACATTACATGGGGCACCTAAAGATAATTGCCATACATTATGACAGGCCAGTGGCTACCATAAATAAAGTGATAAAAAGAATCTTTTGAGTTATGTGTGGTAGGATACTCCTATTATACCAGTGCTTGGAAGGCTAAGGCAGAAGAGTTGCTGCTAGCTGGAGGCTAGCTTGATCTATATAGCAAGTGAAAGTCCAGTTATATAAGAAGTCCTTGCCTCAAAACAAGCAAGTAAGCAAGCAAACAAATAAGCAAGCACCCACTACTGTTACAACAAGAAAACAAAGCAAAATAAAATAATGAAGAAGAAAATCCTTTGGTGAATTCAACTGGCTACTTTAGGGACAACCCTACGAATGAGGCAGAAGAGTTTCTGTGTACCTGTTATAACTTAGGCGCCTCTGCTTCTGTTCGCAGGGAACGCACACTGGCAGTCCATGACACCAATACTATAAAGCAAGTGTTGTACCACTGAGCTATGACCCTAGCGCTTGAAAACAATTACTTTTAAAAAGTGAAAGGCTCTTCCTAACCATTTAAGATTTATCCTAAGTAAATTAAGACATAGCCCAGGAGGGGAACAGAGCAGTATGGATGATATGGTATTTACTAACCATTCCACTTTATTGAGAATTGTGGAGAAAACAAGGGGGAACAAGGTGGGGCGAGGGGGCAGTAAAGTGGAAGTCTGCGTGTTTGGGAGACAAAAAACAAACTAATCGCTTAACAATTACTATTATTATTTATGTTTATGCTCATGTGTGCACAAGCAGGTACTTGAATGCCGTGGTGACGTGTGTGGAGGTCAGAGGACAACTTTCAGGTTGGTCCTCACCTGTCCACCTCATTTTTAAATCTGTGTGTTTGAGTGTGGGTATGGCCACACTATGTGCATTTTGTCCACATTGTTTTCAGGTAGGGTTTCTTGCTCTGGCTTCTCGCTCTGCTATGTGTTTAACCATAAGCTTCTGGGAAGCTCTTCTGTCCCCTTCTGCCATCAGCACCAGCATGCTGGCATTACAGAAGCCCATCATGGCTTCAACCTTTGTGTGTTGAGTCTGGGTGTTGAACTTGTACTCCTGAGCTTGAGCCGAGTGTTTTATCCACTGAGCCATCTCCCCAGCCCCTCATTTCTTTTAAATATTACACCAAGCCCACCTGAGACTAACCATAGCTATCTAAATTGTTATTAACTAGTAACAATTGTTAGTAACAATTAATTAAGTGGGCGGGAAGGTAAAGGAGGGCTTAAGGGGATGTTATAGTTGATATGTAAACAGAGGGGTAGAATACTGGGGGTTGGTCTAAGGGGGAGGGGATAGAGGAGGAGGTGGGATGAGAGTTAATCAAAATTTGAGATGTTATGAATAAGTCATACAAAACCTACCTCTTCACTACCTAATAATATGTATGCTAAAAAAAAAAGTTTGGGTAGAAGTATCCTGTGAAGAGGGGGAATGTGCCCAAAGCCATAGACTGTCATCAGAAACATTTCAGTGTCAGGCGGGGGTGGACACTTTCTGGTAAGGAGCTGTCCAGGGATGCTCTTGGTTGCCTTCCCTCCTGCTGAATACTCCACATGCTTTGGCTGCAGGTCATTGAGAAATCAAGCTGGAGCAGAGTTTGAAACCTCTACCCTGCTAATAAGCTGTCAAGAAAAGAGCTATGCTGCACGCAGCCTTTGGGAGGAGAACATCAATGATCTCAGCCAGCAGTGGAGCCTGCAAGCTTTACAGTTGATCAGCCAGGCAAGTTACCAACTGGTGCAATGGTGGCATGTCTGTGTAGGGGAAACCAAATGCTCTCTGATTGGGCTTGAGGCCCACTCCACAAGAGGGAATTCATGTTTTATACAGAAAACCTAACCAAAAGCCTATAGCTACTGTTGTATAGCTAAATGCATATATTATACTCAGCAAACTGTGCTCTAAACACTTATGTTTGTGCCTGTATATTAATGCTCCTTACTATCCATTTTGGTTAGAGTGCTTCTCTTTTCAGATGACAGTAACCACTGGGAGTGACTGAAAACACACCATAGTCCTAAGAAGTGACAGTGGAGTGTTCAGCATTGAGACATCTCTATCACACCTTCAAAACTCAGGGACCATTGCAGAAGAGGTGGCAGAAAGAATGTAAGAGCCAAAGGAAGGGGAGGAGTGCTTACAATGCTGTCATCTAGACACAAAGTAGCCGTGGTATTCATGACCTCACAGTGGCCAATGCTACCTAACAAGACCTGCATAATAGGGTTAAAATGGTAACATCAAAATAGGAGAGTAGTTGGAAAGAAGAAAGGATTCAGTGGAAGGGGGGTGTGGGAGGGAGGGAAAGGAGAATGTGTTGGGAGGGAATTTTGATCATGGTATATTGTCTATACCCATATAAACTGTCAACAAAAAGTCAGCCTGGGGGGTTGGAGGGATGGCTTAGCGGTTAAGGCATTCACCTGCAAAGCCAAAGGACCCAGGTTCGATTCCCCAGGACCCATGTAAGCCAGATGCACAAGAGAGTACACATCTCTGGAGTTCGTTTGCAGTGGCTGGAGGCCCTGGCACACCCATTCTCTCCCCCCATATACATACATACATACATACATACATACATACATACATACATACGCACACATATATATAAGTCAGCCTGGGCTAGAGTAAGACTCTACCACAAAAAAAAATTCCATTAAAGAGCAATTGTGAAATTTGTCTAGTGATATGTCTTTTTTTTAAGTAGCTCATGTGTTAAATATGTATGTGTATGGGCACACAGGTGTGTGCACATGGAGGTCAAAAGACAACCTCGAGGTGCTGTGTACTTCTTCCATTTTCTTTGAGACAAGGTCTTTTGCTGCTGCAAATTAACTGGCCCACGAGATTTGGATTCTCCTGGCTCTGCCTCCAATTGTCTATACACATGTGTCCCTTTGGATCCAGCTTTATGCAGGTGCTGGGGAGAATCAAACTCGGGTTGGTGGGCTTGGCAATCAAGTTCCTTTATACCACTGAACCATCTCCCCAGACCCCAGGTTTGCATTTTACGCCTAGCAAGCTTACTGCTTTTTTTTGGCCCTGTCACATAAGAGCTTCCTTTAAGACTGCTAAGCCATGTGGAAAACTTCAGGTGACAGGTGCTGTAGGAAGCCAAGCATTAGTTAAACATATTGCCCCATGACTCTGGACACTTACATTCTTGTATTGCCAGTTTTGTTTACTATGACAGATTTCCCACTCTGATCAACATTGTGGTCTAATCCAAAGTAAGCAGCTACTCTGTGTAATAGCATCCTATGGTAGGATGTCATTGGGGGAAACTTTTTACGTGGAGACCTACAAGTAAAAAAAAAGTCAATTTAGTAATTCTATGAGAATTGTGAAGGCAATTTGTTTTCTTGTTTAATATCAGGACTTACTCATTATTACCAATGAAATCTAAAATTTCTTGTTCTAATTTCAGCAGCATCATTCTGTCCCTGAAAGAAAGCATGAAAACTCTTACATATAAAACGTAGATGGAAGTTATCACAAATGTCAACAGGTTATGATTTACACAGTATTTTTCCACTAAAAAACTAAATTCAGAGCTAACATAGCTTGATGTAACAACATTTACAGTTTCTTCAAAAGTAAGGTTTGAAGGTGATTTTTTTTTTCAGTTTAACTTTTCACTATTGAAAGTTTCCTACACACTAATGTAGACAGGATAGTGTATGAATCAAGGGTCTGATGTTTACTCTGTTATGCTGATTTCCATAGACATAGTTCTCTACAGAACAGGAGCTGCTAGTGACAACAGGAACATGCTTAGGAGATCTAGTGTTCTACACCCACTTGGAGCTATAGCTGAAAAGTGAAAACTACAGTGCTATCTCAGAAAAGGACTTTTCAACTCATTCTATCTTTTTATGACCTTGAGAAATTTTCTTATAAAGTCTAAGTGAACCAAAAACATCACATATAAGCTTTATAGACTGTTTAATTATCTTCAGAAGTTTATAGTTCAACATTTAAGGCCTAAAGGGTCGTCTTTTCTATTTCACATGAAATGAGCATGCATTAAGACCTTGTAAAAATTCTTTCAGCTCAATCTGTCATGGGTTCTTGCTGCTCTTAGAACAAAATATCAATAAGGTGGTCCATGAGGTAGGGCAATCCTCCTACATCTGCCTTCTGAGTGCTGGGATTAAGGGCGTGTGCCACCATGCCCAGCTAAGCTTATTTATTGAGCTGAGAATTAAAGTACAGACGATGTAATAATCTGGAAAAAAAACATTTAAATTAAAAAGACTTGGAAAGAAAAAAAATCACTATATTTTAGCATATAATAGAATTCTCCAGGCCCTATTATTCAATCCTGAAACCCTCCGTGGGAATCTGGTCATGTACTATGAACTGTGTATCATGGACTAGTCATCTCTTCATGAGTTAATGTGGAGACATTTAGCAAGCAACTTTTTCATCTCTCACAATCCCTTAGTTTCAAATTCCTAAAACCACCAGACATAGTTAACAACTTATACATTGGCCACCATATCAATTTCTCACTTATGCATTTGCTTGAATAAAATTGCATACACAGAAGAAATAAAGTATTGATATATGACACAACATAAACGAACACTGGAAATACTATGTTCAATGAGTAGGTCACACAAGACCATATATTTGATAGTGTCATTCATGAGATATCCAGAAGTTAGTCAGTCTACAGAGACAGAAAATGGATTAGAGATGCTGGGGGCAATCTATTAATTTGATAATTAGCATACTGACTGTTAAAGGACACTGCTTCTTTTCAGGGGTAAAAAAAGTTCTAGGAGCTTTCTCCAACAGCAACAAACAAAATTGTGAATATATTAAAAAGTTAGGTTTTACATTAAAAAAGCATATGGATAATTTAAAAAATCTTGTATATTTATAAAGTAGATAGAAAATTAATTTGGCTTTTTTCTTTTTTTACGGTGGGTGTTGGAAATCAAACTCACATCCTCATGTACAGCAAGTGTTCTTACCTGCTGAACCCCCAGCTTGAAAGCTCACTTGGAATGTATAAAAATGGATTTTTAATCTTTGTTCCTTACTGATGTTTTACTAACACCAGCTATGCACTTCCTACCTTCTCACTTATTCTCAACTCACTGAATTCTGTTTTCTACCATCCTACTACAAATGCAATATTTGTTAAAGCATTCAGCAGCTTTCTAATTTCCCATCCTGATGGAATGCTTTTGGTAGTTAAGACTCCCTCTTCTTTCCTCATTGGTCAAACTGTTCTCCTCTGGTTACAGGTAGGCCAAGCATTCTCACAGTTCTTCTGCTATCTTTAGGGCTCAAGTCTTTCCTTTGTCATCTCCTTTGAAATCTATCTTTTCAGAGATTTTTGTCATCATTTGTTTCCTTCTCTGGGCAGAGTAATGCCCAGCCAGCTATTTCTACTGATGATGCTCCAATCTGTAACTCAGCTGATTCATTCCTCCGAAAATCAGTCTTTTAACTGCCCATCCTTTCACTCTGTTCCAGCACATCCTATTCTATTCATGCTTGCTCCTTAACTCACTTTCAAATTTCCAAACTGTCCTTTCCTCCCTAACCCCTACTTTTTGGTGGTATTGGGGATTGAATCTAGGGCCTCACTCATACTACTACTGAACCACATCCCAACTCTCTTTTTACTTTATATTTTGGGCAGTTAAGTGGCCCAGGCTGGCCTCAGTCACTAGAGTGACTGGGATTACAGGCCTGCATTAGCAGGCTGGAGCAGCTCTCTACTCTCCTATATGGTGCTCCGTGAAAAAGGAACCTTTCTATGTCAAAGTAATGTCATTAAAACACTCATTTCATTATGGTATCATTCTGCATATAATTCAGTCATAACTTCTCAAGGTAGCACGCCATACTCAGTAATTCAAGGGCACACAACTTTGCCTTTCAAGTGAGATAGTTTTGCATTCTTCACTGCTGTGTGATAGCTCCCTGCACTCTTTAACTATCCCTAACTTTTTAGCAGTCCTTCACACTCACTGTGACAATCACAGTCTCCACATCTCCTCACTGACACCATCCTTGGTGCAGAGTACCTGTAGGTTTTGTGCTTCACAGTCACGAACCCCCATCAGTACTTTCTATAATCATTTGGCGCACACCTCCCTGGCACATCAAGAGGTACAGCTTTGTCTTTCCTTGGGAACTTCTCTTCAACTACTGTTGTGTGGCAACCCTCTTTCCTGTCTGAATGCTTCCCTCGTGCTTCTGTCTGGGGACACGTACAAGGTAAAGCACTGCAGTGGTGGGCCTGGAGCTAATGATCTCAATCTCCTGAGAGCTGGGGGTTATGGTGTCAACCACCATGCCCACGCCATCTCTGGTTTTTACAGTCACTGTAACAACCTTTTCAACATTGTTACAGTTTACTCATCATGTGTCCCTTTCCAGGACAAAGGTGGCGACTACCAGTTGTCTTCCTCATACCTCATGTTTATTTAGGACAATGGTTAGTGCGTTACTCCATAAAACCCTGTTCAATGAACTGACTCCTGTGAATAGACTCATTTTTGTTGGGACTAACTACTAAGGGATAAACTTGAACTAGAAAAGAAAAGTCCTATGGAGTTGCCTAACTTCCTGTTAACTCCTATCTATGGTCCTTCAGGTCCTATCATTGAAAAGGGACCACTTTTCATTTTGATGGATCTCTCTTTGAGGTTGGTAAAACAGAAAATCAAGACAGTAACAAATACAATAAATTTTAAATGAAAGCAAGGGACATGTAGAATCAAGATTGACCATGGGCAAGTCCCAGTGAGAATATAGACATTGTTCACATTATCTTCTAAATGTACATACCTAACAGTGCTGTTTTACTTTTATTTTACTATATGTTATTTAATTATATGCTAACATCTGAAGGAGGGGGGTTCTTAGTCTTGGTATCTTTTATCCCATGAGATATATTGTGGACAGATTTTTCATGAGCCTCAAAGGGGTAAATGATATGCAATAAGCTAAAATCTATTCATCAAGGCCCTAGGCAAAAGAAAAGATTTCACAAGTCAAGTACTGATTCAAATTAGCACTGTAAGCAGCTTTCGGATAAAGGTATTCACATGATAAGGAAGAAGAAAAGATGAATTTGAGTTCAAAATCTCCTATAATTGAAAGCATTGAGCTCTTACTTTGGAGTATATTATGGGAAGGTATATATTTTTCTTTTTTTCACATGATTAATTCTGTATCTCAATTCCAATTCAGAGCGTAAATATGTTGATAATTTTATATTTGTGAAAAATCCTAGAAAGTCTGAATTATTTTTATATAATGAAGAAATACATAATGAAAAAGATATTTATACATGTGAATACAGTAGAAAGCATCTTAGTCCTATGAAAGTGAAATGTTTCTGGTGTATTTCAAGTACCTGCAATCTCATTCTAATACTCTAACTCAATACTGACAACATAGATAGCAAAATTATGTTACTCTAGAAGCAATGTAAACCTTATAAATTTAACTTTTACCTGGGATTGTTTTTTAATGTATTTACTAAAAATTCATGTAGATCTATGCCAGTTGAATCTGTGTATTCTTGACTGGAATCTAAAAAACAACAACACAAAAACCCAGTATAAAGTTGTCTGAAAACAAATCCCCTTCCCTTTCCATAATGTATATCTTAAATAAAATGAAATGCCCCACACTAAAGAAAAACTGATTTATATAACTACATGTATATGCACATGACAGACTGAATTATTTTGACTGAATCCTTTAATGATCCACTCATATACTCACCCTGTCCTCATGTTCAAAAGTGCCTCTTCAGGTAAAAATTCAAATGATATTGATAATTCCATTGGTAGCAAAGCAAAAGTTTAATTCGCTTGCACTAATAAAAGTAGGAGCAGTAATTTGGAAGTAGGTGATAGGAATTTAATTCTGAAGTAATTTGCAAATTTAGGATTTTCCAGGTATATTGCCAAAGCTCAGTTTCAAAATATTTTTTCAAAAATTCATGTTTATTTCTTCCCTTTAAATATCCTCATAACATTGGTCAACAAAACTAAGTTTATAAACTAATAGTCCTCCCCCCCCCCCGAGCTAGGGTCTCATGCTAGCTCAGGCTGACCTGGAATGTAGTCTCAGGGTGGCCTTGAACTCTTGGTGATCCTCCTACCTCTGCCTACCAAGTCCTGAGATTAAAGGCGTGCACTACCATGCCCCGCTAATAGGGCACTTTTATTGAACTGCAATACTAAATGCTGGTGAAGTCTTAAAACATTTTTCATTTAAATAAAAACTTTAATATATCAAGGCAGGGTCTCACTATAGCTCAGGATAATGAGGGACTTACTCTGTAGGCCCAGGCTGGCCTTGAACTCACATTGATTCTCCTACCTCAGCCTCCCAATGTTAGGATTAAAGGCATGCACCATAAAATAAAACACTAACACTTTGGATTTCTAAGAACATTCTTATTGAATACTAAATGTTATGGAATCAACTGTTTGTAAAGAATTAACAAGTAATGATATTTTTAGTGGAGCCAAAATACAAACTGTGATTTTAGTGTTTAAACATGAGACAGATCAGTATGAGATGGTAATGATCATTTTCCTTAGTACCTTTGGTGTCTCACTGAGATACAGAATTGTGCTATACCAGACAAGTAAGAACATCACCCCTCCAGTCAGCTGTGTCATTTTAATATAGATATGCAAAATGTCATCATTCAAGGGCTAAAGGATAGAATTAGGAAAATTAAGTTGCAAACCTCTTGATAACATTTTTCTGGGCAACTTATCACTGGCTTTTTCTTTATCTGCTTCATCTTTTGAGGGCTTCTCCTCTTTTTCAAATGATTGTGTTAACTGGATCTGAATTTTTTCCTGTTGGAAGGCAAAATTAGTTATTGAATATAAATATAAAATCATTCACTCAGTACTACATATTTGCATTTCCTAAGTATTTCAAAATAAAATGGAGGGGGCTGAGGAGATGGGTCAGTGGTTAAGGTGTGCGCTTGCCTGCAAAGCCTAATGACCCAGGTTAGACTCCCTAGGACCCGCATAAGGCCAGATGAACAAAGTGGTGCATGAGTCTGCAGTTCATTTGCAGTGGCTGGAGGCCCTGGCGTGCCCATTCTCTCTCTGCTTCCAAATATATTAATGAGAAATATTTTAAAAAATAATATGGGACTGGAGAGATGGCTTAGTTGTTAAGGTGTTTGCCTGCAAAGCTAAAGGACCCAGGTTCGATTCCCCAGGACCCACATAAGCCAGGTGCACAAGGTGGAGCATGTGTCTGGAGTTTGTTTGCACTGGCTACAGGCCCTGGTATGCCCCATTCTCTCTCTCAATCTGCCTTTTTGAATCTCTCCCTCTCTCAAATAATAATTAAAAACAAAAAAATATTAAAAAAAACAGCATGGAGCTGGAGAGATGGGTCAGTGGTTAAGGTGCTTTGCCTGCGAAGCCCAAGGACCCATGTTTGACTCTCCAGGTCCCACGTAAGCCAGACACACAAAGTGGTGCATGCACCTGGAGTTTGATTATAGTCACTGGAAGCCCTGGTGTGCCAACTCTCTCTCTCACATAAAACAACAACAACAAAATGCCAGTCTGTTGGGTTTGCCTCAAAAATAAAATGAAATAATCCTAAGAAAAGGTTCATTGTTTATTACATTCATTTTATTTATTTATTAGATACAGAGTGAAAGAGAGAAAGAATGGGCATGCCAGGGCCTCTAGTCACTGCAAACGAACTCCAGATGCATGTGCCACGATGTGCATCTGGCTAACGTGGGACCTGGAGAATTGAACCTGGGTCCTTAGGGTTCACAGGCAAGTGCCTTAACTGCTAAGCCATCTCTTCAGCCCATTGTTTTCATATGAATGTTTCCTGCTACAGTTTAAGTGCAGTTATTTATAAAGCCCCTTGAGGTCTTCTTGACAATGGGGATACTATGTTAAGGTCTCATCAGTTCTGACAACAGGAATGTATGAGTGTCAGGTCAGTCTCATGTATCTTATGCTGGCCTCAAATTCCCTACGTACCTGAGAATGACCTTGAAATTCTGATCCTCCTGCCACCACCTCCTGACTGCTAATACTGAATAAACCACATGGTTTAACTTTTTTGTTTTGTTTTTCAAGGTAGGGTTTCACTCTAGCCCAGGCTGACCTGAAATTCACTATGTAGTCTCAGGGTGGCACTGAACTCACAGCCATCCTTTTCCCTCTGCCTCCCGAGTGCTGGGATTAAAGGTGTGCGCCACCACGCCCGGCTTGACACCAACAATTTTTTTTTTTTTGTTTATCGAGGTAGGGTCTCACTCTAGGCCAGGCTGACCTGGAATTCACTATGTAGTCTCAGGGCAGTTTCCACACCCAGCTTTAGAACTACTTAAAAAAAAAAAATTTCATTTTTATTTATTTCTTTGGGGGGGGGGAGAGAGAATGAGAATGGGTGCACCAGGGCTTTCAGCCACTGCAAATGAACTCCAGACGCATGCGCCACCTTGTGCATCTGGCTTACATGGGTACTGGGGAATTGAACTGAGGTCCTTTGGCTTTGCAGGCAAGTGTCTTAACTGCTAAGCCATCTCTCCAGCCCCTAGAACTACTTTTAATAAGAATATTTAGGAGCCTTCCTGACTTAAAGCTTTTCATTACTCATGATGCGTAACACAAGGACCAGTTCAAGGCCACCCTGAGACGATATAGTGAATTCCAGGTTAGCCTGGGCTAGAGACCCTATCTTGAAAAAAATAAAGTTGGGCAGATAAGGCTGTCATGCCTTATATTAAGATGTCCCTGATTTCAGTATTAAGTAAAACCTTTTTGTTTCATTATTTATTTATTTTTAGTGTTTCAAGGTAGGGATTTGCTCTAGCCCAGGCTGACCTGGAATTCACTATGTATTCTCAAGGTAGCCTCAAACTCCTGGGGATCCTCCTACCTCTGCCTCCTGGTGCTGGGATTAAAGTCATGCACCACCATGCCCAGCTATTTTAAATTTTTTAGAATAATTTTTTTCTAATATCTTATTTTTTACAAGGATTGAGAGAAAAAGAGAGAGAGAGAGAGACAGAGAGAGAGAGAGAGAGAATGAACATAGGTTTGCCAGGGCCTCTAGGCAGATGCATGCACCACTTTGTGAATCTAGCTTTACATGGGTCCTGTGGAATTGAACCTGGGTCATTAGGCTTAACTGCTGAGTCACTTCTCCAGTCCTCAAATAAATTTTTTTTGACCACTGAAACATCTTTCCACTGCCCCCCCTCCCCCCGGCCCTTTTTGAGTCAAGATCTCAGCACAGTCCTCCTACCTCGGCCTCAGTGCTGGGATTAAAGATGTGTGCCACCATAACCAGCAAGTAAGACACATTTTGAATGCTGAAGTCTTTCTACATAAACTCTTCTGACTATAAATAACTGGAACTCTACAGGTAGCTGAAATTCCTTCACTCTTAATTCTGTCATTGACATTTATGATTGAGGTCACATCCCTCTGAGAAGCTGTCAAACACAAGTGACATCCCTCCTGTAATTGCCTCTCAACCTTTTTAATAATGAGTTTTACTTCATATTATTTCCTAAAAGTTATAAGAAAAGGTAAATTAGTTGTTGTCTCTATCATCAAGGCTACATACTACCATACCCCATTTATTTTCCAATTGTACTGTTTTTTTTTTTTTTTTTTTTTTTTTAAATTGAGGCCTAGGGTCTCACTCTAGCCCAGGTTGTCCTAGAATTTACTATGTAGCATCAGGCTGGCCTCAAACTCAGTGATTCTTCTACCACAGCCTCCTGAGTGCTCAGATTAAAGGCACCCAGCTCCAAAATAAGTATCTCTTATTTAGAAGAGTAAGAATAGAAAAAAAATATATCCATAAAGAAAAGAACACACCACTCAGGAGAATCATGGTAATCTTTTTTGTTTTTCGAAGTAGGGTCTCACTCTAGTCCAGCCAACCTGGAATTCACTCAGTAGTCTCAGGGTGGCCTTGAACTCACAGAGATCCTACTATCTCAGCCTCCCAAGTGCCGGGATTAAAGGCATGTGCCACCACGCCTGGCAAAGTAATCTTTCTGAAATGTAATTACGAAAAATTATCTCTGATCAATAATGTAGATATTCATATCTAGCATATAATCTTTATGTTAAATTTTTGTTACGTGAATATTCAACACTTAACTTTTATAGTATATTTTTCCTCCTCTCAATTATTTTCATAAAATGTAATACACTTGAAAAAAGGATTATGTAATTTTCCTAAAAAGTATCACTTTTTCTGCATTAATATACTGATGAATGGGTACCCTCTTCTCTTCATATCACCCTGATTATTATGCCATTAAGCTAATAGGATACAGCATTTGTCAACAAAATGAATAAATGAACTTTCTAAAAACACTGCACTATGCATCCTTCAATCATGAACAAACACATTCTTTACTTTGACTTGCAGCAAAAACTTTTTTTTCACTGGGTGTGATGGTGCACACCTTTAATCTCAGCACTCAGGAGGAAGAGGCAGGATGATCCCTGAGAGTTCAAGGCCAGACTAAGACTACATAGTGAATTCCAGTTCAGCCTGAAGTAGAGCAAGACCTTATCTCAAAAATCCAAACAATGGGCGGGAGACATGGCTCAGCCATTGAGTGCCTGCCTGGAAAGCCTAGGGACCCAAGTTCAATTCTCCAGTGCCCATGAAAAACCAGATGCACAAAGTGGCACATGCATCTGGAGTCCATGTGTAGTGGCTAGAGGCCCTGGTGCACCCATTCTCTCTCTCTCTGTCTCTCTCTGCTTGCAAACAGATAAACTAAAAATATTTTTTAAAACATCAAAAAATGTTCTTCTGGGAGTGTGCCATACATTAACTCTTTATATTTAACAATAAACAGATATGAAATGTTTAGCAGTAAACTAAGCACATTTTGTAAGACAAAATAGACAAAGGTTTATATTTAAGTTTACCAAGCAATAGTACAGAGTCCAGTATTTCAGTCTTTTGATAGAAAATCCATGTTATTGCTTAAAAAAACCTCATTTATCAAATAAATGCATATAGCTCTGTCCTTTCACCATAGCTACATTAAAAATATCAAATGAATTTTGAAACCTATATTCTTCTTCTTCTTCTTCTTCTTTTTTTGATTTTTCGAGGTAGGGTCTCACTCTAGCCCAGGCTGAATTCACTATGTAGTCTCAGGGTGGCCTCGAATTTATGGCGATCCTCCTACCTCTGCCTCCTGAGTGCTGGGACTAAAGGCGTGCACCACCACGCCCAGCCTGAATCCTATATTCTTGACACTTGAACAAATGACAAGATTTTAAGAACTTTTTATTATCAACCACTTCTCCTGGGCTGTGGATATAGCTCAGCGGCTAAAGGTAGTTGTTTGCAAAGCCTATTGATCTGGGTCTGATTCCCCTGTACCCACATAAAGCCAGATGCACACAGTGGCATATGCATCTGGAGTTCATTTGTGGCAGCAATATGCCCTGGTGCTTGCTTATTCCTATAAGTAAACATAAAGAAATAAACCTTCCTTTTCCTTACCTCTTACAAATAACTATAATGCTTTCTAAAAGCAGGACACATTCTAAAGCAGGACACATTCTAAATATGCGACAGCTATATAAAGGGCATCATGTAAATCATGGAAAAGTATAACAATTTTACTTGATTCAAATATACAATTTATTTCAGTATTCATTTTATGTACAGTGTATTTGTGTTTGTATGTTTGTGTGTGTACAGATGTGTATGCTGTGGGCATTCAAGTGGCAGTTGAAAGGGATCCACAGGTGCCTTTCTCTATCAGCCAAATGCATACGTCCTTGACATGGTGTCTCTTTTAACCTGAAGCTGCCATTTAGCAGGGAGCCCCAGTGATTCTCTGGACTATGTCCCCCAGGGACTGGGATTATAAATCTATGTGACCATGTCCAAATGTTTCCATGGAAAGGGGGATTCAAAATCAAGTGGCGGGCTGGAGAGATGGCGTAGTGGTTAAGTGCTTGCCTGTGAAGCCTAAGAACACCAGTTCGAGGCTCGATTCCCCAGGACCCACGTTAGCCAGATGCACAGGGGGGCGCACGTGTCTGGAGTTCGTTTGCAGTGGCTGGAGGCCCTGGTGCGCCCATTCTCTGTCTCTCTGCTTCTTTCCTTCTCTGTCTCTCTCATAAATAAATAAAAATAAACAAATTAAAAAAAATCAAGTGGCTTCAGGCTCTTTCAGGCAGGCCCTCATGATTAAGAGGCATATGTTTTTAAACACTGAGCCACTACCCTGGCCTGACATTTGAATTAAAAAGAAAAAAAACTAACATGACTGTGGTAGTTTGAATGAATGTTTCCCAACACATTCAGGAGTTTATTAAAGCTTGTAACTTTGATCTCCCACTGCTTGGCTGGAGGAGGAGTCTCTGTGGGTGGATCCCGGGGTCCAGCCCTAAGGTGTGTTTGGGGAATTCCAGTCTAAATATATGTCAAGTGCTTAGCATTGCCCTGGAGTTCCTAAAATATGGTTGCTTGTGTGGCTGGTGGATGTGACCTGTGAAAGGGGGCCAATTTCTGCCACCATGGAACTTACCAGTGCTCGGTAAGCTTCAATAAATCCCCTCCTCCTGTAAACTGTCCCAGCAACATGAGGCTGACTGCTACAATGATACAAATTTTTCTTTGTAAAAGATCTATCATGGTTTCTTAAATAACTTCAAGCTGTCTCACTTCTCTGGAAACTGACTGTTGGGGGACAATTTTTACATTGCTTGAACTCTTCTTATAAGAAAAAGCCACTAACACCCTAAGTCACCACATTGGTTAGCAGCAGCAGAATCTGTAAACATTTGTGTTCAAGTGTCCAAATACAATAGGAGACAAATAGAAAAGTAAAGTCATAGCACTGAAAAGAATACAGGAAGCATACTGGATGTTAGCTTGAATCTCAATATTCCGTATTTTACAAGACTAAACAGAAAAGGAATTTGAAGTATCAGACAACTCAAGATCCACACAAAATGAAAACTGGCTTTATAATGCATTCAGGCCAGGTAGAATAATTATCAAGCAGTAGTCTTGGGTAGTTTCCAGAGCACAGTAAGTATCTGACATATATCTAAAACCCAAAACCAAAAGGAGAAGTTACAACATAAATATCTTCACCAAAAGCTTCACTGTAATATGTAATATCTTTTATGAAATCATTTGGAACTCTTTCAAAGCCACATTCCAGGCTTTCTTACAGAGAAATCCCTACTCTAAGCTTTAGACTGCAGTAGTTTTTAGTTTTTCATCTAGATTTTTGTTATAAAAATGAAGCACACACACATTCCATTTTATTGAAGCACATGGAAGAATGCCTCTAGATCCACCACGTCGTCAGGCATCAATCTAGGTGTTGCCTCCGTAATGGTTTTACCTGGTTCTCCTGTGATCTCTCTGCTGCAGGGGGTGGTGGCGATTCTTCACACACCGCAAGGCTCCGAACTAGCTTTAACTTTGAGCTTGACTAGAGAGAAGTATTTACAATTAACACTACATTTCATAAGTCAGGGCATATCCAAAGCCCCCTAGCAAGTCTCTTAAATTTCTTTTTAGCTTCTGCTATGTGTAAAAGTAGATGAAATGTACAAGCTAGATATATCACTGAACACCACTAAACACCTTGTTAAGAAGGAAGACAAACAATTGCAGTTCTGAAAATTATAGCAACAGCAGGAATGGGAATAATTCCAACTTCAAAAATCAAAGAATGGGTGAGAAAGCAATTTTTTCTCTATAGATTAAAAAAAATACTGTTAAAGATTAAAAAAAAAAAAAAAGCAATGCACAAAAGCGACTAGGCAAGACAAAAAAAAAAAAATCCAAACAAAACAAAATAAGCTTTCTGCTCCAAATAAAAATATGGAAAAACTAAACTAAATGTAGTGCTGTATGGAAACAAGAATTCATCAAGCATGAAGGAAGGCCCTTGGCATGCCAGCACACCAAAAGGTTTACTATACCTTAGACCTTTTTCCTGTCTGTCCAAATGACTGCAGTGGCCGCTGGACATACAATAAGAAAGATTTATATTAAATTCCACACTGAAACAGAAAATTTGCTTCTTAGTTCATATAACTAAACCATAGAAAAACTACCTTTGCACAAGGTATGTAAAATGAAGAGATCAGAGATGGCTTCAGAGGAGCATGGATTCCTTCCAGAAGCACACCTGCAGAACAGCCTCTCAAGACCTCCCGTGCAATGGTGCTTTTCTTGAGTCAGCATGTGGTCACACTTGCTGTGCTAACTCTATGGAACTTTAAAGGAAACTTTTTTTGTTTTTTCAAGATAGGATCTCACTGTAGCCCAGGCTGACCTGGAATTCCCTATGTAGTCTCAGTATGGCCTCAAACTCATGGTGATCCTCCTACCTCTGTCTCCAAAGTGCTGGGATTAAAGGTGTGTGCCACCATGCCCGGCTCTTAAGGTAATTTTATTTTTTAATTTTTTTTATTTTTTTTTGGTTTTGGTTTTTCAAGGTAGGGTCTCACTCTGGTCCAGGCTGACCTGGAATTCACTATGTAGTCTCAGGGTGGCCTCGAACTCACAGCGATCCTCCTACTTCTGCCTCCCGAGTGCTGGGATTAAAGGCGTGCGCCACCACACCCGGCTTCTTAAGGTAATTTTTTTAAAGCACAACAAAATATCCTTTTTTACTATTTTACAACATTCCATTTTAACCAATGTTGGGGGTAGGAAGAAAGCACCCAACTCAGCCATTTTAACTAGCTGAACTTATAAAAAGGTCTTTACAGTGTATAAGTACACACCACCAAATCTATGTACAAGTGAGGAATGCTACTCACTAGGTCTGGGGTAAGGTGACAAGCAGAAAGAAAAGGCAGATTTCCTTATGGGTGTTTAGCATGATTGACAAATCACTTAGTTGCATGGTTACAAAATCCAAGAGGTAACTAGCTATAGTTTGATACTAGACACTGGGTTGGGGAACAGGAAGCACACTTAACTCAGAATCAGATTTATCTCCTCTTATCTCCTATCTGTAACTCCAAACGTAACCCCCAATAGTACAGGGTCCAAGCACCTATCATTTATATTCATTCACACGGGGAGACAAGTTGGGGCAGGCACACATGGAGAACAGTTTAGCCAACCTAGACACACTCTTCTCAACAGTACACCTAGCAACCTGTCGGGACCTAGGGCCTTCACTTGCACTGAGCTGAACATGTACCACTTTGCAAACAAGAACTACTTTTCTCCTTCCTCTTCTTAGTAACTATTATTTGTGATCAGTTCCTACTCAAATTGTTCTTAGATAGAGCTAGGAACTGAGTGGCAGGGGGCCATCTAGACTGGGCTGGTTTGGGCTATATGCACACAGTAAGGCAAACTGTGTCCTGGAATTGGACTTTTTAAAAAATAATTTTAAAATTGTATTTATTTATTTGAGAGAGAAGCAGATAGAGAGTGAGTATAGGTGCCAGGGATTCCTGCTACTGCTAACGAACTCCACACGTATTCATCACTTACTGCCATCTGACTTTAGGTGGGTACTGGGGAATTGAACTTGGGTCCTTAGGCTTTGCAGGCAGGCACCTGCACTAAACACTGAGAAATCACCGCTCCAGCCCATTAATTTGATTTTTAAGGATAAAAACTCTTATTTAGCATCTTATGACTATGTATAACAGAGAGTACATAAGATTAAAATCAGATGCATCCTGGAAAAGAACAGGTGTAGTAGGGAAAACATGATATAACTCAATCCTGTCAAACAAACCAGAAGACCACCCAAACTACACCACTAGCAACCGATCATCCTCCCCTAAAAACCCTATAAAGAGAAGCTCCAGACCACTTCCTGGGGCCCTGGAGTACTTTCTACTCAAGTGGTCTGCTGCTACTGTGCCAGTACATTTCTATCTTCTCCTTAATTAAGTTTACTCTGCCTAGGAAAGCTCTACATGCAGATTTCATCTGGTCAGGTAGGTTTCTTTATACTCTATGTCACATCTAAAAAGAGATGTGAAAGAAAATATGCTACTATAGAATCAAGGCTTTCAGGAGAAAAGTAACGGATAGGTACTGGGAAAGGGCGCACACCCGATGGAGCAGAAGGGAGTTTGTGATTCACTCATGTTCTCTGCTTATTTCTAATGAAATCACAAAAGATGATTATCTGGCAAAGTCAATGTTGTGTTTATTCACAGAAGAGCTAGACCTTACTTTCTGACAGACTACCCATATAGAAACTTAGTCCAGTACACTTTATATCACATTTGTAGTGGGTACTTGTCAAAGATGGACCCAAGATGCCTCATCCTTTGGCACTTAAACACTAATCTGGGCACTGCTGTGAAGTAACTAGGCCCCAACTCAGCTGATCTTGAGACACACAAAAAAATTCAGTTGAGCTTGACTGTCAGGTGAACCCTTTAAAAGCTGAGTTTTTTGGCTGAAAGCAAATGAGCAATTCAAAGATATGCAAAGGGACTCAATACACTGCTGGCTGTGAAAACAGAGGCCACCTCAGACCAACTTCCAGAAGCAGCAAGTCTGACAGCCTGCCTGAAAGCTTGGATTTCAAACCAAGAGCTGCAAGAAACAGCAGTCAGCCAGCAAACGGAATGAACCCTAATGCAGATTCTAACTTTAAAAGAGGAATAATCCTGGCCACCACTTGTGGTTCTGACCTTGTAAAGTCTCAAGTAGAGAACCCATGTATGGGCTCATGAAGGGTGTTGGTTTAAACTTCTAAATTTATAGTGATTTGTTATACAAGAAGAGAAAACAAAAACAATAATAAGTAAACTATAAACTACAAAAGTAGCATTAGTCAATAAAAATTATTTATTTCTGGGCTGGAGAGAGCTCAGTGGTTAAGGTGCTTGTCTGCAAAGCCTAAAGACCCAGATTTGATTCCCCAGTACCCATTGCCCAAGGAGGTGCATGTGATTAAAGTTTGTTTGCAGTGGCTTAGAGGCCTTGGCACACCCATGCTCTCTATCTACCTCTCTCTCTCAAGTAAATTAAATACTTAAAAAATTATTTCTTTTCACTTCAAATAGCAAAGAACAAAAATAACATAATATATAATAGAAAATAAAGCATACTCACAGACACACAACAAAGAGAAAAAAAAATCAGATTTTGCTTATTAAATACCCTTTTCTTCATAGTTCTGTGATCAGTTTGGCATTCTTTAAATAGGAATGCTCCCTTAATAATTAACTGTTAAAGTGAATTTTATTTATTTGAAGAATGTTTTACCTCTAGTAGGACTTCATCTTGACAATAAAAAGAGGCAGTGATTATGGATATTCTTTTATTTAAAAATATTTTTTTGAGGCAAGCCTAAGAGATTGCCTTTTTTTCTTAATGCAAGAGAGAGAGAGAGACAGACAGAGAGAGTGAGGGAGATAGCACAAAAGGGTCTCCAGTCACTGTAATTGAACTCCAGATGCATATGACCCTTGTGTACATGAGCAACACTGCACGCTTGCCATCAGTGTGTGTCTGGCTTACGTGGGACCTGGAGAGTCAAACATGAGTCCTTAGGCTTCACAGGCAAGTGCCTTAACAGCTAAGCCTATGGACATTCTTTAAAAAAATTTTTTTGATTCATTTGCAAATAGAGACAGACACAGAGGAAAGGGGGAAGAAGGGAATGGGCACACCAGGGCCTCAAGCCCTGCAAATGAACTCCAGGCACATGATCCACCTTGTGCATCTGGCATATGTGGGTACTGGGGAATGAAACCTGGGTCCTTAGGCTTTGCAGGCAAGTGCCTTAACCATTAAGCCATCTCTCCAGCCTGTGACATTATTAATAAAATCTCAGTTTGAAACTGATGGCAACATACTAAAAGAGCTACTAACTATAATTTAGGTGAAAAGCTGAGGATGACCAGAGGATCTTCATGGGTTATATAGCATGTTAGCATAAAAATAACTTACAATCAACTGTCACTCAATTTTGAGGAAATCCAACTTATTTCATAAAGGGGGTCACTCTTCATTTGTAATTAGTACTAGAGGTGACTAGTTTCCTCTCTCCTTCTATATTTTATGAGGATTAATGGCAGGTATACTTTAGAATATAATGAATTTAGTACCTAGGTAAAGGTCAAGGGTATAAAAACAACCAAAGGCAGGTTGCCAACCTTTAAAAAAAAATTTATTTATTTATTTGAGAGTGACAGACAGAGAAAGAGGGAGGGAGGGAGGGAGAGAGGGAGAGAGGGAGTGGGGGAGAGAATGGGTATGCCAGGGCCTCCAGCCACTGCAAACGAACTCCAGATGCATGCACCACCTTGCATCTGGCTTATGTGGGTCCTGGGGCATTGAGCCTTGAACCGGGGTCCTTAGGCTTTGCAGGCAACAGCTTAACCACTAAGCCATCGCTCCAGCCCTGCCAACTTTTATTGAAATAAAAGAAAGCCAAGTTTTCTAAGTCAAGAGGGCTGACTTTTAAGGTGCTTGTCTACAAAGCCTGAGGACTTGGTTCAATTCGCCAGTGCCCACGTAAGCCAAACGGACATGGTAGCGTATGTGCCTGATGATGTTCATTTGCAGTGGCTAGAGGCTAATTCTGCTTCTGTCTCAATAAATAAATAAGTAAATAAAATAAATAAATAAATAAATAAATAAAATAATCAATAAACCAAC
The DNA here is from genome assembly GCA_036346955.1 of Dipus sagitta. Taxonomy (NCBI): domain Eukaryota; kingdom Metazoa; phylum Chordata; class Mammalia; order Rodentia; family Dipodidae; genus Dipus; species Dipus sagitta. Next base: position 167,613,272 of record CM070773.1, read on the forward strand.
AAACCAACACTATCACCAATTTTTTTACCACTTATTTTCTTTTAGGCCACAGAGCACAAGGTCAAAATCCAAATGCCTAAGTCTTAGATACTAAGGAAAAGTGACCAGACAAAAATCACATTCATTTAGTCATACCAGAGCCTCTAGCCAATGCATACAAACTGTAGACACATGTGCCACCTTGTGCCTCTGGCGGATGTGGGTACTGGGGAATTGAACCTGGGTCCTTAGGCTTTGCAGACAAGTGCCTTAACCACTAAACCATCTCTCCAGTCTGATCTTGAACTCTGAAAACTCGTGTCTCTACCTATTAGGATGATAAGAGTTTGCCACCATGTCTGGTATCATAATTTATTTTTACTTTATTATATTATTTATTTATTTATTTGAGAGGGAGGGAGGGAGGGAGGGAGGGAGGGAGGGAGGGAGAGAATGGGCATGCCAGGGCCTCCAGCCACTGCAAATAAACTCCAGATGGATGCACCCGCTTATGCATCTGGCTTACATGGGTCCTGGAGAGTCGAACTGGGCTCAGCCCTCATACCGTATTTTTTAACAGAATGTATCACATTTGTTAAGACTGTATGTATCAGGTATGTTATATCTTTCATGCTAAATCTTTGTCTAGGGCTGGAGAGATGGCTTAGAGGTTAAAGCACTTGTCTGTAAAGCCTTAGGACTTAATGTTCAACTCTCCAGATCCTGAGTAAGCCAGATGCAAAGGTGAGGCAAGATCGCAAATGCCCAATAGGTAGCACAAGAGTTTAGAGTTCAATTGCACTGGCTGAGGCCCTAGCAAGCCAATTCTTTCTTTTCCTCTCTAAAATAAAAATAAATAAATAAATAAGAATAAATCTTTGTCAAACAAATAGGAATCTGAATAACTTTACAGAAACTTTTATTCTATCGATAGAAATATCGCTGAAGCCAGGTGTGACGGCACATGCCTATGATCCTAGCAATTGGAAGGCTGAGAAGGAGGATCATCTTGAGTTTCAGGCCAGGAATTTTTAACCTACTTCATTACCCTCATCGTTTAAAAAAAAAAAAGGCCTTGTGCACTAAGGTGCCCCCCACCACCCACCCAAGGTAGGGTCTCACTTTAGCCCAGGCTGAACTGGATCTCAATCTATGTAGTCTCAGACTGGCCTCAAAATCACTGTGATAGTCCTCCTACCTCTGCCTCCCAAGTGCTGGGATTAAAAGCATGTGCTATCATGCCAGGCAGTTTTTTTTTTTTTTTTTTTGTTGTTGTTTGTTTTTGTTTTTTGAGGTATGGTCTCACTCTGGTCCAGGCTGACCTGGAATTAACTATGCAGTCTCAGGGTAGCCTTGAACTCACGGCGATCCTCCTACACCTCTGCCTCCCGAGTGCTGGGATTAAAGGCATGTGCCACCACGCCTGGCTGTTTGTTTTAAACGATTTTTAAATTTTTTTATTTTTATTTATGAGAGAGAGAGAATTGGCATGCCAGAGCCTTAGTCACTGCAAACCAACTCCAGATGCATGCACCACCTTGTATGCATGTGTCACTTTGTTCATCTGGCTTACTTGGGCTCTGGGGGGGCCGAACCTGGGTCCTTAGGTTTCACAGGCAAGTGCCTTAACACTAAGCCATCTCTCCAGGCCTGTTTTTTTTTTTTTTAATATAAAGACAAGGTCACACTACTTATCTGAAATTATGTGCTTTAAACTTGTAATATAGCCCAGATCCTTCTGCTTCTGCCTTCTGAGTGGTGGGATTATAGGTGTGTGCCACTGTGTCTGCCTTCCAGGGTTGTTCTAACATCTAACCAGACTGCCATTATTCCTTGGTTTTTCTTACCCTATTCTCCATTCCCTTTTAAAGAAATGAACTAGAGCTAACTTTGGAGAAATCAGATGTAAAATTCTCATGTTTGTATTACTATACAAATAAAATATTCTAAACCCCTACTTAAAATTCTATGTATAAAGTTTCCTCTACATGATGGCAACACAAGTCTCCCTGTCAACAAAAATCAGCTTTCATGTCTTCCCCTGGAGTTAGTTACCCACAAAACTTAGAACCATCCTACTGTTAGTAAATAGTAGGTGGCACACGGCTTTAATCCCAGCACTTGGGAGGCAGAGTTAAGAGGCTCATTGTAAATTCAAGGGCAGCCTGGGACTACAGTAAGTTCCAAGTCAGCCTGGGCTAAAGTGAGACCCTACTCCGAAAAAACAAACAAACAAACAAAAATAGCTGGGCATGACAGTGCATGCCTTTAATCCTAGCACTGGGAGGCAGAGGTAGGATCACCATGAGTTCAAGGTCACCCAGAGATGACATAGTGAATTCCAGGTCAGCCTGAACTAAAGCAAGACCCTTCCTCGAAAAACCAAAAAAAAAAAAAAAAAAAAAAGTACTGAGCTAGGGGTAGGAAATGGGGGACTAAAACATTGTCTGAATCTTTCCAATATGTGGTTTGGACTGTATGTACATACAATTATTTTCAAATTGTGTGTGCATGTCAGACAAAGGCTAGCTAGCCACCTATTTCCAGGGATCTTCCTGTCTCACCTTCTCAATACTGGGATTACAGCACTCTCTACCATACCTGTCTTCTTTTTATATGGGTTCAGGGGATCAATTCAGATCCTCAGGTCTGTGAGGCAAGTATTTTACCAAGTGACCTATCTCCCCAGCCCTCTATATACCACCTTTAAGTAGCAAGTAACATTAAGTTAAAAGGTTCACTCCATACTTCACTGGTTTGCTGTGAGACAAGTACTAGTCTTATGATCCTCCCACATCAGCCTTCCTCCCAAGTGCTGGGATTAATAAGCATGACCTGGGAGAACATACATGAAATGTAAGCAAGAGACCAAAATGCAATCTTCTATTTGATGCAAGAGGCCTTTAACAGACTTCTTTTGATTCAGTCAGGATACCAGCACACTGTCATCAATGGGCATACTGATTAGAAACAGGATAATTGTTTCTTAGTTTGCAAATGTGGTTACTAAAGATAACTGGGGGAGGGCATGAGTTTTTTCTCCTAATTCCTTAGAAAAGTACCACTGAAGGTAAGTGTGGTGGTGGTATACACTCACAATCCTAGCACCTGGGATGTAGTAGCAGGAGGGTCAGGAGTTCAAAGTCAGCCTAGGCTACATGAGAAAAAAAACTACTCCCTGGTGATATTAAATCAGTAGAGCCTAAATGCTATTGGAGTTACCTTCTTTGCCTGAAATGGTATGTAATATGTAATAGGAAAAAAAGTTTTGAACTTAATGAAAAAAATGAAGGTCATTCGGTCTCTCTCTCTCTTGTGTTGTTTAGCATTTTTTATTGTTGTATTGTGAAAACCTGTCTTACAATATAGCCCAAAGGCTGGCCTCCAACCTTAGCCTCCTGGGTTGGGATTACAGATGTGTGCCACCTCATTTGGCCAAAGCCCTTTAGATATACTAAGAATGACAAAAACAAACAAACAACAACAACAACAACAAACCACCACATTTGTTATTGCTACACCTGCTGGTTAATCTTGACAATCAACCTTATTGGACTGCGAGACAGATAGCTAGGAGACTGGTCAAGTACGCACTGGGAGCAGGTGAAGTGTTTCTAGATCATGGGGCTCTGACTTGATCAATTTTTCAATCCACAGATGGATTCATATCCAAAGTCTATTTGGATTCAAATCCAAAGTCTATTGGGAGGTGAGCTGTGGAGGATTGGGTGTAGTGGAGAAAGTAGGTTGCTAGAGATGTCCCTCTTGAGAGCTTATCGCGGTCCTGGCCACTTGTTAACTCCTCTCTGCTACCTGCTACCATGAGGTGGCAGCTTTCTTCCACCACGCCTTTCTTCCTCCACAGTATTTCTGCCTCGTCATGAGCCTAAAAGTAGTGAAGCCAGCCTACCATGAATGGAGCCTTCTAAAATGGAACCAAAATAAATGATTCCTCTTGCAAGTTGTTTTTCTCAGATGTGTTACAGCCACAAGGAGCTAATTAACTCAATAAGGCTAAACTAAAACACTAGGATAAGTTTTTGTAGCAGAGCAGAGGTGGCTATAGAAACCTGTCTACTGGTAGATAGGATCTAATTCCTCTTCCTCTGGATTGGTTTTATCAATCTGTATCATAAAAACATAGTAAAGAGACATTCTTAAATATCTAAGCCTGGCTCAAATCACTGTTTCTCAAATCTCTTGTTACTCAGAACATTCCCCCTGGGATCATGAGTTTCCACAGTAGCAGTCTGAGTCCTGGCCTCCAGGTCACTTTGGAAGAACTATGGATAGGTATATCTGGGTTGAGCTGAACCTAGAATTCCAGCTATTAACACCAAAATACCACTATGTAAGGAAAGTTCTGGACCCTCCAAGCCAGGCTAGCAGCCAGTTCATTATCAATAAGAGACCTTTTTGAATACCCTGTAAAACAGGAAGTTCGTATTTTTTAAATGCTTTGAAATAGTTAGCTATTACGTGGTCCTACCTAGAACACCTTATAGAGGGAATGAATACTACAACTAGTGCTTGAAACTTTCTTCACTTATCTTCATGTACTGATCCATGTAATTTCCATGTATGACTGAAATTGAAAGCTTTCTCAATGGTTAGTTCTAGTCATCATGTATAAACAGCATCAAAAGCATGATGTGACAACCACACCACTAACCCTCTTAGTCATCTAAAACAACCCTGAGGGCTGTTACTGCCAAAAGATCCTCTGTAGTTAAATTATTCTATTTATCTCTCCTCTAGGAGTTTTCAGATTAAATTCTGACCACTTACAGCATGACTAGCTAGGGGAAGAATAAAATGAAAAAGCAAAAGTACAATAAAAACAGCATGGCTACTCACAAATATATGACAAATACAAGTAAATTAAAGAACTGAGACTCAAACAAATCCAGAGGACTCAAAATTAAGCTGGTAAGCATGACCAAAGGGTCACCTTGTCCTTTTAGAATTCCAAAAAGTGAGTTTTACAGAAAGCACAATTAATTATTCAATGAATATTAAGTATCTATGACCATGAAGAAAAACCAGTTTACCTGTAAATCAATATTGTTGTCAATACAATGTTCATTTTTCTCTGCCAAAACCTTCCCATAGTTTTCTGATTTGATAAGACTTTCAACTCTGGTTGTATCTTTCATGTCTGCCTCCAAATTCTTCATTGTTTCAGTTTCATCTTTTATAATAACAGTATCAGACATCCTCATTAGCAAAGGTTATTTTAGAATTCTACAGGGAACTTGAAGCCTTAGCAGGAAGGAAAAAGAAATCTTAATTCAGTTTGCAACACTTAAAAAATTCAGTTACTGTATAATATTGAGTACCTTCTATGATCTAGGAATAATGTTAAATATACATAGACAAAAACTATACAATTTTGGGGTGGAGGGACTGCTCAGTAGTTAAAGTGCTTGACTGAAAAGCCATTCCCAGGACTCATGTAAGCCAGATGCACTAGGTGGCGCATACGTCTGGAGTTCATTTGCAGCAGCAGGAGGCCCTAGCATGCCCATTCTCTCTCTCTCTCAAATAAATAAATTAAAATGTTTAAAAAAACTATACAATGGTAGACATTTTTAAAAATTCACAATAGAGGTAAGAAGAGATCTTGATTTTGTTACACATTAATACTTGTAAAAAAGTTCGTAAGACATGAGCTAGAACAAGATGAAATTTAATAGTTGGGTGGTTAAGTAAAGTTGAGAGGCATTGTCTTGTGTACCTCAGACTGGCCTTGACCTCACCATGTAGCTGAGAATGACCTTGAATTTATGATCCACCTGCCTCTACTTCCCAAGGGCTGGGATTACAAGCAGATGTCACCATGCCTGGGTTCTATGCAGCCCTGGATGCTGAAGTCAAGAGCTTTGCATGTGCTAGGCAAGGACTACCAACTGAGCTACATCCCCCAGCACCAAAGTATAACTAGACGACAGAAGCATTTTTCTACAAAGGACTATCATATTAATATCCTGAATTATGAGTGCCCTATTATCCTATAGAAAAAATATCTCCCTATCATAGTTTTCATCTAGATTCCTAAAATCCCAATGTTCTTATAGTTCTAAATTATATTTTAAAAAGTAACTAAAATAAAAAACAACATTCTGTTCAAAACATACTTGCTAACTGGGCATGGTGGTTTATGCCTTTAATCCCAGCATTAAGGAGGCAAAGGAAGGAGGATTGCTCTGAGTTCCAGACCAGCCTGGGATTACAGAGTGAGAGCCAGGTCAAACAGGGCTACTGTGAGAGACTACCTTGAAAAAACAAAAAGAAGCCATACTTGGTAATATGGGTTTTCAATTCTGTTCAGCAACGTGAACAGAACATAGAAAACTATTCTGACTGGGATAGTCACCAAACAATGCGCATTATCACACACTCTAGAACATGCATCTAAATCAAACACCAATGTCAATGCATGTCATGCAATTAACTTAAGAAAAATGATGGAAATTTCAATGTATCTCTACTTTTGACGACTTTCAAGGTAAAGTCTTGTCCTAGCCCATGCTCACCTGGAATTCACTATGTACTTACTTTCAGGTTGGCCTTGAACTCACAGGGATCCTCCTAACTCTGCTTCCCTAGTACTGGGATTAGGGTCTCCCTCCTTCCCTCCCTATTTACCACCTATCTAGGAGAGTCCAAGGAAGAGAAAGGCAGACAGAACAGGCACGTCAGGGCCCTCTAGCCACTGCAAACAAACTCCAGACACATGTACCACCTTGTGCTTGTGGCTTACCTGGATCCTGGGAAATCAAACCTGGGTCCTGTCTTAAGTCCCTAGAGTTAAAACTCTGGGATTACAGGCATGTGCTATCACTTTCACAAAATCTGAATTAAAAAAAAAAGTATACCTTGTCTTCTCTGTATCAGGTTGGAAAGTTCAAGAATTACTTTCATAAAAGTATTACAATTAAGTTGATTTTAACAATCCAAAATATTTCTGAAAAGATGAGAAAATGTACAAGAAAAATGTATCGTAAAATCACAGATTGAATTTAAAAAACATGTCTTCATTGTGAGGCTGGGGTTGGTGAGGAGGGTAAGCAGGAGGAACACTGGAGATCAGTAGTTAAGAGACTAACTAAGGCAGCATCTAAGATACTATGAAGCAATCAAGCATGTCAGCAAGCCTTCACTTTAACCCATACCAAAGTTTCACTAGTCCATTCTAAAAACAATTCATGTAACAAAGAAGAACAGAGAGGACAGGGAAGCTCCTGAGAACATCCTGGCATGAGTTTTAAAAAAAAGACAGCTTTGGGGGCAGACACACAAAAGGATTACCTGATGTGTTGTATGGATTTGGGATTGTGGTGTTCCACAAAAATAAAATAAAATAATCCGAGGTTTCTTTTCACAGTTGTCAGCCAGGATGTCAACTGTATTGAACCATCTGTTATCTGGCAGAAGGAGTCCCATGTCCTTGTCACCACTGTAGAGTCCTGGGCTGAAATGGACTGTCTTGGATCAAATATATCATTCCTTTTGGTGGCCTAAACAAATAAAGAAAGAAACCACATTAAACATAACACGCAAGGGAAACAGAACACTCCACAGTAATTTAGAAATGCTGCTGTTGGGCCAGGCATGGTAGCACATGCCTTTGATCTGAGCACTATGGAGGCAGAGGTAGGAGGATCAGAGTGCGTTCAATGTCAGCCTGAGGCTACATAGTGAATTCCAGGTCAGCGTGGACTAGAGTGAGATTCTACCTCAGGGGGGGGGGAAAAAAAACACCCGCTAATGTTGGTGGTTTGTATCAGGTACATGAGCCTGCAGTAACACTGAGGCCTCAAGCTGAGCAGCAAAGGCAGAAGAGGAGAGGAAAGGAACTAAGAACAGGCGAGGAGAACTTGCAATGCAGATAGGAAAAAGGGTTGTCAAGCCTACAGTGAAGAACATCTGAACTCTTAAGAACTATGCTGTTCTTCCAGAGTTGTAACTCTAGGGACTTAAGACTGCAATCCTGAATATAATTAACACCCTAGCAAAGAACAAAAGGCTACACATAATAAGCTGTTAAAAAAAACATTTTTCAGGGCTGGAGAGATACTTAGCAGTTAAGGCGCTTGCCTGTGAAACCTAAGGACCCAGGTTTGATTTCCCAGGACCCAGGTAAGCCACAAGCATAAGGTGGCACATGTGTCTGGAGTTTGTTTGCAGTGGCTAGAGGGCCCTGACATGTCCATTCTGTCTACCTCTTTCTCTCTTCCTTTCGCTCTCTCAGATAGATAGATGGATAGGTGACAGGCAAGAATGATGCAATAAATTCAGCTTTGTTATCTCAGGTCTGTATGTAAAAGCGGCATTAATCACCTCCTAATACAGTGCCGGCAATGATGGAAAGTATTCTTCCTTAAATCATAACCTACAATAGTCCAAGTTATGAGTGCTCCCTATAGAAATGAGATCTCTTGGCAAATCTTCTTTAAAGACCACATGGAGTAAAAACAGACTAGCTTTATCATATGACTAAAGTTTTAGGAGATAAACATGAAAGAATACTCAAGAGACAAAATTTGAAATAATATTAAGTGAATTAAATCAGTCTCAGAAAAGCAAATATTCCACGATTTGCTCATTTGTGGGTTCTAAATTTTATATAGATACATAAAATCATGTATGTACAGATGACATGAAAGTAAAAAGTAAAAGGAAATTGTCTGGGGACATAAAGGGGACTAACGGTAGAGGGCAGGGGTAAAAAAACAGAGGAATAAGGGGAATAAGGGGGAAATAAGCTCAAAGTAAATTATATACTTGCATGAAAATGGCCCTATGTAACCCAGGACAATGTATTTTAGCAATAATGAAGATTTAGACTCCTAGAAACTGAAATAGCTATAGATAAAGAGGATGTGGGAGGAAAGCTTAGGATAATAGGCATGTAAGACAAGAGAATGTAGATTTATTTTTGTTTCTGCATTGAGTTTTAATTGATTATAATTCATTCCTTAAATTGTGTATATATATTCTACTGAAGAGATGCTTTTAAGCTATGGAAACAGATGGAGGTCAGAAGAAGAAATATCTGACAAGTACTCTTTTAACTCAGCTCTATCTCATCCTAAGTGACTTCCCTAGTAACATCAGAGATATTATCAATGGTTAGAGAATTAGGTACTGTATAATGAAGAATTTGGCTCTTTTATGCCCAGTAGTTAAATCCTTGGAACTTCTAGAGTGACTTAAGTGTCATTGTCATTCATAGTGCGCCTTGAAAGCTTATTCCTGTGAGGTGACTCATGATGGCCCCTACCACTACAGTTCACAGATTCAGGATGGGCACTAATCATAAAATTAGAAAACTGGAGCTTTTGACTCAGGTATTGACCAGCCTCACTTCTGAGAAGAATGAGAACTGACTGGATCCAACTGTGAGGCTAATAATCCAATAAGGGCATCCAACAAAAACTCAACATGGCTCAGAGGTTAAAGGTTCTTGCTTGCAAAACCTGAAAACCTGGGTTTGATTTTCCAGTACCCATGCAAAGCAAGATGCTCAAAATAGCATGTAGATCTGAAGTTCATTTGCAGTAGCAGGAGGCCTGGAAACACTCATTCTGCTTCTCCTCTCTGCTTGCAAATAAATAAAATACTCAACATGACATTGTGAGCTTCCTTGACAGTCAGTATGCTACAGACTTACCTATCAGTCTGTGTGGGGAAGGTAAGATAACTGGTGAGAAGACAAGGGAAGTTACTCATTTGGGACTCTGCCAGATCTTGCTTTAGGTGTCTCTCCTATGGGGTGGTTCTGACTGTATCCTTTTGTCGTAATGAAACTGCAGCCCTAAGTTAAACATTTACTAGCAAATGATCAAGTAGGAGGGTAGTGGAAACATGAATTTAGAGCCAACAAATGTTTAAATATTTTTTAACTTTATTTTTATTTATTTATTTGAGAGAGAAAGAAAGAGGCAGAGAGAGGGAGAGAGAATGGGCGCACCAGGGCCTCCAGCCACTGCAAACGAACTCCAGATGCATGCCCCCCCTTGTGCATGTGGCTTATAAGTGTCCTGGAGAGTTGAACTGGGATCCATTGGCTTTGCAGGCAAACACATTAACCGCTAAGCCATCTCTCCAGCCCCCAACAAATGTTTAGAAGTGAGGATGGCTGAGTGTCAGAAGTGAGGACAGTCTTATGAAGGACTAGTCTGGCCTGTGTCAGCTGATTTCCAAGTTCATTTCAGGCATCAACCTTTTCCATAGTCTAGTCTCACCCATTACATTCTACATTATTTGGTGTCACCCATTACACTGTACATTATTTGGTGTGTGTGAGGATCACAGCATGTCTGTAGTGCACAGACCATAAATCAAAGTGACTACCCTGAGCATAATCTGTTCCTTAATTCAGTTGTTTCTAATGCCATCAATGCATACACACAGGCCTTAAAAACTAGTAACTGAAAAATCTGTCTGTATGGCAAATTGAACAGACTCTGCTAAGGTACTCCCTTCACTCATTCAAATGCCTGTCTGACTACTTGAGTAGGTGGAAACTGAGCCAGGCTGGTAGACTTTGCAGGCAAGCACCTTTAACTGCTGAGCCATCTTCCCAGACTCCTGACAATTTTATCTAATCTATCCAATGGTTTCATGAAGGCTTAATGTATTTTACTGACATGAAGAGCTTTACATTCTCTTGCACTGAGTAAGTAGATGTAACATGAACCATCTTCTCCTATTGCCAGACATCTGTTCCCCTTAGAGAATTGTAATTGAATTTTGTAAGTACTAATGAACTACCTTTCACTTGAATTGCCAACTACATTCTAACAAAAGATCACAGCACTCCTGTAGGAAAGTGCACCTAGGAATTATGACGGGAAATGTCTCAGATTTCCTCTTTCTTCTTTCAGTAAGAGTGTTTCATGGTTAGTAAGAATAAAGCTTAAATACAGCTCACAGTAGTACAGTACTGTCTCTCAGCTGTCATCACCCACTTTCATACACTATAAGAAGACTTGCAAAACAAAGTGCAAACTACAGCTCGTGCTGCCACTGACAAGGGCAGACACATCTCAGAAGCTCCTAGTGCCTCTCAGGGCTCACAGGACACGCTAGAGGACTGCACAGGTATATGGTCTCTTTAACATATGTTTTGGTTCGATTTAATTAGCTGAACTTCCTATGGCTGCAATCTGAGTGCATTAATTCAAATGTTTTAATTCATTTCAGGTTTCATCTTTTTTTTTGGGGGGGGGGAAGGTTTTTGAGGTAAGGCCTTGCTTTAGCCCAGGCTGACCTGAAATTCATTATGTAGTCTTAGGGTGGTCTTGAACACACAGTGATCCTCCTACCTCTGCCTCTTGAGTACTGGGATTAAAGGTGTGTGTGTCACCACGCATGGCTCAGGTTTGATTTTTTAAATGACGTTCCTTGATTATTTCCTAGCTGCCTAGCACATCAACTTTTTATTGCTCCCTGTCCACCTGCTACTGAGCAAAATGAGGGGGGGGGGGGAGAAGGGAAGAGAGGAAGGGGACGGGGAAGGGAGGGGAGAGAAGGAAAAGTCAAGTGCAGATCTGAGTTCCAATGAAAATCAAAATCAGAAATCTGCATGAGGGCTAGAGACACAAACAAGGACACAGAGGTTGAAAGAGGAGTATAGAAAAGACAGAGGGTGACAGGAGAGATGGGAAAGAAAAGGTCAGAGGTTCCAGGAAGAAGGAAGGAGCCAGTGACAGAGAATGAAGGATAATAGGCTAAGAAACAGAGGAGAAGAAATACAGACAGAGAAAGAAGCAAGAGTCAAGAAAAGGGCAGGAGAGGGAGGGAAAGGGAAAGAGAAAGAGAATTTGGTAGTGTCATTGAGGAAGAATGGAGAGGAGGGGAAGGGAGAGACAGTGAAAGAGGAAAGAAGAGAAGGACAAGGAGAGGAGAAGGAAAGGAAATGGAAAGCGAGAGGAGAGAAAGGGAGAGACCTTGAGAAATCAAGCAGATAAGACAGGAAGGAATAGAGACTGAGACAAAGTGAAAAAGATAATTGAAGAGGCAAAAAAGAAAGCGAGAGCAAGAGGTAGAGAGAGAGTGCTACAAATAACAACTTGAAGGAAGGAAATGAAACGAAAGTGACTGAACAAGGGAAAAGTGAAATATGAAAATGCTTGAGTGCAAGCAGTAAAGAATTGAGAGTATGTTTAGCTTTTAAATTTCTATTTGAGGGCTGGAATATGGCTTAGCGGTGAAGGCTTTTGTCTGCAAAGCCAAAGGACCCAGGTTTGAGTTCCCAGGACCCACATTAGCCAGATGCACGAGGGGGTGCACGCGTCTGGAGTTCATTTGCACTGGTGGGAGGCCCTGGCATGTGCCCATTCCCTCTCTCAAATTAATAAAAATAAATAAATAAAATAAATTTCTATTTGAGCTAGGCATGGTAAAGCACACCTTTAATCCCAGCACTTGAAAGGCAGAGGTAGGAGGATCACTGTGAGTTCGAGGCCACCTTGACACTACATAGTGAACCCAGGTCAGCCTGCTAGAAACCCTACCTCGAAAAACCAAAAAAAAAAAAAAAAAAAAAAAAAAAAAAAAAAATTAAAAAAAGAGAGAAAGAGCCAGGCGTGGTGGCGCACGCCTTTAATCCCAGCACTCGGGAGGCAGAGGTAGGAGGATCACCGTGAGTTCGAGGCCACCCTGAGACTCCATAGTGAATTCCAGGTCAGCCTGGGCTAGAGTGAAACCCTACCTCGAAAAACCAAAAAAAAAAAAAAAAAAAAAGAGAGAAAGAAAGAAAGAAAGAAAAGAAAAGAAAATATGGTGGCATCACTTGCAGTAGCCTGGACCCAATACATATGATAAAAGATGCTAGTTTTAATAATAGCTATTAAGATTCTTCATGACCCTAATTACTGATACAGATGGGAATCAGAGAGACAAAAGAAGGAAGAAAATGACATTTGGTGTTCATAGAAGGCCATTTAGTGATTTGCCTTCCATCTCTAAAATCAAATGAATTTATTTATTCCTTAAAAAGCAAAGAATTGCTATGAGGTGTTTGAAAATATCATAATTTCCAAATCTTTGCAACATTTTAGTTAATTCAATATAAAATCCAACTATCACTCTAAAATACCTTACAAACAGTTCAGTTAAACGTTCATGGACATTCTCTCATTATTTAATATCACTCCAGTTGTAAGATTCCAGTCTTCACGAATCAAAATAGTAAACATGAAGTTTTTAGACTGGGTAATTAGAAATCATACGCCCTCCAAAAATGACAGTTTAATTAGCAGTTGTTTTCCTACAATGTATTTCTTTACACCAGTCAGAGCAGTGGCAGCTCTAGACTTTGCTCTAAATCCTTTGAAAATTAAAATTATTTCATCTGATCCCTAGGCAAAAGTACAAAACCTTACTTGAGTTTTGAAAATAGTCAGTTCACACTGAATTTGTTCTCTAATAAAAATTTAAAATACCAAACAAGTCATGCAATGTTACTATTTTAGGATGAATCTGAAAGACAAATCTTATTTATTCATCTGATGACTTGTTTTCAAATACTTAAATGTAAATTAGCATACAGGTAAACCATCCTATGCACAATACATCAGAAGCATTGAAATTCTGAGGAGCAAGGGAAGAGCTGGTACTATCACTGAGAAGCAAATGATTCCTACTCTATCAATATAAACATGTATCTTTACAAAACTAATAAAATCTGCTTATAAAATGCCCCAATTCTAGATTTATCACATATATTCCTGATAAAGATTATGGAACTATGTGAACACGAATAATTCCTCATATATTTGATTATCTTTTAATACATTTAACAAATGAGTCGGGTCACATACCTTCATTGTACTAGTATTTTCTTCCTCATACAGAACTAATGAGGATGTGGCTTCCATAGTATCTGTAAGCGGATGCCCGGCATTGCTCCCCTAAAGCTCTGCACAAACATCCAGCAGATCAGTCAGGCACTGGAGAGCATGCAAGAGCAGTGTGAAGACTCAGAGACAATAGAAAGTCAACAGCTAGCTGCATGTTATGATGTCAGTAACACTCTAGCCAGTCACCAGCCAGAGAATATCTGAAATGCATCAGAGCTATATCAAGCTCTTCATTAGCAAGTCAGAAGCAATGATGCCAAAGTCTGCAAATCTGTGAATGTGCAAAGGCTGTAAGGATTTTCTTGCTATTAAAATATTGATGTTAAATTTTGCCTGACTCACAGAGATGCAAAAAGCTCAGATAGTCATACTTTCAGTAATTTTATAAAGAACAGATCATAAGGAATCTAGATATTATTAATACATAAATTTGACACTTTAAAAAATCACTAACTAGGAGTTTTATTTTTAAAAAATTAATCTGGCTGGGTATGGTGGTGCACACCTTTAATCCCAGCACTCAGAAGGCAGTAAGAAGGATCACTGTGAGTTCAAGACCACCCTACATACACTACATAGTGTACTGCAGGTCAGCCTTGGCTAGAGACCCTACCTCGAAAAATCTAAAACAATCTGTCTACAATAGCTGACATCCCATGACAGTTTTCCATTTTTAAACTGACTTTAGTTGTCATAAAGAAAGAAAATTATGCCGGGCATGGTGGTGCATGCCTTTAATCCCAGCACTCGGGAGGCAGAAGTAGGAGGATCGCAAAGAGTTCGAGGCCACCCTGAGACAACATAGTGAATTCCAGGTCAGCCTGAGCTAGAGTGAGACCCTACCTTGGAAAAACCACAAAAAATAAATAAAATAAAATAAAATAAAATAAAATAAAAGAAAGAAAGAAAATGTAAACCAGCTGGGCGCAGTGTTGCACGGGAGTACTCAGGAGGCAGAGGATTGCTGTGAGTTTGAGACCCACCTGAAACTACATAGTGAAATCCAGGTCAGCCTGAGCTAGAGTGAGACCCTATCTCGAAAAACCAGGGTAAAAAAAAGAAGAAGAAAATGCATAAAGAGCGAGCACATTTATTTGTTACTTAATTCGTTTTTGTTATGATTTCAATAGCTTTCTATTCTAGCAAGAGCATTACTTCTTCACACCAACAGATGGAGGCAGCAACAGAGTTATGACAGAGGACAGTCCTGCTGGCTGTCAAGATGTTCATGGGCTGCCTTAGCTCGGAGTGTACTTACAAGAAAAGGATAATCAAAATCAAGTTTAAAAGAACTCAGTGTCCACTAACTATGTATGACAAAGGAAATAAGACAAAGAAAAAAATCAATCTATTTCTATCCACTGGGTAAATACTGAATAATCACACAAGTGGGGAGAGAGAATAAGCGTGTATGTGTGTATGCTGATTCTCAACTACCTTTGCTTCCTATTTTGTTATACAAAGACCACAGTTTCCTCGAGCAAGCAGGAATGTTGTAAGGATCTCATCACACAATGCTCATTTATTACTTGCACTATTTGAACAAAGATGTATATACCACTAGCCAGAAATACAATTTTTCTTGGCACTAGAATGTTCCGTTTTAAAGGGTTTACATAATCCTATGGCCTAAGAGATCAGCAGGCTTCTTTATATCAGTTTAGCAAACACCAAAATAAAAGGTATAGTTTATAGTGTAATTTGAATAGGCATTGTTATTCCTTTATCGAAAGAGGCGTTGGGCTTGGGAGGCAGAGTTAGGAGGATTGTCCTGAGTTCAAGGCCACCCTAAGATTTCAGGTCAGCCTGGGCTAGAGTAAGACCCTACCTCGAGAAACAAACAAACAAACAAACAAGGCATTGGGACTGCAGAGATGCCTTAGCAGCTAAGGCTTTGCCTAAAAAGCCAAAGGAACTTGGTTCGATTCCTCAGGACCCATGTAAGCCAGATGCACAAGGTGGCATATGCAACTGGAGTTCATTGCAGTGGCTGGAGGCCCTGGCATGCCCATATTTTCTCTCTCAAATAAAAAAATAAAAATAAATTTTTTTTTTTAAAAAAAGAGGCGTTGTTTCAGCCACATATAGCTTTAGTTTAAAAATCTTCTTTAAATCTTGTTGGAGCTGAGCTGAAAACCTTCTCCCTGTAGACCAGGTGACAGAAACCTGGAAAAAGCTACGCTGCATGCAGCATTTGGGAGAGAGAGAAGCCATCAGTGCAGATAAACAACAGTGGACAATGAATGCAAGCCTTAAGTTTGGGCAGCCAGGGCAAATGAGCCAATGGGTGCAATAGTGGCAGGTCTATTATGGGGGAAACCAACCACTTTCTAATTGAATTGGAGGCCTACTCCACAGGAGAATGCCTGATACTGAAAAGCTATGGTGGGGGAGGTCATGAGCCCTAGTGGTGTAACACCTGCTGGTCTGGCTAAGTGCATATATTATGCTCACCGAACTGCCCTGTAAGCACTTTTCTTAACATTCATACCCATATATTAATGCTACTCCCACTTTTGGTTAGAAAAACTCTTTTCAGATGGCAGTGACCACTGGGATGATCTGAAAGGCAACATAGTGTTGAGAAGTGACAAGAGGAGTGCTCAGCACTAAAACATCTCTTTTACACCCTCCAAGGCTCAGGGGTCCATTGTGGAAGAGGTAGCAGAAAGAATGAGCCAAAGGAAGGGTAGGACTCCTTACAATGCACTCTTCCAGACACAAAATGGCCTAGATATCCATGACCTCACAGTGCCTAACACTACCTACACAAGACCATCATAATAGGAGGAAAAGATCATGATATCAAAATAAAAGAGAGACTAATTGAGAGGTGGAGGGGATATGATGAGACCGGAGTTGCAAAGGGGAAAGTGACAGGGGAGGGATTATCATGGTTTATTGTCTACAATTATGGAAGTTGTCAATAATTTTTTTTTCTTTTGGTTTTTCGAGGTAGGGTCTCAATCTGGCCCAGGCTGACCTGGAATTCACTATGTAGTCTCAGGGTGGCCTTGAACTCATGGTGATCCTCCTACCTCTGCCTCCCAAGTGCTGGGATTAAAGGTGTGCGCCACCACGTCCGGCTGTAAAAATATTTTTAAAAAGCTTAACTATTCAAAGGTGAATCTTGTCTGAGAAGTTCCACCCTAATTTGTCTAAAATTTCCCCAATTCCTATTTTCCCAGTGTACAATCCTTTACACAAATGTCTTGTCCACTTTGATACAGACATATTTTAAGAGATGAAAATTAAGTGCTACCTTAAGTACTCAAAACAAAACAAAAACCCAAGCCTAACTTTTCCACAAATACTTGATGATAAACATAATTTCAAGGCTGGTTTACTTTAAAAGTAATAGAAACTCATCACAAAACAGATGGACAATCTGAAATGTAAAAGGAAACAAGCCACTAATATGACACAGCAAAAATAAATACCTACATCTCAAATAATTCTATTTCTCTTTAGGCTTTGGAAGTTGTTAGGTCATATAAATTAAGCAAATCTGAATTAGTGGAATGGTAATTGCAACATTTGAAAATATTGTTTTATTACTATCAAGTAAAGACTCCCTCTAATTTTGAACAGAAAGGATTCACCTGTTAACAGTAAGCCTCAGTGACATACATGCTTGCCAGTAGGCATGTAGCCTTGGATTCAATGTCCAGCACTGGGGAAGAGGAAGGGGGAGGGGGGAAATTCCAATGACAATACAGGAACAATCTGCACCGTGCTAGTAAGATACAGAACTTGAACTTCACTGTCAAATCATTAATTACCAAAGCTGTCTTTATTTTTGTCTGCATCTTAAATTTCACAATGTACAACTTAGGCCTTCCAGCAATTTCCTGTACACAAACAGAAGCAAAGTGACTCTCTCAAGACAGGACTAAACATTAGTTATAAGGGGAAAGATAATTCCTAATAATTCTAGGAACTGGGCAACTATGAGCTTGCTAATAAACATTCTCACTTTTTATGGTGCCTTAATTACTAAGGGACTTTTAAAGTACTTGTCATTTAAAGGTGAAAACATTTGATCCTAATCCCTTCACATATTTCTAGACATTTTATAACAGCAAATGAATACTATAAACAAGGGTCACTTTATAGGGTTTATACAAATACATGTAACCTATCTCTTAGTATTTTATAGCCACTAAATAATGCTGAATCTGGCAAGGATCACAGGTAAGTGACAAGCCCTATTGGAAGAAACAGTGTTGAACAAGTCATGTTTTGGTTAGTGATGGCTTTTAAATGCAAGTGTGTATTCTCAAACAGCAGATTACTTAACCAAATCACCAAATTAAACACCAATACTCTGATGGGATGATGCCAAGAGTCAAGCTCAGCAGGCTGTGAATTCGAATACATGTGCTTCACAGCTATTTAGTTATTGTTTACCAGCTTTTCATTCTGTAATGTGGTGTTAAACAGTATTAGCTCACTTTTTACCCTCCAAAGGCACATCTTGTTACAATTTTATGAATAAATGTGTCTGTAAAATAATGCAATAAATAATCAGGCTAGCAATTTATGCCTCCTAATTTAATGAGGGGATACTTATGCTCCTGTAAAAAAATATTTTATCTAATTCTGTAAGGAAAAATTAAGTCTGGACTGTTGATAGATCTGTAAGAGAGCTAGCCTAAAACACTTCAAAATTACCAACTTTTAAAGATATATTTTTGCCGGGTGTGGTGGTGTACACCTGTAATCCCAACGTTCGGGAGGCAAAAATAGGAAAATCATTGTGAGTTCTAGGTCAGCCTGGGCTAGAGTGAGACCCTACCCCCCCCCAAAATTTTTTATTTCCATGCAAACATGATCACTAAAGAGAAAGAGAATGGGAGAGAAACAGCATGAGTGTGCCAGGGTTTCTTACCGCTACCCAAACATGTGCCACTCTGCAACTGCTTTACATAGGTACCAGGGAAGTGGAACCTAGACTGGAAGACTTTGAAGCAATTGCCTTCCACTACTGAGCTGTTCTTCCCAGCCTAATAATACCAGCTTTTGAAAGAAAAAACTTGGGAAAATTAAAAAAGGCTAAAGAGACAAGAAAACATATTTAAAATGTTATATCTGATTGGATTCTAGGTTTTTAAAAAAATCATTGAAGATATTGATGGAACTGTTGAAGTTGCTTAAATATGGTTAGCATATTAGAAAAATTGTATCACTGTAAAAGATCTTGGGTATGATAAAAATGAGGGAGGGGAAAGACAGGCAGAGGATAGAAGGCTATTTGGGCACTCATTATACTGTCCTTTTACAATGTTCTAGAGGTGAGGGAGAGATGGCAATGGATATTATTATATAGTAATAGCTCACTAACAAATATATTACATTCTCCTTTCAGAATAAATTTAATATAAAAATACCTCACATTGAAGTTTAAAGAAAAGCATGCAGAGGATACCTTCCTGCTAAGGAATGGTTCTTTCTCTGCTTCACGTAAAGCATGCCCCTGTCCTGTGCTGAGTAATCCAGTGTACCCACATGGTGCCACAAGCTAGGGACACACCTCCCTACCACAGGGAATGACAGTATGTGAACTCTGCAAGTTTAGCCTTGTCCCTCTAAAATCCTGCTTCTACCAAACGTAGAACAATACCATCCTGAAAGAGTATCTTTTGTGGTGATGGGGATCAAACCCAGAGCTTCCTGCACACTACAAAAGCATTGTGGTCAGTTTTTAATCTTTTTTAGCCAAGATAACCCATTCAATAAAGACACAGATTCCCAAGAACTGTCAAAAAACAATAAAGGTATGATTTTGAGTACTGGTCTGGGGAGTATATATAAATTTTCATTGGAAATTACCTTAGAAGCAATCTACTTCACACCTTATTTTTTATTTTATTTTTATTTATTAATTTGAGAACAACAGACAGAGAGAGAAAGAGGCAGATAAAGAGAGACAGAGAATGGGCACGCCAGGGCTTCCAGCCACTGCAAATGAACTCCAGACACGTGAGCACCCTTGTGCATCTGGCTAACGTGGATCCTGGGGAATTGAGCCTCGAACCGGGGTCCTTAGGCTTCACAGGCAAGCGCTTAACGGCTAAGCCATCTCTCCAGCCCCATACCTTATTTTTATAGCATGAAGTTCAGAAGTTAAGCAGCATGATCCTTTTCTTCTGGTAGCAAAATTTAAGCAGCTAAACAGATTCTATACCAAGTTCCTGTCACATTACTTGGAAGTGGCCACAGATAAACACAGCCTAACCTGTTACAGGATTTGAAGAGTTATAATGATGGACAGCATAAACATGAGGGATCATTATATCCCACAGGTAGAGGATTCCATCTCCTTGTAAACCATCAAGTTGAGTGTAGAGTCCTGCCCCATGTCCTGCTGAATGGCTCTCCAAATATCTTATAACATATTTACACGCCATGTAGAACTTTTATGAAAACTGGTTTGATGCTTGGGACTGAATTCAGGGCCATGTGCAAACTTAACAAGTACTCTACTACTGAGCAATATACTCCCAACCATGGAGCTTTTGTTGTGCCTAAGATTTTTCACCTAGAGATAAAAGCATTTTATGATCCTGGTGTTTTCTACATGCTTATACATATGTACAGTTGTTTTTTTTTAAATACCCAAAACCAACAACTTTCCCTCCAAGAGAGGCTGGGGAGATGGCTCAGTAGTTATTGAGCACTTGCTGCTGAAGCACAAGGATCTGAGTTTGAGCACCTAGAACTGACCTAAAAAACTGGGCATTGTCACACATACCTGTAACCCCAGTACTAAGGAGAGCAAAGACAGGAGAAATGCTGGGGTGCCCTGGTCATCCAGTCTACCTCCCCAAAAAATAGTGAGTTCTAGGAAATACTATGCCTTAGGGAAAGAAGGCAGAAAACTGACATTCCTCTGGCCTTTGCATGCATGTACACAAGGCATGCATGCCCACCTGTCTATACACCACATACACACACACACACACACACACACACACACACACACACAGAGCTCACAGCCACCCCCGAAAACAGGTATTAAGTGTCTGGCTATTATTCATCCAAGATTAATATAATACATTTTTATCTTATTATCAAGATGTCATAAAAATATACCTAATATAAAATGCATTTGTAGTATGCTAGCTATAAGACTATTAATTAGTACTATGACAATAACCCCAGAGACATTAATGTCTACATTTTAAGGTAAAAATACAGACATATAAACAGATTGAGTGCTGGGCATGGTGGTACATGCCTTTAATCCCAGCACTTCAAAGTGGTGATAGGATGATTGCTATGAGTTATGAACTAGCCTAGATAACACAGTGAGTTCTAGGTCAGCATGGGCTAGAATGTGACCCTGCTTCAAAAACAAACAAACAAAAAAGGACAAAGATTAAGGGATATACTGAACAGTCACTCAGGCCTACCTTTTGAATTTTTATTTTATTTATTTATTTGAGAAAGAAAGAGAGAGAGAGAGGGGTAGAAACAGGCAGAGAGAAAGAGAAAGAATGGGCACACCAGGGCCTTCAGCCACTGTAAACGAAGTCCAAATGCATGCGTCACCTTGTGCATCTGGCTTATGTAGGTCCTGGGTAATCGAACTTGGGTCCTTTGGCTTCACAGGAAAACACCCTAACTGGTAAGCCACCTCTCCAGCCCTCACTCTTCATAAGTACACTATTTTGACACTATGTAGAAATTAAGGCTAACCAAATGCTGGCTCAATTATGAAAGACTGGAAAAAAAAGTGAGTTTAAAATGGAATGATTTTAAAAAGGAAGGAATAAATCAAGAGCTTGGTTTTTATAAAGCATTTATCTATTATCTTTGCTAACATTTTCATTTCTCAAGAAAATTTAAATTCCTGCAATAATTCAACATCAAGGTTTAGTCAAAATAATGACCATGAATTCAAGATGAAGAAAATGGGGCAAATACCCAAGAATACACTTGATAAATCGTCTTCTAAAAGCTAGCTTAATGGGGGGGAATACATCCCTGATACTGAAAACTTAAAACAGGGGTAGTCATGAGCCCTAGGGGTGTAACATCTGCTGATGTCTGGAAAAAGGTATATACTATGCCTATCAAACAGCCCAGTAAGCACTTTTCTTAATTTTTATACCCTTATATTAATGCTACTCTCACTTTGGGTAGAGAATCTTCTCTTTTCAGATGGCAGTGACTTTGGGATGACTCAGAAGGTATCATAGTGCTGGAAAGAAGTGACTGGAGTACTGAGTAACATCTCGATCACACCTTCCAAGGCTCAGGGTCTAATGCGGAAGAGGTGGCGGAAAGAATTTAAGAGCCAAAGGAAGGGTAGGACTCCTTACAACGTGCTCCCTCCAGACATAAAATGGCCTGGATATCCATGACTTCATAGTGCCTGACACTACCTACACAAGACCATCATAAGAGGAGGAGAAGATCATAACATCAAAATGAGAGACTGATTGAGATGGGGAGGGGATATGTTGGAGAATGGAATTTCAAAGGGAAAGTGGGGGGAGGGAGGGTAGCACCATGGGATATTTTTTATATAATCATGGAAAATGTTAATAAAAATTAAGAAAAATAAATAAATAAACTGAAAAAAAAACTAGCTTAAAATAACAAGTACGGAGGACAGAGTGTTGGGAATGTCATCATAAAACTTGACTAGTGACAGACGACAGATGAAATGGAAGAGTGCACTCTGGTAATGATAATTCAAGTAGGAAGTTGGGCATGGGAAAATGGTAAACGGGTACAAAAATCATTAATTTATCTATCCCTGCCTTCTACCTATCCAAACAAAACAAATATATATAAGCTAATAGGCCACCCCATATCATCTGTTTTAACTCAACATCTCAAAGGAAAGTTGTAGAGTGCTGAAGAATTGAGAACTGCCCCCACCCCAAAATGAACTGAACTCTCCACATGCAGACAAGCACTCAAGGTTCCAAACTCAGAGACAGGTAAGGAAGGGCTAGATGAGAAAGTCCCACAGGGAAAGGCAAGTTTTCTAAGAGTTCCCCTGCTATGAACTTAAAGGGAAACAGGATAAAAACTGCCCTCAAGGATCTAACACTGTTTGGTAAGGGTCTCTGGACTCCATTCCCTGTGGCCCCTGCCCAAATCAAAGCTACCACTGTTTCTTGTTTGGGGTTCCTCAAGAGGCTCCTTACTTATATTGAGCCTTGAAAATGATCTTGTTCCTTATGAATTTATTCTTTACAGCACAGATAGTCTATGGTAAAATACAAACTTACTGCAGGAGTGTGACACATGCTAGAAAAGGGAACTAAAGGACACTGTAGGGCTGGAAAGATGGCTCAGGGGTTGCGGAGTTTGCCTGAAAAGCCTAACAACTGGGATTCAATTCCCCAGTACTCATATAAAGCCCACAAAGTGGTGCATGCATCTAGGATTTGTTTGCAGTGACTGGTGACCCTAACATACCCATTCTCTGTATCTCTCCTCTCTCTCTCTGCTTGCAAATAAATATTTTTGAAGAATCAGGCAGACACTGGGGATAAGACAAAAGAAAGAACTGGAGGAAGAACAAGGAAGAAGACCCCCCAAGACACCAGCAAGGTGCAGCAACTCAGTTTAGGGAAGGGCAGTCTTCACAATGAAGAGAAATATAAGTAGGCGAGGCCTTGTGAGTGCAGTTCAAGAATGGGAACCTTTCCTGAGACTAGTCAATGAGATGATGAGGATCACCAGGGGAGTGACAGGAACAAATTTGTCACTGGAATGATGACTGCTGCCACCAAGTGAACAGATGAACCTGCTTGGGGATGGTATCAAGAGAATAAGCAGAGCAGACAGAATAAGAATTAATTCTCCTCAGAAAAATACTGCAATAAAAATTAGCAATAAACTGAGTGTTGTGGCGCATGCCTTTAATCCTAGCTCAAAAGAGGCAGAGGTAGGAGGATTACAGTGAGTTTGATGCCACCCTGACACTACATAGTGAATTCCAGGTCAGCCTACCTTGAAAAACCAAAAAATAAAAAAAAATTAATTAACAATAAATAAAAATATATCTAGTGAGCCAGGTGCAGTGGCACACACCTTTAATCCCAGCAATCGGGAGGCAGAGGTAGGAGAATTACTGAGAGTTCAAGGCCACCCTAAGACTACATAGTGAATTCCAGGTCAGCATGAGCTACAGTGAGACCCTATCTCAAAAAATATATATATGTACACATATACACATACATATGTGTATATTTTTTCACTATATGTATGTATGTATATATATATATATATATATATATATATATATATATATATATATATATATATTTCACTCAGTTTAAAGAGTGAGGGTTCTGATAACAAACCTTACTTAGTTATCTGGCTTCTGGCTGCAATTAATACCCATACTTCAAATACTTATCTCCAAGAGCGTTACTTGGAAATAACTTTACATTTTGAGGAAAGTTGTAAAAAACAGCCCAGATTCCTTCATTCAGCTTCCCTGAATGATAACATGAGATTATAGTAATTAAATTACTGAAACCATAATAATATTGAAATGACACCATTAATATTCCTTAAACAAATATCTCCAGTTTCCCCCAAGTACTCTTTTTTGATCTGAGGTCTAACCTAGATTGTCTTGTCTGCTTGTTCTCCTTCAACCTTGGACAGTCTCTGGGGCTTTAAAGAGCTTCAAGTATCTGAAGAGTACTGGTCATTATACATAATCTCTACTAAAGTGGACTTGCCTAATATTTTCTGGGGTGAGGGAATAAAAGAGAATAACCTGTTACAATTAATATAAAGTAAAAATGTTAATTTTTTTTCTTTTCCTTCTACATTAGCCACTTGAGTGTGAGGACTATATGCCTGTGCTCCCATACCCAGCCCATCTGATTTTTTCTTTTTTTTTCAGAAGGCTGAACAAGGCACTCACATTTTCTATCTTCTTATCAGCATGTAAAAACCTACTTAGTTATATATAAGAAGGCAAGGAAGCTGGGTGTGGTGGCCGACGCCTTTAATCCCAGCACTCGGGAGGCAGAGGTAAGAGGCCACCCTGAGACTACATTGTGAATTCCAGGTCAGCCTGAGCTAGAGTGAAACCCTACCTCGAAAAACCAAAATAAATAAATAAAAAGAAAAGAGATTATGCCCAGGCCCCAGATACAGAGACGCAAATGTACAATGTCACACAGGTGCACAAGGGAGAGCACACACCTGGAGTTCATGTGCAGCGGCTGAAGGCCCTGGCGTACCCATTTTCTCTCAAATAAATAAAAAAGGAAGGGAACATGAACCCACTTTTCCACTTTCCTACTAGTGGTAAAAGTCAAAATAAAGCTGGGTTGGAGGTATGATCCTTTAATCCCCGCACTTGGGAGACAGAAGTAGAAGGATCACCATGAGTTTGAGGCCACCCTGAGACTTTATGACAAATTCCAGGACAGCCTGGGCTAGAGCAAGACACTATCTTGAAAAACCAAAAAAGAAAAAAAAACCTTCAAAATAAAATTCATATTAAAAATTATCTGTATGCTGATAGAGCAAGTTAAGATTACCATTATTGGGGCTGGAGAGATGGCTTAGCAGTTAAGGTGCTTGCCTGCAAAGCCAAAGGACCCAGGTTCAATTCCCCAGGACCAATACAAGCCAGATGCAGACGGTGGCACATGCGTCTGGAGTTCATATGCAGGGCTGAATGGCCCTGGTGTGCCATAACCATTCTCTCTCTTGCTATCAGCCTATTTCTCTCTCTCAAATAAGTAAGTTTAAAAAATTAAAGATGTGAGCCTCCAATGGCCAGATTAACATTTTTTACATATTAAGTAAGTTCTTCAAATAAATATTTACACAAATTTTATTTTTTTAAAAAAAGATATAGGTCAAGACCTGGGTGTGAATGGTGGCACACACCTTTAATCCCAGCACTTGGGAGGCAGAGGTAGGTGGATCACGGTGAGTTCAAGGCCACCCTGAGACTACATAGTGAATTCCAGGTCAGGCTGAGCTAGAAACCCTACCTCAAAAAACCAATACACACACTTGACAGACAGCTTGAAAAAACTACACTGCACCCAGGCCTATGGGAGAGAAGTCACCAGTAGAGATAAACAACAGTGGACATTGCTAGCCTTAAGTTTGGCTAGCCAGGTCAAATGAGCTAATGGTGCAATAGTAGAATGTCTATTATGGGAGGAACCAACAGCTCACTAATTGGACTGGAGGCTTGCTTCATGGGAGGGAGGGCTATGGGTTTAACACTTGCTATTGTCTGCTAAATGGATATATTATGCTGGGATGACTCAACAGGCACCAGAGTGCTGAGAAAAAGTGACAGAGGAGTGTTCAGCACTGAAACTATTACACCCTCCAAGGCTCAAGGTCCATTGCGGAAGGGGGGGGGGCGGACTGCTTACAATGCAGTCTTCCAGACACAAAACGGCCTGGATATCCATGACCTTGCAATGCCTGGTACTACCTACATAAGGCCTTCATAATAGGAGGAAAAGATGATGACATCAAAATAAAAGCAAGAGTAACTAAGAGCGGGAGGAGATATGATGGAGAATGGATCTGTGAAGGGGAAGGTGGGGGAGCGGAGGGCATTATCATAGTTTATTGTCCATAATTATGGAAATTATCAATAAAAATATTTAGGGCTGGAGGGATGGCTTAGCAGTTCAAGTGCTTGGCTTAGAAGTTAAAGTGCTTACCTACAAAGCCAAAGGACCCAGGTTCAATTCTTCAGGACCCACGTAAACCAGATGCACAAAGTGGCACGTGCATCTGGAGTTCACTCACAGTGGCTGAAGACCCTGGTAAACCCATTCGTTCCCTCTCTATCTGCCTCTTCCTCTCTCAAGTAAATAAAATAAATTTAAAACTAATAATTAAGAAAAAAAAAAGTTAAGCCAGACAGGGTGGCACACACCTTTAATCCCAGCACTCGGGAGACAGAGGTAGGAGGATCGCTGTAAGTTTGAGAGCACCCTGAGACTACATAGTGAATTCCAGGACAGCCTGGGCTAGAGTGATACCTTACTTTGAAAAGCAGAGCAAAACAAAAAGTTAAAAAAAGAAAGAAAGAAAAATTCAAATATTATTAAACTTTTCAGACCTAAAGATTATGGAACATGGGATTAAAGTCAACCCTGCTTACACATACCCAAGCATGGAACATACAACCAATGAATTCATGCAGAGGACACATGAGTATATGTATTACAGAACTCTGGTTTCTATCTGGTCTGTTTTTGTTGTTTTATTCTAAAGTGTTTTTTTTTGTTGTTGTTGTTGGATCTTGATGGAGATTTTATAAAATAATGTAACATTAAGTTTATTCTTCTGACAACCAAATTTAAGAATAATAGTGTAAAATATGGAATTTTTATATCTTCCCAGACTTTTAAAAAAATTTTTTTGGTTTATTTTTATTTATTTATTTGAGAGCGACAGAAAGAGAAAGAGGTAGAGAGAGAGAGAGAGAGAGAGAGAGAGAGAGGGAGAATGGGCGCGCCAGGGCTCCCAGCCACTGCAAACGAACTCCAGACGAGTGCGCTGCCTTGTGCATCTGGCTAACGTGGGTCCTGGGGAATCGAGGCTCAAACTGGGGTCCTAAGGCTTTACAGGCAAGCACTTAACCGCTAAGCCATTTCTCCAGCCCTCTTCCCAGACTTTTAAAGTTAATTTGATTTTTGTCATAATAATTATGCTAAAATTTTTTTGACTTAGAACTTCAGCTTTGTCTTCATCATTTAGCTCTCTAACTGCTAAAATATTACAATACAAATCCAGCAAAAATGTTCCTTTTCCAGTAACTGGAGAGATGAATTCACCTTTTTCTTTTCTTTTTAAAATCAGTTCCAATTAAACTAGTCTGAGGAGTATAACAGTAAATGCTCAAACCAATGCCAAGCACTTACAACTCTACAACACCACTTTCCACCCAGGGTGGGAAAATGAGCATCCAAAGCAGAGCGACCCCACGACTGAAACAGCAGCCAGTCTAAACCACTTCTGTCACGTGAGTGAACAGTAAGAGCATGAAGCTTCCACCTTCACATTATTAGTGGTTCCTAGAGCCACAACACTGATGTCAAACGTGACAGTTCCAGAGGTAACTGCAGGCAACTGATTAGTTTCCTGATTTCTTTTCCGTTGACAAAAACTACCACTTGTACTAAGGCGCACAGCTTGATCACGTTGCAATAAGTCAGGTCCATTCTGCTGTTCTGCACACACTCCTCTACTGTCACTTCTGTCTGGTTGTCCCACAGTTTCAAGTCTGAATATTAATGTCTGTCCACAGAAACAGGAGCACTGGAGTACAGAGCACCCAGATATTCAGGATCATTCTTGAGTGCTAGATTTCTTCAAATGCCTGACTCCCTAAAAGCCAGTTGTCCACTCCTGGGGCACCAGTGTGGAGTGACGTATCTGCGGAACACTCCAAGGACTCACTCCTGTCAGCCACCTCCTCTGGTGCAAGACTCTGAACTGATAATCAACATTACGGTCTATGTGCAATACTATAAATTAAGTTTCAGAACCTATATATACATCTTCAAAGTGATTGGAAGTACATTTACAAAGCTGGAGCCTGCAATCTTGGGCTGTAAAGTCACTATCCACCTTACACCATGGTACTATAATGCCTCCAAGTTTCTTTAATTCTTCAGTTTGTACTAGTGGGTGTGATGCTACTGTTCCATGCTTTAAAATCTGGTCTTTGCCAGGCATGGTGGCGCACACCTTTATTTATTTATTTATTTATTTATTTTTATTTTTTTTGGTTTTTCGAGGTAGGGTTTCACTCTAGCCCAGGCTGACCTGGAATTCACTATGGAGTCTCAGGGTGGCCTCAAACTCACTGTGATCCACCTACCTCTGCCTCCCGGGTGCTGGGATTAAAGGCGTGCGCCACCACGCCCGGGTGGCGCACACCTTTAATCCCAGCATTTGGGAGGCAGAGGTAGGTGGATCACAGTGAGTTTGAGGCCACCATGAGACTACATAGTGAGTTCCAGGTCAGCCTGGGCTAGAGTGAGACCCTACCTTGAAAAAAAAAAAAAGTGGTCTTTCACTGCTAACAATGGAATCATCTAACTGAGCAGATAGGCAAGCATGTCAACCAGTAAAGGCACTTCCAGTAAGCCGTCCAACTGAACGTGTAAGGTCTTTTTGGTAAAATTCTACAGCTTCTTGTTGTGCTCTTCCAAACCACAAGAATGGCAGTCTCACCTTCTCTGACCAGGTCCTCCGCAGTGCTGACTCCGTGCTCCATGATCTTCTGGCAGTCATGCAGTGGTCTAATGGTCTCTTGTTCAATTCTGTCTACCTCTTGCAAAAGGGTCACCAATCACTCATCCAGGAGCTTCCCAAGGGTTCCTTTTAAATCACTAAAATGCTGCTTAAGGACTTCTCTTGTGAGTGATACACTCTTTGATCTGCTTCTGCGCCTCCTGCAGGCACTGACCCAGTTCCCACTGGTAACTGCACATTCAGGGGAAGATGGGGAGCTCCTGCAGCAGCTCCAGCTCCATTACGCCCTCATGCAGCTATGCAGCCCCTACTGCAGTGTGGCTTCCCAAGTCTGCCAGGCATCTGCAAACAGTCCTGCACCAACCACCTGACTTTTTAGCAAGGCCAACATTTCTACTAACTTTCCTGAAAGCCACCTTTAATTCATACACGGTCTAATGGGTAAGTAGCTAGCATCAGGAACCAGACTGTCACTCACAAACTGAGAAACGCAGAGTTACGAATGCTTGACTCCTTAGAAGGATTAGGTCAAGCCATCAAGTTAAGTGAGAGGGGAATGCTCTCTTTTAATCATCTCATGATGATGAGCACATGATTTCTTACTGGTTTGTCTTGTTTTAAAGCAGAGTAGTGCTATATACCCCAGGCTGGACTCCCAATTCTTCTCATCTTATAGAGTGCTCAGATTACGTGTGCTAGCACACCTGGGTTTTCATGCTATTGAACCTCACAATGCTACCAAAAAAAAAAAAAAAATCCCTTCTATGGTATACAGGTACATGTGTGTATATACACACATACACACACACTCAACTCTTTACTAAATATCCGGAAAGCATTTAATTATTGTTCAGTTATATCATGTACAATTTATGCTAAGTATTCTGTTTTGTAATCACCAGAACCAAGCAGCTCAGGCTCATTAACAATCTAGTCATAAGGACTAGTACCACAAACAAGCTATCATTTTATGAAAATAACACTGTCTCCAATGTAATACTGAGTGAAAACCTAAAGCTTAATGAATCAGATAATGAAAATCATTTTCAAATAAGGTTAGCAATTATTTTTGGCATCATCACTGAAGTAATTAAAAAAATCTGCAGAACCAGAAACATATTTCCTTTGAACTCAATGAGCAAATACTTTCAGAATTCCATTTGAACATCTCCCCCTAGACTTCACCAAGGAACAAAATGATTACACATAATGTGGCTAAGGTAAGTGGGAAGAAAATATCAGTGTTGACATTTAAAATAATATTATTTAATATACAACTCATTATTTTATAATATCTTAGTTGCTTGGCATGTAAAAAGGTGTGTCAATTTTGAAGACCTCTTGTTTTTTTTTTTTATTTTTCAACCTCAAAAGAAAACAACAAAACCACTAGGGATGGGGAAATACCTCAGTGGGTAAGAGAGCTTGCCACACAAATAGAAGGCCCTGAGACTCAATTTGATCCCCAGTACCATGGCTTAACAAAAAAAAAAAAAAAAAAAAAAATGCTGGGCATGGTCATACATACTTATTCCAAGTCCTGTGGGCACCAGAGACAAAAAACTGGACAGCCAGCCTGAAGAAGAGAGCCACTCTGAGTTCAGTGAGAGGCTCCAACTCAAGGAGGCAATGTGGAAGAGTGATAGAGGACAGCCAGTGATCTCTTCTCTGGCCTCCACATGCATGCACACAGGGCACATGAGTCTGCATGGGGCATGCAAATCTGCACACATGCACTATACATACACACATTACACTCTCACACACTGTCAAAAAAACAGACTGTGATGTAACAACCACAGTAATATTAGTTAAGTAGGTACATGGACAATTTGCTCCAACACTAAATGGCTCTAAATAGTGTGCTTTAAAACTACTAGATAAAATGCTTTTTACACTTCCAATCCCTTCTTTGATTTCAACTGTCAGTGCTACCACAGTAAACAGCCTCTCCCAATTCTAACTCCTCCTGGTGTTGTGTGAGGAGAGCAGACATCTAGCAGACTGTATCTCCTTAACCTAGCACCATCATATTGGCTAGAAAAAATGCTAACAACATGCTGACTGGCAGTAAGTAACTATGCTGTGTGGAGGTTTATTCTTAAAACTGACCAGTGGTACAAATTTGAGATCAACTCACCATCTAGATACAAAGGAGCTCTAAAGTTTACGTAACACACCACAGTAACTTGTTCACTACTAATCTCACAATAGAAGTGTGAGAAAATGGGGATGGTTATTTAAGAACATCAATAACCAACTACAGCCGGGCGTGGTGGTGCACGCCTTTAATCCCAGCACTCGGGAGGCAGAGATAGGAGGATCACCATGAGTTCGAGGCCACCCTGAGACTACATAGTTAATTCCAGGTTAGCCTGGGCCAGAGTGAAACCCTACCTCGAAAAACCAAACCAAACCAAAACAAAACAAAAAGAACATCAATAACCAACTATATTCCACTGGTTACTGTAAGATTCTAAGAGAAATGTTACAAAGTTTGGAAGAAAAATGTGGAATTTAATTATACTATATACCCCACCAAGTACTGATTTTGAAATATTCCCTTGTAATCTTGCCTTCACTAAATTCAAGGGTAAACCTGGGTGTGGTGGTGCATGCCTTTAATCCCAGCACTTGGGAGGATGAAGTAAGAAAATTGCTATTAATTCAAGGCCAGCTTGAGACTACATCGTGAATTTCAAGTAAGCCTGGGCTAGAGTGAAAACATACCTCGAAAAATTAAAACAAACAAAAACTAAATTCAAGGGTAAAGACAAGTTCACTGACCAGATTAATTCCTAAAATGATCTATACTTTATAAACATAATGTTAAAGTTGGTGTTTGGAGGCATGCATTAAATTATAAAATTATGTGAACTTTGGGTAAATTTACAGCAATCTTCACTCATGTGGAGTTTTTCTTTCTATGGTTTCATTTACTGATGATCAACTGTGCTCCAAAAATACTAAATGAAAAATTTCAGACATATTAATAAATTCTTAAGTTTTAAAATGAAATTTAAATGTGAGTGTATGATGAAATCTCAGGCTGTCTCAGTCTATAGCAGATATGCATCAATACTTTGGTCCAGTATAGTCAGTCACATGGCCAGATACAGACCCTGAGCCATTCAGAAGCCACCTCAGCATCAAATTAACAGCACAAGTAATACAGCCTGCACTTGTGAACTTTATATAGTAGCCCATGTTCACCTTGTCTCATCACAAGTTGAGTGCAGTTATTTTGCTTATAATTTTTTATTTTTATTTATTTATTTGAGAGTAACAGAGAGAGAGAGAGAGAGAGGAGAAGAGAGAAAAAAGAGGCAGATAGAGAGAGAGAATGGGTGGGCCAGGGCTTCCAGCCACTGCAAACGAACTCCAGATACATGCGCCACCTTGTGCATATGGCTTACGTGGGTACTGTGGAAATCGAGCCTCGAACTGGGGTCCTTAGGCTTCACAGGCAATCGCTTAACTGCTAAGCCATCTTTCCAGCCCCGAGTGCAGTTATTTTGAAAGAGACCACATACATACTCATAACTTTGACTATAGGATATAGTACACTGTCCTATTATATTAGTAGTTATTGCGAACTAATTAAGTTAAGCTTTAACATATGTGCATATTTGGTACAGTATAGACAGGGCTCAGTGCGGGAGGGGTCTTGGAATTGACCTTCTTCAGATAAGTGAGGACTTAGGACTTGGTTTCTTAGAAGCTGAAAGTGATTAGAAATGCCTGTATTCATATTCTCTGTTAGACGTGACAGATCACAGCTGGGATCCAGAAGGAAGATGGAAGCTCCACATACTCCTTGGGATCATATATTAAATTTAAAAGACCACTCATCAAATTTCTTGTTCTTCTTTTAAGAGTCTATTTATTCTATCTTAGCTGCATCTAATCTCTGGAAAGAAGAGGAGAAAGCAGAGGAGGACAATCAGGAAGAGAAAGAAAAGCAATAGGAAGTGGAGGTGGTAGTTCTTAATTATACTGAAATAGTGACTTAAACGGATTTGTACTGTCATGAGCAAATGATCTTAGTGTAACTTTTACCAAAAAACTATCAATTATCCCTAATTTACCATATGATAATTTACCATATGATCCAGCTATACCACTCCTAGGCATATATCCTAAGGACCTGTCATCTCACTATCTTAGAGATACTTGCTCAACCATGTTTATTGCCTCTCTATTCACAATAGCTAGGAAATGGAACCAGCCTAGATGGCCCTCAACCGATAAGTGGATAACGAAGATACGGCAATTTACACAAAGGAGTTCTACTCGGCAGTAAAGAAAAATTAAGTTAGGAAATTTGCAGGAAAATTGATGGATCTGGAAAGGATTATACTAAGTGAGGCAACCCAGGCCCAGAAAGCCAAACATCACATGTTCTCTCTCATATGTGGATCCTATCTATAAATGATTGGACTTCTATGTGAGTAGCAAGAAAACTCAGTAGCAGAGGCTAGTAAGCTAGAAAGGAGATATAAAGGGTAGAGAAAGGGAGGAAGGGGGGAAGGGACTTAATATGATGGTATTATATATATGTAAGTAGAAGAACAGATTAATGGGGGTGAAGAGGCATAAGTGAGGTCAGGGGAAGAGACTGAGTAAAAGAAAGGTGGAGGGAGGGCTAATCAAAATCTCAGAAGATATAAATAATTCACATGGAAACCTGCTTTTTTGGACAATGGAACACTCAGGAACCATAGATTGTTATTAGAAAATTTTCAGAGCCAGGGATGGGATACCTTCCAGTGAGTTGTTGGCCAGGGAGGTCCCGGATGCCTCCAAAACATTACAGGCCATTGTCAAGGCCCTTGGTTTCTCACCAGGAATAGATGGTAAGACCCTATTGCTGAAGATTCCACATACTTGGGCTGTAAGGTGACTGAGAAATCTTGCTGGAGTTGAGCTAAAAACCTCCATGTAGACCAGCTGACAGAATGCTGGAAAAAGCCATGCTGCATGCAGTTCAATGGGAGAGAGAGAAATTACCAATGAAGATACCCAACAGTGGACACTGCAAGCCTTATATTTGGCCACCCAGGCCAAATGAGTCAACTGGTACAATAGTGGCACATCTGTTATGGGGGAAACCAACTGCCCTCTAATTGGACTGGAGGCCCGCTCAATGGGAGGGAATACATCCCTGATACTGAAAACCTACATGAGCCCAAGGGGTATAATGTCTGCTGCTGTCTGGCTAAATGTATATACTATGCTCACCAAACTGCCTAGTAAGCACTTCTTTTAATGTTCACACCCATATTAGTGCTACTCTTACTTTTGGTTAGAGAACCTTCTCTTTTCAGGTGGCAGTGACCTTGGGATGACTCAGAAGTCACCATGGGGCTGAGAAGTAACAGAGGAGTGCTCAACACTGCAATATCTCTATCATACCTTCCAAGGCTCAGGGTCCATTGTGGAAGAGGTGGCAGAAAGGGTGTACGAGCCAAAGGAAGGGTAGGACTCCTTACAACATGATCCTCCAGACACAAAATGGCCTGGATATCCATGACTTCACAGTGCTTGTCACTACCTACACAAGACCATCATAATAGGAGGAAAAGATCATGACATCAAAATAAAAGAGACTGATTGAGAGGGGGAGGGGATATTATGGAGAGTGGAGTTTCAAAGGGGAAAGTGCAGGGAGGGTGGGAACTACCATGGGATATTATTTACAATAATGGAAGTTGTCAATAAAATAAAATAAAAATTGGGCGGGGAGGGGGTAACAGGCAAGAGAGGGAAGCTTTATTTTGGTGTTTCAATTAAATTTCAAATCCCATATTCATTAAAAAATAGAGCAAAGAGGGCTGGAGAGATGGCTTAGCAGTTAAGGCACTTGGATACGAAGCCTACAGTCCCAGGTTCAGTTCTTCAGTACCCACGTAAGCCAGATGCGCAATGAAGGTGGTGCATGTGTCTGGAGTTCCTTTGCAGTGGGTGGAGGCCCAGGTGCACCCATTCTCAGTATCTGCCTCTCTCCACCGCAAATAAATTAATAAAGTAAGCTGTAGAGTGTGCACACTGAATAATAAACCATCAAGTGTTTGTTTTTTTTTTTTCCCCTTGAGGTAGGGTCTCACTCTAGTTCAGGCTGACCTGAAATTTACTATGTAGTCTCAGGGTGGCCTTGAACTAATGAACAGTAAGTATTTTTTTTTTCTTTTTGTGAATTGCAAAGTGATACTTTAATTCTTTTTGCTTAACTTTTTTACAACATATTTATTCATTCAAGAGAGTAAGCCGGGCGTGGTGGTGCGCGCCTTTAATCCCAGCACTCGGAAGGCAGAGGTAGGAGGATTGCCGTGAGTTCGAGGCCACCCTGAGACTCCATAGTGAATTCCAGGACAGCCTGGGCTAGAGTGAGACCCTACCTCGAAACCCCCCCCCAAAAAAAAACCAAAAACCAAAAACCAAAACCAAAAACAAAAGAGTGAGAGAATGAATGGGTACACCAAGTCCTTCACCCTCAAAAATCCCACACCAGGGCTGGAGAGATGGCTTAGTGGTTAAGGCACTTGCCTGTGAAGCCTAAGGACCCAGGTGTGATTCTCCAGGTACCACATTAACCAGATGTACATTGTGGCACATGCATCTGGAGTTAGTTTGCAGTGGCCAGAGGCCATGGTGCCCCCAATCTCTCTCTCCCCCTCTGTATCTAATAAATAAATAAATAAAATGATTAAAATAAAACATACTCCATGGGCTGGAGAAATGGCTTAGCCAGAATTTTTTAAGTTTTAAAACAGTATTTTTATTTTTAACAGAGAGAGGGGGTGGGGTGGGGAATGTGCATGCCAGGGCCTCCAGCCACTGTAAACAAACTCCAGAGGCACGTGTCACCCTGTGCATGTGGCTTATGTGGGTCCTGGGGAAATCGAACCTGGGTCCTTTGGCTTGGGAGGCAAACGCCTTAACCACTATGCCATCTCTACCGCCCCTGATTCTTAAATTAAAAAAAAAAAATCTTGGGTGGTTAAGGTGCTTGCCTGTGAAGCCTAAGGACCCATGTTCGACTCTCCAGATCCCACATAAGCCAGATGCACAAAGATGAGGCAAGTGCAAAATTGCACGTGCCCACTAGATGGCATAAGCATTTGGAGGTCAATTGCAGTGGCTAAGGCTTTGATATGCCAATCATCTCTCTCCCTCTCTCTAAAAATAAAAAAAATTTAAGAGTCAGACGTGACGGCACATGCCTTTAATCCTAGCACTGGGGAGACTGAGGTAAGAAGATTGTTGTAGGTTCAAGGCCAGCCTGGGACTACACAGTGAATTCCAGGTCAAAACAAAAAGTTTCAGCTTGGGCACTCCAAATATAATGTTGCATTATAAGAGTTAGAAAATTACCTTCAAAAGCTATAAACAGGGCTGAAGAGATGGCTCAGCAGTTAAGGCACTTGCTTGCAGAGCCAAACAACTGGAGTTTGATTCCCCAGTACCTATATAAAGCCAGATGCACAAAGTGGCACATGCATTTGGAGTTTGTCTAGAATGGCTACAGGCCCTATTGTGGCCATTCTCTCTCTGCTTAAAAATAATAAAGGAAGCTGGGCATGGTGGCACATGCCTTTAATCCCAGCATTTGGGAGGCAGAGGTAGGGGGATCGCCATAAATTCGAGGCCACCCTGAGAATACAGTGAATTCCAGGTCAGCCTGGGCTAGACTGAGACCCTACCTCAGAAAACCAAAATAATAGTAATAAATAAATAAGTAAATAATAAAGGGCTGGAGAGTTGGCCTAGCAGTTAAGTGCTTGCCTGTGAAGCCTAAGGACCCCAGTTTGAAGATCGATTCCCCAGGACCCATATGCACAAGGGGGGCACATGCATGTGGAGTTCATCTGCAGTGGCTAGAGGCCCTGGAGTGTCCATTCTCTCTCTCTCTTTCTCTGTCTGTCGCTCTCAAATAAATAATAATAAAAAAAATACTTTGGCACGGGCTAGAGCAAGATCCTACCTTAGAAACACACAAATACTTAAAAAGAAAAGCAGGGGTTGGTGGCACACACCTATAATCCCAGCACTCAGGAGGCAGTGGTAGGAGGATTGCTCTGAGTTCGAGGTTACCCTGAGACGAAACAGTGAATTCCAGGTCAGCCTGGACTAGAGCAAGACACTACCTTGAAAAACCAAAAAAGGGGCTGGAGAGATGGCTTAGTGGTTAAGGTACTTGCCTATGAAGCCTAAGGACCCAGGTTTGATTCCCCAGGACCCATGTTAGCCAGATTCACAAGGTGGAGAATGATTCTTGAGTTTATTTGCAGGGGTTAGAGGTCCTGACGCACCCTCCCCCTCTTTCTCTCTCTACCACTATGAAATAAATAATGTGAGTTCCAGGTCAGTTGGGGGTAAAATCAGACCCTGCTCACTCAACATAAAAACAACAAAAAGGTATGATCAGGCAGGACACAATGGCACATGCCTTTAATTCCAGTACTTGGAAAGCAGAGGTAGGACTGCTGTGAGTTCAAGGCTACCCTGAGACTACATAGTGAATTCTAGGTAAACCTGGGCTAGAGTGAGACCCTACTTCATAAAACCAAAAAAATAAAAATAAAAATAAAAAAGTAATCAGGTTAGCCAGGCAGGGTGGTACATACTTTTAAGACCAGCACTAGGGGAGCAAAGGTAGGAGGATCACCATGAGTTTGAGGCGACATAGTGAAGTCCAGGTCATTCTGCACTTGAATGAGATTCTACCTCGAAAAACCAACCAACCAACCAAACAACAAAAAAAAGTGATTAAGTTCTGGTACTGGGGAGATGGCCCAGTGGTTAAAGGTATTCACTCATGAAGCCTGCTAACCAGGGCTCAATTACCCAAGTGCCCACAAAGACGTGTTTGCAGCAATAAGTGACTCTGGTATACATGCATGCACACATTCACATACAGGCCCATGTAGATAATTTTTTAAAAAAATAAAATGGATTCAAGAGGCTGGAAAGACTGCTTATCAGTTAAGATGCTTGCCTACCAAGCCAAAGGACCCAGGTTCAATTCTCCAGGACCCACTTAAGGAAGTACACAAGGTGGCGCATGCGTCTGGAGTCTCTCTCTCTCTCAAATCAATTTAATCCCAGCACTTCGGAGGTAGAGGTAGGAGGATTGTCGTGAGACTGAGACTCCATAGTGAATTCCAGGTCAGCCTGGGCTAAAGTGAAAACCCAAAAAAATAAATAAATAAAGGATTCAGATCAAACAAAAGCATTATTAAGAACATGCTAAGAGCCAGGCATGGTGGTGCACACCTTTAATCCCAGCACTCAGGAGGCAGAGGTAGGAGGATCACCGTGAGTTCGAGGTCACCCTGAGACTACAGAATGAATTCCAGGTCAGCCTGAGCTAGAGTGAAACCCTACCTCAAGAAACCAAAAAACAACAACAATAACAACAACAACAACGAAAAAAAAAACAACTAAAAAAATGTGAAATGAGTATGGTGTCACACATCTTTTAATCCCAACACTTGGGAAGCACAGGTATGAGGACTGCTGCAAGTCTGAGGCCAGCTGAAATCCCATAGTGGATTCCAGGTAAGCCTGGAATAGAACCAAGGCCCTACTTCAAAAAACAAAAAAAGGGAGCTAGAGAGATATCTTAGTGGTTAAGGTGCTTGCCTGAAAAGCCAAAGGACCTCAGTTCAATTCCCCAGGACCCACGTAAGCCAGATGTACAAAGTGGCACACGCATCTGGAGTTTGTTTGCAGTGGCTGGAAGCCCTGGCGTGCCCATTCTCTCTTTCTGCCTATTTCTCTCTCTCAAATTAAAAAAAAAAAAGGAAGAAAGAAAGAAAGAAAGGATTAGGGACTGGCAAGATGGCTTAGCGGTTAAGAGACTTGTCTGTAAAGCCTAAGGACCCATGTTTGAATCCCCAGTACCCACATAAGCCAGACGCAAAAAATGGTCCATGCATTTGGAATTCATTTGCAGTGGCTAGACACTCTGGCATGCCCATTCATTCTCTCTCAAATAAATAAATATTTTTTAAAAGAATTTAAAGATGAGTCTAACTTATATTATTTTAAAGTTTATTTCCTCTTGAACTTAATTCTTTGTAGAAAATGTCATATGTAGCATAAACTGGTCTCGTTAGGCAGCAGAGGATGACCTTGAATTCCTGATCAATTCTCTTGCCTCTCTCCGCCAAATGTGTACAACCAAGAATTGTTAAAACGGGCTTTTAAAATGTCCTTCAAACCTTTTCATTCTTGTGATCATATTGTAACAAACCCTAAAATCACAGATGTTATTACTAGTTCTGAGATTACAGTGAATTCACTTAGAGAGACTGCAATTAGCTACTCAGCACAAAGCCAGGCAATACAACTTGGTAAGGCTGAGGAGCAGGATGAACAGGGCAGGGACTTCTAACTAGGAGACAAACACCTACTCAGGATTCCTCTACCCTTTCTAGGGGAACTGGGCAAAGTGGGAGTGTCTTTGGGCAGGTAAAGTCTCCCATTCATACCTAATTTCTTTCTTTGGGGGGGGGGGGGGTGGTTCAAGGTAGAGTCTCACTCTAGCCCAGGCTGACCTGGAATTCATTATGTAGTCTCAGGGTGGACTTTAACGCATAGTGATCCTCCTACCTCAGCCTCCTGAGTGCTGGGATTAAAAGGCTTGGGGGTGGGGCAGGAAGGAGAGGGAAGGAGAGAGAAAGAAAAAAAGAATATGAATGAATATGGACACACCAGGACCTCTAGCCACTGTAAAAGAACTCCTGATGCATGCGCCACTTTGTGCATTTGGCTTTATTTGGGTACTGGGGAATCAAACCCAGGTTATTAGACTTTACAGGGAACCACTTTAATTCCTGAGACATCTCTCCAACTCTCACACCTAATTTCTAATCCCTAATTGGGGCTGTTGTGGTTTGAATGTAAAATGAATGACCCCAGAGGTTAATGTGTTTGAACTGGTCCCTACATGGTGGCATTGTCTGGGAAGATTGTGTAACCTTTGGAGGTGGAGCTTTGATGGAGGAGGTGGGTCACTGGAGGTGTATCTTGAGGTTTTGTAGCCAAGTTCTACACCTGTTCACCCTCTGCTTCCCGACTGTGGATGCAATGTGGCTAGCTACCATGCCTTCTCTGCATGATGGAATGTACCCATGGAATTGTAAGCTGAAATAACCCATGCTTCCTTAGGCTATTCCTTGCAGGTATTTTATCACAGCAATGAGCAAACAGCTAATACAGGGGCTGTGTGGGGCAAGTAAGGAGACAATGATTCACCTTAACATCTCATTCTAGTCTGGAGTGGCAGGAGTTCCTGCCCTCTGCCTCATTACTTCCCTTCCTACATTAATAAAGGAGGGTTGCAGGGCCTGAGTGATTAGTTAGTTGTTAAGGTACTTACCTGCAAAACCAAAGGACCCAGGTTCGATTCCCCAGGACCCACATAAGCCAGGTGCACATCTGGAGTTCATTTACAGTGGCTGGTGGCCCTGGCGTGCCTATTCCCTTTCTCTTACTCTCTGTACCACTTTCTCTCAAATAAATAAAAAATTTAAAAAAAAAAAAAAAAAGGAAAGGAAAGGAGGGTTGGGCATGCATGGCAGGGACAAAGGGTTCCTTAGGAATGTGTTCCTGACAGTAGAATAGTTCATGCAAAGGCTAAGTGATTATCTGCCTGAACTGTGCCCTGTCAGAGTTCTCAAGCTAGGTATCTCCCCCTTCCCTTGTTTACATTCCTTCTGCAAGAAGGAAGGAAAGCAAAAGCAGATTTAGAAGCTGCCCAGGCATTGATTGCCATTGTACTCATCTGAGAGGCGCATGACTTCTTACATCTCACCTGAAGACTTCCTTACCTAAATGCAGTTTTAAGAAAAGCTAGGGACTGGAGGAATGGCTTAGCAGTTAAGGCACTTAATTGCCTACAAAGCCAAAGGATCCAGGTTTGATTCCCCAGGACCCACATAAGCCAGATGCATAAGGTAATGCATGTGTCTGAAGTTCATTTACACTGGCTAAAGACCTTAATGTGCCCATTGTCTTTCTCTTTCTCTCTCTCCCTCTTTCTTTCTCTGACTCTCTCAAATAAATAAAATTTTAAAGAAAAGCTAGGACATTGGTTGAGCACTAAGAGACAGGATATCCTTGATAAATGGAGATAAAGAACAGAAGCTCTCCTAATCCTCAGTAATTAAGTACTCCCATCTCCTTCCAAGTAGACACTCTTCTCAAGGCCTCAGTTCCTTCCATGTTCACACACATCCCTGGGCTCTCACACCATTCAACAGCTTGCTCAGTCAAGAGTTTTCTTCCCTGAATACTTTGGCCCTTATACTCCATTCCATCATTCATTCAATTTTTTTTTTAAATTTGAGAGAGAAAGAGAGAGAGGGAGAGGAAGACACAGAGAGAATGTATGTGCACCAGGGGCTTTGCCACTGCAAATGAACTTCAGACACACGTGTCACTGTATCTGGCTGACTTGGGTCCTGGAGAATTGAACCTGGGTCTTTTGGCTTTCAAGCAAGCACCTTAACCACTAAGCCATCTCTCTAGCCCTCACCTCAATCTTTTTTTCCCCATTGTCATAATGTCTACTGGACATTACTTTGTCTCAGTAGATGAGATATTGCGTGGCAAGGCCTTTCTGTTGCATATAGATAGTGTAAGATTCATAGCAAGTCTTCAAAAGATAATGAATGAATGAGTGGATCCATCCTTCCCTGTTCTGTAACACTATCACTTTAGTTTTCTT
The DNA here is from genome assembly GCA_036346955.1 of Dipus sagitta. NCBI lineage: Eukaryota > Metazoa > Chordata > Mammalia > Rodentia > Dipodidae > Dipus > Dipus sagitta. The sequence continues at coordinate 167,655,089 of CM070773.1, forward strand.
TTTTTTTTGAAACACTTAAAAAAGTTTTTATGCCAGGCGTGGTAGTGCACGCCTTCCCAGCACTCGGGAGGCAGAGGTAGGAGGATTGCCGTGAGTTCGAGGTCACCCTGAGACTCCATAGTGAATTCCTGGTTAGCCTGGGCTAGAGTGAGACCCTACCTTGAAACCCCCCCCCCCCAAAAAAAAAGTTTTTATTTTTATTTATTTGAGGCGGGGGGGGGGAGAGAGAGAGAAAGAGAGAGAGAGAATGGGTACACCAGGGCCTCTAACCACTGAAAAAGAACTCCAGAACCATGTACCACCTTTTGCATCTGGCTTACGTGAGACCTGGAGAATCGAACCAAGGTCATTAGGCAAGCACCTTAACCACTAAGCCATCACTTTAGCTTTATACATACGCTTGATTAAAGTTACCACTGTACCTGAATGATAGTTTTGTGATTACAAGTTTACTTTTTGGAACATATGTTATATGGTTCAGTATTTATGGACTCACTAAGGATTTGAAGTCTTTTATGTTTAATTTTATTCTTTTTTAAAAAATCATTTGAAGAGCCAGGCGTGGTGGCACATGCCTTTAATCCCAGCACTTGGGAGGCAGAGGTAGGAGGATTGCCATGAGTTCGAGGCTACCCTGAGACTCCATATTGAATTACAGGTCAGCCTGGGCTAGAGTGAGATCCTACCTCGAAAAACCAAAAAAAAAAAAATCATTTGAAGCATGGCAGGGGGGCACATGCCTTTAATCCCAGCACTCGGGAGGCAGAAGTAGGAGGATCACTATGAGTTCGAGACCACTCTGTGACAACATAGTCAATTCCAGGTCAGCCTGGACTACAGTGAAACCCTACCTCAACAAACAAACAAAAAGAAAAAAAAAAAAATTGAGAGGGAGGGCGAGAGAATACACAGGCACAACATGGCCTCTTGTCACTGTAAATGAACTCCAGATACATGTGCCAGTTTGTTCATTTGTCTTTACATGGGTACTGGGGAAACAAACCAAGACCTTTGCAAGGAAGCACTTTTAACTGCTCAGGTATCTCTCCAGTCCCAAGTTTTATTAATTTTAACAGGGAAAATATTCTCCAATTAAAATAGAATGTTTACAGTTTCCCATGGTCTTCAGCAATAACTATCAGGATGGTGTGAGGTAACAAAATTAAAAAAGAACTAGCATGTGGGGAAATTAAGGCATACAATAAGAGGTATTTCTATTGGACTCAGGTTGTTACCTTTCATCCAGTTTCCCCAACAACATTACACAAGTGAATCTCAATATCAAAACTAAGAAACTGACATCAATACAGTTTAAAATCTTATTCAGATTTTTTATGTCTGGACTTCTATGTAATTTTATCACAGGAACAGATTTATGTCACGGTCACAAGATACAGAACTGGAGCCAGGCATAGTGGTACACACCTTTAATCCCAGCACTCAGGAAACAGATACACATAGGAGGACTGCTTTGAGTTCAAGTCCAGTTTGGGACTACAGAGTGAGTTCCAGGTTAGCCTTGGCTACAGTGAGATCCTATCATGAAAAAAACAAAAGCAAAAACATCAAATTACCAAAAAAAAAAAAAAAAAAAAAAAAAAGGGCTGGAGAGAAAGCTTAACAGTTAAGATGCATGCCTGCAAAGCCTAAGGACCCAGGTTCGATTCTCCAGATCCCACGTAAGCCAGATGCATATGGTGGCACATGTGTCTGGAGTTTGCTTGCAGTGGCTAGAGACCCTGGTGTGCCCATTCTCTCTCTCTCACTCACTCACTAATAAATAAAAATAAATATTTTTAAGAAAAGTTTTGTTTTTGTTTTTGTTTTTTTCTGAGGTAGGGTCTCACTCTAGCTCAGGCTGACCTGGAATTCACTCTGTAGTCTCAGAGTGGCCTTGAACTCATGGTGATCCTCCTCTCTGTCTCCTGAGTGCCAGGATTAAAAGGCCCAGCTTAAAAAAAAACGTTTTTAAAAAATAATTAACCAGGGCTGGAGAGATGGCTTAGCGGTTAAGCGCTTGCCTGTGAAGCCTAAGGACCCTGGTTCGAGGCTCAATTCCCCAGGACCCACGTTAGCCAGATGCACAAGGGGGCACACGCGTCTGGAGTTCGTTTGCAATGGATGAAGGCCCTGGCGCGCCCATTCTCTCTCTATCTACCTCTTTCTCTGTCTGTTGCCCTCAAGTAACTAAATAAAAATGAACAAAAAAAATTTTTTTAAACTTCTAAATAAAAATAACCAAATAAAAATATCAAAAATTATCTTAAAAACACAAAACAAAATACAGAGCTGTTTTCTGATCCTAACAAACCTGTGTATTACCTTTCTATAGTCACAAACCCATTCTGCTTCCCCTACCCCATTGCCATCAACAGGTCCCATACATCTGTTCCCCATCACTGCAATTTTGTCATTTTAAGATTGCTATGCAGATGGAACCATATGGTATGTAACCTTTCAAGAGTTTGATTTTTTCAGTTATTATAATTCCTTTGGGATATATCTAAGCAGCTGTATTAATGGCTTACCCCTTTTATTGCTATTGTGCATTGCATGGTACTGCTGTATTGTGGCTTAACCACTTAGTGAAAGACAACTGGGCTATTTCCAGTAAACAACAGCAACCTAGCTACTCATTTTTAAACATAGTAACTCAGGACTAAACAAGCTTATTTCCCATGAGAATTTTTTAAAATTCTTTTTATTTATCTATTTATTTGAGAGAAAGAGAGACAGACAGAGAGAATGGGAGCACAAGGGCCTCCAGCCACTACAAACAAACTCCAGATGCATGTGCCACCTTGTGCATCTGGCTTACATGGGTCTTGGGGAATTGAACCTGGGTCCTTTGACTTTGCAGGCAAGCACCTTAACCACTAAACCATCCCTCCAGTCCTCCCATGAGAATTTTTAAAATAAGGGCCTAGCACTCACTGAAGTGACTGATTTGGATGCACATACAGACGTTTAATTTCACGAAATTAAAACCATTTATTTTACCTTATCTTAAAAATATTCTAGGGGCTGGAGAGATGGTTCAGCTGTTAAAGCATCTACCTATGAAGCCCAAGGACCCAGGTTCAATTCCCTAGTACCCACGTAAGCTAGATGCACAAGATGGCACATATGTAGACTTTGTTTGCAATGGCTAGAGGCCCTGGAGTGTCCATATTCTTTCTCTCTCTCTCAAATAAATAAATAAATAAAATATATTATTTATTACTATTTATTATTTATAAATTATTTAAATAAATAAATTGTTATTTATTATTTATTACTTATTACTAGAGGCTGGAGAGATAGCTCAGAAATTAAAGCATTTTCCTAAGGTCTAAGAACCCTGGTTCAATTCCCCAGTACCCATATAAGCCAGATGCACAACGTGGCACATGTCTCGAGTTTGTTTGAAGTGGTTAGAGGCCCTGGAGTGCCCACACTCTCTCAATCTGCCCCTCCTCAAATAAATAAATAAAATATATTCTAGGGCCAGAGAGATGGCTTAGTGGTTAAGGCACTTGCCTGAAAAGCCTAAGAACTCAGGTCCAATTCCCCAGTACCCATGTATGCCAGATGCACAAGATGGCACATAAGTCTGGAGTTCATTTGCAGCAGGTAGAGGCCCTGGCATACCCATTCTCTCTCTATCTGCTTTTCTGTCTCTCTCAAATAAATAAGTAAAATATATTCTAGGGCTGGAGAGATGGTTTAGTGGTTAAGGCACGTGCCTGTGAAGCCTAAGGACCCAGTTTCAATTCACCAGTACCCAAGAAAGTCAGGTGCACAAGGTGGCACATACACCGGGAGTCATTTCCAGGGGGTACAGGTCCTGGCATGCCCATTCTCTCTCTCTCAAATAAATATTTTTAATATATTCTATATCCTCCCTCCTTAATGATGATCAATGCAACAAGATAAACCTGAGTTTAACATCAACCTCAGATGGTAGAGCTGACTCCTTACTGTACTTAGAGAACATCCTCCCTGCAGAAGACAGATTAGTGAAATTAACCACACAGCTAACCAACAAAAGCAACTTATGGGCTGGGGAGATGGCTCAGTGGTTAACAGTACTTGCTTGCAAAGGCTGTTGGCATAGAATTTAATTCCCCAGGACCCACATAAAGCAGGATACAAAGTGACACGGGCACCTGTGATCCCAAAAGCAAGTATGTAATTTACTAAACTAACACTAGCAAAAGTCAAAGTATAGGCACTTTCAACTCTTCTATCAGACAGTACCCAAATTCTGTCTTTTAAGGTCAAGCCAGGGCTGAAGAGATGGCTTAGAGGTTAAGACGCTTGCCTGCAAAGCCAAAGGACCTAGGTTTGATTCCCCAGGACCCATGTAATCAGATGCATAAGGTGGTACATGCATCTGGTGTTTGTTTGCAGCAGCTGAAGGCCCTGGCACACCCATATTCTCTCTGTCTGTCTCTGTCTCTGTCTCTCTCCCTCTCTCCCTGCTTCTTTCAAATAAAAATAAAAATTTTACAAAAAGGTCAAGCCAGAAGCCAGGTGTGGTAGTGCATACCTTTAATTCTGGCACTCTGCACTCCATCCATTCAAGAAGCAGAGGTAGGAGGATCACCATGAGTTTGAGGCCACTCTGAGACTACAAAGTAAATTCCAGGTCAGCAGGAGCTACAGTGAGACCCTACCTCAAAACAAAACACAAAACAAAACAAAGGCTGGGCGTGGTGAAGCACACCTTCAGTCTCAGCACTGGGAGAGAGGCCACCCTGAGACTACAGAGTGAATTCCAGGACAGCCTGGGCTAGATGGAGACCCAACCAAAAGGTCAAGCCAGGCATAATGGTTCATGCTTTCTTTTTCTAGCCCAGGCTGACCTGAAACTCACTCTGTAGTCCCAGGCTGGCCTCGAACTCACAGCAGTCCTCCTACCCACCATGCCTGGTGGCTCAAGAGGCTGAGGTTGAAGGATGGTCCATGAGTTTGAAGCCAGCCTGGGCTACTGAATGAGTTCCAGGTCAGCCTGGGCTAGTTTAAGACCCTTCCCCAGTAAAACAAGGACCTGGGAAATGGCTATGGTAAAAGGCATTTTTACTTGCAAAGTCTGAGGGCCCACGTTCAATTCCCTAGCACCCATGTAAAGCTGGATGTAAGGTATCCCATGCATTCATGATCCCAATGTGTATACCATGATGAGAGGTGAAGCGACGAGAACCGAAAGCCTGTGGGCCAGTTAGTCTGATGTTCCTTAACTGCAGTAGCAAAATACTGTCTCAAAGGTGGAACACAGACAACTGGATGTTGTCTTCTGAACATCACATGTGCATGCGACGTGTGTCATTCACACACCTCACGCTCACAAATAAATAAAGTTTAGAAAGTCAAGAATAAGCCAAGCGTGGTGGCACACACCTTTAATCCCAACACTCGGGAGGCAGAGGTAGGAAGACTGCCATGAGTTTGAGGCCATCCTGAGACTACATAATGAATTCAGGTCAGCCCAGGCTAGAGCAAGACCCTACCTTGAAAAGAAAAAAAAAAACAAACAAACAAGGATATAGTTTCTATAATTAATTTCTTTTGCAAGAAATTTTAGTGAGCTGTGGATGACATTAGTGGTAGGTCATAAGAACTATTGTTTAACAAATGGCCAGAAAGTACTTAAAAAGTGTTCAACATCTGTAGCCATCATCAGGAAAATATAAATTAAAACCACTTTGAAAAATCATCTTACCCCAGTTAGAATGGCTAACAGCTGGAGAGATGGCTTAGTGGTTAAGGTGCTTGCCTACAAAGCCAAAAGACCCAGGGACCCACATAAGCCAGATGCACAAGGGGGTGTACACATCTGGAGTTCATTTGCAGCAGCTGGAGGCCCTGGTGTGCCCATTCTCTCCCTATCTGCCTATTTCTATCTCAAATAAATAAATAAAAATAATAATAAAGAATGGCTAACAAGAAAACTGACAACAAGGCCAGTAGTGGTGGCAAGACCTTATCTCAAAAAAAAAAAAAAAAATCAAAATAGGGCTGGAGAAATGGCTTAGCAGTTAAGGTGCTTTCCTGCAAAGCCAAAGGACCTAGGTTCAATTCCCCAGGATCCACATAAGCCAGATGCATAAGGTGGCTCATATGTCTGGAGTTCATCTGCAGCAGCTGAAGGCCCTGGTGCACCTATTTTTTTCCTCCCCCCCCCTCTTAAAAAACAAAGAAAGAAACCAAAACAACAACATCAAAAAACTGACAACAAATGCTAGCAAGTGCGGAGGAAAGGCAGTCTTAGTCAGTGCTGGTGGGAGTGCAAACTAGTATAGTCATTATGGAAATCAGCAGGAAGATAACTCTAAAAACAGAACTCCCATATGACCCAGGTATACCCATCTGGGGCCTATGCCCTATGGACTCCACATAACTAAAGATGCTTGGACTTCCACGTTTATTGCTGCTCTATTTACGATATCTAAGAAATAGAAGCAGCCAAGATTCCTATCAACAGATGAACCAATAATGAAAATATGGTACATATACATGATAAAATTCTATTATATTTGCAGGAAAACAGATAGACCTGGAAGGAATTATATTGAGGTAACCCAAACTCAGAGAGATCAAAACTGCATGTACTTTCTGATATGTGGGTCTTAGCTTATAACCTCTAACTGTGTGTGTGTGTGTGTGTGTGTGTGTGTGTGTGTGTGTGTGTGCGCGCGCGGTAGGATGGTAACCAAGAGGGAGTAGTATAAAGACATGAACTGGAAGAAACATGAAAGAACACCTGTGACACATAAACAGAAGGAAAGTGGGGAATCAGAGGTGAGAAAAGGGATGATGGACAGAAGAGAATCAACTAAAACAAATTGTATTTGAAAATGCCAGAATGAATACCTAGATCTCTCTATGCCAACTGAAAAAATAAATCAAGGAGTATTGTTTTAAAATGTAAAATGATTAGTACTTATGAAGTAAGAAGGCTCAGAAACCTTGTCATCTTATCTAGAAAAGTAAGCTTATACGTTAAGAAAAAGCCATAGACCTACAATTTATTAGGCAAAGAAGAAAAAGTAATTAAATAAAAGAAAATTTACCAGGTGTGGTGGCACACGCCTTTAATTTCAGCACTTGAGAGGCAGAGGTAAGATATCACTGTGAGTTTGAGGCCACCCTGAGACTACATAGTGAATTCCAGGTCAGCCTGGGCTAGAGTGAGACCCTACCTCGGAAAAACCAAAAAAAAAAAAAAAAAAAAAAAAAAAAAAAAAAATTAAGGAAAAAAATTTATGTTAGTGTGTATAGACTTAGAATAGGAAGCAGCAAAGTATTAAAGGATAAAATCTGGAAATAAATCAAATTGCTGGGAAATTAAGGTGGAGAACTAGCTCTGGAATAATTTAGCATCTTACTTCAACCCTCAGCCAGTGAGTAATTGAATTAAATTTTGGAAAAGATACACATTTATATGCAGGCTAATTTCTTATCAAATGTAAGCAAATCTGTGTAATTACATAATGCTTCTTTATTTGGAAAGCAAAGTAAATTTGGTAGAAATTTTGTTTGTGTCACTTGATGCTTTGCACATGTCCATATTATTAGTAAATATTATGGGAAGCTACAGGAATTAAGGGGAAGATGATATACTATTTAAAAAAATTTAGTACTATACTGAGAAAAACTGACATTTACTTTTCTTTACAGCTGCTAACTGAGTTTAGTTACCTAAAGCTGTAAGCAAATTATCCTTATAGGCAAGTTTTGTGGTTTGCTGCTAAAGCTATTTGAAAATTTCATAGCCATTTGTAACCACACCTCTATGACACATGACTGTAAGACATTTTTAAGACAGATGAAGGAAAGTATCAATAGAGAAATTTTCTTTTTCTTTTATTAGACAATATACCATGATCATAATCACCTCCCATCACCTTCCCTTTTCCTCCTCCTGAATCCTCCCTCCTCTGAATCAGAGAAAATTTCTACCTCAACAACAAATAGTATCACAAATCCATTAGGCCTTAAGCATGTATTTTTGTAACATTTTTACCAATGGGGGTGGGGAGACACTGACTTTTACTACTTCCTTATTTCTGAGAAATAAAGCTCAGCATGAACTCAAATGAGTATCATTGGCTATTTTTAAATGTCAATTTGAAAGAAAATCTCTCGTTTCTTGGCAAGATATGGTAATGCATCCTTTGGGCATAATTTTTTTTTCCAAATAGGTTCTTGCTCTAGCCCAGGCTGACCTGGAACTCACAGAGATCCTTCAAACTGCCTCCCTAGTGCTGGGATTAGGGGCGTGAGGCCCCATGCCCAGAATTCTGCATAATATTTAAAGCTTACCATGATTTTACCAAATATTCTACTGCTAGTAGCATGTAAGGGTCTCTTTGGCCAAGCACCCAATTGTAGCAGACGCAATAACTTAAGGAGAGCACAATCACCTAAGTACAGATACTTTCAACCTTGGCTGGTTCTTACTGTCAGAAACATTTCATAAAAAAATTGTCAGCTCTCCTCAAGTTATTGGGTGCTTGCCCAAAGAGGCCCTACATGCTGCTAGCAGTAGAAAATTTTGTAAAATCAAGGTAATCTTTAAATATTTATGCAGAACATCAGGCGCAATGGCACACGCCTTTAATCCAGCACTAGGGAGGCAGAGGTAGGAGAATCGCTGTGGGTTTGAGGACAGCCTAGTAGCCTCCGACTACAGTGAAACCCTACATAGAAAAAAAAAAAAAATGTTTTCATACTAACCTTAAATTTGTTTAGCTGTACAGACTCCAAGGACAACATTACATGTGAAAACCCAGTATATTTTTAAATACTTGGTAAGTGAAAGGAACAGTGCATTTAGCATGGTACATCACAGAATAGAAACATTCAAAATCTGATAAATACTGAGCACTAAAACTGAAGAGTGGGGCTGGCAAGATGGCTTGCAGTTAAAGTACTTGTCTACAAAGCCAAAGGACCTAGGTTCAATTCCCAGGACCCATGTAAGTCAGATGTACAAGGTTGGCACATGCGTCTGGAGTTCATTTGCAGAGGCCCTTGTGTTCCCATTCTCTCTCAAATAAACAAAAACTTAAAAAAAAATTGTTTTTAATTTAAAAAACTGAAGAGTGGCCAGGTGCGGTGGCCCATGCCTTTAATCCCAGGATTATGGAGGCTGAGGTCTAAGAGGATCACTGTGAGTCTGAGGCTAGCCTGAACTACAATGAGTTCCAGGCCAGCCAGGGTAGGAGTGAAATCCTTTATCAACCTCTCCCAACACTGCACCAAAAAAACAAAACAAAACAAAACACCATGAACAGTAGATTGAGCTTAGTGGTAGCACATTTGCCTAACGTGTGAGGCCTGAGGTTCAATACCCCTTACAGAGGGGGAAAAAACAAAAACAAAAAAACCTTAAGAGCAACAACACCCTAGCCTGGTATGATCATATAAATGCAAGTATATTGCTTAAAACTATCACTTGCCTACCTGGGTAACACAATGAAAATGGAGAGCAATTATGTAAACTAGATCTTGAAACACATCAGCTAAATAAAAGGTTAAAGATATTGCAATAGTTTACCACTACAATATGTTGTAAACTTTTATTCCATATAATCCATATAAAATATATTCCACAAACACGTATACTTTAAATCAGCAAAAAATTTATAAGATAAAATACTTTTCTGAACCTAATGACTGATGTCTCACCGACCCAATTAAAAAAGCTAGCTACAAGCTGTGATTATTTTAAGTCACCATATAAATTAATACTCCCATAGTACTTGATTACAGAACATGTTTTGAGGCTGCAACAATAAGAAACAGAAAAATAACAATCACACAAAATGTGTGAAGTACAGTGCTAAGAGTGTTACATATTTTGTCTCTAATCCTCTCAACTCCATAAATTAATCATTATCATCCCCATTTTTCGGATGAAGTAACTTTGTTCAGAGGGCCGGAAGAAATAACTCACTAACCCCTATTTTGGAAAACACCATCTCACTTTTTACTTTGTAGACTTCCTATCCCAAGACATTTATACATGGGGCATGACAGCCAGAACAATTTAATTATATACATATTTATATATACACATATATGCATATAACATAGATATATAAACGCCAACAGTGACTGGCACTCGTTTGCACCTAACAGCCACGTACAAAAAAGAAACAATTAAAAAAAATCAATTTCCAACGCTCAGGGATGGGGAACAGGCATCACGACGCCAGTACGTCGCATCCCCGGAGGCCGTGGCACTGACAAGTCACTCAACTTTCTTAGTTCCCCAGGTGTCGTGTGAGGCCGCGGGCAGCGAGGACGAAGCCGCGGGCGCGGCGCGGGAGCCGGCGCGTCTCCGCAGGCCGCTGCGGCTGCGGCTGCGGCTGCGGCTGCGGTGCTCGCCCCGCCGGGTCCCAGGGGCTTGCACACAGCAGCCGCAGCGGCCATGGCAGGCGGGCAGGCAGGGCGTCTCGCGGCGCCGCTGCCCGCCGGCTCCGCGCCTAGGCCTCGGGGGTGGGCTCTGCACCCGGCCCCCGACGAGGAGGTGGTCGGAGCCGGCAGCGGCCGCCGCGGTGCCCTGGGCACCGAGCCCCCGGGCGGGCTGACAGACGGCGGGGTGAGCCGACCCCCGGCTGCCCGCGGCCGGCCCGGCCCGGGGGGCAAGGACCGCTCCGCTCACAGAACATCTCCGCTCCGCCTGCCTCGCCGGCTCCGTTAGCGCTACCGGTCGGCCGGCGGGCGGGGGAGGGGAGGAGCGCGTTATTCCCGGCGAGGCTGAGGGGGAAGGGAGGCTTCTCTTACCCGCGTTACTGAGGAGAAGCAGGAGGAGGCGGTCGGAGCTCGGCGCGGCGGGGCGACGGCGGGGCCGGGTGGGTGCACACAAGAGTCTCACGAAAGGGAATTAACCCCATCACCAGCCCGGACACCGGCTCCAGCGGCAGCCGCGGCGGCAGGATCCCGCCCCTTCCCACCACGCACCAGCCCCGCCCCCCCCGTTCTCCTGGACGGCCGTCGGCTTGCTCATTGGCTCGACAGCCGCGGAGTGACGTCAGGATGGACCAGTCAGCCTTCAGTGAACCGGTTTCTCTCCACCCCACGGCCGTCTCCGGGGCCGCAGGAGAGCTGGCCCAAGTGTTTCTCCGCGCTCGAGGGAAGAACGACCAATCCGTGCTAAGTAATCGCCCTTGAAGGACGCAAGAGACAACCAATGATGAAACTAGGAAGACAGCCATTTTGCCCACTTGTGAAAGAGCCACCTTTTCCCACGAGTTGAAGCCTGAGGTAGACGAGTTCCGGGAGTTTTTACTGACTGGAAATATGAAAACACCACTACATTTCTTCAGCGAATATACATGCAAAAACAGCTGCTTATAAGCATAAAGGGCCGATCTTAGCCACGTGGGGAAGCGCAAGGAAGGCTGCCTAAGGATTTGGCCCCTCCCCCTAGCGGTGAAGAGCGCTAAGCCCAACACCTGGTTTCCCCAACCTCAGTGGAACAGGGCGGGTCGACTGCCCTTTTCGGCTCGATGGCACTACAGGTCCCAAAGTGCTTTGCGCGCAGTCTTGCCTGACCCCGCCATTTGCTTCCTGTGAGGCCTCATGGGAATTGTAGGCTCCCGTGTCACCTCCTTGGCTAGAGGAGGAGGGAAAAGTTTTGAATGATGTGGAGTTGAGAATGAGTGGGGTGGCAGGGCTGTGTTTGAGTCCTTTTCGCTACCCTAACAGCGGGCCAAGGATAGAAGAATGTTCAGGAGTTTATCTCAACTCCATAGGGTTTTATGTTGCTGGTATTTGAACTCCCCTACTTTCAGGTCGTCCAATGTCACTTCCGCTTAGGGGCGGACACATCCAAAACCTGTGGCGGGAGTTGGTCGCACTTCTGGTTCTTCGTCTGGGAGTGGCATTTAGGAAAAGCCATAGGAAGTTGAACGAAATTGCATTCCACTTTAAGAATGAATGGGTGAGAACCAAGCTTGCTGGCTCACTCCTGTATTACCAGGACTCGGTGGGCTGAGACAGGAGAATCACCGCGAGTTCGAGGCCACACTGGGCTGCTACAGAGTGAGTTCTAGACCAACCGGGGCTACTGAGTCTCAAAAAAAGGACATGGTGAAATGAGATAGGTGTATTCCCGAGACCCCAGTGCCATTTTTCTAGCCTTCCTGTGGGTGAACTTTAGGGTGAAGATAGAGGCGCTAGGACGAACGATCCTGTTAAGAGTGGGAGCGCGTTAGGGAAAGAGCTAGAGGATCTGAGAACCGAAGAGGAGAGAAAGGGCCCGGTTGGGGCGGGGCGGTGCCTGCACCGGGGAGCTGCAAAGCCAAAAGCAGCGGGAGGGCCAGAGAGAGGTTTTATGGGAAGAGGAGGTGAAGTGTCCTGTGAGAGAAGGGCCTCATGGGATGAGCTGAGGGAGGGGCTTGGAGGAGGTGGTATGCCCTTTTCTCAGCTCCGAGGTGCCCTCAGTGACCATAACGGGAGGTAGAGTCCCAGACCTAGCATGGAGAAAGGGGGATGGTAGAGAGCTCTGTGACTTACATCCTGAATACTCACTTTTCTTGTCTCTGGCTCCAGTTACTGTTAGAGTCTACCTATGTATGTAGAGGCGTCGCCTACATGCAGCCTCTGTGCATGAAGTATGATGGGTTCGCGTCCTCAGTTGATGGAGCTAATGTCTCTTTTTTATACAAACACACTTTTAAAGTCCACTTTGAAGGAAGGAAGCCACAAATAGGCTTAGTATTGATGATCATGAGTATTTCAGATATTCTTTTGAGTACCTTATCCATCAATTAAGTGGTGATAGCTTGACAATACACTGATGATTAAAGGCATCATTGAAAAGCTTAGTAAACGAGACCCTGCTTTCTTTGGGAATTCCAGGTTAAGGGTAAAGGAGATATACCAGTTATGATAAAAATACTTTCTGCCCCTAGCCTGGTGTCCCTCCCTTAAACTTGCCCATCATTTTTATGGAGACTTTCTGTTACAAATGATCTAAATCTGTATTGAGCACTTACACTGTACTGGAGACTATACCAGACTTTGTGGGTAGAGCAGTGCACAAAAAGAGGCCAGGAGTCATTCAATCTTGAATCCCAGCACTAGGGAGGCAGAGGTAGGAGGATGACTTCAAGGCCACCTTGACACTACATCGTGAATTTCCAGGTCAGCCTGGGCTAGAGGGAGACCCTACCTCGGAAAAACAAAAGGCGGGGCGGGGGGAGATAGGTTCCTTGGCAAGGCATGGTGGTGATCACCTTTAATCCCAGCACTCCGAGGTAGGAGGAGCACTGTAAGTTTGAGGCCACCCTGAGACTACATAGTGAATTCCAGGTCAGCCTGAGCTAAAGTGCGACCTTACCTCAAAAACCAAAAACTTAAGTTCCTTGTTCAAAACTGGAGAAAGAAAGGCAAATATGATGGCTCACAAATTAACACTTATGATCCCAGCATTTGGGAGTATCAGGTAGGACAATTGCCATGAGTTCCAAGGCCAGCCTGGGCTAGAGTGAGACTGTCTCAAAAAAAAAAAAAAAAAAGGTGTGATGGCAGAAAGAATGTAAGAGCCAAAGGAACAACGTGTGCACAAAATGGCCTGGATATCCACGACCTCACAGTGCCCGACACGACCTACAGAAGACCATCCGGTTCATGTGGGTCCTGGGGAAATTGAAACTGGGTCCTTTGGCTTTGCAGGCAAATGCCTTAACCACTAAACCATCCCTATAAGTAGATCTTCAAAACAACTGAACAACTGGCTGGCTTAAAGTTAGTCACATTTCAATATCTAGGATTACACTAGCAAATCAATCATGTACTTGGTGCAACAACATCTCTCATGGGTACTGCATGCAGACTTACTGTTTCAATAAAAATGGGAAGAGAAAATATGCATAAAGGTAGTAAAGAAAGAGGAAATCAAGCTGTGGAAGACCTGGCTGAATTTAGAGAGATCAAAAGAACAAGCCAGGCTTCCTATTATAGTCTCAGGTTGGCATTGAATTTACAGAGATCCTCCTACCTTGGCCTCCTGAGTGCTGGTATTAAAGGTATGAGCTACCATGCCAGGGTTTGACACCTTTTTTTTTTTTTTCAAATTTTTATTGACAACTTCCATGATTATAAAAAATATCCCATGGTAATACCCTCCCTCCCCCCACTTTCCCCTTTAAAACCCCATTCTCCATCATATCCCCTCCCCATCTCAATCAGTCTCTCTTTTATTTTGATGTCATGGTCTTTTCCTCCTCTTATGATGGTCTTGTGTAGGTAGTGTCGGGCACTGTGAGGTCATGGATATCCAGGCCATTTTGTGTCTGGGGGAAGCACTTTGTAAGGAGTCCTACCTTTCCTTTGGCTCTTACATTCTTTCCGCCATCACACTTTTTTTTTTTCAGGTTTTTTTTTTTTTTTCATAATCCCTTTCAGTGTAAATCAAGTCAGTATATGTAAAATTCATGATTTTCTTCTGACAGTATTCTCTCTCTCTCTCTCTCTCTCTCTCCTCTTTTTTTTTTTTTTTTGGACAGTATTCTCTTACATTGCTCTTTCTGCGACATGAATATTCATTATCTTAAATTCTATAACTTTGTGAATTGGAATCTACTAGGTGGGTGCTCCCACCCTTTCTTGGGCATTTTCTTGTCATTCTCAACTTGTATTGTATTAGGTAGATGTTGGAATCATTTTACCAAGTTAAAAATAAGTCTCTACCACTTAATATTTTAACAACGTTGCATTTGACATTTACATAGGTAAAGCTATCTCTCAAAGGCAAGAGTTCCATTTCGTATTAAAATACGAATATAACAATAACAATTTTTGTAGGTAAAATTGAGATAACAGGAATCTCTATGGGTGTGGTGGCACATGCTTTTCTAGTCCCAGAACTCTAGAGGCTGAGGTTGGAGGATTGCCCTGAGTTTAATGCCAGCCTGGGGATATAGAGTGAGTTTATGTCAACCTGAGCTAGGGTAAGACACTGTCTCTGGGAGGGGGAGGTAGACGTTGGACTACAGAGGCTTGTATGACTTAATATATGCAAAACACTTAAAGTAGTACCAGACACATAAAACCAGAGAGTTGCATTTTATTTGTTCTGTTTCTGTTGACCAGCCTGATGCCAGATGCTAGACAGCCTTATGAAGCCTTTTTTTTTTTTTCTTTTTGTATCAAGAGGAAATTTATTGGATTAGTTTATGGCAGTCCAATAGCAGTTGCAGGCCCAAGAGTCAAGGAGTCTGGTAGCTCAGTCCACGAGGTTGGATGCCTCAGTACTCCCAATCCAGCACTGAAGGCCCATGGAGCTGCTGGTCTTCAGTCCATGCTGGAAGGCAGCAAACAGCTCTTGAAGCCAAGTGGAAGGAAGGGCTCTAATGACTTTTAATAGGCGTGTTCTCTTCAAGTAAACAGGTAGGAGTAATTACTAATTACAGGTTGGAAAACAACTGATTTTAAAGAAAATACAGGGGCCTAGAGAGATGGATTAGCAGTTAAGACACTTGGCTGAGAAGCCTGAGGACCCATATCTAATTCCCCAGAACCCACAAAAGCCAAATATACAAGGTGGCACATGCATCTGGACTTCATTTGCAATGGCGAGAGGCCCTGGTATGCCCATTCTCTCTCTCTCTCTCTCTCTCTCTCTCTCTCTATCAGCCTCTTTCTCACTCTCTCTCAAATAAATAAATAAAGTAAATAAATAAAAATTACAGAAGGGAGCCGGACGTGGTGGCACACACTTTAAGCCCAGCACTCGGGAGGCAGAGGTAGGAGGATCACTGTGAGCTCAAGGCCACCCTGAGACTACATAGTGAATTCCAGGTCAGCCTGAGCTAGAGTGAAACCCTACCTTGAAAAACAAAAACAAAAAACAAAAAACAAAAAAAACAAAAAAAAAAAATTACAAAAGGGGAGGTCCACTTGAGAACTATATGGCATGAATGGTGATAATAGTTTATCATAGTAATAAAACTGAAGAAAATGAATAGATTTGAGATATATATTAGGAAAAGGGAATAATAAGTAGTTTCAATTTGGTAGTTTAAGGAGATCAAGAGTGAAACCCAGGGCTTGGGGAGATGGCTCAGCTGTTAAAGGTGCTTGCTTGCAAAAAAGGCTGCCCTCCTGGGTTCCATTCCTCCGTATCCATGTGTAAAGCCAGGTAGGTACATAAAGTGGTACATGTGTCTGGAGTTCTTTTGCAGTGTAGTCTCAAGGTGGCCTTGAACTCATGGCAATCCTACTACCTCTGCCTCCCAAATGCTGGGATTAAAGGCATTTGTCACCCAGCTAAATTTTTTTTATCTTATAAATATTTATTTAAGAGATAGAGAAGTAGATAAGAGAGAATGGGCACACCAGGGCCTCCAACCACTGCAAATGAATTCCAGATGAATGTGCCACCTTGTGCATCTGGCTTACTAGGGTATTGGAAAATTGAGTCTGGGTCCTTAGGCCTTGCAGGCAAGCACCTTAACTGCTAAGTCATCTCTCCAGCCCTATTTTTCCCCATGTTTTAGTCAAAATTTTTATTTGAGAGAGAGAGAGAGAAAGAAGAGGAAGATAGAGAGAATGGGCACACCAGGGCCTCCGGCTGCTGCACATGAACTCCAGATGCATGTACCATCTTGTGCATCTGCCTTATATGGGTACTGGGGAATCAAACCTGAGTCCTTAGGCTTCACAGGCAAGCATGTTAACTGCTAAGCCCCCTCTCCACTCCCAAAATTCAGACTTTTGTCATTTATTTATTTATTTGAGAGAAAGAGTGAGAGTAAGAATCGGTGCACCAGCGCTTCCATCCACTGCAAACTCCAGTTGCATGTACCTCCTTCTGCATCTGGCTTTCATGAGCACTGGAAAATTGAATATGGGTTCTTAGGCTTCAGCAGCGAGCGCCTTAACTGCTAAGCTATCTCTCCAGCTCCCCAAAATTCTTTTTCTTTTCTTTCTTTCCTTTTTCTTTTCTTTTCTTTTCTTTTTCTTTTTTTTTTTTTAGGTAGGGTCTTGCTCTAGCCCAGGCTGACCTGGAATTCACTATGTGGTCTCAGGCTGGCCTCAAACTCATTGTAATTCTCCTACCTCTGTCTCTTGAGTGCTGGGATTAAACTTGTGCATTACCATGCCCTGCCAAAATTCAGATTTTTAAGTAAAACGAGTCCAAGCTCCAAACTTACCATCATCAGCAGTCACTGTTAAGCCTTACGTAAATTAATTGATATTTCTGAATCTTAGTTTTCTTGTATTTAGCAGTATTTTGTAAGTTCTTTGAGAATTACAGATGATTTTCTAATGTTTCTTATAATGACTTTCAAAAGGAGATTGTTCAATCAGGGGTTGTTATTCGAGTGTCCTTGCTTTTTCACTCAGCCTGAGATAGAGTGAGACCCTACCTCGAAAAGCCAAATAAATAAATAAAGTAATTGATATTAGATATGGTATCTTATAAAGCCCCATGATATGTTACTTAAAAAGTACTATGTAATTCTCTTCAAAAGAAATTGATCTATCGTTTATAATGTTCCATTTTATTGACAAAACCTTTTTTCAATTTATTACATTTAGTTTTTTGTTTACTACCAACCTAAAATATAATTATATCAGTTATACACTTTTTTTTTTCGTTTGTTTGTTTTTTGAGGTAGGGTCTCACTCTAGCCCAGGCTGACCTGGAATTTACTATGTAGTTTCAGGGTGGCCTCAAACTCATGATGATCCTCCTACATCTGCTTCCCGAGTGCTGGGATTAAAGGTGTGTGCCACCATGCCCAGCTCATGTATAACTTAAAAGTTATACACTTTTAAGTAGATGATTTATTATTATATAAATCTGGAATATTTTGAAAATAGAGAATAGATACATTCCCAACTCCTGACTAAAACTCAGGGTTTTTTTATTTTTTATTTTTTTGAGGTAGGGTCTCACACTAGTCCAACTGACCTGGAATTCACTATGTAGTCTCCAGAGTGGCCTTGATCTTCCTACCTCTGCCTCCGGAGTGCTGGGATTAAAGGCGTGTGCCACCACGCCCGGCAACTCAGGGTTTTTGTTTGTTTGTTTTTGTTTTTGAGGTAGGGTTTCACTTTAGCCCAGGCTGACCTAGAATTCACTCTGTAGTCTCAGGCTGGCCTTGTACTCACAGCAATCCTACCTCTGCCTCTAGAGTGCTGGGATAAAGTGCATCTGCCACCCTGCCTGGCCAGTGTACCACCAGGCTCAGCCTAAAAGTCAGTTGTTTCTCTGATTGGATACATGATTCTGCATAGAGATATTATATTTGACTACTCAAGATCTTTTTGTAGTAGATCTTTTTGCTCAAGATCTTTTAGTAGATCTTTTTGCTGACTAGCTTTTCAACTCATCAGCACTGTTTGGTTTCTATGTGTCTGCTTTCTGGAATCTGTACCTTAAAATCTTTTAAAAAATATATATGTATATGTATTTTTTACCTATTTAAGAGAGAGCGAGGCAGATAGAGAGAATGGGTATGTCAGGGCCTGAAACCACTGCAAATGAACTGTAGACATATGTGCCACCTTGTGAGTCTGGCTTACATGGGTACTGGGGAATGGAACCTGGGTCCTTAGGCTTTGTAGGCAGGTGCCTTAACTGCTGAGCCATCTCTCCAGCCCTGGAATCTGTACTTTAAGTCAGGAGTGTCTGATAGACCACCCGTAGTCAGCAATTGTAGGAACCAGTGATCCAAACTAGATTTGTATTTCTACTAATGATCTTGTAAATATATTAGTGCATAATTACTTCTATACTAACTTGATTTAGCACTGGGGAAAAGTATTTTCTGAGGTTACTTCTAGCCCCCCACTCCCACCTCTATCCAAATGCATTTAGTGTGAGTAGATGGTAAGAAGGAAGGATTGAGTAATTACATCTTCTTATAGTTTACCCAAGATTTGTTCAAGATGTTTCATTTTCACATTTACTGGTGTCTCCATATCCAAACTGCCATAGAGATTAGACATTTCCACTGACTGCTTCTGTTTGACTAAGATGAATTTATAAAATTTAGTTGTTCCTCAGGTGCTATGGTACACATCTTTAATCCCGTTACTCCAGAGGAAGAGGTAGGAGGATCACTGTGAGTTCAAGGCCAACCTGGGCTACAGTAAGACCTTACCATGAAATAACAAAAACAAAAAAAGAATTTTCCATATGCAAGCCTCTATTGTTTTGGAACTTTTCTAGGGTATTCTTTGGAGTCCTAATTCATATGTAATATATAGTCCTATTTTTTTTTTTTGTTTGTTTTTGGTTTTTGGTTTTTCGAGGTGGGGGTCTCACTCTAGCCCAGGCTGACCTGGAATTCACTATGGAGTCTCAGGGTGGCCTCGAACTCATAGTGATCCTCCTACCTCTGCCTCCCGAGTGCTGGTATTAAAGGCATGCACCACCATGCCCTGCTATAGTCCTATTTTTTAACATTTTATTTATTTATTTATTTGAGAGAGAGAGAGAGAGAAAGAAAAAAAAAAACAAAAAGGACACACTAGAGCCTCTAGCCACTGGAAACGAATTCCATATGTATGTGCCACCTTGTGTATCTGGTTTATGTGGATACTGGTGAATTGAACCTGGGTCTTTAGGCTTCGTAGGCAAGTACCTTAACTGCTAAGCCATCTCTCCAGCCCCAAATATTCCTATTTTTAATCTTTCTGCACATTGTGCTGACTTCTTTGCTGTCTGGCTGCTTCACTTTCTTCTGTATGTGAGTGTACACTACAGCTGACACATTATGCTACTTCTTAATTCCTGGCCTCCTGTGTCTCTGGTGAACTCTGTTGGTTCCACATTAGGACCGTGCATGCCTCTCTATGCCTATGGTACCACTTCACACCTTCTCATATCTAGGAACTCTTCTATTTCTGGACTTGAAGCACTGTTCCTCTGTCCTTTGAAACTAATAAAACACATAATATTGAGTACCTAGTGACAGAAATTTTTGCCTTGCTGAGCCTATAGTCATTTTTTTTTTTTTTTTTTTGAGGTAGGGTCTCACTCTGGCCAAGGCTAACCTGGAATTCACTATATAGTCTCAGGGTGACCTCAAACTCATGGCAATCCTCCTATTTCTGCCTCCCTAGTGTTGGTATTAAAGGTATGCACCACCACGCCCGGCTTTGTTTTTATTTTATTTTATTTTTTTGAGACAGGGTCTCATTCTAGTCCAGTGTGACTTGGAACTCAATCTGTAGCCCAGGCTGGCTTTGAATTTATGGCAACCCTCTTACCTCAGCCTCCTGAGTGCTAGAATTACAGGCACGAGCCACCACATCTGGTGTAATCTCAGGTATCTGAGGTCCCCACTACAACCCACTGTTCCATTCCATGGCCCATCATGGCCTCTATTCAGGGACCATGACTCTGCTTCACATCACTTAGGAGCCATCGCCAAAATATATATATATGTATTATAAATCCAATGACCTTGTCTTTCTTGTACTTGTCATACTTCCAAGACCAGTCCCAGTTGGGTGAGATATCCAAATTTGTTAATCCTCGGTGATAAAGTTTTCAAGGAGCAGAACACTCACTCCTTTAGCATGCTTCAGACCCCTCCTTTCACAAGAGTCAGCATTCTTCCTACTGTCTCAATGCAGAAATGCTGGCCTACTCTCAATGGTGGTAACTTCTGAACAATTACAGCTAAACTTGACTACATACAATCTTGGGCCTGAAACTTTCATTTCTTTCTGTGCTAAGTTACATCTTGCTCTGTGTTTTGCCAAACACACTAACATGCACTATTTTGTGCATCTTACTTTCCATGGTACTGGGGAATTGAATTCAAGTCCTTAGGCTTTGCAGGTAAGCACCTTAACCGCTGCTGCATCTCTCCAGCGCCATTTACATTTATTTTATTTTTTAAAAAATATTTTATGTTTTTATTTACTTATGCAAGAGAGGGAGAGAGAGAAAGAGAGAATGGACGTGCCAGGTCCTCTACCCACTGCAAGCAAACTCCAGGTGCATGTGCCACCATGTGCATCTGGCTTACATGGGTACCGGGGAATTGAACTTGGGTCCTTAGGCTTCGTAGGCAAATGCCTTACCTGCTGTGCTACTTCTCTAGCCCCCCCCCACTTATATTTAAATTAAACTGTAAGTTCTCAGGACACAGAAAGCACAGCTCGCCTCTCATACCAACTATCTCTGGCCCATCTGGACAAGCTCTTTTTCCCCTCTTAAGCCAAGCCTCCATGGTTCTTTGTGTCTTTAGGTCTTTCAACTTTCACCAGAATGGCCCATCAAGCTCTACTTAACATACTGTAAGATGTCTCTCTCTTTTTTTTTTTTTTTTTTTGGTTTTTCGAGGTAGGGTCTCACTCTAGCCCAGGCTGACCTGGAATTCACTATGGAGTCTCAGGGTGGCCTCGAACTCACAGCTATCCTCCTACCTATGCCTCCCAGTGCTGGGATTAAAGGCGTGCGCCACCACGCCCGGTTTAGGTATCTCTTAATCTAAGGTTTTAAATACTTCCACATTTTTCCTACAAATCAGATGCAGAAGCCATGCAGTCAGGTTTCTGATAGCAACAACCTCTCTTCTGGTACCAGTTTTCTATTGTAGATACCTTCTGGTTGCCAGGACAGAATATTTTACCAAAAACAGCCAATAGGAGGAAAGAAAGCCTTTTTTTTTTTTTTTTAACTTGCCATGTTTTTATTGCTGATTTTTTTTTAATTGTTGATTTTTTTAAGATGAGGTCTCACTCCAGTCCAGGCATATCTGAAGCTTACTTTGTAGTCCCAGGCTGGTCTCGAACTCATGGTGATACTCTGACCTCTGCCTCCTGAGTGCTGGGACTAAAGGTGTGTGCACCACACCCAGCTCCTTTTCATTCATTCATTCTTTCATTTTCTTTTTTTTTTTTTTTTCAAGGTAGGGTCTCACTCTAGCTCAGGCTGACCTGGAATTCACTGTATAGTCTCAAGGTGGCCTTGAATTCAAGGTGATCCTCCTACCTCTGCCTCCCGAGTGCTAGGATTAAAGGCGTGCGCCACGCCACCACACCTTGTTCCTTTTCTTTTTTTAACTTATGTATGTATGTGGCATATGTCATGTTGTGTGTGTATGAGTGAGAGAGAGAGAGAGACCTGTACTCTCAGATCTTGGGATCATGAGGCAGGAGGATTAAGTGTTGAAGGTTAATCTGAGATACATAATGAGATCCTATCATAAAATAAAGAAACAAGTAAAAGCTGGACATGGTGGCACACACCTTTAGTCCCAGCACTCTGGAAGCTAAGGTAAGAGGGTTCCCCTGAATTCAAAGTGAGCCTGAGGCTACAGAGTGAGTTCTAGGTGAGCCCGGGCAAGAGGGAGATCCTGATGGGGGACGGGGAGAAGGAAACACAATGTTTCTTCTAGCACATTGATTCTTTGTATCTATTCTGTGGTAAATCTTGTCCTGTAAATTAATTATTAACTTATTTAAAAAAAAAACAGGTTTACCTCCTCAAATCAGTAACTTCCCTGACTAGATATTGAGTATTTGCACAGTTCTCTTATTGGTGTATTTAAAAATATATTTATTTATTTATTTATTTGCAAGCAGAGATAGAGAGAAGAGAGCTAGAGATAATGGGTGCACCAGGCCCTGTAGCCACTGTAAACAAACCACAGATGCATATATCACTTTGTGCATCTGGCTTTATGTGAGTAGTGGGGAGTCAAACCTGGGTTGTTAGGTTTGTAGGCAAGAACCTTAATAATTGAGCCATCTTTCTAACTCGTTGGTGTACTTTAACAGCACAGTTCTATTGATAAGACTGAGTCAGTAAATTCCAATCAAATTTACTTTCTTGAGCCGGGCATGGTGGCATACACTTTTAATCCTAGCACTCCGGAAGGCAGAGGTAGGAGGATGGCTGTGAGTTCAAGGTCACCCTGAGAATACAGAATGAATTCCAGGTCAGCCTGGGCTAGAGTGAGACCCTGCCTCGAAAACAAACAAACAAAAAATTAATTATTTCCTAATTGATTACAAAACCATCATCTTGGCCTAATAATTTTGTTGTTCTGCACATGTGTGTATATAGTAGGTGTGTAGTGTGTGTGTCAGTGTGTGGCATATGCATGGATGTGTGCAGCGAAGTTCCTATATTTACTTAGCAAAACAATTTTAATAGGGTGTGGCTGCAAACATGCAATATGCACATATGTGGTTTAGAGGACAGCTTCCCATGTTGGTCCTTGCCTTCACCTTCTGTGAAGCAGAATGCCTCCCCCCCCCACAAAGGTCAAATATATATTTCACTATATCACACTATTACAATACATACATGATTTTAAATTTTCTAGTTGCTAACAATATACTTTAGACAACACATCCAAACACTATAATTTCAGCATGCATTCAAATATAAACACATAATAATAACTGAGATGTGTTATTTTTTCTCTCTCTTTTTAAAAACAACAACACGGGGAAGGAGATATGGTCATAGGTGTTCAGTATCAGGCATGAATGTATTCCCTCCCATGGAGCGGGCCTCCGGTCCAAGTAGAGAGTGGTTGGTTTCCCCCATAACAGACATGCTACTGTTCCATCCATTGGCTCATTTGGCCTGGCTGGCCAAACTTAAGGCTTGCAGTGTCCACTATTGTTTATCTGCACTGATGACTTTTCTTTCTCATGGAGCTCCATGCAGCATAGCTTTTTCTATCTTTGTGTCAGCTGGTCTACAGTGGGGAGGTTTTCAGCTCAGCTACAACAAGGTTTCTCAGTAACTTTGTAGCCCAAGCATATGGAGTCTTCAGCAATACAGAATGTTTTCTTCTGTGTCACCAGGCACATTGGTCCAAGAGCTTCTGGGGATGCTCCTTTCTCTGTCTACTATCTCTCTGTAGACATGCTGGTGGGTACATGGTAGATATTTGTGGTTCCATGTCTGAATTTATGTGGAATTTGGGGATCCAGACTCAGGTCCTGCTGGTACATTATTCATTGAATCACCTCTCTAGCCCTACTAAATATATATATATATACATATATGTGTATATATATGTGTGTGTATGTGTGTGTGTGTGTGTGTGTGTGTGTGTGTGTGTGTGCGTATTTTTTTTGTGGTAGGGTCTCACTCTATCCCTGGCTGGCCTGGAATTCACTCCATAGTCCCAGGCTGTCTTGAACTAAGTGATCCTTCTGCCTATGTCTCCTGAGTGCTGAGAATCCAAAGGTATGCAGCAACATGTCTGGGCTTTATTAAATAAAGCAAAAAAAAAAAAAATCTTGAATAAAGGTAACTGCCATTTTATTTATTTATTTATTTATTTATTTATTTTTGTGTGTTCTTCCTCTGAAGCATGTCATCTCAATCCTGAAAGATACTTCTGGAACTCTTGTTACTCTTCAGAAGCAGACATAGCTTTTTTGGCTTCTGTTGTCCTTGCCAGAATAGATTTCACTTGGCCTGACCCCTGCTCCTTTGACTTTTGACTTTCTACATTGAAGTCCAAAAGGGGCACAGCTGATTAGCCAACACAGTAGCTATGAAACTGGCTTGAAGTTCCTGAAATGTTGTGCATCCAGCCTTCATCTCCCTATGCGAGCTCCTGACCCAGATTTTCAAACCTATTTGACCTTCCCTCTTTTCACGTCTTACAGCCATCTCAAACCATATATTCCTCAAAGACTTACTGATTGGTGGTGGGGTGGTGGGGCTGAAGAAATGGTTCTGTGAGTAACACACAAGCATGAAGACCTGAGTTAGGGTCCCCAGAAGCATATAAAACAAGACCCATAGTGCAAGCGACTAGAATCCTAGCACTTCTCAGACACAGGAGGCAAGCAGTTCATGGACCAGCTATTCTGGGGAATGGAACAGTGAGAAACAAAAAGACACTGACTTGAACAAGGAGGAAGACAAGGGCTCACCCCTAAGGTGACCTCTGACCTCCGTGTGCCATCTGTGGCACATGTGTGCCAACATCATGCACAAACACACACTGTTGAAGTCAGGTTCACATTGCTAGCAGAAAACACCCAACCAAGAGCAGCTTGTGGGGGAAAAAGGGTTTATTTTGGCTTACAGACATGAGGGAAAGCTCCATGATGGCAGGGAAAACGATTGCATGAGCAGAGGGTGGACATCAACTCCTGGCCAACATCAGGTGACAACAGCAACAGGAAAGTGTGCCAAACACTGGCAATGGAAAACTGGTTATAACATCCATAATGCCTCCCCCAACAATACACTGCCTCCAAGAGGCTTTAATTTCCAAATTGCCATCAGCTGGGGACCTAGCATTCATTATGGGGAACACCTGAATCAAACCATATTCTGTCCCTGGCCACCATAAACTGATAACTATACATGATATAAAATACAGTACATCCAGTCCAACTTTAAAAGTCCCTATAGTTGCCGGCCGTGGTAGCACATGCCTTTAATCCCAGCACTCGAGAAGCAGAGGAAAGAGGATCGCCATGAGTTCGAGGACACCAGACTATTGCGAAGTCAGGATGCAGCTGACTGAAACAGGGAAGACCTCAGAAGAATGCATTTATAGAAAAAAAAATATTATGTCTCAGTAGTTTTAAAAAATTTTGGTGTATGGGCTGGAGAGATGGTCTGAGATGACCCAGAGTGAATTCCAGGTCAGCCTGGGCTAGAGTGAGACCCTACCTCAAAAAAAAAAACCAAAAAAGAAAAAAGAAAAGTCTCCATAGTTTTTATCAGTCCCAATGATGTTCAAACATCCTCATGTTCCAAGGTCTTTTAACTGAGCCATAATACAAAAACAAAACAAAAAAAAAAAAAAACATTGGGTACAGCAAAGAAATATTCAACCAAAACAAGATTTAAACAGGCAAATATCAAACTCTGTAGGTCCAAGTCCAACAACTCTAGCCAACAACTAGTCTCCAAGTCTGATAATTCTAACCAGTAACAAATCTCTAGAGTTCCAATTCCACCCCTAACTATCAGGGGCTGGCAGCTCTCCTTAGCAATTGTCTTGTGGTCCTGGCATCTCCACTGCAACCCATGGACCATCCTCATGGCTCCATTGGGTCTCCATGCAGGCAATCCAGCAAACCTGCTCCATATTGCCAGTGGCCATTTCTAGAACACAGGACCATGTTGCACATTCAATGAACTCCTCCTGCATTTCTTTGTGGTCTATCAAGCTATGCTGATAGCACTCATTAGGCCAGAATTTCAAATTCATCCACATTCCTCCTGCAAAGGAGCTCCAAAAGCCCAAAGCAACAAAGTCAGTTTTCTAGCAACAACAATCCCACTCCTCTGTTACCAACCTTACTGTTGCAATCAGGTTCACATTGCTAGAGGAAAACACCCAGCCAAGAACAGTTTATGGGGATAAAAGGGTTTATTTTGGCTTACAGACTTGAAGGGAAGTTCCAGGATGGCAGGGGAAAACGATGGCATGAGCAGAGGGTGGACAACACCTCCAGGCCAACATGAGGTAGACAACAGCAACAGCAGAGTGTGCTAAACACTGGCAAAAGGAAGCTGGTTATGACATCCGTAATCCTGTCCCCAATAATACACTGCCTCCTGGAGGCTTCACTTCCTAAACTGCCACCAGCTGAGGACCTAGCATTCAGAACATGTAAGTTTATGGGGGACACCTGAATCAAACCACCACATGCACTCATACTTACACCAAGAATTTTTTGCTTTGTTTATTTATTTATTTATTTTTATTTTTCTTCTCAATTTTTATTAACATTCCATGATTATAAAAAAATATCCCATGGTAATACCCTCCCTCCCCCCACTTTCCCCTTTGAAATTCCATTCTCCATCATATCCCCTCCCCATCTCAATCAGTCTCTCTTTTATTTTGATGTCTTGATCTTTTCCTCCTCTTATGATGGTCTTGTTTAGGTAGTGTCAGGCACTATAAGGTCATGGATATCCAGGTGCTTTGTTTTTTTAAATATTTATTTATTTATTTATTTATTTGAGAGAGAGAGTGAGGGAGAGAAAGAGGCAGATGGCTGGGCATGGTATTGCATGCCATTAATCCCAGCAGGTAGGAGGAGGGATTGCTGTGAGTTCGAACCACCCTGAGAATCCAGAATGAATTCCAGGTCACCTTGGGCTAGAGTGAGACCCTACCTTGAAAAACCAAAAAAAAAAAAAAAAAGAGGCAGATAGAGAGAAAGCGAATGGGTGCGTCAAGGCCTCCAGCTGCTGCAAACAAACTCTAAACACATGCACCACCTTGTCCATCTGGTTTATGTGGGTTCAGGGGAATCAAACCGGCATCCTTTGGCTTTACAGGCAAGCGCCTTAATTGCTAAGCCATCTCTCCAGCCCATATACCAAGATATATATATTTTTTACACCAAGATTATTTTTTTTATTTTCAAGGTAGGGTCTCGCTGTAGCCCAGGCTGACCTGGAATTCACTGTGTAGTCACAGGGTGGCCTCAAACTCAGCCATCCTCCTACCTTTGCCTCCTGAGCACTGGGATTAAAGGCATGTGCCACCACGCCCCACTTATACCAAGATTTTTTAAAACTACTAAGAAACATAATATTTTTTTTCTATAAATGCATTCTTCTGAGGTCTTCCCTGTCTCAGTCAGCTGCATCCCTGACTCCACTGCTCAAGGTTCCTCCCCATGCAGGTGACTGAGCCCAGGGCCTGGTGCTTGCAGCAGGTCTCCTGCCACTGAGCTAAATCCCTGTCTTACGTCTGCATCTTGGCCCCACATCTTTCATTCTGACCATCTCCCACACCAAGGCCTGTCTTCCATGCCTCTGACACAGCTCTGTGCTCTCACTGTTACAGATGACTGTTGTCTTGTCTGTAGCAACCTGCTATGTTTTGTTTCCCTGCTCTTTCCTTTCTGGATCCTTCTGCACTGTTTGCTCCAGGCTTGCAGGTGTGCTTGAGAGAACACTTAACCTGCACGCTGGCCTTGAACACACGAGGTTCCTCCTACCACTGCTTCCCTAGTGCTGTGATTAAAGGCGTGCCCAACCTTGGCCCTGCTTCCCAGTACCCATGTAGAGCCTGATGCACAAAGTGGCCCATGCATCTGGAGTTTGCTTACAGTGTCAAGAGGCCCGGGGATGCCCGTTCTTTTCTTCCCTGCCTCCTTGCAAATAAATAAAAAATATTTTTTAATTAAAATTTTTTTGTTTAAAATTTTTTTAAATATTTTATTTTTATTTATTTATTTGACAGAGAAAGAGGGAGAGAGACAGAATGGGCATGCCAGGGCCTGCAGCCACTGCAAACGAACTCTGGATGTGTGCACCCCTTTGTACATCTGACTAACCTGGGTCCTGGGGAATTGAGCCTCGGTCCTTTGGCCTTGCAGGCAAGCACCTTAACAGCTATGCCATCCCTCCAGCCCTTTTTTTGTTTTATTGAGGTAGGGTCTCATTCTGGGCCAGGCTGAACTGAGATTCGCTCTGTAGTCTCAAGGTCACCTAAACTCATGGTGATCCTACCTCAGCCTCCCAAGTGCTGGGATTAAAGGTTTGTACCACCATGCCCAGCTTATTTTAAAGTATTTTATTTATTTATTGGGGAGGGGGAGGAAGGAATGAGAGAGAGAGAAAGAGGTGGATAGAGAGAGAATGGGTGTGTCAGGACCTCCAGACACTGCAAATGAATTCCAGATATATGCATCACCTTGTGCATCTGGCTTATGTGGGTCCTTAGGCTTCTTAGGCAAGTGCCTTAACCACTAAGCAATCTCTATAGCTCTAAAGAATGTGTGTGTGTGTGTGTGTGTGTGTGTGTGTGTGTGTGTATGTACAGTGTTTTTATATTTTTGTTTCTTTTATGGACAACTTTCATAATTGTAAACAATATCCCATGGTATTTCCTTCCCTCCCCCCTTCCCCTTTGAAACTCCACTCTCCATCATATCCCCTCCCCCTCTCAATCAGTCTGTCTTTTGTTTTATGTCATGATCTTTTCCTCCTAGTATGATGGTCTTGTGTAGGTAGTGTTAGGCACCGTGAGGTCATGGATATCCAGGTCATTTTGTGTCTGGGGGAGCACGTTGTAAGAAGTCTTACCCTTCCTTTGGCTCTTACATTCTTTCCACCACCTCTTCCACAATGGACCCTGAGCCTTGGAAGGTGTGATAGAGATATTGCAGTACTGAGCACTCCTCTGTCACTTCTCAGCCCCATGGTGCCTTCTGAGTCATCCCAAGGTCACTGCCATCTGAAAAGAGAAGGTTCTCTAACCAAAAGTAAGAGTAGCACTAATATATGAGTATGAACATTAAGAAGAGTGCTTACTGGGCAGTTTGGTGAGCATACTATATACATTTAGTGAGACACCAGCAGATGTTGTACCCCTAAGGCTCATGACGACCCTGTTGTAGGTTTTCAGTATCAGGGATATATTCCCTTTCATGGAGTAGGCCTCCAATCTAATTAGATAGTGGTTGTTTTCCCCCAGTACAGACATGCCGCTATTACACCCATTGGCTCATTTGGCCAGGCTTGCCAATTTTAAGACTTGCAGTCCGCTGTTGAGTATCTCCACTGGTGATTTCTCTCTCTCCCATTGAACTTCATGCAGCATAGCTTTTTCCAGCTTTCTGTCAGCTGGTCTACATGGAGGAGGTTTTTAAGCTCAGCTCCAGCAGGATTTCTCAGTGACCTTGCAGCCCAAGTATGAAATCTTTAGCAATAGAGTCTTACCATCTATTCCTGGTGGGAAACCAAGGGCCCCAGCAATGGCCTGTAATGTTTTGGTGGTATCAGTGAACTCCCTGGCCAACAACTCACTGGAAGGTATCCCATCCCTGGCTCTGAAAATTTTCTCATAACAATCTATGGCTTCTGAGTGTCCATTGTCCAAAAAAGTAGGTTTCAATATGACTTATTTATATCCTCTTATATTCTGATTGGCCCTTCTTCCATATTTCCTTTACTCAGTCTCTTTCCCTGACCTCACTTAGGCCTTTTCATCTCCATTAATCTATTCTTCTACTTACATATATATGATACCATCCTATTAAGTCCCCCCTCCCTTTATATTCCCTTTATCCCTCCTTTCTGGCTTACTGGCCTCTGCTACTGAGTTTTCTTCCTACTCAAATAGAAGTCCAATCATTTGTAGCTAGGATCCACATATGAGAGAGAACATGTGACATTTGGCTTTCTGGGCCTAGGTTACCTCACTAAGTATAATCCTTTCCAGATCCCTGCAAATTTCATAACTTCATTTTTCTTTACCGCTGAGTAGAACTCCATTGTGTAAATGTGCCACATCTTCATTATCCACTCATCAGTTGAGAGATCTAGGCTGGTTCCATTTCCTAGCTATTGTGAATAGAGTGGCAATAAACAAGGTTGAGCCAGTATCTCTAAGGTAGTCCTTAGGATATATGCTTAAGAGTGGTATATCTGGGTGGTATGGTAGATCTATTTTTAGCTGTCTTAGGAACCTCCACACTGATTTCCACAATAGCTGATCCAGGTTGCATTCCTACCAACAGTGGAGAAGGGTTCCTCTTTTTCCACATCCTCGCCATCATTTATGGTCGTTTGTTTTCATGATGGTAGCCAATCTGACAGGAGTGAGATGGAATCTCAAAGTAGTTTTAATCTGCATTTCCCTGATGACTAGGGATGTAGAACATATTTTAGATGCTTATATGCCATCTGTATTTCTTCTTTGAGAACTGTCTATTTAGTTCCATAGCCCATTTTTTAATTGGGTTGATTTCTTATTATTTAATTTTTTGAGTTCTTTGTATATTCTAGGTATTAATTCTCTATCAGATGTGTAGCTGGTAAAGCTTTTTTCCTATTCTATAGGTTGCCTCTTTGCTCTATTCACAGTGTCCTTTGCCATACAAAAGCTTTGTAATTTCATGAGGTCTCAGCAATTGATCTGTGGTTTTATTTCCTGAGCAATTGGGGTTATATTCAGAAAGTCTTTGCCAAGACCAATATGTTGAAGGGTTTCCCCTACTTTTTCCTCTAGCAGTTTCAGAGTCTTGGGTCTGATATTAAGATCTTTGATCCATTTTGACTTAATTTTTGTGCATGAAGAGAGATGAGCATCTATTTTCATCCTTTTACAGGTACATATCCAGTTTTCCCAGCACCATTTGCTGAGGAGGCTGTCTTTTCTCCAATGAGTATTTTTGTCTTTTTGTTTTGTTTTGTTTTTTTGAGGTATGGTTTCATTCTAGCCCAGGCTGACCTGGAATTCATTTTGTAGTCTCAGGGTGGCCTCTTACAGCAATCCTTCTACCACTGCCTCCTAAGTGCTGGGATTAAAGACGTGTGCTACCATGCCCAGCTATTTTTGGCATTTTTGTCAAAAATCAGGTGGCTATAGCTACCCAGACTTACATCTGGGTCCTCTATTCCGTCCCATTGATCTACGTGTCTGTTTTTGTGCCAGTACCATGCTGTTTTTGTTGCTGTGGCTCTGTAATATAGGTTAAAATCAGGTATGGTGATACCACCAGCCTTATTTTTGTTGCTCAGTATTGTTTTAGATATTTGAGATTTTTTTGTGCTCCCAAATGAATTTTTGGAATTTTTTTCTATTTTCATGAAGAATACCATTGGAATTTTGATGGGGATTGCATTAAATGTGTAGATTGCTTTTGATAAGATTGACATCTTCACAATATTGATTCTTCCAATCCAAGAACATGGGATGTCTTTCCATTTCCTAGTGTCTTCTGTAATTTCTCACTTGAGTGTTTTAATGTTTTCATTGTAGAGAGCCTTCACTTCCTTGCTTAGGTTTATTCTAAGTTTCTTTATATCTCTATATATAATGCAATTGTGAATGGGAGTAATTCTCTGATTTCATCCTCTGTGTGTTTGTTGTTAGCATATAGGAAGGCTACTGATTTCTGAGTGTTTATTTTGTATCCTGCTATATGGCTATAGGTGTTTATCAGCTCTAACAGTTTCCTGGTAGAGTCTTTAGGGTCCTTTATGTATAGAATCATATCATCTGCAAATAATGATAACTTGATCTCTTCCTTTCCAATTTATATCCCTTTTATGTGTGTCTCTTGCCTTATTGCTATGGCTAAGACTTCCAATACTATATTAAATAAGTGGGGACAGTGGACACCCTTGTCTTGTTCCTGATTTTGGTGGAAAAGCTTCAAGTTTTTCTCCATTTAGTATTATGTTGGCCGTAGGTTTGTCATGAATAGCCTTTATGATGTTGAGATATGTTCCTTTTCTTCCCAGTCTCTGTAGGTCTTTTATCATGAAGGGATGTTGGATTTTGTCAAATGCTTTTTCTGCATCTAATGAGATATCATGTGGTTTTTGTCCTTCAGTCCATTTACATAATGCATTACATTTATCGATTTGCATATGTTGAACCATCTCTGCATCTCTGGGATAAAGCCCTTTTGGTCAGGGTGAATGATCTTTCTGATACATTCTTGTATTCTGTTTGCCAATATTTTGTTGAGAATTTTTACATTTATGTTCATGAGGGAGATTGGCTTGTAATTTTCTTCTATCTTTGTCTGGTTTTGGTATCAGGGTGATACTGGCTTCATAGGAGTTTGGTAGGATTTCTTCCTTTTCTATTTTATGGAAAAGTTTAAGAAGCAGTGGTAAAATTCACCAGTGAATCCATCTGGGACTGGACTGTTTTTATTTGGGAGATTTTTGCGAACTGCTTGGCCTAAAGATTTTTTTTTTTCAAGGTTGGGTCTCGCTCTAGCCCAGGCTGACCTGGAATTCACTACATAGTCTCAGGGTGGCCTCGAACTTACAGCAATCCTTCTACCTCTACCTCCCAAGGGCTGGGATTAAAGGTGTGCAGCACCACGCCCAGCTCTAAAGAATATTTTTAAAAATGTTATTTGGCCAGGTATGTGGCATACACCTTTAATCCCAGCCCTCAGGAGGCAGAGGTAGGAGGATCACTATGAGTTTGAGGCCAGCCTGAGACTACAGAGTGAGTTCCAGGTCAGCCTGGGCTAGAGCGAGACCCTACCTTGAAAAACCTAATATTAAAAAAAATAATTAAAAAATTTAAAAATTTTTTGTTTATTTTTATTTATTTATTTGAGAGCAACAGACAAAGAGAGAAAGAGGCAGAGAGAGAGAGAGAATGGGTGCGCCAGGGCTTCCAACCACTGCAAACAAACTCCAGACGTGTGTGCCCCCTTGTGCATCTGGCTGAGGTGGGTCCTAGGAATTGAGCCTCGAACCAGGGTCCTTAGGCTTCACAGGCAAGCGCTTAACCACTAAGCCATCCCTCCAGCCCTTAATTAGATTTTTTACTTCATTTGTTTATTCATTTGCAAGCAGACAGAGAGAGAGATAAGATAGAGAATGGGTGTCCCAGGGCTTCTAGCCACTGCAGATGAACTCCAGATGCATGTGCCCCCTTATGCATCTGGTTATGTGGGTACTGGGGAATTGCACCTGGGTCCTTTGGCTTTGCAGGCAAGCACTTTAACCGCTAAGCCATCTCTCTAGCCCCCCCAATAAATGTTTTTAAGCTGGGCATGATCGCACACACTTTTAATTCCAGCTCTCAGGAGGCTGAAGTAGAGAATCAGTGTGAGTTTGAGGTCAGCTTGATACTACATGGTGAATTCTAGGTCAGCCTGAGCTACTGTGAGATCCTACATCAAAAAAACAAAAAACTTTTTTCTTTAAAGATATTTATTTACTTTAATCCCAGCACTCGGGAGGCCGAGGTAGGAGGATTGCTGTGAGTTTGAGGCCACCCTGAGACTCCATAGTTAATTCTAGGTCAGCCTGGGCTAGGGTGAGACCCTACCTCGAAAAACCAAAAGAAAAAACAAGATATTTATTTACTGGTTTTTCACTATGTAGTCTCAGGGTGCCCTTGAACTCACAGCGATCCTCCCACCTCTGCCTCCAAAGTGCTGGGATTAAAGGCATGTGCCACCACACCCAGCCACATTTCTTATTTTATTTTTAATGATCTGAGCTGGACCAAGAGCTCCGTAGTGGAGCATTGTATAGTGTTTGCAAGGCCATGAGTTTGATCCCCAGTTCCACAGCAATCAAAGCTTCAAAGAGTAATTTGTAAAAATTTAATTTTGATTTTTCAAAGTCATAACATATGTAACATACAGCTATGGCTACATTCTGACTCAAAATGATACAAGGCATGCTGATTTTAGAGCCAAGTGTGTAAATGCTTTTGGATGCTACATGTCAGTTTTAGTAGTTTATTCAAGAAACATGACTTGACTATGTAGAGAGCATATCAATGCTGGTTGAACGGACCATAATATCATTGTTTAGGTATGATTCTATAATATGCTTAGTAATCTCTCTTTCCTGACCCTCATTTTTTGTGTTTTGTTTCATGTTTAGGATCATCATGCCTAGAGGTGGTAACATAAAAAAGGCTCTTCCACTTCAGAGTTCTTGTTCAACAAGTGAATCTCACAAACAGCTGGAGTTTTTGCCTGACAGGCTGGGAGCAAAGCTTCTTCCTTTCCAGAAAGATGGTATCATTTTTGCTCTCAGAAGACACGGCAGGTAAATTAATTTTACAGGGCATGTTAATAATGTTAACTTGCTGACGAATGTATTAAACAAAAGGAAAGCTCCTCTCTGCACCCTTCTTTTCATGCATTGTAATTTTTCTTCAGTATAATTGATTGTAATTAAATTACTTCACCTGTTTACTATAATCATCATGTACTCCCAGTGGAATTACATTGAACACATTCTAATTTATTTATTTTTATTTTGTGGTTTTTTTTTTTGGTTTTTTGAGGTAGGGTGTCACTGTAGCTCAGGCTGACCTGGAATTCACTATGGAGTCTCAGGGTGGCCTTGAACTCACGGCGATTCTCCTACCTCTGCCTCCCGAGTGCTGGGATTAAAGGCGTGTGCCACTATGCCCGGTATCTAATTTATATTTTAAAAAATGTTTATTTATTTGCATATGTGTATATATGGTTTATGTGTACCACTGTGTGCATGTAGTGGTCAGAGGACATCTTCCAGGTGTCTGTGTTCTTCTTTTACCTCCTTTGAGACCAGGTCTCTTGTCACTGCAAATAAATGTCAGTTTAGCTGGCCCATGATCTCTAGATTTACATGGGTGCTGGAGAATTGAACTTGGGTTGGCAGACTTTGCAAGCAAGCACCTTTTACCTTTTATTACTGAACCATCTCCTGAGCTCCAACAAATTCTAATTTATGCTTCTCTTTCTTTCTTTCTTTTCTTTTCTCTATTTCTCTTTTTTTTGTTGTTATTGTTTAATTTTTTGTGGTAGGGTCTAGCTCTAGCTCAGGCTGACCTGGAATTCACTATGTAGTCTCAGGGTGCCTTCAAACTCACAGTGATCCTCCTACCTCGGGCTCATCATTATCGGGAATAAAGTTGTACATCATCATGTGTTGCAGCCTGGTTGCATTGCTGGGAGAAAACACCCAACCAAGAGCAGCTTGTGGAACAAAAAGTTTATTTTGGCTTACAGACTCAAGGGGAAGCTCCATGATAGCAGGGGAAAACGATGACATGAGCAGAGAGCAGAGGGTGGACATCACTTCCTTAACAACATTAGGTGGACAAAAACAGCAGGAAAGTGTGCCAAACACTGGCCAGGGGAACCTGACTATAATACCCATAAGCCTGCTCCCAACAATACACTACCTCCAGGAGACATTAATTCCCAAATCTCTATCAACTGGGAATCTAGCATTCAGAGCACCTAAGTTTATTGGAGACACCTGAATCAAACCACCATGTTTCACCCCTGGCCACCATAAACTGATAACCACCCATGATGAAAAATGTAATGCAGCCGGGCGTGGTGGTGCACGCCTTTAATCCCAGCACTTGGGAGGCAGAGGTAAGAGGATTGCCATGAGTTCGAGGCCACCCTGAGACGACATAGTGAATTCCAGGTCAGCCTGAACTAGAGTGAGACCCTACCTCGAAAAACCAAAAAAAAAAAAAAAAAAAAAAAAAAATGTAATGCATTCAGTCTGGCTTTAAATGTCCCCATAGTTTTTATCAATCCTAATGATGTTCAAACATCCCCATAATCCAAGGTCTTTTATTTGAGCCATAATACCAAAATACCCATAATGGATCCAGGTGTGGTTGTGCACACCTTTATTCCCAGCACTTGGGAGGCAGAGGTAGGAGGGTCGCCATGAGTTTGAGGCTACCCTGAGACTACAGAGTGAATTCCAGGTCAGCCTGGGCCAGAGTGAGACCCTGCCTTAAAAAAAAAAAAAAAAAAAGAGAAGCATAATGGCACAAAATGAACATTCACACTGCAAAAGATGGCATTGGGTATAGCAAAGAAATATTCAACCAATACAAGATTTAAACAAGGCAGACATCCAACTCCGTAGCTCCAAGTCCAACAACTCTAGTCAGTGACAAATCTGTAAGTTCAATAGTTCTAACCGGCAACAAGTCTCTGGAGTTCCAATTCCACCCCTCCAGCTAGGCTACTCACAGTCTTGGAAAACTTCATCCATGGCTGGCAGCAATCATTGGCAGTCATCTCGTGGTCCCGACATTTCCACTGGGTCTCCACTGCAACCCATGGTTCATCCTCACGGCTCCATGGTGTCTCCATGCAGGCATCCAGCAAACCTGCTTCATGCTGCCCATGGCCTTTTCCAAAACACAAGATCATGCTACAAATTCAATGACCCTCTCTTTCCTGCATTTCTCATACTCCACAATACCAGGTGGGGTGCCAATTTGTTAATCCAGGGGGGAATAAAGCAGACTGAAAAACAGAACACTTCTTCCTCTTTCAGGCCCCTTTGAAAGACTCTGCATTCTTTCTGTTGTCATAATGTAGGTCAGTTGGCCCAATCTCAGTGGCTGTAATCACTCAAACAATGGCAGCTGAATAGGCAGCAGTTTTGGACCAAAGATTTCATTTATGTGCCATATCCCCCTGCTCACACCAGTCCATTTCTATGCAGTACAACCCTGCACAGGACACAGGCATAACAGCAAGTTTCTCACACAAACTGCTTCTAGCCCAGTCCAGGCAAAGCTCTTTCTCACCCTCATAAGCCAAACCTCATAGTCCATAGTTCTTACTGCATTCAGGTCTTTCAACTCTGACCAGGATGGTCATCACACCCAGGTTCAATTCCCCACTACCCAAATAAAACCAGCTATACAAAGTGGCACATGTTTCTTGAGTTGATTTGCAATGACAGGAGGCCCTGGTTCTCCTATACCTCCCTCCTACCTCATTCTTAGTCTCTTTCTCTCTTAAATAAATAAAATATTCTTTTTAAAAAACTTTACTTATTTATTAGAGAGAGAGAGAGAAAGAGGAAGATAGAATGCAAATGAACACATGCATGATCCTCTTACCTCAGCCTTTTGAGTGCTGGGATTAAAGGTGTGTGCCATCACACCTGGATGTAAGTACTTTAAAAGTTGTGTTCAAGACTAGACAACTTAGGTGTTTGTCTGCAAAGCAAAACGACCCTGGCTTGATTCCCCAGTGTCAAAATATAGCCAGATGCACAAATTGGTGCATGCATCTGGAGTTTGGTGTAGCAATCAGAGGCCCTGATAGACCTATTCTCTTTCTCTCTCTCTCTTTCTTTTCTTCCTCCCTTCCTCTCTCTCTCTCTCTCTTTCTTTGTGTATCTCTCTCTGCTTGCAAACAAATATATTTTTTTAGCTGGGCATGGTGGCGCATGCCTTTAATCCCAGCACTCGGGAGCAGAGGTAGGAGGATTGCCATGAGTGATTTCCAGGTCAGCCTGAGCTAGAGTGAGACCTTACCTCAAAAAAGCAATAAATAAATAAATAAATATTTTTAGAAATTGATGCTGGGTGTGGTGGCACACACCTTTAATCCAAGCACTCGGGAGGTAGAGGTAGGCAGATCGCTGTGAGTTTGAGGCCGCCCTGAGACTACATAGTGAATTCCAGGTCAGCTTGGGCTACAGTGAGACCCTACCTCAGAAAAACAAACAAAAAAAAAGTGTTCACTTAGGTCCTGGCTTCAGAATTTTCAGGGTAGTGTGCTCTGGAGTCTTAAAGAATCACTCTACAGATGGTTTATTTATTACAAAGGGAATACTTACAAAATGTTCAAAGTTAGCAGCACTAGTAGTGAGTTAGCTCCTGCATGGTTCAGAGGAGAGACATATTACCTGTGTGGAGTTCTTATTGGAAATATTGGACATCTAATTATGAGGAAATAGGAAAAGCCGCAGACAGGACATTTGACCTGGACTGTTTATAGGCTTCAATGTGCTGAAAAATCAAGGGAAGCAATGAAAATATTATAAATTGAGACAGACCTAAGGAGTAGAACAACTGAAAGTAATAAACCTTGATTAGATCCTGAATCATTTAAAAGAAAATATTTATTGGACTTTTTCACAATTACTTGGAGATTTTCCTCTGAACTCTATTTAAATGATATTATTAAATTAATGCTCATTATCTTAGATGAGGTAATGGTGTTATGGTTGAATAGAATGTTCTTGTTATTGAGAAATGCTTGACAAAGAATTTTGGGATGAAGAGTCATGCTATGTGTAGCCCATGGCCTACACTTCCCAAACCAGAGAATATGTTTAGAGAAACTCTGGGTGGATAAGCCAAGATGTTAATAGTATAAATCTGGTGAGTAGTATTGGTGAGTGCTGGATTCTGGTAAGTGTATTGTCTTTTTTTTGGGGGGGGGAGGGGCTCAAGTTAGTGTCTTGCTCTAGCCCACACTGTCCTGGAATTCACTATGCAGTCTCAGAGTGGCCTCGAACTCATGGTGGTCCTCCTACTCCAGTGCTGGGATTAAAGGCTGCACCACCACGCCTGGATGCAAATTATCTATTTTAGTGTCATCTTAAATTATCTTTATCAGTAGTAACAGATTTATGGTTGTCATTTTTTGAATTTTGTTACAGAAGTCTGTGTCTACTGCAGGGTCATGAAGCAAATGTTCAGTTTTCTTCCATATGTCTATTGTTTTACTTTTTACATCAGCTAGATTTACAGTCCACTAGGAATAATTTATGTTTATGGTACGAGGTAGGGGTCACAATTGATCATTTGTTTGTGTATGTGTGTAGAGTATATGTGTATGTGTGTTTATATATGTGTGGGTGCACAGATATGCAGGTGCGCATATACATGTGAGCATGAGGTTGATGTCAAGTGTCTTCCTCTCACTCTTCTCCACTTTATTTTTACTGAGGCAGGATCTCTCACTTAAACTAAGTTTGGTTTATTTGAGACAGGATTTCATGTAGGCAGGTTGTCCTCCAAAGAAGACTTTGAACTTCTGATCCTCCCACATCCACCTCCCAAGTTCTAGAATTACAGGCATGCACCACTCTAGTTGCACACTCTAGTGCTGGGAATGAAACTCAGGTCTTCATGTATGCTGTGGAAGCACTCTATCTGGTGAGCCATATCACCAGCCCTCCCTTTGTTTTCTAAAAATATGTATATATACTCTATACCTATAAAAATACTGATATTCTGCCGGGTGTGGTGGCGCACGCCTTTAATCCCAGCACTCGGGAGACAGAGGTAAGAGGATCACCATGAATTCGAGGCCACCCTGAGACTACAGAGTGACTCCAGGTCAGCCTGGGCTAGAGTGAGACCCTACCTCAAAAAAAAAAAAAAAAAAAAAAAAAAAACTGATATTCTTGGGTTGGAAAGATGGCTTAGTAGTTAAGGTACTTGTCGACAAAGCCAAAGGACCCAGGTTCAATTCCCCAGGACCCATGTAAGCCAGCTACATAAGGTGGTGCATGCATCTGGAATTTGTTTGCAGTAGCTGGAGGTCCTGGCACACCCATTCTCTCTTCCTCTCTATCTATTTCTCTCTCAAATAAATAAATAAATAAATAAATAAATAAATAAATAAAAATAATACATTCTTTTCTTTACTAAGTTTGGATAATCTTTGCATTTATTTCTTCTTTCCTTTGGTAGCTTGTGATCTGTTTTCTCAGGCTGCAGTTATTCTCTTCTGTGATGATCATTTCAAAAGCTAAGTAGCTTTACTTCAGTCCATTTTGCAACATCTCCTTGGTCTGAAATTATTTTACCACAGTTTCTTTGGAGGACCTAAGAGGAAATGTGTTCTCCTGTTTCTTGCATTAAAAAAACAAAACAAAACAACAACAACAAAAAAACATGTCTTTTCTTGGAGCTGGGGAGATGGCTCGGTGGTTAAAGCACTTGCAAATCCTGCAGTGCCTGGTTCAAATCCCTAGTACCCACGTGAAGCAAAATGCATAAAGTGGCTCATGTGTCTGGGATTTGTTTCCAGTGGCAGGATACCCTGGCATGCATATTTATTGTCAATCTCTCTCTCTCTCTCTCTAAAATACATAAGTACGCCGGGTGTGGTGGCGCATGCCTGTAATCCCAGCACTCGGGAGGCAGAGGTAGGAGGATCGCTGTGAGTTTGAGGCCACCCTGAGACTACAGAGTGAATTCCGGGTCAGCCTGGGCTAGAGCGAGACTCTACCTCAAAAAAAAAATAATAATAAAATACATAAGTAGAATACACTTTAGAGTCTTTTCTGTGACTTCTGATTGGAATGGCCTTTCTGCCGGAGGTAGCTCCTTAGTCTCTTTATCTTTTCTGGCTGACAAAGACCTTGTTCTCCTCTTTGCTTAGATTGTCTAAGTGATCTCGTTTTTATTTTATTTTATTTATTTATTTATTTGGTTTTTCAAGGCAGAGTCTTGCTGTAACCCAGGCTGACCTGGAATTCATTATGTAGGCGCATGGTGGCCTCAAACTCCTGGCCATGATCCTTCTACCTCTGCCTCCCAAGTGCTGCAATTGAAGGCATGGGCCACCCTCTTGTTTTTATTTTTTGTTTGTTTTGTTTTTCTTCAGTATTCATTTTGGCAGTCCAAGAGCAGACTATGTCTTGGCAATTACTTCTGTGCATCTCTTTTTCTATGTACTCTATTCTTTTCATTCTGGTTTGTTTTTCTTTATTTCTGGAAGTTGTAGCTTTTTTGTTTCTTGAGATGGTTTCATAGAGAGCAGGCTGGCCACAAACTCACCATGTAGATGAGGATGACCTTGAAATCTCAGTGCTGTTGCTGTCTCTGAGTATTGGGATTACTACCACAGCAGGGACTTCCCCTGTTCTCTCCTTTCTATCTATAACTCTCCCTCCCCCATCATTCAAAGAAAAATGTGCTTTTCTGCTATGATCATTAAAAGGCCATCTTGGGAAGGTCTAGAGCCATGGTCTAGACTGACACCTACTGTCTTTATGGCATGATTTTTACTTTTTTTTTTCCTTTGGTTTTTCGAGGTACAGTTTCACTCTAGTCCAGGACTGACCTGGAATTCACTATGTAGTCTCAGGGTGGCTTTGAACTCATGGTGATCCTCCTACCTCTGCCTCCCAAGTGCTGGGATTAAAGGTGTGCGCCACCACGCCCGGCTATGGCATGATTTTTATATGTAGTTGGTGTCTGTGATAGTTTGAAAGTATGTCCCCTATAGATTCAGGTTTTTTTTGTTTTTGTTTTTTTTCGAGGTAGGGTCTCACTCTATCCCAGGCTGACCTGGAATTCACTATGCAGTCTCAGGGCGGCTTTGAACTCACAGTGATCTTCCTACCTCTGCCTTCCAACTGCTGGGATTAAAGGTGTGCGCCACCATGCCTGGCTTCAGGTGTTTTATTAAAGTTCATAACTTGGGTCTCCAGCAGCCTGGCTGGAGGAGGTGTCACTGAGGCATATCCTGGGGTCCAGCCCTAAGGTGTATTTGGGGGCAGATCTGATTTTCAGTCCAAAGGTGTGCAGAGAAGCCTGAGTTCTGGAGGGGCCCCTACTGCTTGCTGCCAAGTTTATGTTTGCTGCTTTTGGCATTTGCTAGATGGCTGTTTGGTTGTTTCCCTTTTTTTTTTGGATGGATGGATGGATGGATGGAAGCAGCATCTTCCACTATTGATGGAACTTCCCCGAATCTGTATGCTTGAAATAAACCCCTTCCTCCC
Source organism: Dipus sagitta (assembly GCA_036346955.1). Lineage (NCBI taxonomy): Eukaryota > Metazoa > Chordata > Mammalia > Rodentia > Dipodidae > Dipus > Dipus sagitta. Next base: position 167,697,012 of record CM070773.1, read on the forward strand.
ATAAAGTGTGGCTGGTTTGGATGTTCTTCTGGGTCCGGTTCAATTCCCCAGTACCCATAAAGCTAACTGCATGAGGCTCATGCATCTAGAGTTCATGTGCAGGACAAGATGCTCTGGTGTGCCTACTCTCTCTCTTTCTGTCGCTCTCTCTCTCTCTCTAATAAATAAATAAATACACACATATATGTAAACATTTCTATTTATTTGGAAGGGGGGGGGGGAGAAAGAGAAAGTATAGGTATACCAGGGCCTCCTGCTACTGCAAATGAACTCCAGATGCATGCATCACCTTGTGACTTGGCTTTATGTGGGTACTGGGGAATTGAACCCAGGCCGTCAGACTTTGCACGCAAGTGCCTTTAACCCCTGAGCCATCTTTCTATCCCTATTAAATATTTTTAAAAATATTTTATTTTTAGTTATTTATTTACTTGACAGAGAAAGAGGGAGAGAGAGAGAAAGAGAGAATGGGTGTGCCACGGCCTCCAGCCACTGCAAATGAACTCCAGACACGTGCACCCCCTTGTGTATCTGGCTAATGTAGGTCCTGGGGAATTTAACCTGGGTCCCTTGGCTTCACAGGCAAATGCCTTAACTGCTAAGCCATCCCTCCAGTCCCCTATTATATTTTTTAGTTATTTATTTTATTTATTTAAAAGACAGTGAAAGGGCTGGAGAGATGACTCAGCAGTTAAGGCACTTACCTGTAAAGCCTAATGACCCAGGTTCAATTCCCCAGGACCCACGTAAAGCCTGATACATGAAGTAGTGTATGCACCTGGAGTTCATTTGCAACAACTAGAAGTCCTGGCACACATTCACTATCTCTGCCTCTCTCCTTGCAAATAAATTTAAAAATATTTAATTAAAAAAATAGAATGAGAGAGAGAAAGAGGCAGGTAAAGAACAGGTGCACCAGGGCCTCCAGCCACTTCAAATGAACTCCAGACACATGTAACACCTTATGCATCTGGCTTTACATGGGTACTGGGGAATTGAACCTGAGTCCTTTGGCTTTGCGGGCAAGCACTTAACCACTAAGCCATCTCTTTAGCCTCCTATTTTTTTAAAAAAAATATTTTACTTATTTACTTATTTGAGAGAGACATACAGAGAGAGGCAGATAGATAGAGAATGGGTGCACCAGGGCTTCCTGCCACCACAAAATGAACTCCAGACAAATTGCACCACTTTGTGCATCTGGCTTTATGTGAGCACTGGGATATATAGGCTAAAGTACTCTTTCAGAATGTCCTCTCAGATTTTTAGTTTTCTTGTCTTCTTTTTTGTTTGTTTGTTTTTTGGGTTTGTTTGTTTGTTTGTTTTGAGGTAGGGTAGCATTCTAACCCAGGCTGAACTGGAACTTACTCTGTAGCCCTGGCTGGCCTTGAATTCACAGTGATCCTCCTACCTCACCTTCCTGAGTGCTGTGATTAATGGCATACACCACTATGCTTGGCAAATTTTTTTTTTTAACATTTAATGTTTTAGGTGACCAAGCTAATCCCAGCACTCAGGAGACAAGGGTAGGAGGATTGTCGTGAGTTCGAGGCTAACCTGTGACTACATAGTGAATTCCAGGTCAACCTGAGCTAGAGTGAGACCCTACCTCAAAACAACAACAACAACAAAAATTAGTGACAAATTCTCTTATTTTGTCATTTAGATTTTTTTCTTTTTAAAATTTTATTTATTTATTCATCTATTTATTTATTTAAGAGAGAGGAAGAGAGAATGGGCATGCCAGGGCCTCTCAGCCACTACAAATGAACTCCAGACACATGTGCCACCTTGTGCATCTGGCTTATATGGGTACTGGAGAATTGAACCTGGGTCCTTAAGCTTTATAGGCAAGCACCTTAACTGCTAAGTCATCTCTCTAGCCTTCATTTAGATTTTTATGTATCTCTCAAGTTTTTCCAAGATGGTGAGTAACCATGTAGCAAACCTTTGTATCTTTAACCATCCAGCTCAGTATTAGATATATTCTTTAAGTATATTACTATTTATTAAGGATCACTTGCATACATATGTATTGGATACATGTATTTATAAATATACACAATTGACATACAATGCATGAACATTTTCTTCTTTTTAGTTAATTAACTTTGTCTGGTTTTATAGAGAATTTGTATTTGTTTTGATTTTTTTGAGACAGTCTAGCCCCAGGCTGACCTGGAACTCACTCTGTAGCCCTAGCCTGGCCTTAGACTCATACCTTACACTCTCAAGTTCTGGAATTAAAGGTGTCCCCTATGCCCAGCTTTTTTTTTTTTTTTTTTTTTTTTGTGGGAAAAAATGAAGTTTATTTTGGCTTATAGGCTCAAGGGGGAAGCCAAAGGACCAGGTTTGATACCCTAGGACCCACGTTAGCCAGATGCGCAAGGGGGTGCACGTGTCTGGAGTTTGTTTGCAGTGACTGGAAGCCCTGGTGTGCCCATTCTCTCTCTCCCCCTCTTTCTCTGTAAAATAAATAAATAAAAATATTTTTAAAAAACCTGGAAGCGGGCAGAAGAGATGGCTTAGCAGTTAAGGCACTTGCCTGCAAAGCCTAAGGACCCATGTTTGATTCTCCAGGTCCCATGTAAGCCAGACCCACAAGGTGACGCAAGCACACACAGGTGCACATGTACACAAGATGGCACACACCTGTGAAGTTTGATTGCAGTGGCTGGAGGCCCTGGCATGCCAATTGTCTCTTCTTCTTCCTCTCTCTCATAAAAAAAATTATAAAAACAAAAAACACTGGAAGGAATAAGTTGGAAAAATTTAACTAGTTACATATAACTTGAATTGTATGTATAATTGATAAACCAAATCTTGGCCTTCTTTTTTGTTTTTTTGAGGTAGGTTCTCACTCTAGCCCAGACTGACCTGGAATTCACTCTGTAGTGTTAGAGTAGACTCGAACTCATGGTGATCTTCCTACTTCTGCCTCCTGAGTGCTGGGATTAAAGGTGTGTGCCACCATACCTGGCTTTATTAATTAATTAATTAATTAATTTGTGAGCCCCAGCAATTCTCTAGTCTCTGCTTCCTGTGGGAGTAGGGTTATAGTCACATGTTTCCATGTCCAGCCGTTTACATGGGCATTGGAGAACCAAACTCAGCTGGTCCCAGGCCTCCTTCAGCTCTCATACTCGCATTGAAGCACTCTCAACCTCTGATCCATCTCTATACCCCCTTCTTTGTTGATTTCTTTAAAAAAATGTGTGTCTAAGTGCATAGCCATGGCACATGTGTGGAGATCAGGAGACAACTTCAGGTACTGGTCCTCTCCTTCTACCTTGTTTGAGATGGTGTCTTCGTGTTTGCTGCTGTATGTGCCAGGCTAGCTGGTCCATGAGTGCCCAGGGATTCTTCTGTCTCAGTCTCCTATTTGCTGTAGGAGCATTGGGATCACAGATGCTCATGCTGTTTGTTGGGTTTGGCTTTACATGAGTTGTGAGAAATCAGAACTCTGGTACTCATGTACCTACACACAAGCACTTTATCCACACTGCATCTCCCATCACTCCTCCATCCATCCACCCATCTATCATCTATCTGTCTATCTGTCTGTCTATCTATCTATCTATCTATCTATCATCTATCTATCTATCTATCTATCCATCTATCCGTCTATCCATCTATCTGTCTATCATCTATGTATCTATCTACCTTTCTTTCTTTCTGTTTTCTTTCTTTTCTTTTCTTTTTTTTTTTGGTGTGAGACAGTCTCACTATGTAGCCACTGTTTTGGAACTCACTGTGTAATTCATGCTAGCCTAAAACTTGCCACAATCCTCCTGCCTCACCCTTGCAAGTAGTGAGCTTATAGGCATGAGCCACCATGCAGTTTGTATGAATCTTTCAAACATAGTGTTGTATGGAAGAAACCAGGCACAAAAGACATGTTAATTATAAATATGTGTGTTAATTGTATATGTCCATTTTTGTAAACATATCAGATACTAGTTTATATGAAACTACTTGTGTTAATTGTATGTAACGTATTAATGGTGTTAGGAGTCAGGCAGTGGACAACCTTTGGGTGGCTGGGTATAAAAGAAATAGGCCTCCTGGGGGGCTCTGGGGTGTTTGTAATATTGTTTCTTACAGTTGGTGTTTGTCTGGGTATGTTCTTTTTATGAATATTCTTAAATTTTCTTTTTTAATTTATGTTTAATTTTCTACAACCTCTATATATATACATAATTTACCATGATCATAATCCCCTCCCACCTCTCTTCTTTTCCCTTTCCTTTGTTCTTCTCCCTCCACTGAATCCCTTTTTCTTTCCAGCTAGTCTCTTTTCTTTTCTTTTCTTTTTTCAAGGTAGGGTCTTACTCTGGCCCAGGCTGACCCGGAACTCACTCTGTATCTCAAGGCTGGCCTTGAACTTAGAGTGCTCTTCCTGCCTCTGCCTTCCAAGTGATGGGATCCATGCCTTGCCCTTTTCTATTTTGATGTCATCATTTTATTCCCTCCTGTTATACAGATCTTCTGTAGGTAGCATCAGTTGCTGTGAGGTCATGAGTACCGTGGCCACTTTGTGTCTGAAAGACAGTACTGCAAAGCACTCCTCCTCTTCCTTTAGCTCTTCTATTCATTCGCCATCCCTTCTGCAATAGTCCCTGAGTCTTGGAAGGTGTGATGAGATGTCTCAGTGCTGAATACTGCACTGTCTGTTCTTTTCAGTACTTTGCTGAGATTTCAGTCTTCCCAGCAGCCACCACCGTGGGAAAGAGAATCTTCTCTAATCAAAATTGAGAGTAGCATTAATATATTGGCATAAACATATATAGAGGACTATTGGGCGAGCATAATATCTCTTTAGCCAAATAACAATAGTACTTTCTCCTCTAGGGTTTATGACCTCCCCAGCCATAGGCTTTTGATTAGGTTTTCAGTACCAGGAATGTATTTCCTCCCATTTTAAATGAATTCTTTATGTGTAAGGATTGAGTGAATCTAAGAAAGAGTCTAAGAGTCCTCCTTTTGTTTTCTTTTTAGTGTTGGGGAACAGTAACAAAATATTAGAGGATATATTAATATCCTCTTGCAGCAGTTAACACTGGTCTCTGTATGAGTGAATGTTTGCTTCCATCCTTAGAAAATGCAGAAACTGTCTGACGTGGTGGTGCATGCCTTTAATGCTAGTATTCTGGAGGCAGAGGTAGTAGAATTCCCATGAGTTCAAGGCCACCCTGAGACTACATAGTAAATTCCAGGTCAGCCTCAGCTAGAGCGAGACCCTACCTCGAAAAACAAAACAAAGCAAAACAAAAATATGCAGAAACCCACGGATGAAGTACAAAGTAGACTAGCCCTTTGCCTGCAGAGTAAAAATGCTGCAATTTTGTAATTTGCTGGGCATGGTAGTGTACGCCTTTAATCCCAGCACTTAGGAGGCAGAAGTAGGAGGATTGTCATGAATTTGAGGACACCCTGAGACTACATATGAATTCCAGGTCAGCCTGGGCTGGCGAGACCCTACCTTGAAAAACCAAAAAGGAGGTGCTGGAGAAATGATACAGTGGTTAAGGCACTTGCCCGCAAAGCCTAATGACTCAAGTTTGATTCCCTAGTACCCATGTAAAGCTAGATGCACAAAGTAGCACATACATCTGGAGTTCATTGGCAGGGGCCGGAGTACCTGGCATGCCCATTCTCTCTGTGTCTGCTTGTCTTTTATCCTTGCTTGCAAACAAATGAATAAATAAAAATTTTAAAAATAAAATAAATGGTGCAATTCTTATCTGCTCATGGAGATATCTGTCAATATTCTGCTGAAAGCCACAGTATATGAATGGGAGTGTGGTTATAAGTTCAAGGTATAGAGGACCTGAGACAAACTTTCTTGAGCCCAAGATTTTAATTTCTGGCAGGAGACTAAAAGACACTTTGGAATAGCCAGTAAGGGAAGTTGGTAGTTCCAGGGTTTTTCAGGGAGGGAGGAGGGTCCAGCACCGAGAGGGTGAGCCCTTGAATGGGATGTGAATTGAGGGGGTGTTGAGCACCTGTGATCCAAGTGTAGATGACCAAGTTATCTGGACCGCCTCTTAAACAGATCTCCACATGGAGGCACAAGTAGCGGTTTGGCGGAGGTAGCATTGCCTATTATAGTCCTGCGGCCATGAGACTTGGTCACCTTCTCTAGTTTATTTTTATTTGAGAGCAACAGGCAGAGAGAGAAAGAGGCAGATAGAGAGAGAGACAGAGAGAGAGCGAATGGGCTTGTCAAGGCCTCCAGCCACTGCAAACGAACTCCAGATGCTTGTGCCCCCTTGTTCATCTGGCTAACGTGGGTCCTGGGGAATCGAGCCTCAAATGGGGTCCTTAGGCTTCACAGGCAAGCACTTAATCACTAAGTCATCTCTCCAGCCTGGAAGTTGTTTTTTGAGTGGTTCTGGGTCTATGGTACCTCTCAAACATCTGTCCATCATGTATGTAATTACATCTCCCTCACCACTTTTTTGTTGTTGTTTTTATTTTTTCAAGAAAGGGTCTCATTATAGCCTAGGCTGACCTGGAACTTACTCTAGTAGTTAGTCTCAGGCTGGCCTCAAACTCATGGTGATCCTCCTACCTCTGCCTACCAAGTTCCAAAATTAAAACTGTGAGCCACCATGTTTGGCTCCCTCCCCTTTTTTTATTTTGGGATTTCTGATTTAGAGCAAATGTCTTCTGACACGTGGATACGTGACTTTTAACTTGTTGTGATAACTGAAGTGTATTGAAACTGACTCCTAGATATCATTGAGACCTTATGTGGAGGTTTTGGCAAGGTGGTGAGTGGAGGATCTAGCAGGAGAGTGCAGCTCCTCCTGTACGTGGAGGTTCCATCAGGAGAGTGCAGCTCCTCCTGTACGGGGAGGTTCCATCAGGGGAGTGCAGCTCCTCCTGTACGTGGAGGTTCCATCAGGGGAGTGCAGCTCCTCCTGTACGTGGAGGTTCCATCAGGAGAGTGCAGCTCCTCCTGTACGTGGAGGTTCCATCAGGGGAGTGCAGCTCCTCCTGTACGTGGAGGTTCCATCAGGGGAGTGCAGCTCCTCCTGTACGTGGAGGTTCCATCAGGGGAGTGCAGCTCCTCCTGTACGTGGAGGTTCCATCAGGGGAGTGCAGCTCCTCCTGTACGTGGAGGTTCCATCAGGGGAGTGCAGCTCTTCCTGTACGTGGAGGTTCCATCAGGGGAGTGCAGCTCCTCCTGTACGTGGAGGTTCCATCAGGGGAGTGCAGCTCCTCCTGTACGGGGAGGTTCCATCAGGGGAGTGCAGCTCCTCCTGTACGTGGAGGTTCCATCAGGGGAGTGCAGCTCCTCCTGCAAGTGGAGGTTCCATCAGGGGAGTGCACCTCCTCCTGTACGTGGAGGTTCCATCAGGGGAGTGCACCTCCTCCTGCACGTGGAGGTTCCATCAGGGGAGTGCACCTCCTCCTGCACGTGGAGGTTCCATCAGGGGAGTGCAGCTCCTCCTGCACGTGGAGGTTCCATCAGGGGAGTGCAGCTCCTCCTGTACGTGGAGGTTCCATCAGGGGAGTGCAGCTCCTCCTGTACGTGGAGGTTCCATCAGGGGAGTGCAGCTCCTCCTGCACGTGGAGGTTCCATCAGGGGAGTGCAGCTCCTCCTGCACGTGGAGGTTCCATCAGGGGAGTGCAGCTCCTCCTGCACGTGGAGGTTCCATCAGGGGAGTGCAGCTCCTCCTGCACGTGGAGGTTCCATCAGGAGAGTGCACCTCCTCCTGTACGTGGAGGTTCCATCAGGGGAGTGCAGCTCCTCCTGTACGTGGAGGTTCCATCAGGGGAGTGCAGCTCCTCCTGTACGTGGAGGTTCCATCAGGGGAGTGCAGCTCCTCCTGTACGTGGAGGTTCCATCAGGGGAGTGCAGCTCCTCCTGTACGTGGAGGTTCCATCAGGGGAGTGCACCTCCTCCTGTACGTGGAGGTTCCATCAGGAGAGTGCAGCTCCTCCTGTACGTGGAGGTTCCATCAGGGCAGTGCAGCTCCTCCTGTACATGGAGGTTCCATCAGGGGAATGCAACTTCTGTGGTCTATCTTTTGTGATAGTGTTTTATGTAGCCCAGGTTCACCTTGATCTCACCACTCACTATGTAGAAGACATTGGCATGAAACCGTTAATTTTTCTCACTGTACCCCTGAGGTCCTGGATGGCAGGTGTGAGCCACCACCCCTGGCTTAATAAGGTTTTTGTTGTTTAGTTTCCCACTACTGGGAATTGAACCCAGGCCTTTCACATGCTACCAAACAATCTACCACTGAGCCACATTCTCACCCCAAGATTCTATTCTCTCCTAAGAAGAAATTCAGCTGAGGGACCTGGTCAAATTTGGAAGAATCTTATGAATTCATAGTCTTTCCTGCACCTGAGATGAACCTATATTAAATGTTTGTGGTTTCAGCATCCCAGATTTGTTTTTCTTGTGTATTTTCCTATCAGGCAAGGTCAGGTTCAGTTTGTAGGAAGCGTCATTTTTATGTTGTGTAGGCCAGGAGCGCTGGACCTGGAGAGGTGATGTCCACTGCTCTGGGCCACACTGCCACTTGGGGGCCCAACAAGAAAGACTACCTTAGTATCATAGCCAGGGTAGAAATCTTTAATGCCAACCTTGATACCAACACTGTTGAGATAAATACCAGCCCACCATTATCTTGTTTTGTTTTGTTTTTCTGAGGTGGGGTCTCATTCTAATTCAGGCTGACCTGGACTTCACTATGTACTCTCAGGGTGGCCTCAAACTCACACTGATTCTCCTAACTCTGCCTCCCAAGTGCTGGGATTAAAGGCACACCATTATCTTTTGTAGTTGCCAGAGTAATGTGTTGTCTTACCAGATGGTGTGGAATGATGCACTATTGTAAAGACATGTAAAGACATGATGTGGGTTGAGGATATAACCCAGTAGGTTAAATGATCACCTCACATGAAGAAGTCCTGGTATTGACCCCCAGCACTACATAAACTGAATATGGTGGCACATGGTGCCTATACCCAGCACCCAAGAGGTAGAGGCATAGAGGATCAGAAGTTCAAACCCATGTGTGGCTACATAGCTAGTTTGAGACCAACACATGGAACTGTGTGTTAAAAAATAAAAGAGGGCTGGAGAGAGTACTCTGCAGTTAAAGTGTTTGCCTATAAAGCCTAAGGACTGGGTTCAATTCCCCAGTACCCACATAAAGCCAGATGCCTAAAGTGGCACATGTGTCTGGAATTCATTTACAGTGGCTAGAGGCCCTGGAACACCCGTTCTCTCTCTCTCTTCCTCTCCCATAAGTAAATAAATATATAAAATATTGAAAAAAACAAAAGAGCCACGTGTGGTGGTGCACATCTTTAATCCCAGCACTCAGGAGGCCAAGGTAGGAGAATTGCTGTGAGTTCAAGGCCAGCCTGAGACTACATAGTGAATTCCAGGTCAGCCTGGGCTAGAGTAAGACCCTATATCAAAAACCTTCCCCAAGAATAAAAAAAATTAAATGTCATATTTTTTTTTCCTTTTTCCCTTCCTCTCTTCATTTCTTTCTGCAAAGCGAAGCAAATTTTATTGAGAAAAAAGGGAAAAGGCCCAGAATTTCAGGCCAAGCATGCTTATGTTTTTGACAAGTATTCTAAGAAGAGATTGAAAAGAGGAACAAGGTTAGCAGTGAAATCTGAAAACAGCTGCCTTAATGTGTAATTTCGTATTACTTTTCTTCTTCTATTTTTTTAAAATTATTTTTACTTATTTATTTGAGAGCGACAGAGAGAGAGAATGGGCATGCCAGAGCTTCCAGCCACTGCAAGCGAACTCCAGATGAGTGCGCCCCCTTGTGCATCTGGCTAACATGGGTCCTGGGGAATCGAGCCTCGAGCTGGGGTCCTTAGGCTTCACAGGCAAGCGCTTAACCACTAAGCCATCTCTCCAGCCCTTCTTCTATTTTTTTAAGGACATTAACAAATATCTTGAAACAAAGGCAATATGCAGTATGAATTAGCAGAGTTGTATCATATGTTTATTGACATTTAACACCTGTGTAGGCTGTGGTGATGGTTTCACATTCATTCCACAAAGTCAATCAGAAATGAATGTCCTTTACCAGCCCAGATTTTTCTTTGTTTGTTTTTGTTTTTCAAGGTAGGATCTCCCTCTAGCCCAGACTGACATGGAATTCACTATGTAGTCTCAGGGTGGCCTTGAACTCACAGTGACCCTCCTACCTCTGCCTCCCAAGTGCTGGGATTAAAGGTGTGTGCCAACACACGCGGCTTTTCAGATTTTTTTGAACACATACATTTTGTTAGTTTGTATAACTATTATTTGTTTTAGTTTTTTTTAAAAAATCTATTTGTGTGTATGTAGACGACTTGTAGGTGATGTGTTTTACCTTCTTTAAGACAGGCCATATCCGGGCGTGGTGGCGCACGCCTTTAATCCCAGCACTCGGGAGGCAGAGGTAGGAGGATTGCCATGAGTTCGAGGCCACCCTGAGACTCCATAGTGAATTCCAGGTCAGCCTGGGCTAGAGTGAGACCCTACCTCGAAAAACCAAAAAAAAAAAAAAAAAAAAAAAAAAAAAAAAAGACAGGCCAGGCATGGTGGTGCATGCCTTTAATCTCAGCACTCGGGAGGCAGAGGTAGGAGGATCACCATGAGTTTGAGGCCACCCTGAGACTCCATAGTGAGTTCCAGGTTAGCCTGGGTCAGAGTGAGACACTACCTCGAAAAACAAAAAGACAGGGTCTTTTGCCTTTGCAAATGAACTGCCAGACTGCAAAGGAACATCCAGTTACCTGGTACCAGAGCTTCCGGGTCTCCTGGTTTGTCCTTCCATTGTTATAGGCAGGTTGGGATCCCAGATGCATGTGCCACTTAGCATCTGGCTTTCTAGGAGTGCTGGGGAATTGGCTGGGCCACAGGCATTTTCCGATAAGTACCTTTTACTACTGAGCCATCTTCCCAGCCCTTTTTTTTTTTTTTTTTTTAACTTTTGATGATGAGTTGTTACTGCATATGAGGCCAGGTCAGTAGACTATTTGGCACTTAATATATATGTAAAGAGCAAATATGAATCCTTAGTGAGTTAATAGAATATTCAAATCCATAAAAACAGAATATAGAAGGTAGTTACCAGGAATGAGGGAGAGAAGTGTTGTCCAGACTTGTTATTTAACAGATATCATAGTTGGCATGATAAAGCAAAGTGCATGGATAGTGCTGATGATGGCACAGTAAGGTGGATGGTCTTCATCATGCCATTTAACTGTGTACTTACCAATGGTTGAACAGAGCTGGGCATGGTGGTGCATGATCCCAGCAGTCAGGAGGCAGAGGTAGGATGATCGCAGAGAGTTCGAGGCCACCCTGAGACTATATACATAGTGAATTCCAGGCCAGCCTGGACTAGAGTGAGACTCTACCTCGGGAAAAAAAAAGAAAAAAAGAAAAAAAAAACCACAAAAGATATCTGAGATTTGGACCTATTTCTCAAGACCCTTTATTTTAAAATAAAAACTTTAAAAATATTTTATTTATTTATTTGAGAGAGAGAGAAAGAAGAAGATAGAGAGAGAGAGAGAATGGGCACACTAGGGCCTCTAGCCACTGGAAACGAACTCCAGACACATGCACCACCTTGTGCATCTGGCTTATGTGGATCCTGGGGAATTGAAAATGGGTCCTTAGGCTTTATAGGCAAGAGCCCTAACCCTAGGCCATCTCTCCAACCCTCTCAAGACTCTTTTGGCCACCTTGTTTTCCATGAGAATGTTGTCACATTATGCTACAGGACATACGTTTAAAAGAATTTTTTTTTTTTTTTCATTTTTTGAGGTAGGGTTTCACTCTAGTCCAGGCTGACCTGGAATTCAGTCTCAGGGTGGCCTCAAACTCACAGTGATCCACCTATCTCTGCCTTCCAAGTGCTGGGATTAAAGATGTGCACCACCATGCCCAGTTTAAAAGAAGTCTTTAATTATAGCACTTGGGAGGCTGAGGTAGGACGAGTTCAAGGCTAGCCTGGGATACAGAGTAAGGTGCAGGTCAGCCTGGACTACATTAAGACCCTTTCTCTCAAAAAAAAAATTTTTTTTAAGGGTCTTAATGTGGCAGTTTGAGTAACCTGAAATAATGTCAACATGCATTTCCTTTAAGCATTTCCTCAGTCATGACTAATGAGTAGATGTGCAAAATAAAAAGGCTTCATGTACCATGAGGTCACCTCCTACAGCATTTTTCTTTTTAGTATTTTATTTTTATTTGAGAGAGAAAGAGGCAGATAGAAATGGGCGTGCCCAGTCCTCCAGCCACTACAAACCACCTCCAGATGCCTGCGCCACCTTGTGCATCTATCTGGCTTTATGTGGGTTCTGGGGAATTGAACCAGGGTCCTTTGGCTTTGCAGGCAAGCGCCTTAACCACTAAGCCAACTCTCTAGACCAGCATTTGTTTTTTCAAAGTAGGGTCTCGCTTTCTAGCCCAGGCTAACCTAGAATTCACTATGTACTCTGAGTGGCCTCAAACTCACTGCGATCCTCCTACCTCTGCCTCCTTTTCAAAATTTCAGAATTTTGTGGGGTTATGGTATTTACTCTGGGAGTTAATTTTCTACTTATTGCTGAGTCTGGATCATTTCTAAGGATGCATTTCATTCTTCAATCTCCTTACTGTTTTGAATCACCTGCCTTCATTTCCACATTGAAAAAAATTTTTTTAAATTTATTTAGAGAGATAGAAAGAGGCAGATAGAGGGAATGGGTGCTCCAGGGCTGCCAGTAACTGCAAATGATCTCCAGACACATGTGCCACCTTGTGCATCTGGTTTACATGGGTCCTGGGGAATCAAACCTGGGTCCCTAGGTTTCAAAGGCAAGTGCCTTAACGGCTAAGCCATCTCTCCAGCCTTCTTTTTTCTTTTAGGAGACTCTTTCTTCTAATAAAAGAATATTAAAGCTCTCCTCATGAGAAATAATTAAATGGGTGTGATCGAGATGTTTCAGTGCTGAGCACTCCTCTGTCTCTTCTCACCACTATGGTTCCTTTGAAGATTTATTACTTTTAAGTCCCTATCTATTACTTGATTTTTTTCTATATACAAAATGACTAGTATTTCGCAAAACACATAGATTTTTAAATAAAGTTATAATATTTTGTTATAGTGAATCAATTTATATATTTTGTTAACATCTTCCCGCAAATTATTATAGTACTAAAATATATTGGAATGCTTCTTTGGAAGCCAAAGACTTTGTTGCTGACACAGTAATAATTTGGTTGTTTGTGCATTTTGGAAAATATTAAAATGTTCCAGTTACCATATTCCTTAAATAACTCAGGGTAAAATGTTACTTCTGAAGTGCTGGCTTGTGAGTAGGAGGGAAATTGTACATTACTGTGTTATATAAATGTGACTCATGAGTGGGTGAAGGACCTCAGGAATACTAGGGTACCCACGCTAGAAAAGCAGTATGTGCCATTTTCTTCATGCCATGTTCCAGCAGTCTGCTTAATGGAACTCTATTCATTAAACAAATTTCTATAATTTTCTTGTGAATATCTTCCTGTTAAAAACTGAAGTAACACTTCATTTTAAATCATTGTTCATAACAATACAAAAAACTTGATTCAGCATTTGAAGTGATTCTCTGTGCTTCAGTTTTTTTTTTTTTAACTTGGAGTTAAAAAGTCAAGAGACTACAACACTGAGAGTATTTTAGGATGTTTGTTAAATCTTTTGTTACAGTAATTAATCTTTTTTTCAAATTTTTTTATTAACAACTTAGATGATTGTAAACAATATCACATGGTAATGCCCCCCTCACTTTCCCCTTTGAAACTCCATTCTCCATCATATCCCCTCCACGTCTCAATCAGTCTCTCTTTTATTTTGATGTCATGATCTTTTCCTCCTATTATGATGGTCTTGTGTAGATAGTGTCAGGCACTGTGAGGTCATGGATATCCGGGCCATTTTGTGTCTGGAGGAGCACGTTGTAAGGAGTCCTACTCTTCCTTTGGTTCTTATATTCTTTCCGCCACCTCTTCCGCAATAGACCCTGAGCCTTGGAAGGTGTGATAGAGATATTGCAGTGTTGAGCACTCCTGTCACTTCTTTCCAGCACCATGATGCCTTCGGAGTCATCCCAAGGTCACTGCCATATGAAAAGAGAAGATTCTCTACCAAAAGTTCTTTTTTTTAAAAGTAATCTTTTAACAAATTATATTCTCAGTCTATATAAACAGCTCAAGCTGTTTTTCCTGATGAAAAATCTATATTGTATGGGATGTTTGGCATCTCAGATTCAGTCTGTGTAGTTGTTGATTTTTCATTTTCATTTTTATTTTTTGGTTTTTCAAGGTTGGGTTTCACTTAGCCCAGGCTGGCCTGGAATTTATTATGCAGTCTCAGGATGGCCTCACACTCACAGCAATCTTCCTACCTCTGCCTCTTGAGTGCTGGGATTAAAAGCATGTGCCGGGCGTGGTGGCGCACGCCTTTAATCTCAGCACTCAGGAGGCAGAGGTAGGAGGACTGCCGTGAGTTTGAAGCCACCCTGAGACTCCATATTGAATTCCAGGTCAGCCTGGGCTAGAGTGAGACCCTACCTCAAAAAAAAAAAAAAAAAAGCATGTGCCGACAGAAAGCTGGAAGAAGCCATTCTGCATGCAGTTCAATGGGAGAAAGAGAAATCACCAGTGAAGATACTCAACAGTGGACACTGCAAGCTTTGTATTTGGACAGCCAGGTCAAATGAGCCAACGGGTACAATAGTGGCATGTCTGTCGTGATGGAAACCAACTGCCCTCTAATTGGACTGGAGGCCTGCTCCATCCCTGATACTGAAAACTTAAAACAGGGATAGTCATGAGCCCTACGGGTGTAACATCTGCTGCTGTCTGGCTAAATATATATACTATGCTTATCAAACTGCCCGGTAAGCAGTTCTCTTAATGTTCATACCCTTATATTAATGCTACTATCACTTTTGGTAGAGAATCTTCTTTTCAGATGGCAGTGGCCTTGGGATGATTCGGAAGGCATCATGGTGCTGGAAAGAAGTGACAGGAGTGCTCAGCACTGCAATATAACTATCACATCTTCCAAGGCTCAGGGTCTATTGTGGAAGAGGTGGCAGAAAGAATGTAAGAGCCATAGGAAGGGTAGGCCTCCTTACAACGTGCTCCTCCAGACACAAAATGGCCTGGATATCCATGACCTCACAGTGCCTGACACTATCTACACAAGACCATCATAATAGGAGGAAAAGATCATGACATCAAAATAAAAGAGAGACTGATTGAGATGGGGAGGGCATATGATGGAGAATGGAGTTTCAAAGGGGAAAGTGGGGGGAGGGAAGGTATTATCATGGGATATTTTTTATGATCATGGAAGTTGTTAATAAAAAAATTTGAAAAGAAAAAAAAAAGCATGTGCCACCGTGCCCAGCTTTGATTTTTCTTTTAATTTTTTATTGACAGCCTTCATAAGTAAAGACAATATACCATGATCATACTTCCATGGCAGTTAAATTTTAATAAAGGTATTCTTTTGCATCATAGTATTAAATAATCTTAGCCATATTTCTTGTATTAGCCAAATGTTTTACTTACATGTCACAAATATATAGAGAAATGTTTTTCTTGTAATTCTCACACAAAAATAGAGTAAAGGTTTATTACACAGAAAAGGAATGCAGGGCTGGAGAGATGGCTTAGCAGTTAAGGCTTGCCTGCAAAGCTAAAGGACCTTGCTTCCATTCCCTAGGACCCACATAAGCCAGATGCACAAGGAGGCACATGTCTGGAGCTTGTTTGCAGTGGGTGGAAGCCCTGGCCTGCCCATTATCTCACCCTCCCCCCGCCTCTTTCCCTCTCTCAAATAAGTAAACAAATATTTTTTTAAAAAAGAAAAGGAATGCAGCAGAGTGGCCATGAAAGGAAGCTCACAGCAGACTGCCTCACAGGCAGTCCCACCACACAATGATGCACATTCCATTTCAGGATGGAGACTGAATATTCATGCCCTTTCAGGAATGGTTTTGAGTATTTGTGCCTTTTTCTTGGA
The DNA here is from genome assembly GCA_036346955.1 of Dipus sagitta. NCBI lineage: Eukaryota > Metazoa > Chordata > Mammalia > Rodentia > Dipodidae > Dipus > Dipus sagitta. The sequence continues at coordinate 167,713,058 of CM070773.1, forward strand.
AAGAGAGGAGACTTCTCCTGTGCAAGATGGCTTTGTACATTGCTCACAATTATACTGACATATTATAGTATCAGTACCATGAGGCTCAAGAAGAGCCTCAGTCAGATAAATAGCACTGTGGTAACCACTGCTCTCAATCAGTCACACAGCTCCCTGTTTCTCTGCACACTAGTGGTAAGAAGTGCAGCTACCTGGGGTATCCAAACTGCACACTCCACCCGCCTGTCACTTTGCCTGGTGTGTCCTCACTGCACACTCCACCCACCTGTCACTTTGCCTGGTGTGTCCTCACTGCACACTCCACCCACCTGTCACTTTGCCTGGTGTGTCCTCACTGCACACTCCACCCACCTGTCACTTTGCCTGGTGTGTCCTCACTGCACACTCCACCCACCTGTCACTTTGCCTGGTGTGTCCTCACTGCACACTCCACCCACCTGTCACGTTGCCTGGTGTGTCCTCACTGCACACTCCACCCACCTGTCACTTTGCCTGGTGTGTCCTCACTGCACACTCCACCCTCCTGTCACTTTGCCTGGTGTGTCCTCACTGCACACTCCACCCACCTGTCACTTTGCCTGGTGTGTCCTCACTGCACACTCCACCCACCTGTCACTTTGCCTGGTGTGTCCTCACTGCACGCTCCACCCTCCTGTCACTTTGCCTGGTGTGTCCTCACTGCACACTCCACCCACCTGTCACTTTGCCTGGTGTGTCCTCACTGCACACTCCACCCACCTGTCACTTTGCCTGGTGTGTCCTCACTGCACGCTCCACCCACCTGTCACTGCCTGGTGTGTCCTCACTGCACGCTCCACCCTCCTGTCACTTTGCCTGGTGTGTCCTCACTGCACACTCCACCCGCCTGTCACTTTGCCTGGTGTGTCCTCACTGCACACTCCACCCGCCTGTCACGTTGCCTGGTGTGTCCTCACTGCACACTCCACCCGCCTGTCACTTTGCCTGGTGTGTCCTCACTGCACACTCCACCCGCCTGTCACTTTGCCTGGTGTGTCCTCACTGCACACTCCACCCTCCTGTCACGTTGCCTGGTGTGTCCTCACTGCACACTCCACCCACCTGTCACTTTGCCTGGTGTGTCCTCACTGCACACTCCACCCACCTGTCACTTTGCCTGGTGTGTCCTCACTGCACACTCCACCCACCTGTCACTTTGCCTGGTGTGTCCTCACTGCACACTCCACCCTCCTGTCACTTTGCCTGGTGTGTCCTCACTGCACACTCCACCCACCTGTCACTTTGCCTGGTGTGTCCTCACTGCACACTCCACCCTACCTGTCACTTTGCCTGGTGTGTCCTCACTGCACACTCCACCCACCTGTCACTTTGCCTGGTGTGTCCTCACTGCACACTCCACCCGCCTGTCACTTTGCCTGGTGTGTCCTCACTGCACACTCCACCCACCTGTCCCTTTGCCTGGTGTGTCCTCACTGCACGCTCCACCCTCCTGTCACTTTGCCTGGTGTGTCCTCACTGCACACTCCACCCTCCTACACTTTGCTTGGTGTGTCCTCACTGCACACTCCACCCACCTGTCACTTTGCCTGGTGTGTCCTCACTGCACACTCCACCCACCTGTTCCCTCTCAGTGGTGAGCTGCATGATGATGGTGTTGCAGCACTGTGTTTATGTAACCCTTTTAAGAGAGAGAACATTTCACATAACTTTCACTACTGCATATCACTGTAGTTGTTCTTTTGCTATTACTTGCTAATTTCATACTTTGCCTAATATGTATTAAACTTTACTGTAGGCATGTATTTATAAAAGAAACTGAAGTTTCAGGCATCCCTGGGGTTCTTGGAACATATCTCCTGCAGATAAGAGTTCGGGTGGATGATCATAACATAAAGAACCACCTCATTCTAGCTGCAAATGCTTTAGGAAGCTTAACAGCAATGGAAGGTGTGAGGGAAGGCAGGCATTTAGAAGTGCTCAGGGAGAAAGCCTAGTTCTGGACATGAAGTGAAACAACGCTTTGCTGAGATGTTTCAGTGCAGGGAGATAATGAAGCCCACCCAATAAAGAGTCAAGACTACAGCTAGGAGAGAGTGAAGCAAGAATGCAGACTGAGGCTTGGAGATGGCTCAGAGCTAAAGGGGCTTGCTTGCAAAGCCTGCTAGTCAGGGTTCAGTTCCCCAGTGTCCATGTAAAACCAGGTGCACAGTGTAGCACATACATCTAGAGTTCATTTACAGCAGCAAGAAGACTTAGCATGCCCATTCTCTATCTGTCTCTGCTTGCAAATAAAATAAATAAAAAGAATGCAAGCCAGGCGTGGTGGCACACACCTTTAACCCCAGCACTCAGGAGGCAGAAGTAGGAGGATCACCATGAGTTCAAGGTTACCCTGAGACTACATAGTGAATTGCCTGTCAGCCTGGGCTAGAGTGAGACCCTACCTCAAAAAACAAAATAAAAGCAAACTGAGTCACAACAAAGGAAACTGCCCCACAAGTAACATTTCACCTATAGATCATATACATTAAAGATATCACACCTACAGGCTATGTACATTAGAGACATCACTCCTGCACACCATATACATTAGAGACATCATTTCTGCAGTGCATGTGCAGACTCTGTACAATAAAGTAATTGCTCCTGCAGACCGTATATACTAGAGACATTGCTCCTGCATAGTGTGTACATTAGAGACATTGCTCCTGCAGACCGTGTACACTAGAGACATCTGTCCAGACTGTGTACATTAGAGACATTGCTCCTGCAGACCATGTACACTAGAGACATTAATCCTGCAGACCGTGCACATTAGAGACATCTCTCCTGCAGACCGTGTACACTAGAGACATTGCTCCTTCAGATCATGTACATTAGAGACATCACTTTTATAGATCATTACATTAGGAGGAAAACCTGCTGCCTGAAATAATAATACTATTATGTTTGAAGGATATAAACTTGTTCTAAGTACTTGTATTTCCAGTAGTTTTTCAGATAAGAGAATTACAGAATTCTACAGCTGAAGGATTCTTGCATACTCTAATGGAAGGGTTTTTTGTTTGTTTGTTTGGTTGGTTTTTGGTTTTTTGAGATAACATCTGGCTTTAGCCCAGGCTGACCTGGAATTCACTATGTTGTATCAGGGTGGTCTTGAACTCTCCTACCTCTCTCTGCCTTATGAGTGCTGAGATTAAAGGCATGCACTACTACTAATGAACCATTTAATTGAAGTGGTAATGGTAGCCTATTGATACTAATTGATTCACCCAAGATCCTAAACTCAGCCTTTAGTAGAATCATCAATTCAGTTCTATTATTTTCCCCTAATGCTTGTGTGCATGCATGTGTGTGTGTACATATGTGTATGTGTGTGTGTGTGTGTGTGTACAGACCAGAGGACTGACTTGGGTGTCTGTTGCAGTCAGCTTCTCATTGCTGGTAAAAAGCACTCAACCAGCCAGGCATGGTGGTGCACGCCTTTAATCCCAGCACTCGGGAGGCAGAGGTAGGAGGATTGCCGTGAGTTCAAGACCACCCTGAGACTACATAGTGAATTCCAGGTCAGCCTGAGCTAGAGCGAGACCCTACCTCAGGGGGGAAAAAAAAAGCATTCAACCGAGAGCAGCTTGTGGGAGGATGGGAGGAAAGGGTTTATTTTGGCTTACAGACTTGGGGAGGAGCTCCATGATGGTGGGGAAAATGATGACATGAGCAGAGGGTGGACATCACCTCCTAGCCAACATCTGGTCAACAATAGCAATAGGAGAGTGTGCCAAACACTGGCAAGGGGAAAGCGACTATAATACCCATAAGCCTGCCCCCAGCAATACATCACCTCCAGAAGGATCTAATTCCCAAATGTTCACCAGCTGGGGATCTAGCATTTTGAACACATAAATTTATGGGGGACACCTGAATCAAACCACTATGTTCCACCTTTGGCCCCCTTAAACTGATAATCATACATGATATAAAATGCAATGCAGGGCTAGAGGGATGGCTTAGCAGTTAAGGCACTTGCTTGCAAAGCCAAAAGGCCCAGATGCACAAAGTGGCACATGCATCTGGAGTTTGTTTGCAGTGGCTAGAGGCCCTGGTGTGCCCTTTCTCTCTCTCTCCCTCTTTCTCTCTGCCAAATAAATAAAAATAAATGCAATGCATTCAGTCTTACTTTAAATGTCCCCATAGTTTTTGTCAATCTCAATGATGTTCGAACTTCCCTGTAATCCAAAGTCTTTTGACTGAGCTGTAATACCAAAAAATAAAAATAATGACACAGAATAAACTCACATTGCAAAAGATGGCATTGGGCAAAGCAAAGAATATTCAGCCAAGCTGGGCATGGTGGCACATGCCTTTAATCCCAGCACTTGGGAGGCAGAGGTATGAGGATGGCCATGAGTTTGAGGCTACCCTGAAACTACACAGTGAATTACAGGTCAGCCTAAGCTAGAGTGAGACCCTATGTTGAAAAAACAAAAAAGGGCAAACATCACACTCTGTAGTGCCAAGTCCGACAACTCTAGCCAGTGACAATTCTCCAAGTCCAGTAATTCTAACCAATGACTCATCTCTGGAGTTCCAATAATTCTACCTCTCCAGCTAGGCTACTCACAGTTCTGGAAAACTTCATCAGATGCTGGCAGCTGTTCTTGGCAGCCAATAGTTCTGGCATCTCCATTGGGTCTCCACTGTAAACAATGGTTCATCTTCATGGCTCCATCAGGTCTCCATGCAGGTAATTCAACAAGTCTGCCTCCCACTGCAAATGGATGTTTCCAAAAAACAAAACTGTGTTGAAAACTCAATGACCCTTTCTTTCCTGCATTTGTTATAATCCACAATACCAGGTTGGCTATTAACTTGTTAATCCAGTGTTAATAAAGCACATGTTGGAGAACAGGACACTCCTTCAGCATTCAGGCACCTTCAAAGGAGTCTGCATTCTTCCTGTTGTCCCAGTGCAGATCAGCTGACTCAATCTCAATGGTTGTAATCTGTCAAATAATTGCAGCTGAATGGCTAGCAGTTTTGGCCAAACCTTTTTTTCTGCACCATATCCATCTGCTCACAGCTGTCCATTTTTACACAATACAACCCTGCACAAGTTCTCAGGACACAGGCATAACAGCAAGCCTCTTACACAAACTACTTCTAGCCCAGTCCAGACGAACTCTTTCTCACCCTCATCAGCCAAATCTCACAGTCTGTAGTTCTTACTGCATTCAGGTCTTTCAACTCTGACCAGAATAGTCCATCTAGCTATACTTACAGCACTGCAAGGTATCTCTTAGGCCAAGGTTTCAAATCTTTCTACATTCCTCCTTCAAATCAGTCCCAAAAGGCCAAAAGCCACACAGTCAGGTTTCTAGCAGTATTGACCCCAACAGTACTAATTTTACTATTGCAGTCAGGTTCTCATTGCTGGCAGGAAACACCCAACTAAGAGCATCTTGTGGGAGGAAAGGGTTTATTTTGGTTTACAGACTAGCAGGGAAGCTCTATGATAGCAGGGGAAAATGACAGCATGAGCAGAGAATGGACATTACCTCCAAGCCAACATCAGGTGGACAACAGCAGCAGGACAGTGTGCCAAACACTGGCAAGGGGAAGCTGGCTATAACACCTATAAGCCCTCTCCCAACAATACATTGCCTCCAGGATGATCCAATTCCCAAAATTCTACCAGCTGGAGAGCTAGCTTATATTCAGAGCACATAAGTTTATGGAGACACCCGAATCAAACCACCAGTGTCTGTCCTTAGGAATGCTTCTAGCTTTTTCCTTTTTCCTTTTTTCTCCTGAGCTCACAGATTAGGCTGGACTTGGTCAGCTAGCCCCAAGGATTATCCTGTCTCTGCCTCTCCAATGTAGGGATTATAAGTGCAAACTACCACAGCATGCTTTTTAATGTGGTTTTAGAGGTCAAACTCAGGTCTTCAGACTTGTGAGGCAAGGACTTTACTGACAGCTGTCTCCGAAGCCACTAGATTCCCTTTGCCCATTTGTTTTTGTATTTTTCCCTTTGAAATTTATTCCTTATTTCCTGGTCATCCTTAAGTAGGTTCTTAGCTCACAGTTAGGTTTACTGTTTCTTTGAACCCCTTCATACTACATCTAATTTGTTCAACTTATTAAAACTGTTATTGCATGCCTTGATATATATTTAAGATCACTGTCATGCCTGATTCTTACCTGAAACATTTTCACTCATATGATTAGTCATCCGTTTTTTTGTATGTCATGGTTTTCAGATTCTTCACAGTCATAGAGGCTTTCTTTAGTCATCAACACTTAGTTGATGCTTCTCTTTAAATATCTAAATTAGAGCTGAGGCTGTAGCTCAGTTTGTGGAGTGCTTGCCTAGCATGCATGGTCAATGTCCTGGGTTTAGTCCTCACTACCATATAGACCATATGTGACGGCACATGACTCTAATCTTAATACTGCAAAAGTAGGGGCAGGAGGATCAGAAGTTTAAGGCCAGTCCTTTTTTTTTATATTTTATTTTTTTCAAATTTTTATTAACAATTTCCATGATTATAAACAATATCCCATGGTAATGTCCTCCCTCCCCCAACTTTCCCCTTTGAAACTCCATTCTCCATCATATCCCCTCCCCATCTCAGTCAGTCTCTTTTATTTTGATGTTGTGATCTTTTCCTCCTCTTATGATGGTCTTATGTAGGTAGTGTCAGGCACTGTGAGGTCATGGATGTCCAGGCCATTTTGTGTCTGGGGGGAGCACATTGTAAGGAGTCCTACCCTTCCTTTGGCTCTTATATTCTTTCCACCACCTCTTCCACATTAGACCCTGAGCCTTGGAAGGTGTGATAGAGATATTACAGTACTAAGCACTCCGGTCACTTCTTTCCAGCACCATGATACCTTCTGAGTCGTCCCAAGGTCACTGCCATCTGAAAAGAGAAGATTCTCTACCAAAAGTGAGAGTAGCATTAATATAAGGGTATGAACATTAAGAGAAGGGCTTACTGGGAAGTTTGATAAGCATAGTATATACATTTAGCCAGACATCAGCAGACGTTACACCCCTAGGGCTCATAACTACCCCTGTTTTAAGTTTTCAGTATCAGGGATATATTCCCTCCTATGGAGTGGGCCTCCAGTCCAATTAGAGGGCAGTTGGTTTCCACCATGACAGACATGCCACTATTGCAAAGGTCATCTTTTGATACCCTGTATTAAAAAATCAAATATTTCAATTAGATTGATAGCTGAAAACTCTGTTACATGAAACTGTCACTATTCTGTTACTTTGCTTCAATAATGAGTTATCGTGCAGTAGGATATCTTCATAATGAACTAGTCCTTATTAACCTTTTAAAATATTTTATTTTTATTTATTTATTTGAGACAGAAAGAAGCAGATGTATATAGAGAGAATGAGCATGCCAGGACCTGTAGCCAGTGCAAATGAACTCCAACTTTGTGCTTCCCCAAGGGCTTACATGATTGATCCTGGGTTCTTAGGCTTCTCAGGCAAGCTCCTTAACCTCCTTCTTAGGCAAGCTCCTTAAGCCATCTCTCTAGCCTCACCTTTTTTGTTATTGTTTGATTGGTTTTTGTAGTTTTTTTTTGTTTTGTTTTGTTTTTTTTTTAATGTAGGGTTTCATGCTAGCCTGGTTGATCTGAAACTCACTCTGTAGTACCAGGCTTGCCTCAAAGTCACAGTGATTCTCATACTTTTAACTCCCAAGTGCTAGGATTAAAGGTGTGTGTCACCATGCCCAGCCCTAATTTATATCATGATTACCTTATTTTAAAATTTTATCAGAGCGAGCTGGAGAGATGGCTCAGTGGTTAAGGTGCAAAGCCAAAGGACCCAGGTTTGATTCCCCAGGACCCATGTAAAGCCAGATGCACAAGATGCCACATGCATCTGGAGATGTTTGCGGTGGCTCGGGCCCTGGTGTGTCCATTCTCTCTATTTTCCTCTTTCTCTCAAATAAACATATAAAATATATCAAAAAATTTATCAGAGCAACCTTTTAAAATTATAGTTTTGGCCTGGAGAGGTGGCTCAGTGGTTAAAGGCACTTTTTTTTTTTTGAGGTAGGGACTCACTGTAGCTCAGGCTGACCTGACATTCATTATGTAATCTCAGGGTGATCTCAAAATCATGAAAATCATGGAAATCCTCCTACCTCTGCCTCCCAAGTGCTGGGATTAAAGATGTACTGCTCCACCACAACTGGCTTAAAGGCACTTTCTTTTTAAAATTTTTATTTATTTTATTTACTTGAAAGAAAGAGAGAGAGAATGGGATGCCAGGGCCTCCAGCCAGTGCAAACGAACTCCAGATGCATGCTGCCTGTGCATCTGGCTTACATGGGTTCTGGGGAATTGAGCCATGGTCCTTTGGCTTTGCAGGAAAGTGCCTTAACCACTAAGCCATCTCTCCAGCCTAAAGGCACTTTCTTACAAAAGCCTGCTAGCCCCAGTACCCACTTAAAGCCAGGTGCACAAAGTGGTCTGGAGTTCTTTATAGTGGCAGTAGGTCCTGATGCACCTATCTCTCTCTCTCTCCCCCACCCCTTTCTGCTTTTTTTCCCTCTCTCTCTCTTTCTCCTTTCTGCTTTTTTGTTTTCTGTCTCTCTCTTTCAAATAAATTAATTTTATTTATTTGAGAGAGACAGAGTAGCACAAAAAGAAAGAAAAAGAGAGAAAGAAAGAATGGGCAAACCAAGGCCTCCAGTTGTTGCAAACGAACTCGACTCATGCATCACCTTGTTCATCTGGCTAATGTGGGATCTGAGGAATTGAACCTGAGGCCTTTCTTTGGCTTTGCAGGAAAATCCCTTAACTGCTAAGCAATCTCTCCAGCCCAGTTTTTATTTTTATTTTTCTTAGAGAAGACCAATGGACTGGCCTTTTATTTTATGCAAGAGAGAGAGAGAGTGAGAGAGAGAGAATTGTCATGCCAGGGTCTTCAGCCACTGTAATCAAACTCCAGAGGCATGTGCCACCTTGTGCACATGTGCAACTGTGCACGCTTCCATCACCTTGTGCATCTGGCTTACATGTGACCTGGAGAGTTGAACATGGGTCCTTAGGCTTCACAGGCAAGCACCTTAATCACTAAGCCATCTCTTCAGCCCGAAATTAATTGTGTTTTCGGTTTTTTCAGGTAGGGTCTCACTCTTGCTCAGGCTGACCTGGAATTCACTATGTAGTCTCAGGGTGACCTTGAACTCATGGTGATCCTCCTACCTCTGTCTCTTGAATGCTGGGATTAAAGGTATGTGCCACCATGCCTGGCATTGAAATTAAATTTTTTTTTTTAATAAAATAAAATGAGGGGCTGGAGAGATAGCTTAGCTGTTAAGGCATTTGCCTGCAAAGCCAAAGGATCCCGGTTTGTTTCTCCAGGACCCACACAAGCCAGGTGCACAAGGGGGCGCAAGTATCTGGAGTTTGTTTGCAGTGGCTGGAGGCCCTGGTGCACCCACTCTCTCTCTCCCTCTTTCTCTCTCTCAAATAAATAAATAAAATATATTAAAAAATAAAATAGCCAAGCGTGGTGGCGCACGCACTTAATCCCAGCACTTGGGAGGCAGAGGTAGGTGGATCGCCATGAGTTCGAGGCCACCCTGAGACTCCATAGTGAATTCCAGGTCAGCCTGGGCTAGAGTGAGACCCTACCTCGAAAAATAAAATAATAAAATAAAATAAAACAAGCTAGGCTAATCCCAGCACTTGGGACTCAGATGTAGCAAGATCACCGTGAGTTCAAGGCTAGCCTGAGATTACATAGCAGATTCCAGATCAGCCTGGACTGGAGTGAGATCCTACCTCAAAAAACCAAAAAGAAAGTAATACTTGATGTACTTTTTGGAAAGACAGGGTTATTATAAGTGACCCAATAAAATTTCTAGTTATGGGCTTGAGAGATGGCTTAGCGTTTAAGGCACTTGCCTGTGATGCCTAAAGACCCAAGTTTGATTCCCTAGAACCCACATAAGCCAGATGCACAGGTGGCACATGCATCTGGAGTTCATTTACAGAGGCCTTGGTGTACTCATTTTCTCTCTCTTTCTCTCTCCCTCTCTCTCTGTCTCAAAAATGAATAAAAAAAAAATTCTAGTTACCACTGTCATCCTTAGATGCTGTGGAATCAAACTTGGTCAATCTGAGGTCCTCTCAAGACCTTATCCTTGTTCAGCAAGCACACGTGGCTGCTGAGCATATCCATAACCCAGGATAAAATATTTTAAGAGCCAGGCGTGGTGACAAACGCCTTTAATCCCAGCACTTGGGAGGCAGAGGTAAGAGGATTGCCATGAGTTCGAGACCAGCCTGAGATGACATATTGAATTCCAGGTCAGCCTGGGCTAGAGTGAGACCCTACCTCAAAAATGAAAAAAAATTTTTTTTAAAGAAATTATTATGTCTGGAAAGGAAATGTTGGTTTGAGCCTGGTGTTGTGGTGCATGCCATTAATCCCAGCACTGGAGAGGCAGAGATAGGTGGATCACTGTGGGTTCGAGGCCACTCTGTGGCTACATAGTGAATTCCAGGTCAGCCTGGGCTAGAGAGTGAGTGAGACCCTATCTCGAAAAACCGAAAAGACAAAAAGAAAGAAAGAAATGTTGATTCAGAGCCCTCTGACCTGCTACTTGGTTTTTAGGGGAATTTATTAAATGAATCATTATTTATTAAATTCATATTAAGTTTGCCTTGGTCAAATGTACCATGTTAAAGAGCAGGGACTGATTTATACAAAAGGAGGGATTCTTTGTGTCTAAGAGACTGGTGTTCTCCCTGCAGTAACCTGCTTCTGAGGCTGAGGTGTGTGTGGTAATTGATGATGCAGACACTGAAGATACCATACCCTGAACCCTATAGTTAGGGTTCCAGACAAATGAAGTGTGCCTAATTTATGTCTGTGCTCCTTATCAAGTCCTCTGTGTAGTCAAAATATCCTCTTGGGCAGTTTTGACTGTTCTTTTTATAGATAAGATTTATTCAAAAGAGATGGGGTGTTGACTGTAGAAAAGGCATTTTATATGTAAAAAATTGAAGGAGAGCTTCAGGTTAGTTATAAATTATTCAGTTCTATGAGTCTTTGACTATAAATTTGGCCAGTGTGTAGAGGCATGTTATGAAAAGTGTCATGGTATTTTCTATCTGCATCAGAAGTTGGATTAAAAATAGCAGGCACTGAATGTGTGCATCCAAAGATGCAGCTAACACTGTTGTGTATATTGATTCTGTGAGTGAATGGCAAGAGCAAGGGGTCTCTAGGCTTTGGAAGCAACTCAGTGAGATGGAAGCTGCTTTTTGTTTTGTTTTATTTTTCAAGGTAAAGTCTTGCTGGAAGCTGCCTCCCTCCTCCCCCGCCCCCAGGTAGAGTCTTGGACTAGCCCGCACTGACCTGTAATTCACTACATAGTCTCAGGTGACCTCGAACTCATTGCAATCCTCATACCTCTGGCCTCCAGAGTGCTGGGATTAGAGGCAGAGGTAAGTGGTTCTCTGTGTGCTCAAGGTCACCCTGAGAGGACACAGTGAATTCCAGGTCAGCCTGGGCTAATGTGAGACCATATCTACAAAAACAAAAACAAACAGAAAGAAAGTTGTAGTTTTCATTTAAACATGCTGCAAATTTTCTACTAAAGTGAAAAATTGTATTAGCCATTTGATGGTAAATCTTTTTTAATTACTTTACTCATTTATTTATTCATTTGCATGTGTGTATGGGTATGTTGGGATCTCTTGCTGCTACATGTGTACATCTTTGTGTCCAGCTTTACATTTAAACCATCAGGCCATCAAGTTTGCAAGCAAGTGCATTTAACTGCCATCTTCCCTGCCCATGATGGTTAATCTTGGTTTGTTTGCTTTGGGTTTTTCTTTTCTTTTTTTTTTTTTTTGTCTTCTTTTTTTTTTTTTTTTTTTTTTTTTGCTCTGGGTTTTTCAAGGTAGGGTTTCCCTTTAGCCCAGGCTGACCTGGAATTCACTATGTAGTCTCAGGGTGACCTTGAACTCACAGCAATCCTTCTACCTCTGCCTCCTGAGTGCTGAGGTTAAAGGTGTGTGCCATCACGCCCGACTGTTTGTTTTTTGAGGTAGGGTCTTCATCTAGCCCAGGCTGACCTGGGATTATTAAAGTGCTGGGATTAAAGGTTTGTGCCACCACACCCAGTTTGTGATAGTTAATCTTGATTTTGAACTTGTTGAGATTTAGAATCACCTAGGAGACACTTCTGGGCTCGTCCTATCAGCCTGTTTCCAGAAGGATTTAGTGAAAATGGAAAACCCACTCAGAATGTGGGGTACCATCTCATGAGCTAGGGTCTTGGACTAAATAAAACTGAGAGTGAGCTGAACACCAGTATTTCTCTCTCTGCTTCCTGAATGCACAAACTCTGGCTACCATGCCTGTACCCTCAAACAGCAAAAAAAAACAACCTTTCCTCAAGTTGCTTTTGTTATGCACTTTGTCACACTAATGAGAATACTTGTGCCACTGTAATTTCTTGTCTGACACACAGTTGCACGTTTAGGTCTTCATCAGCATCTTTCTTCCTGCTCCCCAATTTTATTTCTTTTTTTATATACAAACTTTATTAATTAATCCAAAAAGTGATTTTCTTTTCTTTTCTTTTAAGTATAGGGTTGGGGCTGGAGTGATGGCTTAGTGGTTAAGGCACTTGCTTGCAAAGCCAGGAGACCAATCCCCCAGTATCCACATAAGGCAGATGCACAGGTGGCACATGCATCTGGAGTTGGTTTGCAGTGGCTGGAGGCCCTGGTGTGCCCATTCTCTCTGTCACTGTCTCTCTCTCTCTTTCTCTCTCTCTCAAATAAGTAAATATATATAAAGTTTAGGGTTGGAGAGATGGCTCAGCAATTAAAGGCGCTTGCTTGCAAAGCCTGACATCCTGGGTTCAATTCCCCAGTACCCACATAAAGCCAGATGCACAAATTTGTGCATGTATCTGGAGTTTGTTTGCAGTGGCAGGAGGCCCTGGTGTACCCATTCTTTCTCCTCTGTCTCCGTGTCTCTCCTTGTGAATATAAATAAATAAAAATTAAAACAAAGCCGGGTGTGGTGGCGCATGCCTTTAATCCCAGCAGCACTAGGGAAGCAGAGGTAGGAGGATCGCTGTGAGTTCAAGGCCATGTAGTGAATTTCAGCTCAGCCTGGGCTAGAGTGAGACCCTACCTCAAAAAAAAAATTAATTAATTAAAACAAAAGAAAACAGAAAAAAAGTATAAACCACATTTAGCCTTTCCTGGGAATAAGCTCTAGTTAGTCAGCACAGTTTTTACAATGCTGAAGACCATTCTTGCAAGCAGTACGCTTCAAGGCTCTGAGCGTCCAGAAAGCAGTTTCAAAACGCTGACATCTTGCTCCCATGGCACCCAAAGCATGGACGGAAGCCAAAGCCCCACAGGAGGGACGCTCGGGCGGGTGCCACACGCGCTCAGTTAGGAGGTTAGGAGGTCTTGCAGTTCTCCTGATTCACTCATTGACAAAATTTTCTCAGCATCTGTAAGTAGAGGCAAGCTCTGGGAAGTCCCGACTCACATGAAGTGCAGACATGAAAGGATCCAACACACCCTTTTGGAGCTGTTCAAGGAGCTTGGAGCCATCTCATCCGCAGAATCAAGGGGATGTTTCCATGATGGCTGGGGAAAATGTGGCATGATCAGAGGCTGGACATCACCTGGCTGACATCGGGTGGACAACAGCAGCAGCAGAAGACTGTGCCCCTTGTCTTTCTGCTTTCTGCTACTAGTGCCCTGTTACTACAGCTTTCTAATTTGTTTAAAATTTTATTTATGTATCTTCTTTGACACTAGCTCTTGCTGTATTGCCCAGTTTGAACTCCTGGACTTTAGTGATCCTCCCAACACAGTGCCTCCTACCATATATTAAATCTTTTGTTTTTACCAAAATTCCTTTCTAAACATATCGCTTGTCTGTCCTTCACTACCCACCATCACTGTAGCCACTTTTGCCAGAAGCTTACAAGTTTCTTGCTAAGAAGTGAGTAAGGTAGCCTTTGAGCCCTCATCCTCTGCCTCACTATGTCACACATGGCCTTGTGAAGGCATTTATTCTGGGCAGATGGCTTTCCCTGGGCTTCTTGAACCCTGATCTCCATCTCTTCCTCCTTCAAATCTCCTTGTTCTCTCTCAATAAATGGTGCCACTACCATTTTTCTTTCTTTCTTTTTCGTTTTTTGAGGTAGGGTCTCACTCTAGCTCAGACTGACCTGGAATTCACTCTGTAGTCTCAGAGTGGCCTTGAACTCATGGCAATCCTCCTCAGGGCTGGGATTAAAGGTATGTGCCACCACACCTGGCTTCCATCTTCCAGTTTTCAAAATTAGCTGCTAGAGCACTATCTTGAGTTAGTCTCTATTTCTTTATTTTTTCACACCTACTTTTTTTTTGTTTTGGTTTTCCAAGGGAGGGTCTCACTCTAGCTCAGGCTGACCTGGAATTCACTATGTAGTCTCAGGGTGGCCTTGTAATCATTTATTTTGAGAGAGAAAGAGAGGGAGAGAGAGGCAGATATAGAGAAGAAATGGGCACACCAGGGCCTCTAGCCATTGCAAACAAACTCCAGACACATGTGCCACCCTGTGTATCTGGTTTCTGTGGGTACTGGGGAATTGAACCTGGGTTCTTAGGCTTCACAAGAAAATGCCTTAACTACTTAGCCATCTCTCCAGCCCCCTAGATATGTTTTGAAAGTATGAGAGAAAGAGGAACCAATGCTGACTTCAAGGTTTAACGTTTGTGCACAACCGCGGAGACAGAGTAAAGCAACTGACCATAGTTACTAGAAATGCCTCACTCTGAAGGTCAGCGATGGAGATTCTGCTCCATACTGCCATTCCAGTCTTATTAAAGATACTTTTCACAGGGCTGGAGAGATGGCTTAGTAGTTAAGGCATTTGCCTGTAAAGCCAAATGACCCAGATTCGACTCCCCAGGTCCCACGTTAGCCAGATGCAGAAGGGGGCGCATACATCTGGAGTTCATTTGCAGTGGCTGGAAGCCCTGGAGCACCCATTCTCTTTCTCTCTCTCCTTTCTCTGTCAAATAAATAAATAAAAATGAAATATTTTTTTTAAAAGATACTTTTCACAAACAACCATGGTATTTTGGGCAGACATAGTAACAGTATGCGAGAAATTTTGAACTCCTGTCTTGTACGGAATACCCAAGTCAGAAAGCTGCTATAAAATCCAACAAAGTCTTCACCAGATGCTCTGAACAGGCTATGTGTAGTGTGAAGTCTTCAGGAAATGGAATTACAATAGTAAGATAATTAATCTGAAGATCCAAAGTCTTGTAGAGGAGCCACTGCTCTTCAGAGGAACACCATCTCACTGTCACTGTGAAGTCCACACTGCACAACACACTGGCAAAACCAATTCTAGGTCAAGTCCCAACAGGCTTCTGGTTTTAAGGGAGTTAAGACTATGTTGGCGGGGGCAGGGGGCATGAAAATGAATTTTGAGTTTTCCCACATCATTGTTTGTTGAAAAGTGGTATGTGTGTCAATTTCAGGGGTTCTCTCTTCCTGGGAGCCAAGAGGAATCTTTTAAAATTAGCAAGAGAGCTAAAGAGATGGCTTCATGGTTAAGGTGCTTGCCTGCGAAGCCTAAGGATCCTGGTTCAATCCCCAGAACCCACATAAGCCAGATGCACATGGTGGTGCATGCATCTGGAGTTCATTTGCAGTGGCTATATGCCCAGGTGCACCCATTCTCTCTCTCTCTCTCCTAAATAAATAAATTAAAAATAAAATATATTTTTTAAAGATTAGCAAGGAGAGGTGTTTCCCCTTTGCTCCAGTTTGGGAGACATTCTGTTAGTGACAATCTAACCTTCTCACACAAAAATGAAGTGTTCTGTGTTTTGACAACATGGCATTAAAGAAAAAAGTTAAGTCTGTTTTTTTTTTTCTTTTTCTTTTTTTTTTTTTTTTTTTTTTTTTTTTTTGGTTTTCTGAGGTATGGTCTCTCTGTAGCTGACCTGGAATTCTTCACCATGTAAAGTGGCCTCAAACTTAATGCAATCCTATCCCTGCCGCCCAAGTGTTGGGATTAAAGGCGTGTGCCACCATGCCCGGCTTAAATAATCTATATTTTTATAAAGCTTGATCTTGATAAAAAGTAGTATTTCATGACTGGAGAGATAGCTTAGTGGTTATGCCTGTGAAGCCTAAAGACCCAAGTTCTGTTCCAGGACCCACATAAGCCAGATGCACAAGGTGGTGCATGTGTCTGTAGTTTGTTTGCAATGGCTGGAGGCCCTGGCACACCCATTCTCATTCTCTGTCTGTCTCTCTTCTATTTTTTTCTGCTTGCAAATAAATAAACAAAAATTTAAAAAATAGTTAAAGCCAGGCGTGGTGGCACATGCCTTTAATCCCAGCAGAGGTAGGAGGATCACCGTGAGTTTGAGGTCACCCTGACACTCCATAGTGAATTCCAGGTCAGCCTGGGCTAGAGCCAGACCCTACCTCGAAAAACCAAAAATAATAATAATAATAATTAAAAAGTAGTATTTCTGTACAGGGCCTATCGACAGTTTAGCTGTTAAAGGTAATTGCTTACAGACTGTGTAGACCTTAGAAGTACACTGTTATTAAAAGTGCACCCACTTCCCCTGGCATCTCCAGTACCTTCTGTTTCCTCTGGAAGATCTAGTTGGGCATCTCCATATACTGAAGCTCCTCCCATTCTTGCCAGCATTAGCAGTCCCCTTCTGTCCCCTCTTTGCAGGGGCCTTTTGGGGCCTAGCTTCGGAGAAGCCAGTTGAGTAGGTGGCCTTGTGGTCTTTCCAATAGCCAGTCCTTCATCTTGGCTTCATTTTTGTCATCATTCTCTTGAGCCTCTCTTTTGGGTGTGGTGGTGGGGAAGGGACAGAAGTATACAGTAAACATGAGGAAGTACCGCCACACCCAGCAGGTCTAGGACTTTTTTATTTATTGTTTTAAAGATTTTTAAAGTATTTTTAATCTATTTGCAAGGAGAGAGAGAGAGAAAGAGAAAGTAAGGGCACGACAGGGTCTCCTGCCACCATAAACGAACTCCAGGTGCATGCTCCACTTTGGACATCAGCCTTTATGTGGGTACTGGGGAATCAAACCCAGGTCAAGTCGTTAAGGTTTGCTGGCAAGTGTCTTAGCCACTGGGCCATCTCACCAGCCCTAGAACTTTTTGTAATATTTATTTATGAGAGAGAATGAGTGCATGCCAGGGCCTCGTGTCACTTGCGAATGAGCTCCAGATGCATGTACCACTTTGTGCATCTGGCTTTCTATGTGAGTACTGGGGAATTGAACCAGGACGTTCAGGCTTTGCAAACAAGTACCTTTAGCAACTGAGCCATCTCTTCAGCCCCTAGAGCTTTTTTATGCTGCTTGTCAATGTCCTTTCTCTCATGATGTCTTACTGTCTCAAAAGGAGCACTGGTGACCCTGATCTGCTTGTTATTCCTTCCCTTCTTCCTTTTTCTACTTAGAACTCCAGGGTGCTCATGCTTGTCACTGCAACAAAACTGCAGTTGCCTGACAAGGGCAACTCTGGAGAGGAACTTTTTTTCAGGTTATAGTCAAGAAGATGCCACCTGTCATGGTGGGGAAGGCATGGAGGCAGGAGGTGGGGCAGCTGGTCACCCTGCATCCACAGTTAGGAAACAGAGATGAGTGCTGGTACATGGCTCACTTTCTCCTCTTTGTTCACTTTGGGATCCCAGTCCATGGAATGGTGCCATCCACAGTCAGGACCTCATCTAGAAGCTTCCTCACATGCATGTCCAGAAGTTTGTCTCTTGGCCGATTCTAGATCCTGGCAAGTTGATAATCAATATTAACTACATCCAGTCTATGAGCCCTATCCTCAGTTTTTACTAGATTAAATTTTCTTCTAGAAACTAATAAGAAAAAACAGCATAGAAAGTTTAGCAAAATAATAAAAATGAAAACTTAGAAATATACATAGATGTGGCTCATATAATTAGATGTTTACATCGTAGTTTTTTTTTTTTTAATTGAATACAGCATTCTTCTAATCTCCAGGACAAAGCAATCTTCAAGTTTAAGCATGAAGCTGAAAGTCATTGTCCCAGCACTGGCCCTTTTGCTCAGCGGTGAAGGGCCGTTGCCGTTCTCTCCATGAACAAGCAATGGAAACAGCATATCCGAGCCACCCCCACTCCCACATAGCCATTTGGCATTGGCACTTGGAGGCATATACAACCAGCACGGTCTGTGGTCGTACCCACACTCTAGAAAGCTCTCTTTGGCTTCATTATCTAGCCTTTGTAAGCAATCCTGTGGCAAGTTACTTAATCACAGCTTTGAAGATGTTGTTTTACAGTTAAGAAATTAATTTGGTTTTGTTTTTATTTTTTCCAGGTGCATGGTGGCTGATGAAGTAAGTACTGTGAATCCTTTTGCAAACGTATAGCTCCTATTTAGTGTCTTTTGCTTTCCCTGTCCACTGTTTGCCTCTGTTTTTTTTTCTTGTAACTATGTCTATATGAATGGAATGAGATACAAACAGGACTATGTTAGAGACATGTGTGATCATTAACATTAGTGATCTAAAGTTTTATGTTGTCTAAGATGCATATGTGTGCTTTGAAGTATGGTTCCTCAAATGGCTGCAATAGCTTTTTTTTTGGTTTTCAGAGGTAGGGTCTCGCTTTAGCTCAGGCTGACCTGGAATTCACTATGTAGTCTCAGGGTGGCCTTGAACTCACGGTAATCCTCCTACCTCTGCCTCCCGAGTGTTGGGATTAAAGGCGTGCGCCACCACACCCAGTTCATTCTTTTTTCTATGTCATAGTCCTGCTTGCTTAAAGCTAAATGTTAAACTTTTACAATATTTAACTTTTGGGCTGGAGAGATGGCTTAGTGGTTAAGGAGCATGCCTGTAAAGCCTAAGGATCCAGGTTCGATTCTCCAGGTCCCTCATAAGCCAGATGCACAAGGTGGCACATGCATCTGGAGTTCGTTTGCAGTGTCTATAGGCCGTAGTGTGCCCATTCTCTCTCTCTCTATGTCTCTAATAAATAAAAAGATGATGAATGGTCTGGCAATTTCCTACTTGTATCTTTGGTTCACTAGAAATTCTCCAGAGTGGCTCATGACCATGAGAGGCAGAGTGTGGGGTTCGTTACAACCCCTTTTCTGAATGTGGTTCAGGTGCTTGCTACTGGCAGGAATGAAGTAGATGGTGAGTGACGCTCCCAGTATGGGTGTTAGGAGCCATTTCCCACAGTCCAGAAGAGCGTGTCAGTGAGGGAAACAGGCTGCCAGGGGCCACAGTGTCTCCTGACAGGACCTCAAGCCACCTCTGAGCCATAATGGCATAATCTGAGCCGACCAAGGTGAGCTTGAGTGGTCAGAAAGAAGAGTCTTGGTTAGACTAAAGACTGTTCTGGGCACCAAAAACCTTAATAAGTTGTCAGACCTTGAGCCACATACTTCTCTTGAAGAAGAGCATGAGTGTCCCCCTCCCAAACTTTGGGTTTGTTACTAGGAAGAGAACGGAGACAAACGTGAAGAGGTTAGTTTAATGGTGTGCTGTACTGGAAATCTGAAGGTTTGCAGAAAATTTAAGTTCCAACTCATTATAATTTTGATTATAATTGTGAAATTCTCAAAATGCATATGAATCAAGTTTTAATATACTTTATGATGGGTGGAAAAAAATTTAACTTTTAAAAAATATTTGAAAATTTTGCTTTAAAAATTATTCCTAAATGGCTTTTTATTATCACTAACCAACTGTATACATTTAAATGGTATGCACTTATATACATCCAGATTAATGTTTTCTCACTAAAATCCCAGTTGTTAGTATATGAAGGCATTGAAACATAATGTATGTGCATACCTTTTAAGCACATTTTCAGAGTCTTACAGGACAGCATAATGCTCCAATTTATTTTATTATTTTATTATTTTGGTTTCTCAAGGTAGGGTTTTGCTGTAGCCCAGGCTAACCTGGAATTCACTATGGAGTCTCAGGGTAGCCTCGAACTCACTGTGATCCTTCTACCTCTGCCTGCCAAATGCTGGGATTAAAGGCGTGCACCACCCAGCTTTTTTTTTTTTTTTTTTTTTTTTTGAGGTAGAATCTTGCTCTAGCCTAGGCTGACCTGGAATTCACTCAGTAGTCTCAGGGTGGTCTTGAACTCATGGCCATCCTCCTACCTCTGCCTCCCAAGTGCTGGGGTTAAAGGCATGCATCACCATGCCTGGCTTTTTTGTTTTTTCAAGGTAAGGTCTCACTCTAGCCCAGGCTGACCTGGAATTCACTATGTAGTCTCAGGGTTGCCTCAAACTCTGGGCGATCTTCCTACCTCTGCCTTCCAAGTGCTGGGATTAATGGTGCGTGCCACCATGCCCAGCAAAGAGAGAGAATGGGGGCACCAGGGCTTCCAGCCACTGCAGAGGAACTCCAAATGCATGTGCCACTGTGCATCTGGCTTTATATGGGTACTGGGGAATTGAACTCAGGTCGCTGGGCTTTGTGGACAAGCACATTAAATGCTGAATCATCTGTCCAGCCCAATGCTAGAATTTCTTTTCTTTTCTTCTTCTTATTATTTTGGTTTTGCAAGGTAGGATCTCACTGTAGCCCAGGCTAACCTGGAATTCACTATGTAGTCTCAGGGTGGCCTTGAACTAATAGTGATCATCCTACCTCTGCCTCCTGAGTGCTGGGATTAAAGGCATCCACCATCATCCCTGGGCCCAATGCCCGAATTCCTAATGCTAGTTTGATAGTTCTGTTGTTTTTCTTGATGCCTTTATGAATAGTTATAAAACATACTCTTCAAAACATAACTGAAAGAACTAGTAACAGTTTTTAAAAATTGGAGATAAAGCCAGGCATGGTCGCGCACACCTTTAATCCCAGCCCTCGGGAGGCAGAGGTAGGAGGATCACCGTGAGTTCAAGGGGCCACCCTGAGACTACATAGTGAATTCCAGGTCAGCCAGCAGTAGAGTGAGAACCTACCTCAAAAGAAAAAAAAAAAACAAACCTTGAGATAGAATCCTTTACAATTACTATTTTGTTTTTTTGAAGTGGGGTCTCATTCTAGCCCAGGTTGACCTGGAATTCACTGTGTAGTCTCAGGGTGGCCTCGTGGCTGCCCTCCTACTTCTGCATCCCGAGTGCTGTAGTTAAAGGTGTGCACCATCATGCTCAGCAATAGCTTACTTCTTTTAAAAAATATATACAAGAGTATTTATGAATACAGTGCAGATATAGGGTGTTGTAGCCAGCTTAGTGCTCACACCTCATGGCTTGTGGCTGGCAGAACACACCTGATCAAGAACAGCTTGTGGGAGCTCTAGCCCAGGCTGACATGAAATTCACTCTGTAGTCTCAGGCTGGCCTCGAATTGACAGTGATCCTCCTACCTCTGCTTCCCAGTACTAGGAATGAAGGTGTACAACATTGCCTGGCTTGAATATGTTTTCACCAAAGAGAAATGTTAACTCTTTGGGGCATGTTTGTGTGTCTGTGTAAGGTGCATGCATGTATGTACGAGTGTGGGAATAGGTGTATACATGTAGAAGCTAGGATGTGAAGTGAGATGTCTATCTTCATGGATATCTACCTTATTATCGAGGCAGGGTCTCTCAGTTGGGCCTAGAACTCACTGATTGGAATGGTCACGTTGCTGAGTCTGCACCTGGGGATCCTTGTTTCTTAAATGGCCAGACATTGACATGGATGCAGGGACCCTTGTCTCTTCATATCCCAGACACTGACATGGGTTCAGGGACCCTTGTCTCTTCAGATCCCAAACATTGACATGGACGCAGGGACCCTTGTCTCTTCATGTCCCAGATATTGACATGGACGCAGGGACCCTGGTCTCTTCATGTCCCAGACATTGACATGGACGCAGGGACCCTTGTCTCTTCATGTCCCAGATATTGACATGGACGCAGGGACCCTGGTCTCTTCATGTCCCAGACATTGACATGGACGCAGGGACCCTGGTCTCTTCATGTCCCAGACATTGACATGGGTGCAGGGACCCTGGTCTCTTCATGTCCCAGACATTGACATGGATGCAGGGACCCTTGTCTCTTCATGTCCCAGACATTGACATGGGTGCAGGGACCCTGTTCTCTTCAGATCCCAGACAATGACATGGGTTCAGGGACCCTGGTATCTTCACATCCCAGACAATGACATGGACACAGGGACCCTTTTCTCTTCAGATCCCAGACAATGACATAGGTTCAGGGACCCTGGTCTCTTCATGTCCCAGACAATGACATGGGTTCAGGGACCCGGGTCTCCTCATGCCCCAGACATTGACATGGACGCAGGGACCCTGGTCTCTTCACGCACATGCACACTGGTCCATGGCAATCAAACACCAGTCCTCGTTTGCATGGCAAACACTTTACTGACCTCCATCTTTTTAGCCTAATTGAAATTTTAAATCCTTAAAACTAGTTATTGTAGTCAGGTTTGCATTGCTGGTAGAAATCACCCAACCAAGAGCAGCTTCTGGGGAAAAGAGGTTTATTTTGGCTTACAGGCTTGAGGGGGAAGCTACATGATGGCAGGGAAAATGATGGCATGAGCAGAGGGTAAACATCACCCCCTGGTCAACATAAGGTGGACAATAGTAACAGGAGAGTGTGCCAAACACTGGCAAGAGGAAACTGGCTGTAACAATCTGCCCCCAACAATACACTCCCTCCAGGAGGTGTTAATTCCCAAATCTCCATCAGTTGGGAACCTAGCATTCAGAATGCCTAAGTTTATGGGGGACACCTGAATCAAACCACCACATTCCACCTCTGGCCCCCATAAACTGATATCCATACATGATATAAAATACAATGCATTCAGTCCAACTTTAAAAGTCCTCATAGTTTTTATAAATTCCAATGATGTTCATACATCCCCATAGTCCAAGGTCTTTTAACTGAGCCATAATACCAAAAACAAAACAAAACAAAACAAAAAAACAAAAACTCCATAATGGCACAGAATAAATATTCACACTATAAAAGATGACATTGAGCATAGCAAAGAAATATTCAAGCAATACATGATTTAAACAGGGCAAACACCAAACTCTGTAGCTCCAAGTCCAACAACTCTAGCCAGTGACTAAAGGTGTGCACCATCATGCCTGGCTTAAGTAGCACTTTTCATTACTACTACTTTCCATTTCTGCCCACAGTGCCTTCTATAGTTACTTTTTTTTGAATTTTTTGTTTTTGATTTTTTTTTTTTTTTTTTTTTTTTTTTAGCAAAGAGGAAGGTGATATGTCAAATTGGTTTCTTTCCTTTATCAAAAGAAAAGCTCAGCCGGGTGTGGTAGCACATGCCTTTAATCCCAGCACTCGAGAGGCAGAGGTAGGAGGATCATCACCATGAGTACAAGGCCACCCTGACACTACATAGTGAATTCCAGGTCAGCATGGGCTAGTGACACCCTACCATGAAAAATGAAAAAAACAAAAAACAACAACAACAAAATGTGGTTAAAGGTGCTTCCACTGCAAGCCTACCTATAAGAGTTCAAATCCTCAACAAGTCTGTTATCCCACAGAGCCTTTGGCAGTGGGAGGCAGAGCCAGGAGAATTCCCAGAAGCTCAAGGACCAGCTAGTCTGGCCTCCTCAGCAGCAATGAGACCCTGCTTCAAACAAGGTGGAAGGAGAGGATCAGTACCCACCCATATACACAAGTGCACATGCCACACAGGTCATACACATGCACCAACAGAAAAGAAAAACATGTATAAGAACCTGAAGCTGGGCTGGAAAGTTGGTTTAGTGGTTAAGGCACTCACTAGCCAAAGCCAAAGGACCCAGGTTCAATTTCCCAGCACCCACATAAAGCCAGATGCACAAGATGGCAGGAGTCTAGAGGTTTTTTTTTTTTGCAGTGGCTGGAGGCCCTGGTGCATCCATTTTATCTGCCTCTTCCTCCCCCATAAATAAATAATTAAAAACAAAATATAGGGCTGGTGAAATGGCTTAGCAGTTAAGGTATTTGCCTGTAAAGCCTAAGGATCCCGGTTTGATTCCCCAGGATCCACATAAGCCAGATGCACAAGGGGGTACATGCGTCTGGAGTTCATTTGTAGTGGCTAAAAGGCCGTGGCACACCCATTCTCTTTCTATCTGCCTCTCTTTCTCTCTCTCTCTGTCTCTCTCAAATAAATAAATAAATAAATAAATAATTTTTAAAAAGTTTAAAGATAAAATTATATATGTGTGTATATATATGTGTGCGTGTGTGCATGGCCATGATGATCAGCTTTTTTTTTTTTTTTTTTCAAGGTAGGGTCTCACTCTAGCCCAGGTTACCTGAAATTCACTATGTAGTGTCAGGATGACCTTGAACTCACAGTGATCCTCCTACCTCTGCCTCCTGAGTACTGCATGATCAGCTTTTTATATGGGTACTGAGGAAATGAACTCAGGGCAAACCAGACCCCTTCAGGCTATCATGCTTGTATAAGCTCTTACTGCTAAGCTGTCTCCCCAGCCCACTAAAAAAAATTACCTATTTATTTACTTGAGAAAGAGGCAGATATATATAGAGAGAATGGGCATGTCAGAGTTTCTAGCCACTGCAAACAAACTCCAGACACATGTGTCACCTTGTGCATCTGGCTTACGTGGGTACTGGAGAATCATACCTAGGTCCTTAGGCTTTGCAGGCAAGTGCCTTAACTGCTGAGCAATCTCTCCAGTCCCCCTTTCACAGTTTTTACTGTTACAGATATTTTAGTAAATTCAAGCCTAGAGTAGGTCTTACCATGCATTTTCCCATGACAGCTTGCTTGTTTCCTGTGTTTGTTTTCTTTCTTTCTTTCTTTCTTTCTTTCTTTCTTTCTTTCTTTCTTTCTTTCTTTCTTTCTTTCTTTCTTTCTTTCTTTCTTTCTTTGACTGACAGCTTTCATACTTACCCAAAGTAAACTATGATAACTCCTTTCCCTCTCTTACTTTCCCCTTCACAAATCCACTCTCCATATATCCTTTCCCTATTTTTTGGCTTTGATGACTGTTTGAGTCATTGAAAGCTGAAAGACGCCATGCATGGTGGCACACAACTTTAAGCCCAGCACTCAGGGGCTGAGGTAGAAGGATCGCTGTAAGTTCAAGGCCATCCTGAGACTAATTCCAAGTCAGCCTGGGCTACAGCGAGACCCTACCTTGAAAAAAACAAAAACAAAAAAGAAGTGTTATTTGCAATGCATCAATCACTATAACGATAAACAATAATAGTTGTACATGGTGGTTCATACCTGTAGTCCTAGCACTCCAAAGGCTGAGTGTAAAGAGAGTTTAGTCTAGAGTGGATTCCAGAATAGCTTGAGTTACAGAAGAAACCCTGCTTTTAAAAACAAACAAGAGCAGGGCTGGAGAGATGGCTTAGCTGTTAAGGCACTTACCTCCAAAGCCAAAGGACCCAGGTTCAATTCCCCAGTACCCACATAAAACCAGATGCAGAAGGTGGCACCTGTGTCTGGAGTTTCTTTTTTTTTTTTTAGTTTTTCTTTTTTGGTTTTTCGAGGTAGGGTCTCACTCTAGCCCAGGCTGACCTGGAATTCAGTATGGAGTCTCAGGGTGGCCTCGAACTCACGGCGATCCTCCTACCTCTGCCTCCCGAGTGCTGGGATTAAAGGCGTGTGCCACCACGCCCGGCTTTTTGTGTCTGGAGTTTCTTTGCAGTGGAAGAAGGCCCTGGTATGCCTATTCTCTCACTCTTTCTCTCTTTATACTTCTTTTTCTATCTCTTAAATAAATTAACAAATATAATATAAAAAAAACACAAAAACAAACAAGGAACTGGTAGTGCATGCTTTAATCCCAGCACTTGGGAAGCAGGTCAAAGCCACCCTGGGACTGCATAATGAATTTCCAGGTCAGCCTGGGCTAGAGTGAGACCCTACCTTGAAAAAACAAAAAACCAAACAAACAAGGATTTTTTGAGGTAGGGTCTCACTGTAGCCCAGGCTGACCTGACACTCAAGTTTTTTTTTTTTTTTTTTTTATTTATTTGAGATAGCAAGAGAGGGAAAGAGGCAAAGAGAGAGAGAGAGAGAGAGAGAGAGAGAGAGAGAGAAAGAATGGGTATGCCAGGGCCTCCAGCGACTGCAAATGAACTCCAGATGCATGTGCCACCTTATGCATCTGGCTTATGTGGGTCCTAGGGAATTGAACCAAGGTCCTTTGGCTTTGCAGGCAAACACCTTAACTGCTAAGCCATCTCTCCTGCCCTCATGTGTTTTTTTCTTTTTTCTTTATTTATTTTTATTAACAATTTCCATGATTATAAACAATATCCCATGGTAATGCCCTCCCTCCCCCCACTTTCCCCTTTGAAACTCCGCTGTCCATCATATCACCTCCTCCTCTCAATCAGTCTTTTATTTTGATGTCATAATCTTGTCCTCCTATTATGATAGTCTTGTGTAGGTAGTGTCAGGCACTGTGAGGTCATGGATATCCAGGCCATTTTGTGTCTAGAGGAGCACGCTGTAAGGAGTCCTACCCTTCCTTTGGCTCTTACATTCTTTCCATCACCTCTTCTGCAATGGACTCTGAGCCTTGGAAGGTGTGATAGAAATATTTCAGTGCTGAGCACTCCTGTCACTTCTTCCCAGCACCATGATGCCTTCTGAGTCATCCCAAGGTCACTGCCATCTGAAAAGAGAAGATTCTCTACCAAAAGTGAGTGTAGCATTAATATATAGGTATGAACATTAAGAGAAGTGCTTACTGGGCAGTTTGATGAGCATAGTATATACATTTAGCCAGACATCAGCAGATGTTACACCCCTAGGGCTCATGACTACCCCTGTTTTAGGTTTTCAGAATCAGGGATGTATTCCCTCCCATGGAGTGGGCCTCCAGTCCAATTAGAGGGCAGTTTGTTTCCACCATGACAGACATGCACCCATTGGCTCATTTGGCCTGGCTGGCAAAATATAAGGCTTGCAGTGTCCACTGTTGAGTATCTTCACTGGTGATTTTTCTCTCCCATTGAACTGCATGCAGTATGGCTTCTTCCTGCTTTCTGTCAGCTGGTCTACATGGAGAAGGTTATCAGCTTAGTTCTAGCAGAATTTCTCAGTGACCTTGCAGCCCAAGTATATGGAGTCTTCAGCAATAGGGTATTACCATCTATTCCTGGTGGGAAACCAAGGGCCCCAGCAATGGCCTGTAATGTTTTGGAGGCATCAGGGACCTCCCTGGCCAACAACTCACTGGAAAGTATCCCATCTCCGGCACTGAAAATTTTCTAGTAACAATCTATGACTCCTGAGTGTTCCATTGTCCAAAAAAGTAGGTTTCCATATGATTTATTTCTATGCTCTTAGATTTTGATTAGCCCTCCCTCCACTTTTCCTTACTCAATCTCTTCCCCTGATCTTACTTGGGCCTTTTCACTCCCATTATCATGTTTTTATTTATTTATTTATTTGTAACCATAAAGAGGAGAGAGAGAGAATGAGAATGGGCACACCAGGAACTAAATGAACTGCAAATGAATTCCAGATGCATATGCCACTTTGCGCATCTGGATTTACATAGGTATTGGGGAATTGAGCTTGGGTTGTTAGGCTAGGCAAGCTCCCTAACTGCTGAGCAATGTCTCCAGCCCAAGTTTTTTTTTTTTTTTTAAATTTATTTATGAGCAAGAGAGAATGGGCACACTAGGGCTGCTTGTCATTGCAAACAAAATCTAGACACAAGCTCTGCTTTGTGCATCTGGCTTTACGTGGATACTGGGGAATCAAACCCAGGCCATCAGACTTGTTTTAAAAAATATATTTTATTTTTATTTATTTATTTGATGAAGAAAGCGGGTGGGGAGGAGAGAAAGAGAGAGAGAGAGAGAATGAGCATGCCAGGGCCTCCAACCACCACAAATGAACTCCCCCGACGTGTGTACTCCATTGTGCATCTGGCTAACTGGGTCCTGGGGAATCGAACCTGGGTTCTTTGGCTTTGCAGGCAAAATCTTAACCACTAAGCTATCCCTCCAGCCCGGTCATCAGGCTTTTTAAGTAAGTGTGCAGAACCATACCCAGTACAAATAACACTTTTGATGCTTAACCCATCTTGAAATTTACTTTTTAGAAAGATTTTTTTAAATAACATTTTCATTGAATTTTCAACTGGGACCACAAAAACCAGACTCAATTTTTTATTTTGACATGGATAATATTTTACAAATGAGTACTGTCATTAGCATGTGATGACCTTATAATTTTGGAACTTCTCATTTCTTTTATAGCTTAAATTTGAATTCCTTAAGTAATAATTGATAGACTGTTACTCTTGAGCCTGTTTGGCACATAGATTCATTTAAGAAGCTGGAAGCCATTATAAATTCTACTGAAAGAAGGAGGAGGAGAAGGAATAGGGAAGTTATTCAATAATATATTTAGATATTTTGGGAAAACAAGCAGGAATCCCTATCACCAAAAACGTCAGAAACCAAATAGGTTTCACTTTGCTGTAACACAGCCTAGAGTTCATGATAACTTTGCATTATGGGAGAAATTGTCTATAACCATGTCTAACACAGAAATCACCTATACAAATTCTTCCCTAGAGAAGAAATATAGTCTAGACCTAGGAAAATCTACCTTGACAAGGGGTTGTTGTATAAAAAGACAAAAGAAAAATAATATCTCAGCAAATATTCTCATATTCTCTGAACAAGTAAAATTTAATTTTTTCACTTTACTGAAAATTTATTATAATTCCCCAACAGAACATTGGGTTTGTTTGGTTGGTTGGTTGGTTGGTTTTTTGAATTAGGGTCTCCCTCTAGCCCAGACTGACCTGGAATTCACTATGAATTTTTAGGCTGGCCTTGAACTCACAGCGATCCTCATATGTGTGCCTTCCAAGTGCTGGGATTAAAGGCTTGAGTGACCACACCTGGCAGACATGTTTTTAAAAATTTTTTTTATTTACTGGAGATAGAGAGAAGGATGATAGAGAGAATGGGCATGACAGGGCCTCCAGCAACTGTAAATGAAGTCCAGATGCATGCACCTGGGTCCTTAGGCTACGCAGCCAAGTGCTTTAACTGCTAAGCCATCCTTCCAGCCCTGTTTTATTTACTTATTTTTTCAGCATTCTGTTCTGCAGCTTCCTTGGCCCTAGAGGAAGGGAATGTGTTGGCCTTATGAAGACTGGCAAAAGTCTTGAAGTCTTTTCCTCCTCTGTGAAGACAGGCTTCCTCCATTTTGTAGATGTCCAGAATGGGCATTTTAGGGGCTCAGTCAGCAGGGTGGCTAGTTTCAGTTCTTCATCAGAACTGCGCCTTCTTGGGGGTTTCTTGGGAAAGAGGATGAGCTGGAGCAGAGCTCCTCAGCTGCTACACAGCGGCCTGTAGGAACTCAATGGATTTGCTCCATGCCAGTGGCTCAGGTCATCTTCTTGCAGATGCGGGCCACCCTGAGCTCTTCCAGCATGAGGGCCCTGCTGCTTCATTGGCGTGGCTCCTCACCATGGGCATCTCTCTATAGGTAGGACAGGTCTGGCCCTAGGATGAATGGTTCTTGAGTCTGGATCTTCTATATCTACTGACTGACTCACTGGCCATGGGATCATGCCTTTCCTGCTGGGCACCATGGGTGCCTTGTACGCAGCAGGCAGGGGTTGAAGTAGGGTCTCAATCTAGCCCAGGCTGACCTGGAATTCACTCTATAGTCTCAGAGTGGCCTCGAACTCACAGTAGTCCTATACTTCTGCCTCCCAAGTGCTGGGATTAAAGGCATGCACCACCATGCCCAGCCTATATTTTAATTTTTATTAGAGAAAGAAAGTATGGACATATCAGGGCCTCTTACCACTGCAAATGAACTTATTCCAGACTTGTGTACCACTTTATGCATCTAGCTTAATGTGGGTACTGAGGAATCATACCACAGCTAGCAGGTTGGTTTTTTTCTTTAAGATTTTATTTATTTATTTATTTATTTATTTATTTATTTATTTATTTAGTAAAGACATCAGGACCTCTAGTCACTGCAAACGTACTCCAGATGCATGTGCCACCATGTGCATCTGGCTTATATGGGACCTGGAGAATTGAACCTGGGTCTTTAGTCTTCATAGGCAAGCACCTTAACCGTTAAGCCATCTCTCTAGCCCAGGGCCAGCAAGTTTTGCAAGGAAGTTCTTTTAACTGCTGAGCTACCTTCTCAGTCAGAGTTGTGACATTTTGACCACTGGTAAGGATACAATTATGTATCCTCTTTTTTCTTGTTTACTTTTCATGGTAACCATTTACATAAACCATTTTAATTAACCAAGACTGCTTTTTTCACTTCCTCAGTAATGTATTTAAGACCTATCTTATAGGGGCCTCTATTCAAAATCTGAGTAGTGAATCTTGGACATTGTTTAATTTTTCATTAACCAAACATTTTCTTCAGAAAG
Source organism: Dipus sagitta (assembly GCA_036346955.1). NCBI lineage: Eukaryota > Metazoa > Chordata > Mammalia > Rodentia > Dipodidae > Dipus > Dipus sagitta. The sequence goes on from CM070773.1 coordinate 167,743,507, forward strand.
AGTTGCTTTTGCAGGGTGTGGTGGTGCACACCTTTAAACCCAGTACTTGGGGAGGCAGAAGTAGGAGGATCTCTGGGAATTCGAGGCCATCCTGAGACTATGTAGTGAATTCCAGGTCAGACTGGGCTACAATGGGACCTTACCTCGAAAAACCAAAAAAAAAAAAAGAGTTGCCTCTTTCTTAAAATATTTTCTCTTGGGCATATTGCATGTATTTATGTCTTGATCATACATACCTTCCTTTACCAGCTATGAACTCTCAGTAGCTCTCTAAAGAGTGGTGGGGGTTCATGAACCACTTGTCATCCAGGATGGAGTGTTGATGGCCCTGTCGTACACAGGCATTGTGTGGGTCACCACCTCTGCTGTGAGCTCATGAGTGCTGTGGTCATGGTTCTAAAGCATTGCGCCGTATCCCACGTGAATTGACAGATTAAGCCATGTACTTGTTCCACTGAAAGCATCCCAATTACCTAGTAAAACATTTGTCTCTGAAGCTGTGGTTGGCTGGCTATTGACTGATTTGCACTTGACTCCTTGTTTTGAAAGTGGAATAATTTTCAGTTTATTTCTTCACTCCACCATAATTTTGTGTCATTATATACGACTACAAAAAATGTTACTTTAATATACTAATCTGAATTTTAGCATGGAATTCTTTATTCTAGTTCTGATGTTATCTTCAAATTAATTACAGTGTTGCCACATAAAAGGCTATAAAGCATTACACTGTAATTATTTACAATACTGAGCCAGGGATTTATTCATCCGATCTTTCATAAAGTGCCTAACAGAACTGATCTGTGGCTGGAGATAACAGTCATCAAGCTTGCCAGAAGCGGATTCTGTCTGCTCTTTGTTTCATAGTCCTTTGTTTCAACATACACTATTTTTTTGTGTGTGTGTTTGTTTGTTATTTTTGAGGTAGGCTCTAACTGTAGCCTACGCTGATGTCAACTCACTCTATTGTCCTAGGTTTGCCTCAAATCCACATTGATTCTCCTACTTCTGCCTCCCAATTGCTGGGATCAAAGGTGTGTGCCACCATGCTCAGGTTTTTGAGACTTAAAAAAAAATTATTGATTATTTGCAAGGAGAGAGAAAATGGGTGCACCAGGGCCTCCTCCCACTGCAAATGAACTCCAGACACATGCAACACTTTGTGCATCTAGTTTTATGTGGGTCCTGGGGAATCAAACCCAAGCTGTCAGGCTTTGCAAAGGAGTGCCTTTGACCTCTGAGTTATCTCTCCAGCCACTGAAACATTTTATCGACTTTTTTTTTTTTTTTTTTTTTTTTTTTTTTTTTTGGAGGTAGGGTCTTAATCTAGCCCAGGCTGATCTCTGGGATTTACTATGTAGTCTCAGGGTGGCCTGGAACTCACAGTGAGTGAGCATTCTACCTCTGCCTCCCACCTGCTGGGATTAAAACTATGTGCTACCAAGCCCAGCCCACATTGACTTTTTTGCATGAGTGTGTGGAGACCAGAGGTTGACATCAGTCTTCTTGTTGTGGGTTTCTGTTTTGTTTTGTTTTTTTGTTTTTTCGAGGTAGGGTCTCACTCTAGCCCAGGCTGACCTGGAACTCACTATGGAGTCTCAAGGTGGCCTCGAACTCACGGCAATCCTCCTACCTCTGCCTCCTGAGTGCTGGGATTAAAGGCATGCGCCACCACGCCCGGCTCTGTTTTGTTTGTTTGTTTGTTTTGTTTTGGGCTTTTGTTTGTTTGTTTTTATTTTTTGTTCTTCCATGTAGGAAGGTCTCACTGTAGCCCAGACTGACCAGAAATTCAGTATTTAGTCTCAGGGCAGCCTCCAACTTTCCACCATCCTCCTACCTCTGCCTCTCAAGTGCTGGAATTAAAGGTGTGCGCCACCACGCCCAGCCCCAGGCTGGAACTTCCCTAGAAACTTGAGGGAATGAGACTTCTGTATTAAGAGCCTGGTGTGGGGAGAGGTGGCTCAGCAGGTAAGGCACTTGCCTGCAAAGCCTAACGACCTGAGTTTGATTCCTCAGCACCCACATAATCCAGACACACAAAGTGCCACACGGATCTGGAATTTGTTTGCAGCAGCTAGAGGCCTTGGTTTGGCCATTCTCTCTCTCTCTCTCTCTCTCTCTCTCTCTGATTGCAAATAAATAAAAATATATTTTTTAAAAAGCAGTGGAAGCGGGGTGTCACTGGGGATTGAACTCAGTCCCTCATGCTTGTGTGGCAAGCACTCTTACTGCACCATCTCTCCATCCCAGACCAAGTGTCTTGTTCATTTCTTGACACTAAGGCTTGCTGGAAGAAATGGTTTTCCTCAAAACACATTTTCCTCATGTCCAAGTCACCAAATGACATTCCAGAACCTTCTCCCTGCTTTGCTTTTTGCCATCCTTCTCTAAGCCATTCTTTAAACTGGAGACTTGCTTGAGTTCTGCCTCCAACTCCAAGTCAGTGCTTTAGCTTGACAGACATAATTCATTACTTACACCCAGCTAACCCTGTAGAGTGCGTCCCCTTCTAGCTTCTAGAGAGCCTGGCCCTGCACTAAATCTGAGCCAGCCATCAGTAAAGCATGCTTTCTTGAGGTGTGGCTTCTTTAGTGTAGAAGGAAGATGAGAAGGGGTCTGTATCCACTTCCCAGTGGCTATTCCCTGCCCCCAGGCTTCAGAGAGAGACAGGAACATTTGATATTCCCCCAGTTCAACCCCCCCCCACACTTCTGAGAACAAACTATGGCTTCCTGTAGGCCATACAACACTCTCTATAGGAAAATTGTAATGTAATCTAAAAAATCAAAAGGAAGCCCAGTGTCATGCCTCACGCCTTTAGTCCCGGGGAGGCAGAGGTAGGAGGATCACCATGAGGTCAAGGCCAGCGTGGGACTACAGAGTAAGTTACAGGTCAGCCTGAGCTAGAGTGAGACCCTACCTCAAAAAAACAAAAACAGGGCTGGAGGGATGGCTTAGCGGTTAAAGCATTTGCCCTCAAAGCCAAAGGACCCAGGTTTGATTCCCCAGAACCCACGTAAGCCAAATGCACAAGGGGGTGCACGCATCTGGTGTTCGTTTGCAATGGCTGGAGGCCCTGGTGTGCTCTCTCTCTCTCTCTCTGTGTCTGTCTGTGTAAAATAAATAAATAAATAAATAAAAATATTTTTGAAAATCCAAAGGAAATAGTTCTGCTAAAAAAATGCACTTAAAAAATTTTTTTTTAATCAGGCATAGTGGTGGCACACACCTTTAATCCCAGCACTCAGGAGGCAGAGGTAGGAGAATGTTTATGAATTCAAGGCTATTCTGAGACTACATAGTGAATTCCAGGTCAGCTTGGGCCAGAGTGAGACCCTACCTCAAAAAAATTATTTATTTATTTTTATTTATTTGTAAGCGGAGAGAGAGAGAGAGAGAGAGAGAGAGAGAGAGAGAGAGAGAATGAATGGGTGCGCCAGGACCCCTAGCTGCTACAGATGAGCTCTAGATGCATGCACCATTCTGTGCATCTGGCTTTACATGGGTACTGGGAAATTGAACCCAGGTTGTTTGCAGGCAAGCTGAGCCACTTTTCCAGCCCTAGTATATGCCCTTTTAACAATAAAAAACAACAGAGCCTAGTTTTTCAGTCTGACATTTCTCCATGTTGGTTTCCTTACTTAATTTAAATCCTCTCAAAGGTTTTAAATCTGCATACCTAATGGAGTCTTCCCCAGGAGACTCTTCTAGAAAAAATAGAACCTCTATTTTAAAGATAACTTCCCTCCCAACAATTCCACACTTAAAAGGGACCAGCTGCTTTAACTTTGAAAGTTGGGAATTTTTTGATTTCATAACATTCTCAGTCAGCTGGAATCTTCTCTAATGTATGTGTATAAAAATTGCTCTGCCGGGCCTGGTGGCGCATGCCTTTAATCCCAGCACTTGAGAGGCAGAGGTAGGAGAATCACTGTGAGTTCAAGGCCAGCCTGAGATGACAGTGAATTCCAGGTTAGCCTGGGCTACAGTGAGACTCTACTTTGAAAAAACAAAAGAAAAATAATTGCGCTATAAGAGCAATCACAATATAAAACATTAAAACTACAATTATTGGGCTGGAGAGATGGCTTAGCTGTTAAGGCATTTGCCTGCAAAGCCAAAGGATCCTGGTTTGACTCTCCAGGACCCATGTAAGCCAGGTGCACAAGGGGGCACATGCATCTGGAGTTTGTTTTCAGTGGCTGGAGGCCCTGGTGTGCCCATTCTCTCTCTGTCTCTCTGTCGCTCTCTCTCTCTGCTTCTTCCTTTCTCTCAAATAAATAAATATTTAAAACTATGATTGCTGCTGGGCGTGGTGGCGCACGCCTTTAAACCCAGCACTCGGGAGGCAGAGGTAGGAGGATCACCGTGAGTTTGAGGCCACCCTGAGACTCCATAGTGAATTCCAGGTCAGCCTGAGCTAGAGTGAGACCTTACCTCGAAAAACAAAAATAAAAAAAAATTAAAAAAAAAAAACTGTGATTGCTTATCAAGGTACTTGTTTAATTGCTTTTAATAATTTTATGGAATAAGACATTTAGAAAACTTGAAATTATTCTTTTTCATGAGAGGGTGAAATATTGTTTTGAAAATGTGGGTAAAATGTACTCTTTTTTGGCAACTTGGATTTATTTATTTACATATTTCTTGCTTTTTCTTTTTTTAAATATTTTGTTATTATTAACAACGTATTTCGTTGGATACATCATGTGTTGGTGCCCTCTGTTCCCTCATCCCTGCCCCCATTCCATTGGAAACCCTCCTCAGTGGGGTTGCAGATATTCCCCATGGGGTTGTGGTTTATGCGATGTGGGAGCAGCAGTCAGTTATTTTTGGAGGCAGGGAATACCTCTGGGCATGATATCTATCTCAACCTGTGGTTCTAACAATCTTTCCTCCCCCTCTTCCACAAAATTCTGAGCCGTGGTGGGTGAATTTTAAGTCTACTTCAGTCATGAGCTCTTAGGAACCACTGGATTTCTGCTTTGGTAGGTGCTGAGTATCTTCAGGGTCTGTCTCCTGCACCCTGATTATCAAGTTCAGCATGGAAACAGCACTCTTGATCATCTCCCCAATTGCTCTGTGGATTTAGCTGTGGCTTGGCTGTAGTGTGAGGGGTAGTTTATCTCCTGGGGTCTCGCTACCTTCTGAAAAAGAACAAATTCTCCACGGAGAGTGAAGTCAGCATAGTTTAAGTGGTATAAGCATTATTAATTTAGGGAGAATTTGATCTATGTCACTGTTCCTTTAGGCCTCCACGTACTGGCTTGTTGATACTCTCTCTCTCTCTCTCTCTCTCTCTGTTTTTGAGGTAGGGTCTTATTCTAGCCTAGGCTGACCTAGGTCTCAGGCTGGCCTTGAACTCACAGCGATTGTCCTACCTCTGTTTCTCCAGTGCTGAGATTAAAGGCATGTGTCACCACACCCACCTCTAGCAACTTTCAAAAATCCTTAAAATTCCAAACTTTTAGCCGGGTGTGAGGCAGAGGATCGCCGTGAGTTCAAGGCCACCCTGAGACTACCTTTTTATTAACTACATAACTTAACTTATATATATACAAAATTATTTTGGTAATAACTTTTTACTACTTGATAAATGTTTTCTTTCAAAATATTATATGCTTTATTTTTAATATATACTGTTTTAACTTTAGATGGGTCTAGGAAAGACCATCCAAGCAATTGCAGTTGCTTACTTCTATAGAGAAGAATGGCCTCTTCTGATAGTCGTCCCTTCGTCTTTGAGGTACCCTTGGACCGAAGAAATAGAGAAGTGGATTCCAGAGATAGAGCCAGAGGACATTAATGTCATTCAAAGCAAAAGTGATATTGAGTAAGAGCAGTTTATTAATCTCGAAGAAAAAAATAGTCTTCGTATTTCATCTATAGTTTTACTTTTGTTTATTTTTTCTCTTTTTGGTGCTAGGGATAAAACCTACAGTTTCATGAATTGTACTAATGCTTTGAATAAAATATTACTTATAGCTCTGTCTTTCACTCCCTTCCTCCCTCCTTCCCTCTCTCTCTCTCTCTGTCTTAAAAAAATAAAAATAAAAAGTTAAAATATTACTTATAGGCCATCATTTAGAAGAGCATATTGTGAGAAATTTTATTTGCATTTTAAAAATATGAATTACTTATTTAATACCTAAAACTATATTTAATTTCTACAGTCTCAGATAGTATACTTTAAAAGTAAATGCAAGGTATGTATACTTTTAAGGATATATGTAATTATTTTAAAATACATAAAACTAAATAGCTTAAATTTAAAAATACATTTCATGGGCTGGAGAGATGGTTTAATGGTTAAGGCATTTGCTTGTAAAGCTTTAGGACCCAGGTTTGATTCCCCAGGACCCACGTAAGCCTGATGTACAAGGTGGCACATGCATCTGGTGTTCGTTTGCAGTGGCTAGAGGCCCTGGCGTGCCCATTCTCTCCCCATCCCCCATCTCTCTCTTTCTCAAATGAATAAATAATCTATTAAAAAAAATATATATATATGTATATTTCACAACTTTTTAGACATTGACTAACTTGAAGCTATATGAGCTTTTATCATCAGCCATTCCTGCAGAGTTCACTTTCTAAGCTGTTCATATGCACAGTGTTTTTATTTATTTATTTGCAAGGACAGAGAGGGATTGTTTTCCAGAGTATTAATATATAAGTTTTTAATTAATTTATTTACTTGGGAGAGAGAAAGAGGCAGAGATAGAAGGAGAGAGAGAGAGAATGGGCACACTGGGGCCTCTAGCCATTGCAAACATACTCCAGATACATGTGCCGCCTTATGCATCGGGCTTATGTGAGTATTGGGGAATCAAACCTGGGTCCTTTGGCTTCACAGGCAAGTGCCTTAACCACTAAGCCATCTCTCCAGCCCCACAAGTTTTTTTTTTTTTGTTTGTTTGTTTTTTTGTTTTCTCGAGGTAGAGTCTCACTCTAGCCCAGGCTGACCTGGAATTCACTATGGAGTCTCAGGGTGGCCTCGAACTCACGGCAATCCTCCTACCTCTGCCTCCCGAGTGCTGGGATTAAAGGCGTGCGCCACCACGCCCAGCTCCCACAAGTTTTTTTTAACCTCTATTAACAACTTCCATAATTATACACAATAAACCATGATAATTCCTTCTCCTCCCCCACTTTCCCTTTCACAAATCCTCTCTCCATCATATCCCCTCCCTCTCTCAATTAGTCTCTCTTTTATTTTGATGTCATTATCTTTTCCTCCTATTATGAGGGTCTTGCGTCGGTAGTACTAGATACTGCGAGGTCATGGCTATCAAGGCCAATTTCTGAACGATTACATTGTAAGCAGTCTTAACCTTCCTTGTATTCTTTCTGCCACCTAGTCTGCAATGGACCCCGAGCCTTGGAAGGTATGATAGAGATGTTTCAGTGCTGAACAGTACTCTGTCATTTCTTCTCAGCATTATGTTGCCTTTCAGATCATCCCAGTGGTCATTGACATCTGAAAAGAGAAGTCTTTCTAACCAAAAGTGAGAAAGTAGCATTAATATATGGATATGAATGTTAAGAAAAGTGCTTTCAGAGCAGTTTGGTGAGCATAATATATGCACTTATCCAGACAAGAGCAAGTGTTAGACTCCTTGGGCCCATGACCTCTCTTGCCATAGGCTTTTGATTAGGTTTTCAGTAGCAGGCATGCATTCCTTCTCATGGAGTGGTCCTTCAGTCCAATTAGAGAGCAGTTGGTTTCCCCCCAAATAGACATGCCACTATTGTACCCGTTCGGTCATTTGGCCTGGCTGGCCAAAGTTAAGGCTTTCAATGTCCACTTTTTTCACCGCTGATGACTTCTCTCTGCCATAGGGCTGCATGTCCTATAGCTTTTCCCTATAGCTGGTCTACAGAGAGGATGTTTTCAGCTTAGCTTTGGCTGGATTTCTCAGTGACCTTGCATCCAAAGCATGTGGAGCCTTCAGCAATACAGCCCTGCAAGTTTTAAAAAATATTTTTATTGGGCTGGGGAGATGGCTTAGGTGTTAAGGCACTTTATTTATTCATTTGCAAGGGGAGAGAGGGAGAGGGAGAGAGAGAGAGAGAGAGAGCGAGTGAGCACATGGGTATGCCAGGTCCTCTTCTCACTGCAAAGAAACTCCAGATACATACTCCGCTTTGTGCATCTGGCTTTACGTGGTATTAAGGAATTGAACTGTGGCCAGTAGGCATTGCAAACAAGAGCCTTTATCCCTGAGCCATCTCCCCAGCCCAGTTTTCAAGTTTTTTTTTTTTTTTGTGGGGGGGGTCGGGGGGAGTTGTTGCTGTAGGTTCTCACTCTAGCCCAGGATGACCTGGAATTCACTATGTAGTCTCAGGCTGGCCTTGAAATCACAGCCATCTTCCTACCTCTGCTTCCTGAATGCTGGGATTAAAGCATCCCTTCTTTTTTTGCTTCTGCTTATTTTTTCCTCAAGAGAGTTGCTTTGTTTTTGATAGGCCTATGCCTGAGATATGTTTAAGCTTATGGATTTTCTTTTCTAGGAGAATATCGACCAGCAGAGTGACGATTCTGAGTTACGGCCTTTTAACCACAGACGCAGGGACCCTGGTAGATGCCCTGAACAGTCAGAACTTCCAGGTGGTCATAGTGGATGAATCGCACTACATGAAGTCCAGGACCGCAGCCCGCAGCAGGATTCTGTTGCCCATGGTGCAGAAAGCCCGGCGAGCCATTCTCCTCACGGGAACCCCAGCCCTGGGAAGGCCTGAAGAGGTACTGACACTGTTAGACTCCAAGCTCAAGAGGTTAACAGAGTCAGTCATGGCTTTGCGAGTTTTAGTGCAGATCAGATGCCTCAAACACCAGAGGCGCACCCAGGGTTCCAGTGGCTCAGGGCTCCTTGCTGGTAGGGCATCTGCTGCTCTGTGAGCCCAGCGGGCTTGCAGCTCCAGTAAGCACAGCCTTCACCTTCACTGTACGATCCTCACTTAGTGCGGACCTGTAACATTCACATCTGTTCCTGAGATTCTGTTGCTGCATGTATTGTTTATACATTCAGCACCTTGGGATTGAAGCTGAGTCTTCTTTATTTCTTTCACTGCACTGCAAAACTTGTTTCTGGGTCTCTTGGAAAAGTAGAAAGAAGTTAGGGCTTGCATGCAGACCAGGGCCTGGTTAGGGTGCAGGAACATGCACTGAGTGACACAGTTCACTTTTGCTGCTCTGAGAGGTAGATAGCATCTAAAGCAGTCACAGGGTTGAGAGGAAGTGATGGATGAAACTGATGAGTCTGTGAGAGTCAGCCTTCCCTGAGGAAGCCCTGTCTACTTATGAACGTGGGCCTAGTTGTGTTGTGTGGTTTCTGGGAGAATTCAAGGAAAATTGCTTTAAAAGTACCTAGAAGTCCAACAAAAATGCAAATGAAAGGCTGAGGGGGTGTGGTGGCACATTCCTGTGCCCACAGCATTCAGGGAGCAGAGGCAAGAGGACTGTAAGGTTGAGGGCAGCCTGGCTACGTAAAGATATCCTTATCTCAAAAACCAAACAAGGGCTGGAGAGCTGGCTCAGCAGTTAAAGGCACTTGCTTGCAAAGTCTCACAGCCCTGCTTCGATTCCCCAGTACTCACGTAAAGCCAGATGCACAAAGTAGCCCATGTGTCTGGAGTTCATTTGCAGTGACAGGAGGCCCTGGCATGTTCATATTCTCTCTCAAATAAATAAATAAAGATAAAATATTTAAAAATAAATAAATAGGCAAAAAACCAAAGTGGATGGATGGGTAGATAGTAGGTAGATAAATGGGTGATTGAAAGTTAAAAATGTCATCCGGGTTTGGTTGTACACGCCTGTAATCCCAGCACTTGGAAGGGAGAGGTAGGAGGATTGCTGTGAGATTGAGGCCAGCTTGAGACTACATAGTGAATTAGAGGTCAGCCTGGGCTAGAGTGAGACCCTACCTCGAAAAAAACAAAACAAAATAAAACAAAACAAAAAAAGAAAGTTATAAATGTCGATAGATATATTCATATATGTAGTATATATACAAATAAAGTTATATATATTATGAATTTTTTTTTTTTGGTTTTGTGAGGTAAGGTCTCACTGTAGCCCAGGCTGACCTGGAATTCACTATGTAGTCTCAGGGTGGCCTTGAACTCACAAAGATCCTCCTACCTCTGCCTCCAAAGTGCTGGGATTAAAGGAGTGGGCCACCACACCGGCTCTTGAATTTTTTTGTTGTTATTGTTTCCAAGGTAGGATCTCATTCTATACCAAGCTGACCTAGAACTCCCTCTGTAGTCCCAGGCTAGCCTCAAATTTACAGTGATCTGCCTACCTCTGCCTCCTGAGTGTTGGGATTAAAGGTGTGTGCCACCATGCCAAGCTGATGTTATGATTTTTTTGTTTTGTTTTGTTTTGTTTTTCAAAGTAGGGTTTCATTCTAGCCCAGGCTGACCTAGAATTCACTATGTAGTCACATGGTGGCCTCAAACTTGGGTGATCCACCTACCTCTGCCTCCCAGAGTGCTGGTATTAAAGGCATGCATCACCACGCCCAGCCATGATTTTTTTTAATTGTATTTATGAGAGAGAGTGAGAGAGAGAATTGGTGCGCCAGGGCCTCTAGTCATTGCAATCAAACTCCAGACGTGTGTACCATCTTGTGTGCGTGCACAACTTTGTGCTTATGTGTCACCTTGTGCATCTGGCTTACTTGGGTTCTGGAGAGCCATCCTGGATCCTTAGGTTTTACACGTAAGCGCCTTAACCACTAAGCCATCTCTCCAGCCCTTACATGTATTTTTATAACTGCAAAAAAATAGAAACAGTCTGTGTATTCAATAACAGGAGTCTGTTTAAATATTCTAACATATATGCATAACAATAGGTAGCTATTCAGCCTTTAAACAGTCTTTATTACACTACATTGCTTATGTAATTTTTAAAAAGTAAAAATGTATATGTACTTTAAAGTCACCTAAGATGTATGTGAAAGTATATATAATATATATATATATACTCATTTAGATATAGAAAAACACATACATTTATATTTAGTTTGGCTTTTTTATTTTTTATTATTATTATTGGTTTTTCAAGGTAGGGTCTCACTATAGCCTAGGCTGACCTGGAATTCACTATATAGTCTCAGGGTGGCCTTGAACTCATGGCGATCCTCCTACCTCTATCTCCCAAGTGCTGGGATTAAAGGTGTGTGCCACCACACCTGGCTTACATTTATATTTAGAAACAGGTAACTGTTATCTCTGACCAGTAAGTGGGATGGGGGTATGGAGGAAGGAAGGACCTCAAGGAAAAACCAGATTTGCTTTTCATACTTTTTGACATTTTTATTGACTTTTTTAATCATATAACTTACTTGAAAATATATTGAGACTACTCATATTGTTACAGCTTTTTATGCAGATTGAAGCTCTTTTTCCCCAAAAATTTGGAACATGGACTGACTATGCCAAACGATACTGTAATGCACATATCAGGTATGACAGTTTTATGTATATGTATGACAGTTTTATGTGTGTGTGTGTGTGTGTGTATCAATATTTACTTATTCTGGGGGGGGGGTAATGGAGTATGGGCATGCTACTGGAAATGAACTCCAGACACATGTGCAACTCTGTACATCCAGCTTTATGTGGGAACTGGGAATTCGAACCTGGGCTCTCACGCCTTGAAAACAAGCTCTTTTAAGTGATAAGCCATCTCCCCAGATCCTTTTTATATATTTTTATTTATATATTTGCAGGCAGAAAGAGAGAATGAGAATGGGTACGTCAGGGCCTCTTACCCCTCCAAATGAACCCCAGATGCATGTGCTACTTTATGTGTATGCTTTGTGTGGGTGCTGGAAAACTGAACCTGGATCAGCAGGGTTTGCAAGCAAGCACCTTGAACTGCTGAATCATCTCCTAGCCTGACGGAATGTTCTCTGTAAGCTTGTATCCTGACACATTCTGAAGGTTAAACTTTACTAGTAATTCGTTTAAAAAAATTTTTTTACTAGTCATTCTTTGTTCCAATGAGTTTCAAACTTGTGATAGCTGTCATATTAAGCTTTTGTTGTTGTTTTGTTTTGTCTTTTTGTTTTACGAGGTAGGGTCTCACTCTATCCCAGGCTGACCTAGAATTCTCTGTGTAGTGTCAGGGTAGCCTCAAACTCTAGGCGATCCTACTCTGCCTCTCAAGTGTTGGGATTTAAGGTGTGCGCCACCACACCCGGCTAAGGTTTTTTGTTTGTTTGTTTGTTTTTTGTTTTTCGAAGTAAGGTCTCACTCTGGCCCAGGCTGACCTGGAATTCATGACGTAGTCTCAAAGTGGCCTTGTACTCACGGTGATTCCCCTGCCTCTGCCTCCCAAGTGCTGGGATTAAGGCATGTGCCAACACGCCTGGCTTCTGGCTGAAAGTTTTTATCAATTTATTTTTAAACAGACAGAGAGAGGGAGGGGGAAGAGAGAGCGAGAGAGAGATTGAGAGAGAGAGAATGGGTGCACCAGGGCCTCTAGCCACCACAAATGAACTCCAGACACGTGAGCCCCCTTGTGCATCTGGCTAACATGGGACCTGGAGAATCAGACCTGGGTTCTTTGGCTTTGCTAAGCCATCTCTCCAGCCCCTAAAGACTTTTTGTTTGTTTGTTTTGTTTTTGTTCATGTTTTTTGAGGTAGGGTCTTACTCTAGCTCAAGCTGACCTAGAATTCACTATGTAGTCTCAGGGTGGCCTCGAACTCAATGGCGATCCTCCTACCTCTGCCTCCAGAGTGTTGGGATTAAAGGTGTGCACCACTACGCCTGACCCTTCAAGATTTTTTTAAAATTTATTTATTTTTGGTTATTTTCATTTATTTATTTGAGAGCAACAGACAGAGAAAGAGCCAGAGAGAGAGAGAGAATGGGCGCGCCAGGGCCTCCAGCCACTGCAAACGAACTCCAGATGCATGTGCCACCTGTGCATCTGACTTACGTGGGTCCTGGGGAATGGAGCCTCAAACGGGGGTCCTTAGGCTTCACAGGCAAGCACTTAACCACTAAGCCATCTCTCCAGCCCCTTTTAAAAATTATTTATTTATTTATTTATTTGAGAGAGAGAGAAGGCATGCCAGGACCTCTAGCCACAGCAAACGAATATTTATTTTGGTTTTCTGAGGTAGGGTCTCACTCTGGCTCAGGCCGACCTGGAATTTACTATATAGTCTCAGGGTGACCTCAAACTCATGGTGATCCTCCTACCTCTGCCTCCCAAGTGTTGGCATTAAAGGAGTGCACCACCACCCAAGCCCAGCTTATTTTTATTTTTTACCATCCACTTTTGTGTCTTTGACATTATATATTTTTGTTGACTAGATATATGTGTACATCATAAAAATAAGTGCTTCTTTTGTATCCTAATCTCCCAAATATTTCCCTTGAAAATAACTAATTTGGAGCTGGGTGTGGTGGCACACACCTTTAATCCCAGCACTCAGGAGGCAGAGGTAGGAGGATCACCATGAGTTCAAGGCCACACTGAGACCACATAGTGAGAACCAAGGATCTGAGCAAGTATGTATCATTATACCTATGTAAGACTATTGTTTCATGTCTGTTTATAGTTGAATAATGTGCCCATTTTTGTTTTTGTGTTTTGTTTTTTCGAGGTAGGATTTCACTGTATCCCAGACTGACCTGGATTTCACTCTGTAGTCTCAGGGTGGCCTTGAACTCACAGGGATCCTCCTATGGCATGCACCACCACGCCCGGCTTGTTTTTGTTTTTTTAGTGTACCCATTTTTATTTGCTTTCTTCATCATACATATTGGAAATCCTTCTATATTAGTTCTTTTTTTTTTTTAAGTTTAAAGAGACTTTATTAGATTAAGAGAAGGAAACAGGAGAGAGTCTGAAGAACTCCTGCCCATAAGAAAGCAGTAGAGTTGGTAAAGCTCACCCAGGGACCCAAAATGGGGTCAGGTATAGGTTCTGAATGGGGGCTGAGCTAACCAGCCACAGTGCCAGGTTCAGGTTTAATTCTTCCATGAATCTCAATTCCAGGAAAGGGGTACTCCTTCTTGGGGAACTCCTTCTTAGGGAGGGACTCAAATTCATGGATAAAAAGATCTAGGGAACTCCTTTAGGTGAGAGATCCTTCTCTGACCTCTAGCAAAATGAAGACTGCAAAGGCAGACTCAAGGACATTCCTGCTTTCACTTTCAGGGCCTCGGTCACCCCAAACTGCCTCAATGCCCAATGAAAAAGAGACCCTAACTGCTGTTAGGAATTGGGGAGATGACTGATCTGGCTGTTTCAGGCTGAGGGGTGTGGCATTTGGGAAACTTCTCCAGTTGATCTATCTAAGGGACTCTAAAAGTGCACCAATAGCATGCAGAAAGACAGTCCCGGAAGAACTGTGGAGTGTGTTCCAGGTCAGCCTGGGCTAGAGTAAGACCCTACCTCAAAATAATAATAATAATAATAATAATAATAATAATAATACATAACTTTGTTAATGGCATAGACGTCACTCTAAGTCCTTTACTTCCTGACTATAGTTTTCTTTCTGAGTAGGTATCCAAAATTTAATTAAATGTGCCTTTTTTATTTTTTATTTTTTTGGTTTGGCTTGGTTGAGGCAGGTTCTCACGCTAGCCCAGGCTGACATGGAACTCTGTAGTTTCAGGCTGGCCTTGAACTCATGGTGATTCTCCTACCTCAGCCTCCCAAGTGCTGTAAGTAAAGCATGCACCACATTTTTTTTCTTTTCAAAAATTTTTTTTCTGTTTAATTTTTTAAATTTTTTTCTTTTTTTTTTCAAATTTTTATTAACAACTTCCATGATTATAAAAAACATCCCATGGTAATACCCTCCCTCCCCCCACTTTCCCCTTTGAAACTCCATTCTCCATCATATACCCTCCCCATCTCAGTCAGTCTCTCTTATTTTGGTGTCATGATCTTTTCCTCCTATTATGATGGTCTTGTGTAGGTAGTGTCAGGCACTGTGAGGTCATGGATATCCAGGCCATTTTGTGTCTGGGGGGAGCACGTTGTAAGGAGTCCTACCCTTCCTTTGGATCTTACATTCTTTCCGCCACCTCTTCTGCAATAGACCCTGAGCCTTGGAAGATGTACCACTTTTGAAGGTCAATTGTAGATTTAAAAAAAATTTTTTTTAATTGACAACTTCCATAATTGTAAACAATATCCCATGGTAATTCCCTCCCTCCCCTCTCTCCCCCCCTTTCCCCTTTGAAACTCCGCTCTCCATCATATCCCCTCCCCTCTCAATCAGTCTCTTTCATTTTGATGTCATGATCTTTTCTTCCTATTATGATGGTCTTGTGTAGGTAGTGTCAGGCACTGTGAGCCATGGATATCCAGGCCATTTTGCAGCCCAAGTATGTGGAGTCTTTAGCAATAGGGACTTGCCATCTATTCCTGGTGGGAAACCAAGGGCCTCGGCAATGACCTGTAATGTTTTGCGGGCATCAGGGACCTCCCTGGCCAACAACTCACTGAAAGGTATCCCATCCCTGGCTCTGAAATTTTTCTTTTTTTTTTCAATTTTTTTTTTAATTAACAACTTCCATGGTTATAAAAAATACCCCATGGGGGAGGTCCCTGATGCCCCCAAAACATTATAGGCCATTGCCAAGGCCCTTGGTTTCCCACCAGGAATAGATGGTAAACCCTATTGCTGAAGACTCCACAATCCTGCTGGAACTGAGCTGATAACCTCCTCCATGTAGACCAGCTGACAGAAAGCTGGAAGAAGCCATTCTGCATGCAGTTCAATGGGAGAAAGAGAAATCACCCGTGAAGATACTCAACAGTGGACACTGCAAGCCTTATATTTGGCCAGCCAGGCCAAATGAGCCAACGGGTACAATAGTGGCACGTCTGTTATGGGGAAAACCAACTGCCTTCTAATTGGATTGGAGGCCCACTCCATGAGAGGGAATATATCCCTGATACTGAAAACTTAAAACAGGGGTAGTCATGAGCCCTAGGGGTGTAATGTCTGCTGTTGTCTGGAAAAATGTATATACTATGCTTATCAAACTGCCCAGTAAGCACTTCTGTTAATGTTCATACCCTTATATTAATGCTACTCTCACTTTTGGTAGAGAATCTTCTCTTTTCAGATGGCAGTGACCTTGGGATGACTCAGAAGGTATCATGGTGATGGAAAGAAATGACCGCAGTGTTCAGTACTGCAATATCTCTATCACACCTTCCAAGGTTCAGGGTCTAATGTGGAAGAGGTGGCAGAAAGAATGTAAGAGCCAAAGGAAGGATAGGACTCCATATAACATGCTCCCTCCAGACACAAAATGGCCTGGCTATCTATGTCCTCACAGTGCCTGACACTACCTGCACAAGACCATCATAAGAGGAGGAAAAGATCATGACATAAAGATTAAAAGTGAGACTGATTGAGATGGGGGGGGGGTATGATGGAGAATGGAGTTTCAAAGGGGAAAGTGGGGGGAGGCAGGGTATTACCATGGGATATATTTTTTCTTCCAAATTTTTATTAACAACTTCCATGATTATAAAAAATACCCCATGGTAATACCCTCCCTCCCAGGTTAAATTCCCTAGTAGCCACATAAAGCCACAGGCACAAAGTGGCAAATGCATTTGTAGTTCATTTGCAGTGGCAAGAGGCCATGGCGTGCCTATTCTGTCTGTCTCTCTCTCCCTCTGCTTGCAAATAAATAAAAGTATTTTAAAAAAACACACAATAAGACCTCATGAGAAGTGTCTTGGTAGCATTAGGAGTTTCTGTTGTCATTGCCTGGAGGCAGGCTGGTCTGATCCTGCTGTCTCTACCTGTCAAGTACTGGGATTAAAGTGTGAGCCACCACACCCAGCAGAATCCTGTTATTCCTAATAATTCCATAAATTGCTTTGGGGGGGTCTTAGGGTGTGGGTAGGAGACGAAGAGTTGGACATGTGGGACCTCAGTCCATTTTGCTTAGAACGAGTCTAGTGGAGGTTGGTATTATCCTTTCAAGGAACCAGGGTTCTCTATCTCCTAGGGAGTTTGTTTCCTAGGATAAGAAAACCCAGGGTGATGCTCTTGTCTCTTATTTATAACTCTATTTTAACTTGAAGTTAACTCACTTTGACTCAGCAATTGTGAATGAAGCCCCTCAAAAACTGAGAAAGCACACAGGTTATCAGAATATGTAGACTTCCTTTCCTCCCTAAGAACAAAAATCAAAATGAAAGAAGCTAGATTATGTCCTTCTTTAAAAAATATTTTATTATTATTTATTTATTTATTTGACAGAGAAAGAGAGAGAGAGAAAATGGGTGTGCCAGGGCCTCCAGCCACTGCAAATGAACTCCAGACGCATGTACCCCCTTATACATCTGGCTAACATGGGTCCTAGGGAATCGAACCTGCGTCCTTTTGCCTTGCAGGCAAACAAACACTTTAACCTCTAAGTCATCCCTCCAGCCCTAGATTATTTCTTTTACAAAACTTAAATTATTTATACAGCTGGGGGGATGGTGCATGACTTTAGTCCCAGCACTCAGGAGGCAGAAGTAGGAGGATCACAGTGAGTTCAAAGCCAGCCTGAGACTACATAGTGAATTCCAGGTCAGCCTGGGCTAGAGCAAAACCCTACCTCAAAGAACCAAAACAACCTAAATTATAAACCCAGCAATGAATTGTATTCATAATATTATATAACAAATTGAGATTACCTGTTTACATGTAATAAAATTCTAGCTCACTGTATGCCTTAGTTAAATCTGGAGAATATTCTTTTTTGTTGTTGTTTGTTTTGTTTTGTCTTGGAGGTACAGTTTCACTGTAGCCCAGGCTGACCTAGCACTCACTCTGTAGTCCCAAGTTGGACTCAAACTCATGGCAGTCCTCATACTTCTGCATCCAAATGCTGGGATTAAAGATGTTTGCTACAAGCCAGGCGTGGTGGCGCATGTCTTTAATCCTAGCACTTGGGAGACAGAGGTAGGAGGATCGCCGTGGGTTCGAGGCCACCCTGAGACTACATAGTAAATTCCAGGTCAGCCTGGGCCAGAGTGAGACCTTACCTCAAAAAAACAAAAAAACAAAAAAACAAAAAAAAGAAAAGATGTGTGCTATCATGCCCAGCTATATTAGTTCTTAACGAACTTTGACATTCATTTTAAGTATTTTTATTTTTACTTATTTATTTATTTGAGAGAAGGAGAGAGAAAGAAGCAGATAGAAAATGGGTGCTCAGGGCCTCCAGCCACTGCAAATGAACTCCAGATGTATGCGCCCCCTTGTGCATCTGGCTTACGTAGGTCCTGGGGAGTAGAACCTGGGTCCTTCGGCTTTGCAGGCAAGCGCCTTAACAGCTAAGCCATCTCTCCAGCTCTGACGTTCATTTAAAAGGCTATATTATTCCATAGTTTGGAATTTTTCTTTTATGTTTTTTTTTCCCCCTGAGGTAGGGTCTCACTCTGACCCAGGCTGACCTGAAATTCACTATGTAGTCTCAGAGTGGCCTCAAACTCCCAGCCATCCTACTGCCTCTGCCTCCAGAGTGCTGGGATTAAGGGCGTGTGCCACCATGCCCGGCTGGTTTGGAATTTTTCTATGTAATTCGCTTTTTTGGGTGTCTGTGTAGTCATGTGTGGTATGATTTGTGTGATGTGTGTGGTGTATGCACGTATACATGCAGATGCACAAGCAGAAGCCAGAGGGGAACATCAGGTGTCCGTCACTCATCCATGTGTTTCCTTGGAATGGAGTGTGTCACTAATTCTGGTCTCCACAGACGACGGGGGTAGAGATGTGTGTAACCACACCCACCTACTGAGACATCGTGCTGGGAAACTGAACTTAGGTGGTTTATTTTTAATTTTTTGTTTGTTTGTTTTTTGAGGTAGAGTCTCACTGTAGCTCAGGTTGACCTGGAATTTACTATTCACTCTCAGGGTGGCCTTGAACTCAAGGCAATCCTACCTCTGCCTCCCAACTGCTGGGATTAAAGGCATGTACCACTACACCCGGCTGGTTTCTTTTTTAAAAAATATTTTCACTCTTATTTATTTATTTGAGAGAGAGAAAGAGGCAGAGAGAGAGAATGAGCCCTCCAGGACCCCCAGCCACTCCTAAACGAACTCCAGATGCATGTGCCACCTTGTGCATCTGGCCCACTCGGGTTCTGGGGAATTGAACCTGGACCCTTAGGCTTCACAGGCACACACCTTAACTGCTAAGCCATCCCTGCAGCCCCGCAGGTGGTTTCTTACCTTCATACTTGCACAGGTAGTGCTGTTACCTGCTGGGCCATTGCTCTAGTCGCTGCAGTTCACTCTAGTAGATCTTGGTTTTCACTCTGTGGTTAATGCAACCACGAGTACGTATGTATAGGCTTAAAATTGGTGTACTATTGTGTTTAGGAGTCTGGAGACCTGGATGTAGACTACCTGTGTATGATTTGCGCATCCACCACTTACCACATGTTTATTTTATTGTTTTATTTGAAGTGTTGGGATTGGACCCAGGGCCTCACTCATGCTAGGACAGAATGCTATCATTCAACTTCATCTCCAGCTCTCTGTACTCGTTTTTTGTTTGTTTTTTTTGTTTTTGTTTTGGTTTTTGGAGGTAGGGTTTCACTCTAGTCCAGGCTGACCTGGAATTCACGAGGTAGTCTCAGGCTGGCCTTAAACTCATTGAGATCCTCCTACCTCTGCCTCCCAAATTCTGGGATTAAAGGCGTGCACCACCACACCCAGCCTCTCTTTGTACTTTTTTATTTTATTTTTTGGTTATTCATGGTAGGGTCTCACTCTGGCCCAGGTTGACCTGGAATTCACTAAGTAGTTTCAAGGTGGCCTCAAACTCTCTGTGATCCTCCTACCTCTGCCTCTGAGTGCTGGGATTAAAGGTGTGTGTCTCCATGCCTGCCTTTTTTGTCCTTTTTATTTTGAGAAAGGGTCTCAGTGAATTGCTCAGGTTGGCCTTGAACTCTATAGCCCTGGCAGGCCTTTAGGTCCTCCTGGCTTAGCCTCCCAAAAGCACCAGGTCCAAAGCAGGTGTTTTATTTTAAGGAGATTAAGTCTATCTCCCCATCCCTCAGTCTCTGTAACTCTGAGAGTGAAGGATGATTATGGCTGTCTCAGATAATTAGACTTATGTTAGCTTATGTTTATGAAGGAAATGAGTAGTGATTATATATAGTGAGCACTTAATAATTGCTAGCTATTTTACTATTTCCTGTGGTACACATGGAATAAACCTAAGACAAGCTTATGAAAGTGAAATTTCTAGTTCAAGGGTCATGCACATTATAGATTTTCCTAAACCATTCTCTACAGAAATTACATGTTTTCCAGCTGTTTTTAGGCTTGTCTCTTTTCCCATACCTTGGCCATGATGATGAAGTGTAAGTTATTTTTGCTTGCCAACCTGATGTTATCGTAGTTTGAATACACATTTGTTTCATTTTTCTTTCTTCTTTCTTTCTTTTCTTTTCTTTTTTTTTCTTTTCTTTTCTTTTCTTTTTTTTTTTTTTTTGTTGTTGTTGTTGTTTTGTTTTTTGAGGTAGGGTCTCACTATAGCTCAGGCTGACCTGGAATTCACTGTGTAATCTCAGGGTGGCCTCAAACTCACGGAGATCCTCCCAGCTCAGGAGCCTTCCTAGGCTTTCAGTTTCTTATTACATGTTGTAATACATTTATTTCTTGTTTAACTTAAAAGAATGCTTATTTATTTGAGAAAGAGAGGAAGAGAAAGAGAGACAGAAGCAACACAGAGAGTCTGGGCGCTCCAGGGCCTCTTCTATTGCAAATGAACTCCAGAAGCATGGGTCACTTTGTGCATCTGGCTTTACAAGGGGCCTGGGAAATCGAACCAGGCCATCAGTCTTTGCAAGCAAGCGTCTTTAACCATTGAGCCATCTTTCCAGCCCTGTTGTTTAAATTGTTATTTTGTTTTGTTTTTCAAGGTAGGGACTCATTCTAGCCCAGGCTGACCTGGAATTCACTATGTAGTCTCAGGGTGGCCTCCAATTCATGGCGATCCTCCTACCTCTCCCTCCCGAGTGCTGGGATTCAAGGCGTGTGCCACCACATCCAATCTAATTATTTTTAAAATTTTTTTCTAGGTAGGGTCTTGCTCTAGCCCTGGTTGAATTGGAATTCTAATCTCAGGCTGGCCTTAAACTCATATCACTCCTCCAACCTCAGCCTCATGAATGCTGATATTAAAGGCATGTGCCACCACACCCACACCCCCACCTTCAAAAAGTCTTTTTTTGGGGGGAGGGGTTGTTTAACATTTTATTGACAACCTCCATTCATATACACAGTGCAGCCAGGCGTGGTGGCACACTCCTTTAATCCTAGCACTCAGGAGGCAGAGGTAGGAGGATCACTGTGAGTTTGAGGCAAGCCTGAGACTATATCATAGTAAATGCCAGGTCAGTCTGGGCTAGAGCAAGACCCTACCTGTAAAAAATCAAAACAAACAACCATATACCCAGTGCACCCTAATCCCCTCCTACCCTCCCACTTCTTTTTTTTTTTTTTTTTTGGTTTTTCCAGGTAGGGTCTCATTCTAGTCCAGGCTGAGTTGGAATTCATTATGTAGTCTCAGGTTGGCCTTGAACTCACAGCAATCTTCCTACCTCAATCAACCAAGTGCTAAAATTAAAGGCGTGTGCCACCACACCCACCCCAAAATGTGTAGCCCAGGCTGATCTGAAACTCCTAATCCTCCTGCCTCCACCTTTTCAGCAGTTTCCTACCGGTGTGTGCCACCACAACCGGCCATTTCTTTTTTCTAAAGCCATTTTAAAAATATTTTATTTTTATTTTATTTATTTGACAGAGAAAGGGGGGGGAGAGAGAGAGAGAATGGGCGTGCCAGGGCCTCCAGCCACTGCAAATGAACTCCAGACGCATGCACCCCCTTATGCATCTGGATTATGTGGGTCCTGGGGAATTGAACCCTGGTCCTTCGGCTTTGCAGACAAACGCCTTAACCACTAAGCCATCCCTCCGGCCCTTCTAAAACCATTTTGATCAGTTTTAGCCCTGAATGACAGTATTGTGGTTCCAATGCATTAGCATTCCTAAATATTAATTTTGTTCCCATTATGAGTCTGTTTAGTATGACTGTAGGTATTGGTTTTTAAAAGCCCTTAATTGATATAGCCCAGTGGCAGAACATTCATCTTGCATTCATAGGCCCTAGGTTCAACCCACAGTCACACACACCCATCCTCTACATTCACACACAAAGCCCTCAATTGTGATTCTTGCATTGTAGATGCCAAAAGTTTGTCTGGATTTACCTTTGGACAACCAGAAAAGCCTAAATGTTCAATACACATATCTGTCTGTTTCTTTCTGTTCCAAACAACTTATTTTGATTTTTGACAGCTTCATGCATGTATACGATATATATTTAGATAATATTCACTCCCCAATGCCCTTTCTTAACCCCTGTCCACTCCTGCTAAACCCCTTCTTCCCCACTAGTATTAGCCCCCTTTTGCTTTCAGGCTTGTTTTTTTTTTTTTTTTTTTTTTTTTTTTTGTGACCTACTGAGTTAAGAGAGTTGTTTACATGAGCGTGGTGGTTATTTTGTGGAGTATGGCTAACTTACCAGTGGCTACACTACTGAAGACATGACACCTACTCCCCCAAGAACCATTAACTGCTAATTACTCCTTTTGGAGAACTAGGGGTCTCATGAGCCTTTACACCATCCGTGATGGAATGTTGATGGGCTCATTAGGTGCTGGGTGTTCATGAGTTTAATGTCCACGTGTGTCTAGAAGACAACATTCCACAGCATTCCTCCCCATCTCCTGGCTTTTCCACAGTAATCCTTGAGTCTTGGCGAGGGTACTGTACATGGCCCATTTAGGGCTGAGCCACACAGTCACCTATACACAACACTTTTGCCAGCCTTTCAGCCCACACCGGAGGCCGAGGTAGGAGGATCACTGAGTTCGAGGCCAGCCTGAGACTACACAGTGAATTCCAGGTCAGCCTGGGCTGAAGCAAAACCCTACCTCAAAAATACAAATAATAATAATAATCATCATCATCATCCGTGGCTTTTGGAAGCAGCTTTATCCTCCTATGTCCATGTATTGTGCCTTTGTTCAAACTCTTTTTTTAAATTATGTATTTAAATTTTATTTTATTATTTATTTGTCAATGTATGTATGAGCAAGTGTGTGTGGTCACATTCATGCTACCACACATGCGTGGAGGCCAGAGGACAACTTTGGGGCCAGTCCTCACTGTCCACCTCATTTGAGGCAGTTGCTCACCCTGTATTCTTGCTCTGCTATTCTATGCTGTGCTCCCCACAAGCTTCCAGAAAATTCTCCTGACTCTGCCTCCCATGTTGCCATCAGTGTCAGTGTGCTTGAGTTATAGAAATCTATCATGGTTTCCAGCTTCTGGCTTTTTACATGGGGCCTGGGGATCAAACCCAGGTCTTCCAGCTTGAGCAGTGAGCCATCTCTCAGCCCCGTAATCATGATTTTAATTATCTTACAAAGTAGTAGATTTCCATATGGCTTTTTCGTACATCCTTAGTTTTGGTTAGCCCTGCCTTTTACCCTCTTGCCTTCCCAATCCCCATCCCTGTTTTTTTTTTTTTTTTTTTTTTTTTGAGGTAGGGTCTCACTCTAGCCCAGGCTGACCTGGAATTCACTCTGTATTCTCGAGTGGCCTCAAACTCAGAGCATTCCTCCTACCTCTGCCTCCCGAGTGCTGGGATTAAAGGCTTTTACCATCATGCCGGCTTTTTTGTTTTAATTTTAATTTTAACTAATCTATTTATTTGACAGAGAAAGAGGAAAAGAGAGAAAGAGAGAATGGGTGTGCCAGGGCGTCCAGCCACTGCAAACGCACTCCAGATGCATGCGCCCAGATGGCTAACATGGGTCCTGGGGAATTGAACCTGGGTCCTTTGGCTTTGCAGGCAAATGCCTTAACTGTTAAGCCATCCATCCAGCCCACACCCGGCTTTTTAAAATTTTTATTTATTTATTTGAGAGAGAGAGAGAGAATGGGCACATAAACTGTTTCTAGCCCAGTCTAGGCAAAGCCCTTTTTCACCCTCATAAGCCAAACCTCACAGTCCATAGTTTTTACTGCATTCAGGTCTTTCAAATTTGACCAAAATAGTTCATCAAGCTGTACTTACAGCATTGCAAGGTGTTTCTCAGGCCAAAGTTTCAAATCTTTCCACATTCCTCTCAAAAGTCAGCCCCAAAAGCCACACAGTCAGGTTTCTAGCGAGAATAATCCCACTCCTTGGTACCAACTTTTAACTGTTGCAGTCAGGTTCGCATTGCTGGCAGAAAACACCCGACCAAGAGTAGTTTGTGGGGGCAAAATGGTTTATTTGGGCCTATAGACTTGAGGGGAAGCTCCATGATGGCAGGGGGAAATGATGACATGAGCAGAGGGTGGACATCACCTGCTGGCCAACATCAGATGGACAACATCAACAGGAGAGTGTGCCAAACACTGGAAAGGGGAAACTGGCTATAATACCCATAAGCCCACCCCCAACAACAATACACTGCCTCCAGGAGGCTTTAATTCCAGATTGCCATCAGCTAGGGACCTAGCATTCCGAAACCTAAGTTTATGGGGGACACCTGAATGAAACCACCATAACATCCCTGTTTAACCCCATCTCAACTATCCCTCCCCACTTGCATATCGTTTATTTATTTTAATTTTTGTTGGTTTTCTTTTTTTTTTCAAGGCAGGGTCTCACTCCAGCCTAGGCTGACCTGGAATTCACTCTGTAGTCCCAGGGTGGCCTTGAACTCATAGTTATCCTCCTATCCCTGACTCCCTAGTGTTAGGATTAAAGGCATGCACCACCATGCCCAGTTTTGTCTCTTTCTTTTTTTGTTTTTGTTTTGTTTTTGTTTTCACTCTAGCCCAGGCTGACCTGTAATTCACTCTGTAGTCTCAGAGGGCCTCGAACTCATAGTGATCTTCCTACCTCTACCTCTCCAGTGCTGGGATTAAAGGTGTGAGCCACCGCACCTGACTTCTTTCTTTCTCTTTTTAATTTTATTTATTTGCAAGCAGAGAAAGAGAGGGAAGAAAGAGAGAGCATAGGCACATCAGGGCATCTGGCCACTGCAAACAAACTTCAGATGCATGCTCCCCTTTTGCATGTGGTTTACATGGGTCCTGGGGAATCAAACCTGGCTACTTTGGCTTCACAGGCAAGCATCTTAACCACTAAGACATCTCTCCAGCTCCCTCCCCCCCTTTTTTTTTCAAGGTAGCATCTCACTCTAGCCCAGACTAACCTGGAATTCACTATGTAGTTTCAGGGTGGCCTTGAACTCACAGTGATCCTACTCCTGCCTCCAAGTGCTGGGATTAAAGGTATGTGCCATCATACCTAGCCTGGTTTTCTTTTTTTATTATTCTTTATTTATTTGAGAGAAAGAGGCAGATAAAGAGAGAGAATGAGCTGGGCGTGGTGGTGCACGCCTTTAATCCCAGAATTTGGGAGGCAGAGGTAGGAGGATCAGGATCGCCGTGAGTTCGAGGCCATGCTGAGACTCCATAGTGAATTCCAGGTCAGCTTGGGCTAGAGTGAGACCCTACCTCAAAAAAACAAAAAAAAAACAACAAAAAAAAAAAAAAAGAGAGAGAGAGAGAGAGAGAGAATGGGTGTGCCAGGGCCTCTAGCCACTGCCAAAGAACTCCAGAGCATGTGCCACCTTGTGCGTTCGGCTTACATGAGTACAGGGGAATCGAACCTGGGTCCTTGGGCTTCACAGGCAAGCACCTTACCTTTTAAGCCATATCACCAGCCCCATCTGTTTCTTGGTTAGTGCTTGGCATATGACAACAGATATTTAATCCTCACTCACTAATGCAAATGCTGTTTCAAAGAGAATCATCTTTGTGATCTGTGTGGTTGTGGAGATTAAGTTCTATTCTCCATCTTCTAGATGAAGCCATTGCAGGGTTAACAATGTGCTTTTCAAAGGCCTTGTCTTCCATCTTCCATTTCAAAAACTTTGTAGTTCCTTTACTTCTTTACCTTGAAAGCACCATAGTTCTGTACATTTTGATTGAGATCAAAGCATTTTATGGCATTTTAAGTTAGTCTGTGAAAGGCTGTATTTTCTCCCATGATGTTTTTATTCTATGAAGGTGTCATTTTCACACTGTAATTTTATAGAATGCAAATTGTGGTTAGTTATTCCATCCCTAGACCCATATTTATATTTGAAATGTCATGGCTACATTCAAAATAAAGTTAAGGAAGCTTGAGCAAGAATGTTACTTTGCCTTTATAAAGTTTATTAAATACCTAAATAATACCAAACAGATGCATATTAATGCAAATATATTCTGGAGGCGAGAAGTCAGGGCATCAGTAACCTCATGTGCAGTTTAATTTGAGAGGCACAGAGAAAAGGGTTACTTAACCAAAATATCCTTGATCCAAAATGCTTTACGTCATTCCCTCTGCTGGGTTATATTTAGAGTAATCTATAAATACAAGTGGGATTTAGAGGAGGAGCGCACTGAATGATCAACTGTTCCAGCTGGCAAAGTCTTTAGTGCTCCCCCAGCCTCCTGGGCACCTTGGGAGGTTAAATGGCTTACCCTTGATCTTGCCTGTTTTTCATCTTTTTCTGGCAATATGAAAAACTTGCAAATGGCAACTTTAATAAATAATTTTGTTTTACATATAAAAAAGGATATAGCTGGGTGTGGTGGCACATGCCTTTAATCCCAGCACTCTGGATGCTGAGGTAGGTGGAATGCTGTGGGTTGGAGGCCACCCTGAGACTTCATCGTGAATTCCAGGTCAGCCTGGACTAGAGTGAAACCCTACCTCAAAAAAAAAAAAAAAAAAAAAAAAAAAAAAAAAGACTGGGTGTGGTGGGATATGCCTTTAATCCCAGCACTTGGGTGGCAGGGGTAGGAAGATTGCCATGAGTTCGAGGCCAGCCTGAGACTAAATAGTGAATTACAAGTCCACCTGGGCTAGAGTAAGACCCTACCTTGGAAAAATAATGAGGATACATGGGTAATTAAGCCAAGTATCCTGCTATGAGGAAATACCCTTAAAGGTATGCTTTGGGAAGATTTATCTGTCCTGTCTCATGTTAGGCTTAAAGGTTAAGAATGTGCCTGGAAAAGCCTAGTGTGTTGCATTTGCCTAGCATATACGAGATCCTAGGTTCAATCCCCAGAGTGACAATAGATCGGATTTTGTGCTAGCTCTATTTTTTAGGAGAATAAATTGAGTAATTTTCATGAGATGAGAAGGGCAAAGAGAAGTCATAATACACACAGGGAAGGTATTCCTAGCTGTTGTGTTGCCAATTCCTCAGAATTAAAGAGAGGAAGGAGGCTCTGATTCAGGAAGTCAAGTATGAGAGACCTGAAATTTAGAGGTCACTCAACCACTCCCCAAGATTATGTTAATTAGAAACTGAAACATTCCCCCTTGAGGGAGAGGAAGGAAGTTCCTGAGACTCCTCCACAAGTCATCAAGTCTGGGAAAGAGTTGCCAGGCCCTGCCCTGAAGCTATGAAAAGGGAAAACAACTTCTTAGAAAGAGACTCCAATTGAGCTGAGTGTGCTGGACCGTCCCTGACTAGCTGACTACCTGCAGGGTATGCAGTGCACTCTAGAGACATAGTTTCTGAGTCATTACCAATCTGAGATGGTCTTTTCGGTGCCTTTAAGTCCTCTATTGCTCCCGTAGCAACCCCCTCACCTTGTTCTCCAAGTAACCCCAATAAAGCCATTGGTTCACCAAAGCTGGTTTTGGTGTAATTGTCCTTTGGTTTGTTGTCTGTGTCCTATCTGGGGAGAAGAAATGTGTTGTGTCTCCCCAGGGAGAAGGTTTTCTACAACACTGGCCATTCTTAGCCTGTTAATGAATGTGTCATGGCCATCTTCAAGGATCATCTCATGGAAGTGTTCCCAGCACTCTGCCATTTAATGTTCTCCCTTGGCTAAGATAGATCATGTCTATTCCATATGAAGGTGGCTCAGATATAAAATGCTAGATGGCAGGGGTGACTTTGAAGAATAGTTAGAAGGCTATGGAGATAGGTCAGTGGTTAGAGGTACTTGCTTATAAAGCCTGCTAGCCTGTGTTCAAGCCCCCATTGACCATGTAAGGCCAGATATAAATTAAGTGGTGCATGTGTCTGAAGTTTGTTTGCAATGGCAAAAGACCAAGGAGTGTACATTTTCTCTCCCTTCTCTCAAGTAAATAGATAAAACTTAAAAAAAAAAAAAAATTAAATTTATTTATTTGCAAGGAGAGAAAGAGAGAGAGGGGGAGAGAGATAATGAAAGAATAGGTACACCAGGGCCTTTAGCCACTGCAAACAAACTTCAGATGCATGTGCCACTGTGCATCTAGCTTTATGTGGGTACAGGGGAATTGAATGTGGGTCATTAGGCTTTGCAGGCAAGTGAATTAACTACTAACCCATCTGTCCCGCCCTAAAACCTTAAAAAAAGGAATAACTGGGGGAAAAATTAGTGGGATAAATTCTGCCTGTATGCTTAGAAGGCTAATTTTGTGTTGAAGGGATTTGAGAACTTATCAGTTTTCAGTTCTGATGTAATCAGCTCCTTGTTGGTGGGATGAACATCCAAACAAACACAGGGGGAACAAGTTTATTTTCAGCTTTCAAATGCAGGGGAGTTCCATCAGTGGTGGTATAAGCTGCCTCCTTCCATACATCCCAGCAGACAAAACAATTGCAGCCGGCCCTACAAGCAAGTGAATCACCACCAGCAAACACAAGGCCCACCAGAGCTCAAACTGCTCTCTCCACACCTGTGGGCTGGGGTCAGCTCCACCCCCAGTGATATACCTTAGGGCTGGACCCACCCTCAGTGACATGCCCCCTCTAGCAGCAGTCTGCCTGCTAGGGGATGAGCTTGCAAATTCAGTTTGAATAAAACACCCAAGTCTATGGTGGCCATTCACTTAAGAACCTCCCAGTATTTTAGTTTCAAGAGTCTTCTCCTTGTGAAAAACCCTAGTCTGCGTGGAAATAATGGCTGTTTCTACTCCACTTACTGCTTCTTGTCTGATTATCAATTAATTTGTTCATTCAAAACATATTTTAAGGGACCTGGTATATGCAGACCATGTGCTAACTGTCAGGTATGTGCTGGGAATAAAGGTCTCGCCTGGTCCCAGCCTTTGTGGGATTGTCAAGTCCAATACTAACCAAGTGATTATAGTTTTAAAAATGCCATGACAGCTGGAGAGGTGGCTTAGTGGTTAAGTGCTTGCCTGTGAAGCCTAAGGACCCTGGTTCGAGGCTCGATTCCCTAGGAGTCACGTTAGCTGGATGCTGAAGGGGGCGCATGCGTCTGGAGTTCGTTTGCAGTGGTTGGATGCCCTGGCGCACCTATTCTCTCTCTCTCTCTCTCTCTCTCTCTCTCTCTCTCTGTCACTCTCAAATAAATAAATAAATAAACAAACAAAAAAGTGCCATGAAAGGGAAGGAAAAAAAAAAAAAAAAGGAAGAGCATGTCAGAGTGAGCCATGGAGACAGTCCAGAACAAGAATCCTGTGCTTAGATTAAATTTCCTCTTCAGGGAGGGGGGCTGCTATACTTTTAACTTCTTTAAACAAGTCCAGTTCAGCTGAATACTCTAGAGCTAAGCAAAGAACATCTCAAAACAGTGACAGTTAGCTAAGGTCACTTTATACAGTCATTATAACGGCACTGTAGGGAATCTACTGGTTTTCTGTTTTGCTGGTTATGGTTATAGTGAGGGGTTGATAGCAGTAAAATATAGATAACAAAGTTTATATATTTAACCATTTTTATATGGGCATTAGAACATTTAGTGACCATAAGCATTGGAATAATTAATAACCATAAATTTAGTCATGCATAAGGACAGACTACATGAAACAGAACACATGACATGACATGGTTGGCCAACATTTGACATGACTACATGAAACATAGAGACATTCTTTTAAGACTTTATGAATTTAGCCATTTTTAAGTGTACTGTTCAGTAACTTATATTCATTCAAATGCTTGTGCAACCATCAGGACTTTCAATTTCTAGAACTCATTTATATCCTTCCAACACTCTACTTGTCATCAGTGTTCTTCATGCATCCCCTGCACTGTGAAGTTGTAAAGTGTTGAAGACTTGTGTGATTAGATTACAAGTTTCCCTGGTTAAGACATTTTTATGTCATTCAAAATTCTGAACTAATAGAAAAAGACTGAAAAACTCTCTTTACCTAGTAGCTTTCTTTATAGGCAGTGGTCCATAGTTACTAATGTATCTCCATAGAAGCTGTGTGCATACTGAGCAAATTCATGTTTTTGCAAAAAGCTTAATATGTTCAAAACAAAAACTTTTTTTGTACTTTATTCTTTTAGCTTTTTTTTGGGGGGGGGGTTCAAGGTAGGGTCTCAATCTAGCTCAGGCTGACCTAGAATTTACTCTGCAGTCTCAGGGTGGCCTTGAACTCATGTAATCCTCCTACCTCCCTCTCGAATCCTGGGATTAAAGGTGTGCACCACCATGCCTGGCACTTTTGACTTTTTTTGTATACATGAATAACTTTATCCTTTTTTCTGGTTGAGAGGCATATTTCAGGGTTGTACAATAATTTCTGAGCTGTCAGGAAGTTGAGAAAGGTTGTAGCTCATGACATTTTTTTCTGTGAAAGAGGACTGTCGTGCTTATAGAATTGAAACAAATGGAAGGTTAAAAATATGAAGTGGAGCTGGGCGTGGTGGCGCATGCCTTTAATCCCAGCACTCGGGAGGCAGAGGTAGGAGGATCACCATGAGTTCGAGGCCACCCAGAGACTACATAGGGAATTCCAGGTCAGCCTGGACCAGAGTGAGACCCTACCTCGAACCCCCCGCCAAAAAAAAATGAAGCCAGGCGTAGTGGCTTTAGTCCCAGCGCTCAGGAGGCAGAGGTGGAATTCCAGGTCAGCCTGGGCTAGAGTGAGACTGCCTTGAAAATCAAAACAAACAACAACAACAACAAAAAATTGAAGTTGACACAGTCTAAAGTCTTGCCAAATGCAGATTGAGATAATGAGATGAGTGTAGCAGTTGCACTAGAGGTACTAAATGAGATGAATGTAGTGGTTGTATTAGAGGTACTCTGTGAGATGCTGATGATGAGTGTAGAATTTGTATTAGAGGTGCTCAATTTCTAATAGGTCATTAAGTTATTATTACTGTAGAGCCATCTCTCTCTAAGGTAGATTTCTGTGCTAACACTCTGGAACCTGATATAGAGCTGAATTTACCCATCAGATTGGATTTTCACACCGGTGTCTGGACTTGAACTGAAGGACAAGAAAAGTGAGGCTGTCTTGATAATAAGAAGGCTAATGCAAGGGCTCAGAAATCAAGATGGGTGAGGGAGGATATGAAGACAGGAAAGATGTTGTGATTGGGAGAAAATATATGGTCAGTTGCCTGAAATGTGCTCATGAGTTAGCAAGGACATAGTGAGTGAAATGATCCAGTGCTGAAGAAGAGAAGCTAAGTACAGAGCTGTTTTTTGTTTTAACTTTTTAAAAATTTTTATTTTTATTTTTTTGAGGTAGGGTATCACTGTAGCTCAAGCTGACCTAGAATTTACTCTGTAGTCTCAGGGTGGCCTCGAACTCATGTAATCCTCCTACCTCTGCCTCCCGAGTGCTGGATTTAAAGGCGTGTGCCACCACAGTCAGCTAGAGCTGCGTTTTTTCAGATAAAGTTTTTTTTGTTGTTGTTTGTTTGTTTGTTTTTTGTTTTTTGAGGTAGGGTCTCACTCTAGCCCAGGCTGACCTGGAATTTACTCTGTAGTCTCAGGGTGGCCTCAAACACATGGCAGTCCTCCTGCCTCTGCCTCCCGAGTGCTGGGATTAAAGGCGTGCGCCACCACGCCCAGCTTCAGGTAAAGTTGTTTTAAGGACCAGGGAATAGCCATGAATGTGGAGGGCTTGTGGTAGGTTTGTTTTAAAAAATATTTATTTAGGGCTGGAGAGATGGCTTAGCAGTTAAGCGCTTGCCTGTGAAGCCTAAGGACCCCGGTTCGAGGCTCAATTCTCCAGGACCCACGTTAGCCAGATGCACAAGGGGGCGCACGCATCTGGAGTTCGTTTACAGTAGCTGGAAGCCCTGGCGCACCCATTCTCTCTCTGTCTCTTTATCTGCCTCTTCCTCTCTCTGTCACTCTCAAATAAATAAATAAAAATGAACAAAAAAAGAATAAAAAAATTTATTTAAAAAATATTTATTTATTTGTTTGTTTGTTTATTTGAGAGAGACAGAGACAGAGAGAGAGAAAGAAGCAGATAGAGAGAAAATGAGCACACCAGGAACTCTAGCCCTGCAAATAAACTCCAGATGCATGTGCCACCTTGTACATCTAGCTTACGTAGGTCCTGGGGAATTGAACCTGGGTCCTTTGACTTTACAGGTCAGCACCTTAACTGTTAAGCCATCTCTCCAGCTCTGGAGTAGTTTGTTTTATTTTTTTATTAAACTCTCTCTCTCTCTCTCTCTCTCCCTCTGTGTGTGTGTGTGTGTGTGTGTGTGTGTGTGTAGGTGCATCTGCATCAGGGTGCGTGTGTAGAGGTCAGAGAACAACTCTGGCTGTCAGTCCTCCCCTTCCACCTTGTCTGAAACAGGGTCTCTTGTTTGCCACTGTGCGCACCAGGCTAACTAGGCCATGAGTTTTCATGGAGTCTCCTGACTCCATGCCTTGCTGCTACAGGCACATTGGAGTTACAGATGCTTGCTACTGTGTCTGGCTTTATGTGGGTTTTGGAGATCTGAA
This sequence comes from Dipus sagitta, assembly GCA_036346955.1. Lineage (NCBI taxonomy): Eukaryota > Metazoa > Chordata > Mammalia > Rodentia > Dipodidae > Dipus > Dipus sagitta. The sequence goes on from CM070773.1 coordinate 167,776,306, forward strand.
CTCAGGTTGTCATACTTGTACAAGTGCCTTTACCCACTGAGCCATCTGCCCTTTCCTGGAATAGATTTTAGAAGGTCATCATAGTACAAGAAGTGCTATGAACTAAGAGGGAGTTGAAAGTCGTATTTTAAGAAGTACTTTGACAAATGGAAACATAACTGGGAAAGGTGACCAGAATAATGAAAGAATCTCATATATAGCTCCACAAATGCCTGGTATCATTGATTGCCTACTATATTTAAGACACTATTTCAGAGCTACCCGCAACTTGGTGATGAGTAAGACATAGTGTTTGATCTTCTGAAGCCTACAGGAATTGGAAAAAGAGAAGACCTTAAGGGAAGAAGTCTTTAAATATTTAAAGACCTATCACATTTTAAAGGAATTAGACTTTTGTCTTTGTGGCCACTGAGGGCAAAACTAGTATCAAGCAATGAAACTTGCTAAGTTGGTGAATTTTAGCTTAAATGTAAAAAAAATTATAAATACTTTTTATGTTTATTTATTTATTTATGAGAGAGAGAGAGAAAGAGACAGAGGCAGATAGAGAGAGAGAGAGAGAATAGGTATGCCAGGGCCTCTAGCCACTGCAAATGAAGTTCAGATTCATGTGCCACCTTGTGCAACTGGCTTAAGTGGATACTGGGGAATTGAACCTGAGCCCTTAGGTTTCACAGGCAAGTGCCTTAACCAGTAAGCTATCTCTCCAGCCGCTAGCTGTAAAAACTTAAAATGTATGTAACTATAGAATTAGAAGAAAGGAGAGGACCATAATCTCATGATACTAAGGAACTTATATTTACTATTTATTTATTTTTACCCTTGTCCAGCATTTTTTATCTAGGAGTTTTACACTTTGGATCAAGCCTGTATGTAATGATATCATTTGCTAAATTTACTATAATACTCTCTTGTCTCAGACTTTACAACTGCTTTTATTTTATTTTATTTATTATTTATTTATTTATTTATTTGTTTGTTTATTTATTTATTTTTTGGTTTTTCGAGGTAGGGTTTCACTCTAGCCCAGGCTGACCTGGAATTCACTATGTAGTCTCAGGGTGGCCTCGAACTCACGGCGATCCTCCTACCTCTGCCTCCCGAGTGCTGGGATTAAAGGCGTGCGCCACCACGCCCGGCTTTTATTTTTGTTTTTGTTTTTGTTTTGAGGTAGGGTCTCACTGTAGCCCAGGCTGACCTGTAATTCACTATGTAGTCTCAGGGTGGCCTTGAACTCACAGCAATCCTCTTACCTCTGCCTCCCGAGTACTGGGATTAAATGCATGCGTCACCACACCCGGCTTACAACTGCTTTTATAAGTTATTTATTTCCTTTATTTTTACTACCAAAGGTACCTATTGCTTTTGTGAAGTGAATCATTATTACTTCAATGAGTAAAACAGAGAAGGTTTTTTTTTTAATAATATTTTATTTATTTATTTGAGAGAGAGATACAGGTAGAGAGAGATACAGGCAGGTAGAGAGAGATACAGGCAGGTAGAGAGAGAAAGAGAATGGGCGCACCAGGACCCCCAGTCACTGCAAACGAACTTCAGACGCATGTGCCCCTTGTGCATCTGGCACGTGGGTCCTGGGGAGTCGAACCTGGATCCTTTGGCTTTGCAAGCAAGCACCTTAACTGCTGAGCCATCTTTCCAGCCCCAGAGAAGGTTTGTTAAATGAGTAAAAATCAACTAAAATCTTTCTGTCAGAAACCATCATTACTAATGTGTTTTGTAACTTTCCCTCTAGAGAGCATGTCTATTTGTTACATAAGGATGGATGGATGGATGAATGCACAGAAAAGCTATTTTAAATTTTTTTGTTTTATTTTTATTTATTTATTTAAGAGCAACAGAGAGAGACAGAGAGAGAGAGAGAGAGACAATGGGCACACCAGGGCCTCCAGCCACTGCAAATGAACCCCAGATGCGTATGCCCCCTTGTGCATCTGGCTAACGTGGGTCCTGGGGAATTGAGCCTTGAACTGGGGTCCTTAGGCTTCACAGGCAAGCGCTTAACCGCTAAGCCATCTCTCCGGCACCAGAAAAGCTATTTTATATAAATATATAATATATTTTTATGAGGGCCATACTGTACAAATATGCTTTTTTGGGGGGTGGTTTTTATTTTAAGGTAGAGTCTTGCTCTAGACCAGGCTGACCTGGAATTCAATATGTAATCTCAGGGTGGTCTCAAACTAGTGGAAATCCTCCTACTCCTTCTGAGTGCTGAGATTAAAGGTGTGCACCACCGTGCCTGGCCAAATCTTCAAGGTAGATGATTATATGTCCATTTTATAGACAAGGATCTAATGTTTGGAAAGATTAAATAACATGTCCAAGTCACATAACTAAAAGGCAAATGATAAAAATGTAAATACTTTTGTAAAAATCTTTTTATTTATTTGCAAACTGAGAAGAGACAAGGAGAAGGAATGGTTGTGTCAGGACCTCCAGCTGCTGCAAACTCCAAATACGTGTGCCACTGTGCATCTGGCTTTATGTGGGTACTAGGGAATCACACCCAGGTCATTAGGTTTTGCAGGCAAGAGCCTTAACCACCAACCATCTCTCCAAGAATTTAAACACCTTTGTAGGGCTGAGAGATGGCTCAGTATTTAAAGTGCTTGCCTGCAAATCCTGACAACCTTGGTTCGATTTTCCAGTGCCCACATAAAGGTAGATGTGCAAAGTGGCGGGTATGTGTGGAGTTCATTTGCAGTGGCTGGAGGCCTCGGTGGACCTACTCTTTGTCTTTCTCTTCTCTCTCTCTGCTTGCAAATAAATACATAAAATATTTAAAGGACACCTTTCCCTACCACTTTACTTCCATCCTCTTTCCAATATTTGTTTATTAGATACCAATTGGAAAAATACTATCCTCTAATAGATAATGACTTATTACTTTCAATAAAGGAGAGGATATGGGTGATCAGTCTAGTGGATGATATGACCACTGTATTGTGGCCTAGATGGGAGAATTTTACATTAAGTTGCTTCTTCTTTTATTTATTTATTTAAGATATTTTATTTATTTATTTATTTATTTTATTTATTTAGTCTTTTTTTTTTTTTTTTTTTTTTTTTTGAGAGAGAGAGAGAGAGAATGGGCATGCCATGGCCTCCAGCCACTGCAAACAAACTCCAAATGCATTGCCACCTTGTGCATCTGGTTTACATGGGTATGGGGGAATGGAACCTAAGTCCTTTGGCTTTGCAGGCAAACGCCTTAACCTTTAAGCCATCTTTCCAGCCCCTCTTCTTCTTCTTCTTTTAAATTATTTGTTTATTTGCAAGCAGAGAGAGAGAGACAGAGACAGAGACAGAGAGAAAATGGATGTACCAAGGCCTCTAGCCACTGCAAATGAACTCCAGATGCATGTGCCACTTTGTGCATCTGGCTTTACATGGGTACTAGGGGATTGAACCCTGGTTGTTAGGCATTGCATGCAAGTTCCTCCTCTTCTTCTTCTTCTTCTTTTTTTTTTTTTTTTTGTTTTTGTTTTTTCTTTTGTTTTTCGAGGTAGGGTCTCACTTCTAGCTCAGGCTGACCTGGAATTCACTATGTAGTCTCAGGGTGGCCTCAAACTCATGGGGATCCTCCTACCTCTGCCTCTGAGTGCTGGGATTAAAGGTGTGCGCCACCACGCCCAGCTTCCTCTTCTTTTAATTGGCATATATTCCTTGTACATTGTGAAGGCTCCATAGACATTTTCATACAAGTACATCATTGACTTTGGCAGAGTCAATTCCCATACCATACTCTGTCTTCCATGCTCCGCTAATCCCATTTGTTTCCCAGTCTTACTTCTACTTAGGCGACATGCATGTGTGCATGTGTGCTATGTGTCTACATGAAGTCCAAGATCCACAAGTGAGAAAACAAGTCATATCTGTCTGAATTTGATGTTTTACTCAATATGATATCCAGTTATGTTCATTTTTCTGCAAACAGTGTCATGTCACTCTTCTTTGCGACTGAGTAAAACTCCATCTCACGTACATGCACACGTCCTTTATCCATTTGTTGACGGGCGCCTGGGCTGATTCCATACGCTGCCTGTGTGACTGGGGCTGCAGTCAGCGTAGGTGTGCAGCTTTCTCTGTGCTTCGCTGACATAGAGGCCAGGAGTGGTACAGTGGGTCAGGAGGTAGTTTCTAGTGTTTTGAAGTGTCTCATGCTGATCTCTGTAGTGGATGGATGAATTTGTATTTCATCAGCAGGATATAAGGGTTCTCCCCACCCATCCTTCCTAGCATTTACTGTTGCTTTCATAATGATAGCATGAGATTGAATCTCAGTCCAGTTTTACTTTGCATTTTCCTGATGGCTATGAATGCTGCTGTGTTTTCATGCATATTGGCCATGTACACCTCATCTTTAGAAAACTGTTCACTTCGTTATTTCACATAATTATTGGATTGCTTGGTGTTTTCATATTTTCTACTTATTTATGTGTTCTAGTTACTAATCCTCTGTCAGGTCTATAGGTAGCATCGATTTTCTGCCATTGTCTAAGTTTCTCTTTACTCAGTTGTTGCCTTTGCTGTGCACGAGCTGTTCTTACTGCATGAATCATGAAAAGAGTCGCGGACCTCCTGTCTTTTGCAGGCAGTTCTTGCCTATGAACTATATCTTCAAGTGTACATGGTGTGAGAAAGAGATGGGTGGGTGAGATCTGTACTCATTCTTCTTCATGTAGATCTCCAGTTTTCCCAGAATCTTTTGTTGAAAGGCTGTCTTTTCTCCATTGTGCGTTTTGGTATCTTTATCAAAAATCAAATGGCAGAAAGCTGGGTGTGGTGGTGCACACCTTTAATCCCAGCACTAGGGGGGGCAGAGGTAGGAGTATCACTGTGAGTTTGACATCACCCTGATACTACATAGTGAATTCCAGGTCAGCCTGGGCCAGAGTGAGACCCTACCTCAAAAAACAAATCAAGCCGGGCGTGGTGGCGCACGCCTTTAATCCCAGCACTTGGGAGGCAGAGGTAGGAGGATCGCCACCCTGAGACTCCATAATGAATCCCATGTCAGCTTGGGCTAGAGTGAGACCCTACCTTGAAAGACAAAAAAAAAAAAAAAAAAAAATCAAATGGCAGGCTGGAAAGATGGTTTAGCGGTTAAGGCATTTGCCCGCAAAGCCTAAGGACCCACATAAACCAGATACACAAGATATCACATGTGTCTGGAGTTCATTTGCAGTGGCTGGAAGTCCTGGTGTGCCCATTCTCTCTCTCTCTCTCTCTCTTTGTGTGTGTGTGTGTGTGTATGTGTGTGTGTATCTATCTCTCTCTGCCTCAAATAATAAAAAAATTAAATGGCTATCTCTGTGTAGGGTTATTATATCTGTTCTTCTATTCTATTCCCCCCAGAACTCAGTCTTATGCATATGCTGCACAATGACTATCATGGAGGAAAAGTAGTCATAATGTACTGTTTCTCAACCTTACCATTGTAACAACCACTTTTCATGATAAATATATAATACTCCTTTTAGTGGTTTGAGTATGAAGTGTCCCCCATGGGCTCAAGTGTTTGTGACTGAGCTCAAACCCAGTCCCCAGCTGGTGACAATTTGAGGAGTAAAAGCTTGCTGAATGAGGCATGTCAGTGGGGTGGACCTTACTGAAGTCTATTAGCCCAGCTTGCCAGTGCCAGCTCAGCTCACTCTTGCTGCTTCCTGCAAGATGTGATGTCCAGCCTCTGCTGTGCCAAACTTCCCTGTCATGCTGAACCTTTTCCTCTAGATTGTAAGACAACACAAACCCTTCTCTTCCACATGCTGCTTTTGGTCAGGTGTTTTGTCTCAGCAACAAGAAAGTAACTGCTACACTTCCTTATATTAAAATGAAATTCATGAGCACATTAATCTATGTCCATATTTAATTTCAAATAAAGTAGAACTTTAGCAGAAAGGAAATAAAAAGTAAGCAAAATATAAATATGTATGTCATATAAAAATAGATAATGACTATAGTAGAAGACATTTAAAAATGAGTGGTATCAATGTTTATAGATTGGATTATATGAAATCTAAGACTCCCTTATTAGTAATATGCACTGTTATTTAACATAACACCAAAGGAAAAACTAACATTAGACTGGGATATACTGTGGATTGCAGAGACATTAAATGGGAGCAATATGAACCATAACATCAATGAGATGCTTACAGCTATGTGTTGATAGCTCAGCCACCTCAGTGCCATTAGGTCAGTGGCATGGTTTTCTGGTAATGGCAAAACATTCTGGGTTGAATAGTGCTGAGAAGAAGAGAGAGGAGTGCTCAGCACTGCACTATCTCTATCACGCCTTCCAAGGCTCAGGGTCCATTGTGGAAGAGGTGGCAGAAAGAATGTAAGAGCCAAAGGAAGGGTAGGGCGCCTCCAAACACAAAATGGCCTGGATGTCCATGACCTCACAGTGCCTGACACTACCTACACAAGACCATCATAATAGGAGGAAAAGATGATGACATCAAAATAAAAGAAAGACTGATTAAAAGGGGGAGGGGATATGATGGAGAGTGGAGTTGTGAAGGGGAAAGTGAGTAGGGAGGGAATTATCATAGTTTATTGTCTATAATTATGGAAGTTGTCAATAATAAAAAAGAAAAAAAAATTCTTGGTTGAGTTTCAAACAAACAAAATGGAGCATACTGTCAGGCAAATATCACTTTGCAGTTCCTAGAAAATTCTCCATACAATTGGGTGTGGTGGTACACACCTGTAATCCCAGCACTAGAGAGGCAGAGGTAGGAGAATCTGTGAGTTCAAGGCCAGCCTGGAGCTACATAGTGAATTCCAGGTCAGCCTGGACTAGAGTTAAGGCAGCATATCTGTGAAACCTAGGGACTCAGGTTCGATTCTCCAGGTCCCACGTAAGCCAGATGCACATGGTGGCAGTGACTAGAGGCTCTGGCATGCCCAGTCTCTCTTTCTGTCTCTAACAAATCAATCAATCAATAAATAAAATAAATCTTAAAAAAGTAATTAAAAATGCATTGTCATTTGTTTTTAGTGCTGTCTACCTGTTCTTAGATGCAAAACCAGCAGCTTCATGACTTTGGCCTGCGGCTTTACATGTGTATCTGTTTCTGGCCATACATACCTGCATCTTGTCTTATCTCCAAATGTAATTTTTTCCCATATTTTCTCTCTCCTGAGTCTGAACAGAGAGCATACACCAAAGTTTGAACTTACTGGTCCACATTGTGTGACAGTCTTTTTGTGTGTCAAAGTCTTTGCATTTAGCTTTTTAAAACTGGGTGGAGGTATTGCTTTGATGGAAATACTCTTTTAAAATATAGTTCTGACATTTACAAAATAGCTGCCAAATGCAATAGGCAGCCATCTAGTCAATAGTACATTTTGGACCTGGCCATGGTGGTGTCTGCCTGTAATCTCAGCGCTTGGGAGAAGGCAAAAAGACCAGGATTTTGAGTCTGAAGCCATTCTGAGTGCCACATGAGACCCTGCCACAAAAATTTTTTTTTTTTAAATTTTGGTTTTTCAAGAGAGTCTCACTCTAGCTCAGGCTGACCTGGAATTCACTATGTAGTCTCAGGATGCCCTGAAACTCACAGAGATCCTCCTACTTCTGCCTCCCGAGTGCTGGGATTAAAGGCGTGTGCCACCACGTCTGGCTCAAAAAATATTTTTAAAAATGTAAATCCCAGCCGGGCGTGGTGGCGCATGCCTTTAATCCCAGCACTCGGAGGCAGAGGTAGGAGGATCACTGTGAGTTTGAGGCCACCCTGAAGTTACATAGTGAATTCCAGGTCAGCCTGGGCTAGAGTGAGACCCTACCTCAAAAAACCAAAAAAAAAAAAAAAAAAGTAAGTCCTGTTAGCTAACACAAAAAGTAATTGGCACCCTGGTGGCTCAGCAGAAGGCCTGTGATTTGGTGCAAGGGTGACATCTCGTTTGCATGGGGGACTAAACCTAGATTGATGTAAACATAGTCCTTCCTTTGCATGTAGATCTGCAGTGATTCCTTTGCCCCTTGCCACATGCCCTTCCTCTCTGCAGTGCTGTGTGCCACTGTCTGCAGCTTTAATGCTAACGGCTACCTGTTCAACGTTGTCTATCCTCTGATGTCTCCTCTCCATTATCTCTCTCAAAGTGGATTTTGTCTTTTTTCTTGCTTGTGTATGTGTGTGACTGCATGCGCGTACGTGTGTGTGTGTGAGAGAGAGAGAGAGAGAAAGAGACAGAGGGAGGGAGATGTGTGGTAAGAGTGACTGTACATGTATGAGTACTAGGCCAGAATGGGCTATAGAGTTTCAGGTCAGCCTGGACTAGAGTAATACCTTGCCTCAAAAAGAAAAAGATGGGGGCTGGGGAGATAGTTCAGTGGCTAAAGGTTCTTGTTTGCAAAGCCTGATACCCTGAGCTCAATTTCCCAGTACCCACATAAAGACAGATGCACGATATGGGGCATGTGTCTGAAATTTACCTGCAATGGCAAAAGGCCCTAGTGCATCCATTCTCTTTTCCTCCTTCCCTCTCGTCCTTTTTTCTTTTTCTTTCTCTCTCTCTCTGCTATGTATGTATACATACATACATATATATGTATATTCTTTTTTAAAACAGGAAGGACATACTTGGTAAGCTCTGTTCTTGCTCCAGCATTCAGCTTTGCCATGTCTTTTCATCTTAACAGATACTTTGGTAAAAGAACTCAGTGGGATTGTAGAGGGGCATCAAACCTCAATGAACTTCACCAGCTACTAAGTGACATTATGATTAGAAGATTAAAGACTGAAGTTCTAACCCAGCTACCCCCCAAAATCCGACAGCGGATTCCTTTTGATCTTCCATCTGCAGCTGCCAAGGTGAGAATATGTTTAGTTAAAAGTCTTTATGTCATTTTATTTATCTTTTAAAATATGTTTTATTTATTTGCTTGAGAAAGACAGCGCTCAAGAGTGCATGCCAGGGCCTGTTGCCACTGTATGTGAACTCCAAATGCATGTACCACTTTGTGCATCTGGCTATTCATTGGTACTGGGGTATTGAACTCAGGCTGTCATACTTTGCAAGTAAGTGCCTTTAACCACTGAGCCATCACTCCAATCCCTCTTTACATTATTTTAAATCTCAGCACTGGGTTGGAGATGTGGCTTAGCAGTTAAAGCACTTGCCTGTGAAACCTAAGGAACCAGGTTCGATTCCCTAGTATCCACATAAGCCAGATGCACAAGGTGGCACATGCATCTGAAGTTCGTTTGCAGTGGCTAGAGGCCCTGGTACACCTAGTCTTTCTCTCCTTCTCTCTTAAATAAATAAAATAAAATAAAATCTCTGTACTAAAGATTACATATCACATCCATAGAAGTAACATCTACTTTCTTAAAATAGGTTTGATTAATCAAGCATGTGAATTGGTTTTGTATCATTTCAGAAATTTCATTTTAGTTACTGAATATATAAACAGACACAGTTTTCTAGTGATTTTATTTTATTTTATGTAAATTTACTTTTTATTTTATTTTTTAAATATCTTTTTATTTTTATTCATTTATTTATTGACAGAGAGAGAGAGAGAGAAAATGGGTGCACCAGGGCCTCTAGCCATTGCAAACGAACTCCAGATGTGTGCGCCCCCTTGTGCATTTGACTAATGTTCCTGGGGAATCAAACCTGGGTCCTTTGGCTTTGCAGGCAAATGCCTTAACCACTAAGCCACCCCCCAGCCCGTATTTTTTTTTTTTATTGACAACTTCCACAATTGTAAACAATATCCCATGGTAATTCCCTCCTTCCCCCCACTTTCCCCTTTTAAACTCCACTCTCCATCATATCACCTCCCCCTCTCAATCAGATTCTCTTTTTATTTTGATGTCATGATCTTTTCTTCTTATTATGATGGTCTTGTGTAGGCACTGTGAGGTCATGAATATCCAGGCCATTTTGTGTCTAGCAGAGCACATTGTAAGGAGTCCTACCCTTCCTTTGGCTCTTACATTCTTTCCACCACCTCTTCCACAATGGATCCTGAGCCATGGAAGGTGTGATAGAGATATTGCAGTGCTGAGCACTTCTCTGTCACTTCTTCTCAGCATCATGGTGCCTTCTGAGTCATCCCAAGGTCACCGCCATCTGAAAAGAGAAGGTTCTCTAACCAAAAGTGAGAGTAGTATTAATATATGGGTATGAACATTAAGAGAAGGGCTTACTGGGCAGTTTGGTGAGCATAGTATATACATTTAGCCAGACAGCAGCAGACGTTACACCCCTTAGGGCTCATGACTATCCCTGTTGTAGGTTTTCAGTATCAGGGATGTATTCACCCTATGGAATGGGCATCCAGTCGAATTAGAGGGCAGTTGGTTTCCCCCATAACAGACATGTCACTATTGCACCTGTTGGCTCATTTGGCCTGGCTGGCCAAATATAAAGCTTTCTGTGTCCACTGTTGGGTATTTTTACTGGTGATTTCTCTCTCTCCCATTGAACTGCATGCAATGTGGCCTGCTTGCTTTCTTTCTTTCTTTCTTTCTTTCTTTGTTTCTTTCTTTCTTTCTTTCTTTCTTTCTTTCTTTCTTTCTTTCTTTCTTTCTAAAGAATAAAGAGCTATCTTCTAGAACAAATTAAATTCTTAAAATCCTGAAACTCTGATCATATTGTAAATACAAAAGTCAACATATTTAAAGCCAAATGTTATTTTACCTAATCCATACCTATACTTACTTTTGGGGAATACAGTGTGGTTATATATTCTCTGAAATTCCTTTTTTTTTTTTCTCCTTGAGGTAGGGTTTCATTCCAGCCCAGTCTAACCTGGAACTCATTCTATATTCCCAGGCTGGTTTTGAACTCATAGCAATCCTCTTACCTTACTTCTGCCTTCTGGGAGCAGGGATTAAAGGCAGGGCATGCACATTATGGATAAGGTGCTTCTCACTGTTACAACTTGAAAGTTACAATAAGCTTGGGCTTTGTGTGTGTTATGTATGCATGTATGTGCATGCGGCCCCATGTTTGGGGGAGTGCACGTGAATGTGTATGCTTATGGAGGACAGAGGATTACATCCGGTACTTCCTTTCTAGCTTTCCATTTCAAAACCTAATTTTTTTCCACTTATGTATGTGTTTAGGTATATGTGCGTAGAGGTGCGCCAAGGCCTCGTGCCATTGCAAATGAACTCCAGATGCATGAGCCACTTAGTACATCTGGCTTTACATGGTACTCTGAAATCGAACCCAGGCTGCCAGACTTTGCAAACAAGTGTCTTTAACTTGCTGCATCATCTCCCCCACCTGGCTCTCCTTTTTATTTTACTGAGGCACAGTCTTTTACTTCAACTAGAGCTTGCTGGTTTAGCTTGTCCAGCTAGCTAGTTTACTGTGGAGATCCCCTGTAAGATTGATCTGATTTTATGTAACATTTTAGCATTAGAGAGAAAAATAAAATGAATCAATATATGGTCACATTACATTGTATGCAACTAATATTCCTCTGATCCTTTTGCTTATTAAATAATATAATCTTTTTTTTTCCATTTTTATTAATATTTTCCATGATAACAAAAAAAATCCCATGGTATTACCCTCCCCCCTTTCCCCTTTGAAATTCCATTCTCCATCATATCCCCTCCCCATCTCAATCTTTCTACTTACATATATACAATACCAACCTAATAAAAGCCCTCCTCCCTTTCTTTCTCTTCCCTTTCTATCTCCTTTTTTAACTTACTGGCCTCTGCTACTGAGTTTTTTCCTTCTCACACAGAAGCCCAATCGTCTCTAGCTAAGATCCACATATGAGGGAGAACATGTGGCGCTTGGCTTTCTGGGCCTGGGTTACCTCACTTAGTATAATTCTTTCCAGATCCATCCACTTTTCTGCAAATTTCATAACTTCATTTCTTTTTACTGCTGAGTAAAACTCCATTGTATAAATGTGCCATATCTTCATTATCCACTCATCAGTTGAGGGACATCTAGGCTGGTTCCATTTCCCAGCTATTATAAATTGAGCAGCAATAAACATGGTTGAGCAAGTATCTCTAAGGTAATGAGATGAGTCCTTAGGATATATGCCTAGGAGAGCTATAGCTGGGTCATATGGTAGATCAATCTTTAGCTGTTTTAGGAACCTCCACACTGATTTCCACAATGGCTGGACCAGATTGCAAAATAATATAATCTTTAAAAATAATATTTTGCTGAGAGCCGAGAAGAGCTCAGCAGTCAAAGGTGCTTGCTTGCAAAGACTACCAGCCTGGGTTCAATTCCTAAGCTACCTGCGTTTGTTTGCAGCAGCAAGAGGACCTGGTGTGTGCCCCCCCCAATGCAAATAAATAAGCACATTTTTTTTCTTCGAGGTAGGGTTTCACTGTAGCTCAGGCTGACCTGGAATTCACTGTGTAGTCTCAGGGTGGCCTTGAACTCAATGGTGATCCTCCTACCTACCTCTACTCCAGGCTGACCTTGACTTCATCCTGTAGTCTCAGGGTGGTCTTGAACTCATGGTTATCTTTCTACCTCAACCTCCCAAATGCTAGGATTAAAGGCATGTACCACCACACCCAGGCAATGTGAATTTTTTCTTTAGAGAATATTTTCAGTAGAAAACTGTAATTTTTTTAAAAATTTTTTTCTTATTTTTATTTACTTATTTGAGAGTGACATACAGAGAGAGAAAGAGGCAGATAGAGAGAGAGAATGGGCGTGCCAGGGCTTCCAGCCACTGCAAAGGAACTCCAGATGCGTGCACCCCCTTGTACATCTGGCTAACATGGGTCCTGGGGAATGGAGCCTCGAACCGGGGACCTTAGGCTTCACAGGCAAGCGCTTAACTGCTAAGCCATCTCTCCAGCCCGAAAACTGTAATTTGATGTGCTAGCAAAGGGCTTGTTCTCGCCCATCGCTTGTCATTGGTTTCTATAATTGGCAGAGACATGTAGCTGATCTCACATTGATGCTTACAAATGAAGATGTTGGTATCTATGGGAATTTTCTTTTTATATCTTTCTATGAAGAGAAAGCAGGACCCAACTCATAATTGCATTAATTATGGTATTCTTTATGCTGAATTCTTAAACAATGTTATTCCATCCCACATAGGAATTGAATACAAGCTTTGAAGAATGGCAGAAATTAATGAGAGCTCCAAATTCTAGTGCCACCAACACTGTTATGGAGTTGATCACACGCATGTTTAAGCAAACTGCTATTGCCAAGGTACTTGTTGTTGGAGCCTATGTATTTATCTTCATAGTTTTCATTATTATTTTGATGTGTTCAATTAAGTAAGTTACTTACATACTATAACATGTCAATAACATTTTGTACTACTATGAAAAATTCAGATATATTCAAAGAAGGCAGTATAATAAACATTACTTCATACATTATTCCTTTTCAGGATATATGTGTTATTTGAGAGGAAGTGTAACATATTGTATACTCTCATGTAAGGGAATACATCTTTGTTAAAAGTTTTACTATATAACAGTTTTACTATATAATTACTGTAAATAATCTTTTTTTTTTTTTTTTTTTTGAGGTAGGGTCTCACTACTCTAGCCCAGGCTGACCTGGAATTCACTATGGAGTCTCAGGGTGGTCTTCAACTCACTCGAACTCACAATCCTCCTACCTCTGCCTCCTGAGTGCTGGGATTAAAGGCGTGCGCCACCACGCCCGGCTAAATAATCTTTTTAAAGATATTTTATTTACTTATTTAAGAGATGGAGGGAGAGAGAGAGAGAGAGAGGAACAGGCAGATAGAGAGAGAATGGGTATGCCAGAGCCTCCAGCTACTGCAAATGAACTCCAGACACATGCGCCACTTTGTGCATCTGGTTTACATGGGTACTGGGGAATCAAACCTGGGTCCTTAGGCTTCAAAGGCAAGCACCTTAACTGCTAATCCATCTCTGCATCCCCCTAAGTAACCTTTATTAAGCTTAAATCAGTCATCTTTGACTTGTATTCTGGGGCCTTAAAAAGGTAGATAGATTCACATTCCTGTGGTGTTTAGATGGTGCTAAAGTTCTTAAATCTTGGTGTGACTAGGAAACAACACATGATTTTTATTTTATTTTTTGGTTTCTTTGGTTTTTTGGTTTGTTTTGAGGTAGGGTCTCACTCTACCTCAGGCTGACCCGGAATTTACAATGTAGTCTCAGGGTGGCCGTGGACTCACAGCGATCCTCCTACCTCTGTCTCTCCAGTGCTGAGGTTAAAGGCGTGCACCACCATGCCCGGCAACACATGTTAGTTTTCAATCCAGTGTAACAGAACTTGTAAATACTGAGTATCACACTTTCTGCTCTGAGATTGTTTTCAGAGAATAGCATTTTATTAAAAATTTTTAAAATTCATTTGAGAGTGAGAAAGTGGGCTCACACCAGGGCCTCCTGACACTGCAAATGTACTCCAGATGCATGCACCACTCTGCATCTGGCTTTACGTAGGTACTGGGGATTGAATCTGGCCTATCAGGCTTTATAAGCAAGCTCTGAGCTGAGCCATCTCTCCAGCCCATAAGATAGCATTTTAAAGAGTAGCTTATTGAGGCATAATTTATATAAGATAAAATGTACCTGTTTTGTTTTTTTTTTTTCGAGGTAGGGTTTCACTCTAGCTCAGGCTGACCTGGAATTCACAATGTAGTCTCAGGGTGGCCTCGAACTCATGGCGATCCTCCTACCTCTGCCTCCCCAGTGCTGGGATTAAAGGCGTGTGCCACCATGCCCAGCAAAATGTACCTTTTTAAAATGTATAACTTGGGGCTGAAGATACGGCTTAGCAGTTATGGCATTTGTCTTCAAGGCCTAAAAATCTCAGTTCGATTCCCTAGTACCCATGTAAAACCAGATGTGCAGGGCGGCGCATACATGTGGAATTCATTTGCGGTGGTTAGAGGCCCTAGCACGCCCACTCTCCAGCCCCCTTGCATGACCTAGTGATGTTTCTCAGATGCGTATTGGCAGGCAGATGCTGTACAGTGACGGTGTGGGCCACTCCCCTCTCTCCTGAAAATGCCCCCGTGCAGTCAGCTCCCTTCTCTCCACCTCCATCGCAGCTGCCTGAGATTTGCTTTCCATCTCTCTAACTTTGCCCTTTCCCAAGTGCCAGAGACATGGAGGAGCCTTATGTTTGGTTTGTTTACTTAGCATAAAGCTTCTAGGATTCATTCAAGCTGTTGCATGTGTAATCACTTTCTCCAGTTGTTGCTGCATGTATATCCTCCACTGTGTGTAAGTACAGCTTTCACGGTGTTTTTACTCCTTATCCATGGTTAGACACTTAGGATAGTTACAATTTGACTATCACCCATGTGTAGGCATTTGCATAGGCATCTATTGTATCTTAATGTAGGCATTTATATTTATTTTTGGGAATAGAATGTAGAAGTGAGACTGTAAATCATAAGGAAAATGTGTTTAACTTTATTTAAAGATAGTGAGGGGGGAGAGACTGTCCGCTTGGTTGAGCTGGAGCTCTAGTTCAGTGGTTGCAGAGTTGGAGTGGCCCGGGAGAGGTCCTGGGCTTGGTCCCGGCGCTGACGAAGATGGCCACACTGTCTCACAATAGCTGTGCTGTCTGTGTTCTGTCGACATTATGTACAAGCCGCTGTCCTATGTCTTTGTTAGGACATGGTGTTGTCGTCATCTTCCCAACTTTAACTATTTTGTGAATAATGCAATTTTTTATTACTTTAAAATGTGCTTTCCCCTATTATGTTGAATGTATTTTCATATTCCTTTTTCTACTCATTTTCCTTTATGTAATGTCTATTCAAATTGAGCCCGTATTTATATTGGGTTACAAGGATTGTTTTTAAAGATTTATTTTTATTTATTTATTAGAGACAGAGAGAGGAAGAGAGAGGGGGAGAGAGAGCGAGAGACTAAGAATGGGCACACCAGGACCTCCAGCCACCGCAAATGGAACTCCAGATGCATGTACCACCTTGTGCATCTGGCCTACCTGGGACCTGGAGAATCAAACCTGAGTCCTTAGGCTGTGCAGGCATGCACTTTAACCGCTAAGCCATCTCTCCAGCCCGGTTACAAGGATTTTTCATGAGTCTATACTGTCTTTTGCAAATTTCCTCTCCAAGACTATGGATTTTATTTTAATTTGTTTAGCAGAATTTTGTGAATTTTAAACAGCTACATATAGTATTTTTTTCTTGTTTTTGCTTCTTTTTTATTTTTGTTTATTTATTTGAGAGAGAGAGAGAGAGAGAGAGAGAATGGACATGCCAGGGTCTTTAGCCACTGCAAACAAACTCCAGATACATGGGTCCTGGGAAGTTGAACCTTGGTCCTTTGACTTTGCAGGCAAGTCCCTTAACTGCTAAGCCATCTCTCCAGCCCCTTGCTTTTGCTTCTTGAATCCTAAGAAACTTTTGCCAGTTGCAGGTTTACAAAGATATTCATTCTCTATGTTTTCTTCTAAAAATGCTATATAGTTTTAGGGTACATATGTAGTCTATGAACTATTTGGAGTTTTGTTGTTGTTGTTGTTTGGTTTTTGAGGAAGGGTTTCACTCTAGCCCAGGTTGACCTAGAATTCACTATGTAGTCTCAAGATGGCCTTGAATGCACAGTGATCCTATCTCTGCCTCCTGAGTGCTGGGATTAAAGGCATGTACCACTACACCGGGCTTGGAGATTTTTTTTTTTTAAAATGTGGTATAAACTAAGGGTGGAGATGTAGGAGTGTGTATGTTTGAGTGTTTTAGCATTCCTTGTTGGAAATACTATAAGTATATATACGTATATATATATATATACTTATTTTGAGAGAGAGAGAGGCAGATAGAGAGTGTGGGCAGACCAGGGCTTCTAGCTATTGCAAACAAACTCCAGATGCATGTGCCACTCTGGCTTATGTGGGTCCTGGGAAATCGAACCTGGGTCCTTAGGCTTTGCAGGTGCTTAACCACTTGGCCATCTCTCCAGCCCACTTTTTATTTTTTATAAATATTTTCATTTATTTATTGCAAGGAGAGAGTGTGTGTGTATGGATGTCTCATGGCCTCTGCTGCTGTAAACAAAGTCCAGAGACTTGCTCCACTTTGTGCATTAGGCCTTATGTGGGTCCTGGGGAATTGAACTCTAGCCAGCAAACTTTGTAAGCAAGCACCTTTAGCCTCTGAGCCATCTCCCCAACCCTGCAAATACTATTTGTGCCTCATCAGTTTTCCTTAGCACCATAATTAATTATTAATTATCATCTGGTCATATGCATGGGTTCTGTTTCTGAACTCTTGTATTTCATTGTCTGTCTTCACTTAAATCACAGTGACTCCATTATTACAGTTTTTCAATACGTTTTTTAAATATTTATTTATTTTTTTAATTTTAAATTTTTTTGGTTTTTCGAGGTAGGTCTCACTCTAGCTCAGGCTGACCTGGAATTCACTATGTAGCCTCAGGGTGGCCTCGAACTCTTGGTGATCCTCCTACCTCTGCCTCCTAAGTGCTGGGATTAAAGGCGTGCGCCACCACACCTGGCTAAATATTTTATTTTTATTTATTTGACAGAGAGAAAGAGGCAGAAAGAGAGGCAGAGAATGCACTCGCCAGGGCCTCCAGCCATTGCAAACAAACCCCAGATACGTATGTCACCTTGTCCATCTGGCTTACATAGGCCCTGGGGAATCAAACTTGAGTCCTTTGGCTTTGTAGGCAAGTGCCTTAACTGCTAAGCCACCTTTCATGACCTATTTTGTTTTGTTTTGTTTTTGAAACAGTGTCTCACACTGTAACTCAGGCTAGCGCAGACTCAAAGCAAGAACTATTGGGAATTTATCACAGTCATAGACTTCATGTTGATACACCAAAAATCATTGTTAGTTCCATGGACCATTAACAAAAAATTGGAAGCAGGGGCTGGAGGGATGGCTTAATGGTTAAAGAGTTTGCCTACAAAGCCAAAAGGACCCAGGTTCAATTCACCAGGACCCACATTAGTCAGATGCACAAGGGGGCGCAAGCGTCTGGAGTTCGTTTGCAGTGGCTGGAGGCCCTGGCGTGCCCATTCAGTCTGTCTCTTTCCCTCCCTCCCTCTTTCTCTGTCAAATAAATAAATAAGTAAAAATAAAATATTTTTTAAAAATTGGAAGCAAAAATTTTAAAAGTATAATTTACAATGGCATCAGAAAATATGAACTAATTTAGGATAAAGTCAAATAAAGACTATAAACCACTGTTTAGAGAAGGAAAGCAAATTAAACAAATGATAAAATAGATCATATCTGTGAATCATTTTAACATTGTTAAAATGCTAGTTCTGTGTAAATTAATTTATATATGCATTACAGCCCTAGAAGAAGTTGACAACCTGAGTGTAAAATTTATGTGTCAACTCAAAGAACTTGTGGTAGCTGCAGTAGTTTCAAGCAGAGTTAAAATTCTCACAGTGTGTGATATAAATACTTATGTCATGTTACAATGACGAAAACTTTGTGCTACTGGCGTCAGGAGAGAAAGAGATTGATGAACCAGAAATAGATGCTCACATAGATTGTCAGTGCCTCTGTCATGAGCAGTGACAGCATAACTCAGTGGGGAAATAATGTACTTTTCAGCAAGTAGAGCCAGGACAGTTTGGTATCGATTCAGAAAAGAAGGAGTTGTGACCATTTTTTCCACCATACATAAAAATTAACTTTAAGTGAGCCATGGACTTAAATATAAATGCTAAAGTTTTATCCTTAGTAGCATACATATATTAAAAAATTTCATTCCTTTGGGCTCTGAAAAAAGAAACACAAATTTCGGTGTTAAAAAATGGGATTTAAGCCGGGCATGGTAGCGCACGCCTTTAATCCCAGCACTCGGGAGGCAGAGGTAGGAGGATCGCCATGAATTCAAGGCCACCCTGAGACTACATAGTGAATTCCAGGTCAGCCTGGGCCAGAGTGAGACCCTACCTCGCAAAACCAAAACAAAAAAGATAATAATAATGGGATTTGAGCCGGGCATGATGGCACATGCCTTTAATCCCAGCACTTGGGAGGCAGAGGTAGGAGGATTGCCATGAGTTCGAGGCCACCCTGAGACTATATAGTGAATTCCAGGTCAGCCTGGGCTAGAGCAAGACCCTACCTTGTAAAACCAAAAGTAAATAAATACATAAGAGTTGCATTGGAGAGATGGGTTAGTGGTTAAGGCTCTTGCCTGTGTAGTCTAAGGACCCTGGTTCCATTCTCTAGTACCCATATAAGCCAGATGCACATGGTACACATGAGTCTAGAGTCCGTTCACGGTGGCTAGAGGCCTGAGGTATCCATTTTCTCTCTCAAATTAATAAGATAAAAATATTAAAAATTCAGGGCATAATTGGGAGAAAATATTTACAATATATTTCCCCCTCCACTTTCCCATATCATAATTTCTTGTTTAATCATATGTTTTGATTTGATCAGTGTTTGCTGTTCAGAGGACAATGACTTAACATTTCACACTTCAGCCATGATTATATTTCTTTGAAAACTATTGCTTATGTTAGAGTTAATAACTCTTCTTTTTGTCTTTTTTGTTTGCTTGCTTACTTATTTTCTGTGTGCTTCATGCTAAATACAAAATACTTCCTCAGAGTAAAAAAGAACACTTGTGTGTGTATGTTCATGTGTCTGGGTGCAGGAATGCCTGTGCCATGTTTTGCACACTTGTGGCGGTCAGAGGGCAGCCTTGGGTGCTGGTCCTCATCTTGCTATGTTTTGAGGCAATGGATAATTGTTCACCACTGTGGTGGCCATGCTAGCTGGCCCGCAAACTCCTGCATGATTCTGGCTCCACTGCCCCTCTGGCCGAAGGGACTGTAAATGCTCTAATGGAGTCTGGCTTCACGCGCATCCTAAGGGTCTGAACTCAGATCCTCGTGGTTGCACAGAAGTCGCCTCATCTACTGAGCCATCTCCCAAGCCCTGAAAGGGAGAACATTTCTGGGATAACGAAACTGTGGTTGAAAGTTGTGAGGACGGTCCATACAGAGTTGTCATCTACTTCCTGAGACCCTCGAAGGAAAAGAAAAGTAAAGCCAGTTGTCCTCTAACTGAGTCATGGTCTTGAAAACTAGTGTCTACGGAAGTCCAGTCCCTAATGCCCAGCTCCTGAGAGCTCTTACTCATTTTCCTTCCTCCATACTAGAGCCTGGCTTCACCCATGTGGATTGCAATTGTGTCTTCTGTTTCTGGGCTGCAGCCAGAACTTATTCATTCCTGGTTTAAAAATAGGACTTCTTAATACATTTTCACATGAATTGTTGAATTCCAGTTGTTAGAAGCTATACTAATTATAAACAATACCGTTTATCTGCCTTACTAAATAGACTTTGTAGGTGGCTACTATGCCTGGGCTACATTTAGTATTTTTTCCCTTTAACAAAATGTGTTTCTGAGCTGCCCATGCCAGTTTGTAAATGAGCTTGAAATGAAACATTATAAATGTTTTCCTGTTTAATTATGTAAATGTAGCTGAGACCCTATTGTGAAATGGGGTGCTAACCTCTTAGGGAGCTACGGTGAAAATGACATCGTACTATCTCAAAGAACTTAAGTTAAAATACTCACCTAGAGAAGAGGTGCTTCAAAAACAGGACGTGTGGAAGCACCCAGAGGAAGGTTGTACAGGAAAGGTGTCCCAAGGAGTAGGTGTGGCAGCCAGAGAGAGACGGGAAATGAAATGGAAGGGAGAGAAGTATAATTTACACAGATGAAACTGTTTGTGGAAGCTCAGAGATTACTAAGAAATGGCATATTTATGGGGCTGGAGAGATGGCTTAGTGGTTAAGCACTTGCCTGTGAAGCCTAAGAACCCCGGTTCAAGGCTCAATTCCCCAGGACCCACATAAGCCAGATGCACAAGGTGGCGCATGCATCTGGAGTTCGTTTGCAATTGCTGGAGGCCCTGGCGTCCATTCTCTATCTATCTGCCTCTGTCTGTCGCTCTCAAATAAATAACTTTTAAAAAATTAAAAAAAAAAGAAATGGCATATTTAGGGAACTGAAGGTAGTTAACCATGGCTGATGCATGGAGTGTTAGGGAGGAACTTTGACCACGTCTACATGGGCTCACTGAGACAGTACCTCATCAGTCACACGGGGCGTCGTCCCAGCGTTCCCATAGAGCTGTTTGGAAGGAGGTAGTTAAATTTCCTGACAGGACCACTAGGTTGACTTTTTGTGATATTCACTGAGACTGTAAAAAAACAAGTATTATATTTATTTGAGAGAGAAAGAGGTAGACAGAGAGAGAGAGAGAGAATGGGCGTGCCAGGGCCTCCAGCCACTGCAAACGGATTCCAGATGCATGCACTTGCTTGTGCATCTGGCTTACATGGGTCCTGGATAATCGAACCAAGATCCTTTGGCTTTGTAGGCAAACGCCTTAACCCCTAAGCCATCTCTCCAGCCCTGTATTGTTTTTTAAATTTATTTATTTATTTAAGAGTGAGAGCGAGTATGGATGCACCAGGTTGTCTTGTCACGTCAGACAAACTTCAAACACTTGTTCCTTTGTGTGTCTGACTTTACTTGGGTACTGAGGAATTGAACATGGTTGGCAGGCATTGCAAGCTAGTGCCTTTAACTGCTGAGCCATCTCTCTAGCCCTGTATTCTTTGTACTTCAAGGGCTTGTTTGGAGGTTTTAGTAGGGGAGCATAGCTACTTATTTACCATTGACCAAAAGCATGTCTTCCTCTGTTTGGGGAAGGAGTTCAACTGAGTATGCATCTTCGGAAGGGACACACGTGGAACAGTGAGGGAGGAAGGGGACACCTGCCTAGCCAGCCAGATCAGCCAAATCAACCCCGGCGATCAGTATCTTTTTACTTTGTAATACTTGAATACAATGGGTAAAAATGAATGCAGTTGCCAGGCATGGTGGCACACAATTTTAATCTCAGGAGGCAAAGGTAGGAAGATTGTTCTGAGTTCAAAGCCAGCCTGGGACTAGAGTGAGTGCCAGGTTACCTGTGCTAGAGTGAGACCCTACCTCACCGCCCCCCCCCCCCGCAAAAAAAGAGCATAATCATCAGCAATCCTCCTGAGTGTTGGAATTAGAAGTGTGTGTGCCATGCCTGGCCTATATTGTTTTGAAACTGGAAATGTAAGCCCTTCTGCTCTTGTGGCCCAGTTCACTGCTTCCTCCTGTTTTGGCCCGGGCTGACTGCTGCAGCTCGAGCACGCTATGCGTCCCATCCAGCGTGCTGTCCAAAGTAAGGCAAAGCCTCCCTAAGAGCCGCTTTGTCAGTCAGCATGTTCTTTGAAGGCCCAGCAGACTTCCCAAGTGTCCTTCAGACCCTGCAGGGAAGTGGAGGACCAGCTTAGACCAATCACAGTTTAGCTGTGGTTGACTAAGAGCTTCAGAGCTTTCCTTGAAGCTGGCAGATCCCATTATCGGGACAAAGCTGCCATCTTGTCTGAGGTCTGAGGTTGTCAGAACTTTGGAGAAAGCTTCTTTGGTGCCTAGATTCCCTTAACTGAAAGCTAGGGCTGTTAAAATAAAAATCATTCTGACCCTTGGGAGACTTTGCAGTAAAAGTCACAACGTCTCTTATAATAGGGAAGAGATGTTGGGCTTAATTCCAAATACAAGGACAAGCAAGGGTTTATAGGCAGTGGTAGGTTGATGAGGTTGGTGGATGCAAAATTGTTATAAGGAGACACGAAGTATTGGGGCAGGGTTCTTACAAACCGATCTGATGGAATACTTGCTTAAGATGTGCGAGGGATTTATACTCTGAAGCAGAAAAGAGATCTTGTTGGCTATGAAGGGTCATCACTTATAAAGGGTTGGGGCCTGGTAGTGAACTGACTTAGCAGGATTCTTGCTGTGAAGGAGAGATGTGGACCTCATAAGGACAGGAGGGACACATAAGGTCAGGGTCAAGCCTGCCAGGGAAGAGAGCTCAGAGGAGCCTGACCATCACATTTGCTCAAAGCATGGTCTTTGTCTCGGGTTTCATGTGTTTCCATTCTTTTTGGTAAGTATTGTTATTGGATTAAAAGCTGACAGTTTTAATTTTTATTTATTTATTTGTAAGTAGAGAGTGAGACAGGAGAGACAGACAGAGAGAGAATGGGCATGTCAGGGCCTGTAGCCACTGCAAACGAACTCCAGACGCATGTGCCCCTTGTGCATCTGGCTTATGTGGATCCTGGGGAATCAAACCTGGGTCCTTTGGCTTCGCAGGCAAACGCCTTAACCAATAAGCCGTCTCTCCAGCCCAAAAGTTGACGATTTAAAATGGAATAACTTTCCTTTTTCAGGCAGTGTAGGCTTTCCTTTACTTTTTTTTTTTTTTTTTTTTTTTTTTTGAGGGGAAAGCAAATAAAATAAAATAAAATAAAATAAAATAAAATAAAATAAAATAAAATAAACAAACCAAAAGAACGAATGGTAGTATCTCGTCACTTTCACACACCTATAGCACTGCACTGGGGAAGCAAGGGCAGGAGGATTGTGAGCTCAATGGCCCGCCTGCTCTATGTAGGGAGACCCTGATGCAAATAGGCATAAAAAAGTCAGCAAAATTAGAACATTCTCTTCATTTCTGTATTTCTTGAAATAAGATATAGTATGTAATATTCATTAATTACTCAAGTGACACAGTTACCTAACATTTTATTGGTTTCAGTAAAATAAAATAGTTGTGGGGCTGGAGAGGTGGCTTAGTGGTTAAGGCACTTGCCTGCAAAGCCTAAGGACCCAGGTTCAATTCCCCAGGACTCACATAAGCCAGATGTACTATGTGGCACATGTGTCTGCAGTTTGTTCACAGTGTCTGGAGGCCCTGGCATGCCCAACTCTCTCTCTCTCTCTCTGTCTGCCTCTCTCTCAAATAAGTAAATAAATACATATATTTTAAAATAGTTGTGAATACATGCATTTTCTATAACTCCTACAAAACCTAAGCTAGCATAACTAAGATGCTGATGACGATCAGGGCCTGTGGTTGCACACACCTGCACTTAAGAGAAGTTACAAGCAGATCCCTGTTCAGAGCAGTTTAAATCCAACAGTGCAATGACAGATAAAGTCAAGAGGGCTGGAGAGATGGCTCAACAGTTAAGGTGCTTGCTTACAAAGCCTGACAACCTGGTTTTGATTCCCCAGTACCCACGTAAGCCAGATGCACAAAGTGACTCATGCATCTGCAATTCGTTTGCAGTGGCTGGAGGCCCTGGTGTGCCCATTCTCTTCATCTCTTATCTGCTATGCAGATAAATAAAAATATATAAAAGAAAAAAAAAGCTCATTTGTCAACATTACAGATGATGGTTAAGTTGGTAGATTAGAGTCCAGAGCCTGATAATTGACCTTTCTCCAGTCTTTCTTTCTTTTTCTTTTTTAGTTTTTCGATTTTTCGAGGTAGGGTCTCATATTGGCCCAGGCTGACCTAGAATTCATTATGTAGTCTCAGGGTGGACTTGAACTCACAATGATCCTCCTACCTCTTCTCCAGAGTGCTGGGATTAAAGGTGTGCACCACCATGCCTGGTTCTTTTTTTTTTTTTTTTTTTTTTTTTGGTTTTTCGAGGTAGGGTCTCACTCAAGCTCAGGCTGACCTGGAATTCACTATGGAGTCTCAGGATGGCCTCGAACTCACGGCGATCCTCCTACCTCTGCTTCCCAAGTGCTGGGATTAAAGGCATGCGCCACCATGCCCGGCCACCTGGTTCTTTTTTTGTTTTGTATTATTTTTCGATTTTTCAAGGTAGGGTCTCACTCTAGCCCAGGCTGACCTGGAATTCACTATGTAGTCTCAGGCTGGCCTTGGACTCATGGTGATACTCCTACCTCTGCCTCCCAAGTGCTGGGATTAAAGGCGTGCTCCCCCATGCCCAACTTAGCCTTTCTTTAAAAAAAAAAAAAATTTGTTTATTTGTGAGAGGGGCAGGTAGGTGGGGGGATAGGCATGCCAGGGCCTCTAGCCACTGCAGACAACTCTAGACACATGCACCACCATGAGCATCTGGCTTATGTGGGTACTGGGGAATGGAACCTGTGTCCTCAGGCTTCGCAGGCAAACACCTGGACTGCTCAGCCATCTCTCCAGCCCTCTATGGGCTTTCCACAGTGGAAGCTGGAAGGAATGGAGGGCTTGAGTTGAGCTCCGTGATCAGCAGCTGTGGTTGAGATGGGCAGTGGGTGTGGTCTGCAGGGAACAGCTGCTGAGACAGCTGCCTTGAGAAGGGGAAGGAGATTGCACGAGACCCAGCACAGGACCAGGGCAGTGTGTCAGTTCTGACTAGATGGTAATGACTGTGCCTTTTAAATATTCAACTAAACATGTACTTTTAAAATGCTCATCCCAGTAAGTATAGTTCTTTAGGCAAACATGCACTTTATTAAAGTGTTTCAGTTGCTATGACAACATATCTGGAATTTATAGCTCCTTGTTTTGAGAGGACTTTATTTCTACTTCCTGAGGCATTGACGTCCAAGTCTAAAGTTCTTAACAGCCTCCAGTCTTTGTTGTATGATGAATTCCTGTTGTTCAGAAATCTTAGACATGTAACATGTAGCTTGCATAATAAATCTTGAGACTTTATTTGTCAGTACATGTGGATTTTAAATAGGTATTTTTAAATTTGGAAATATTACCCTTTAAAAAAATATTACTAGGGCTGGAGAGATGGCTTAGCAGTTAAGGCACTTGCCTGCAAAGCCAAAGGACCCAGGTTCGATTCCCCAGGACCCACATAAGCCAGATGCACAAGATGGTGCATGCGTCTGGAGTTCGTTTGCAGTGGCTGGATGCCCTGGCGTGCCCATTCTCTCTCTCTCTTTCTCTCTCCCTCTGTCTGACTCTGTCTCCCTCAAATAAATAAATAGAAATAAAATATTAAAAAATATATTACTAAAGCTATATAGCATCATAGTTAAAAACAAAAACCTTTCATTCTAAAAAGAAATACTCTCTTCACCTTATTCCCCATGGCAACCACTTTCAGTTCTCATAAAAGACTTTTTTTTTTTTTTTTTTTTTTTTTGGTTTTCTGAGGTAGGGTCTTATTTTAGTTCAGGCTGACCTGGAATTCACTATGTAGTCTCAGGCTGGCCTCGAGCTCATGGCAATTCTCATACCTCTGCCTCCCGTGTGCTGGGATTAAAGGTGTGCGCCACCACGCCCGGCAGACTTTTTTTTCGTATGTACTTAAATATCAACACCATGTTTTTATGGCTGCTTAGTTTATATTGCAGCTTGCTTTTTAATTTAGTTATCATCAGTTGGCTTGTCAATATGCAAGTTAAGATTTTAGCTCTTTGCCTCTCGCCCTACCCCATATACATGCTTTTTCCATATTCCTATCTGTCCATAAAAGTGATACAGATTTACTAATTGTTTCAATGTTTATTATTATTTTTTTCTTTTTTTATTCATTTAATTTTTTCTTTTTTGACTTTCACAGGTTTATTTTCTTTTATTTCTCAATTTTTATTAACGTATTCCATGATTATAAAAAATATCCCATGGTAATACCCTCCCTCCCCCCACTTTCCCCTTTGAAACTCCATTCTCCATCATATCCCCTCCCCATCTCAATCAGTCTCTCTTTTATTTTGATGTCATGATCTTTTCCTCCTCTTATGATGGTCTTGTGTACATAGTGTCAGGCACTATGAGGTCATGGATATCCAGGCCATTTTATGTCTGGAGGGAGGACATTGTAAGGAGTCCTACCCTTCCTTTGGCTCATACATTCTTTCCGCCACCTCTTCCACATTAGACCCTGAGCCTTGGAAGGTGTGATTGAGATGTTACTCAGTACTCCAGTCACTTCTTTCCAGCACTATGATACCTTCTGAGTCATCCCAAAGTCACTGCCATCTGAAAAGAGAAGATTCTCTACCCAAAGTGAGAGTAGCATTAATATAAGGGTATAAATTAAGAGAAGTGCTTATTGGGCAGTTTGATAAGCATAGTATATACATTTTTCCAGACATCAGCAGATGTTACACCCCTAGGGCTCATGACTACCCTTGTTTTAAGTTTTCAGTATCAGGGATGTATCCCCCCCCCCCAATGAGTGGGCCTCCAGTCCAATTGGAGGGCAGTTGGTTTCCACCATGACAGACGTGCCACTATTGCACCCATTGGTTCATTTGGCCTGGCTGGCCAATTATAAGGCTTGCAGTGTCCACTGTTGAGTATCTTCACTGGTGGTATCTGTTTCTCCCATTGAACTAAATGTAGAATGGCTTCTTCAAGCTTTCTGTCAGTTGGTCTACATGGAGGAGGTTATCAGCTCAGTTCCAGCAGGATTTCTCAGCCCAAGTATGTGGAGTCTTCAGCAATAGGGTCTTACCATCTATTCCTGGTGGGAAACCAAGGGCCTTGGCAATGGCCTATAATTTTTCTTTACCGCTGAGTTGAACTCCATTTTATAAATGTGCCACATCTTTATCCACTCATCAATGCAGGGACATCTAGGCTGATTCCATTTTCTAGCTATTGTGAGTAGAGCAGCAATAAACATGGTTGAGCAAGTATTTCTAAGGTAGTGAGATGAGTCCTTAGCATATATGCCTAGGAGTGCTATAGCTGGGTCATATGGTAAATCTATTTTTAGCTCTCTCAGGAACCTCTACACTGATTTCCACAATGGCTAGACCAGATTGCATTCCCACTAACAGTGTAGAAGGGTTCCTCTTTTTCTGCATCCTTGCCAGCATTTATTGTCATTTGTTTTCATGATGGTAGCCAATCTCACAGGAGTGAGATGGAATCTCAACGTAGTTTTAATCTGCATTTCCCTGATGGCTAGTAAAATCTATTTTTATTTTATTTTCAGGCTGACCTGAAATTCATTATGTAATCTCAGGGTGGCCTTGAACTGACGACCATCTTCCTACCGCTGCCTCTTGAGGGCTAGGACTGAAGATGTGTGCCACCATGCCCAGCTGATTGAAGTCTTTTTATTTCTTTTTATGGAAGCTTCTTTTATGCCAGTGTCCTAAAATCTCGTGATGGTGGGCCTTTCTCTGGATTCTTAGAAGACTACTGTGTTAGTTACTTTCTCCTGCTGGGACAAAATACCTGACCAGAAATAGCTCAAGGAAGGACAGAGCACTGAGGAGATGGCTCCTTGCTAAATGTGCTTGCTTGCAAAGCCTGCCACCCAATTTCACTTCACCAGCACCCGAGTAAAGCTACCACACTTGTTTCTTTTACCCTGGAAGAAGACCTGGAAGGAGCCGGCAGCTGACATCAAATTGTTACATTAACAGGGAGGAAGTAGAGAGACATGAATGCTGAATACACAGTTAGCCTTTTATTTATTTATTTATTTAAGAGAGAATGAGTATGCTAGGTCCTCCTACCTCTGCAAACAAACTCCAGATACATGTGCCACTTTGTGCATTTGGCTTTATGTGGGTGCTGGGTAATTGCACCCAGTTCATCTGGCTTTGCAAGCAAGTGCCTTGAAGTGCTGAGCCATCTCCCCAGTCCCATTTAATTAGTCTTTAAGGCATTCCAACTTGTTTTCTTACTCTTAGGTAACTTGGCCTCTCATTCACTAAAAAAATCTTAATCTTCATTTTCCTGATTTTCTTTCTTCTACCTCACAATTTTCCTAACTCCCTCTGTTCTCTCAGACCTCCCTCCTATGTTCCTGATCCTTATTTAAGGCTCTTCCAGAATTTTTTGTATCCAGAAGACAAGCTAAGTGCCCTAGTTTTTCATTCTTGTAAGTATGTGTCTGTAGGCACACCTGTATCATGGCATAGATGTGGAGATCAGAGGACAATCTCAGGTGTTGATCCTTACCTTCCGCCTTGTTTGAGGAAGGGTCTCCTCCCTACCCCGCCTCCCCACCAGTACATAATTTAACCGCCAAGCCATCTCTCCAGCCCTGGCGCATGACTTTAATCCCAGTGCTCGGGAAGCAGAGGTAGGAGGACTGCTGGATTAAAGGCCTCCCTGAGACTACATAATAAATTCCTGGTTAGACTGGGCTAGAGAGAGAGAGACCCTACTTCGAAAAACCAAAAAATAAATAAATAAAAAATAAAAGCTGGGTGTGGTCGTGCATGCCTTTAATCCCAGCACTTGGGAGGCAGAGGCAGGATAATCACCATGAGCTCAAGGCCATCCTGAGACTGCTTAGTGAATTCCAGGTCAGCCTGGACTAGAGTGAGACCCTATGTTGAAAAATAAATAAATAAATAAATAAATAAATAAATAAATACCTTAAGCTTCAGTCCTAGGCTTGTTATTATTTTACAGTCTTTTCTGTTTAAAAATCTATTTTTTGCTGGGTGTGGTGGCGCATGCCTTTAATCCCAGCACTTCGGAGGCAGAGGTAGGAGGATCACCATGAGTTTGAGGCCACCCTGAGACTACATAGTGAATTCCAGGTCAGCCTAGGCCAGAGTGAGACCCTACCTCGAAAAACCAAAAAAAAAAAAAAAAAAATCTCTTTATTAAAATCTTCCATTTTCTTCTTAACCCCTTCTACTTTCTTCTGTATAACTGTTTGGAAAACCATCTAAACAAAACTACTACCCTCCACTTAACCATACACTGTCGTGTTCTGTACCCACTTGTGATTTTTGTCTTGCTCTTGTCTTGCTTCTCTCTTATTCTCCTATCGTGGTTTGCATCTGATGTGTCCCCAGGGCCCATACCGAAGGCTTAGTTTCTAGCTGATGGCTTTGAGAAGGTTGTTGGATGAAGAGGGCTCTAACCTCATTGGTGGCTTTTTCCACTAGTGGATTCACATGAACAGTGTCATTGAGAGGTGGTGGAGACTAGGTGGTGGAACTTTAAAGAAGAAATAGTCACTGGCGGAAGGTCCCTGAGCCCTTCACTCGCTCTGCCTCCTGGCTCTGAAGGCAGCGGCCTCCTCTACCACATGCCCCTGCTTTGATGCTTGACCTCCCGGGGCCAGAAATGAGGGAGCCACCTGACCAGGGCCTGAGAAGGTGTCGTCCAAAATACATCTTTCTTTCTTTAAGTTGATTTCTTTCAGGTATTTTTTCACAGTAATGAAAACACGTCTGACATACCCTGACATCACCCTTTGTCCTTAGGCTCTCTAGAGAAGAAAATGACACCACACTTAAGGAAATACACCGATACACACAGACACTTATTAATCCATTAAAAGTGAGAAGATTTTTAAATACAAATTACTATGATATTGATGACGTTTAACCTTTCTTACTTAGGCAGGTGCTGTCAAGGATTATATTAAGATGATGCTTCAGAATGACTCGCTCAAGTTTCTGGTTTTTGCTCATCACTTAACTATGCTGCAAGCCTGCACAGAAGCAGTCATTGAAAACAAGGTATTGTGATGTTTGCTTAACATTTCTTTTTGAGTTTGCCAGCAGACAGCAATGGAGAGAGGGACAGAGAATAGGCATGCTGGGGCCTCTAGCCACTGCAAACAAACTCCAGATGAATGTCCCACTTTGTGCATCTGGCTTTACGTGGGTACTAGGTAATTAGGCTTTGAAGGCAAGTGCCTTAACCTCTGAACCAATTTTCTCTAGCCCGTGATAATTTTCTCCGGACTTTGATTTTTTTTTTTTTTCCCGAGATAGAGTCTTGCACTAGCCCAGGTGGACCTGGGATTCCCTATGTAGTCTCAGCCTGGTGACTGAGACTGGTGACCCTCTTTATTCAACCTCCCCAGTGCTGGAATTAAAGGTGTGTGCCATCATATCTGGCCCTTGATTTTTTTTTTTAAGATTTTATTTTTATTAGGCTAAGTCCTAATGTGTTTTCTTAGGGACTACTGGACTTCCCATAGATGAATCAGTGACAGCGTCTTCTGTAAATTTTACCTGCCTCTTATCTTCTAAATGCTGTGGTGTTGGGGGAATGCTTAGAGGCAGCCAAAAGCAATTTCCTGACAAATAATGTGAGCATAGTATACGTGTAACACACGGCCACTTGCCAGTACAGCAAAATGTTTGTAAAGTCTGGCATAAAGCCTTATTTTTAGCATTGGTAATATGTTCATTGATACTTACTCAAAAAGTAATCCTAGTGCTTCCTTCATTAGAAGATTTATAATAACATACTATAATTGTTACAGGTTAAAAGGTCCTTTCTCATTGGTTATCATCCTCTGAGGAAGAAATGAGTTTTGAATGATTTAGCAATAAAAGGAAATTAGTATTTCCTTACTCTGAATCTGTTCTTCTGTAAGATCACTGCAATCTCTTCTAGGCATAGCATTCTACCTCTTTTCTCCACATTAATTCTTTTTTTTTTTTTTAATTTTTTTTGTTCATTTTTATTTATTTATTTGAGAGCGACAGACAGAGAGAAAGAGGCAGATACAGAGAGAGAGAGAGAATGGGCGCGCCAGGGCCTCCAGCCACTGCAAACGGAACTCCAGATGCATGCGCCGCCTTGTGCATCTGGCTAACGTGGGTACTGGGGAATTGAGCCTCAACCCGGAGTCCTTAGGCTTCACAGGCAAGCACTTAACTGCTAAGCCATCTCTCCGGCCTGCTCTCCACATTAATTCTACTGATGTGTCAGCACTTCATTTATTTTTATTAGGAGTGAGAAATGAAGCTACACATTTGCTATATGAGACCATGTACATGTCCTGAGACCTCGTTCTTTCCCTGGCTCTGGTTTCATACATGCTTGTGATAAACTTGAGGGAAAAATCTAAAAATGTGTTCACAGAGCAGGGAGTTAGCTTCTCCCAAACTTTCCCTGCTCTGACTCTGTATTTCTTTTAGAAAGAGCCTGAGAGGATTTTGTGACCTCCCAGAGGAGATATTAAATGGCTCATTGGTCATGTGTATGTGCTCTGTGACAACAGAAAGTCATAATTTAATGATTCACTTAGATATTCCCATTTTAAAATGAACATTCTTGGGCTGGAGAGATGGCTTAGTGGTTAAAGTGCTTGCCTGAAAAGCCTCAGAACTCCTGTTCAAATCCTCAGGTCCCATATAAGCCAGACACACGGCAATGCAGGTGTGCAATGTCACACACATGCATAAGGTAGTGCATGTGTCTGGAGTTCATGTGCAGTGGCTGAAGGCCCTGGTGCACCCATTCTTTCTCTCTGCCTCTCTCTTTCTCTCTCAAATAAAAAATTTTTTAAATTAACCTTCTTGGGCTGGAGGGATGGCTTAGCAGTTAAGGCATTTGCCTGCAAAGCCAAAGGACCCAGGTGTGATTGCCCAGGACTCACGTTAGCCAGATGCACAGGGGGCGCATGCCTCTGGAGTTCATTTGCAGTGGCTGGAGGCCCTGGCACACCCATTCTCTCTCTCTCTCTCCCTTTCTCTGTCAAATGAGTAAATAAATACAATATTTTTTAATTAACATTCTTATTTTTTTTCTTAGTTTTTTTCAAGGTAGGGTCTCACTCTAACTCAAGCTGACCTGGAATTCATTATGTAGACTCAGGGTGGCCTTGAACTCACAGCAATCCTCCTACCTCTGCCTCCCAAGTGCTGGGATTCAAGGCATGTTCCACCATGCCCAGCTAACATTCTTATTTTTTTTCCTTTATTTATTTATTTATTTTTGGTTTTTCGAGGTAGGATCTCACTCTGGCCCAGGCTGACCTGGAATTCACTATGTAGTCTCAGGGTCCTCGAACTCATGGTGATCCTCCTACCTCTGCCTCCCAAGTGCTGGGATTGAAGGCATGCACTACCACATTCAGACATTCTTGTTTCTTAACTATTAAGATGATTTCTTCTATAGAAGTACATATTTGAATGAAATAAATTGAAATTTAAGGATTATGTTTGTTTTTTAGTGATGTTGACAGTTATTTTAGCTATTCTAATATGGTTCTTTTTTCACAACTCAGATTATTCTTAATGGCAACACTGTTTAGTTTAACACTTAATGTTTTCCAACTTTTTAAAGTAATGTGTGGGTGAATACAGCTATGTCACATATTTTTTGAGTTTAATAATGTAAAAAAGAGGCTTAAATGGTACATTAAGAGTGATACTTTTCTAGTTAACATCTGGGTTATATCTCAGAAATAAATGTAAATATAAGCCAGTCTAACCAAAAAATTGTAGCTCCAGACTCAGTGAGAACTTCCATCTCAAGGAAATAAAGCAAAAGAGTTATAGAGGACGCCTGACATCCTCCTCTGACCTCCATATATGTGCACACACATGGGCAAATACCACACACACACACACACACACACACACACATATAAGAGAAATAAACACACCACTCTTCATACATCAGTGCATGAGCAAAATCACTGTTTCCACAAGTCTAGTTTTTTATTTTTATTTATTTATTTGAGAGAAAATGGCAGGTAGGGAGAGAGAGGTAGACAGTGGGTGCACCATAGCCTCCTGCCACTGCAAACAAACTCCAGTGTGGCATGGTGGTTCACACCTGAACTCGAGAGGCAGAGGTAGGAGGATTGCCATGAGTTCAAGGCCACACTAGTAAATTCCAGACTCTACCTCGAATAAATAAATAAATAATCTCCAGATACATATGCCACCGTGTGCATCTGGCTTTATATGGGTACTGGGGAATTAAACCCGAGTCATCAGGCTTTGCAGGCAGTGCCTTATCCTCTGAGCCATCTCTCCAGCCCTAGAATTAATGATCATTTAACCTTAAAGTTAGCCTCACTCATTGTGTAAAGGTTGAATGCTAATTTACATGGTATTTTACTAAGGAAGTATTAGCTTAATTCATAACAGATGTGTGCAGCTCCTGTTGCATGTAAGCTACCGCCCTTGGTGTAAAGGTTCAAAAGGAAATGGCTGCTGGGCGTGGGGGCGCCCCACTTCAATCCCAGCACTTGGGAGGTAGAGGCAGGAGGATTGCCATGAGTTTGAGGCCACCCTGAGACTACATAGTGAACTCCAGGGCTGGAATGAAACCCTACCTCAAAAAAAAAAAAAAAAAAAAAAGAGAAGAAGTAAATGGTTATAAGAAACTTAAGATTCTTCTTGTATAACATTTGTCAGCTTGACATCTTAATCATTTTTCCTTTTACATGACCATGAAAGTAAAACAGATACACTCAATATATATGGGTGCATGGGGTTTGTCTAACTTCACCATTTCCCTTGTTGGTGCTAGACTCGTTACATCAGGATAGATGGAAGGGTGCCATCTTCAGAAAGGATCCATCTGGTTAATCAGTTTCAGAAAGACCCTGACACTCGTGTGGCAATCCTGAGCATTCAGGCTGCTGGCCAGGTAAGAAATGTCGGGTCTGAGTGTGATAAGAGAATGTTGTGGGCATAATAAAAGGGCCATTAACCACAGTTTTGGTTTATATACTTTTAATTTAATGTCTTGATGTCTATTGTAGTAAATAAGTATTCTACTCCAGAGAGTCTTAGAAAATATAACAGGTGTTTCAAAACCTTTGGTTCGATGCTTCCTGAATTTTTAAAGAAAGAATTTCCAAGAACAGTGTAGTTAGTTTGATTGTAATATCCTACCTGGCCTTTTCTCTTTCCTTTGGATTGCATAGACTCTCTCATATCTTTGTCATACCACTAATCACACCGGTTGTGGTTTTTTTGTTTATTTTTTGGTTTTTCAAGGTAGGGACTCAGTCTAGCCCAGGCTGACCTGGATTCACTCCTATAGTCCCAGGCTGGCCTTGAATTTACAACAGTCCTCCTACCTCTACCTCCCACATGCTGGGATTAAAGGTGTGCATGCCTGGCTACTGGTTGTGTTTAATCAGAGTGAATGGAACAGTGTGGCCTGGAGAGGGGACCTTTATATTTTTGAATTTGTCACAGAGTGCCCTGGTTTATCTATTGAAATTATGTTTGGGGACTGGAGAGATGGCTTAGCAATTAAGGTGCCTGCCTGTGAAGACTAAGGACTCATGTACGACTTTCCAGGTCCCACGTAAGCAAAACGCACAGGGTGACAAAAGCGTACAAGGTTACACATGCACACAAGGTGGCACACGTGTTGGAGTTCAATTTCAGTGGCTGAAGGCCTTGGCATGCCAATTCTCTCTCTCTCTTTCTCTTTTTCTTTCTCTCATAAAAAAGAAAAGAAATTATGATTGGCTGCAAGTAAATGAAAACTCTAATTCAGAGAGACAGAAATACAGTTTCTTTCTCTCTCTCTTTTATAGACAGTTCCCACCCAGCACAGTGGACCCTTGGAGTCCTTAGTCCTCGTCCTGTCTAGCATTCTACTTTCCAGTCCAAGCACGTCTCACCTTAGACGGCTGCTCACACTCCTCCTCACCTGCCATCCAAACCACTGGGTAGAGAGGAAGACATATTGCATCTCCCTGGCCAGCAGTTGGTCCCATGGCCACTGGTAACTGCAAAGATTGCTGGGAAAATAGTGTTATTCCACGTATCTCCCATCCATAGGGTGTTCTATTACAGAGGACTAAGTGAAGAATGGGTGTTAGGGAAAGCAGTGGCAGTTTAGATGGTCCATTTGGGTTTGACTTTCCTCTGATGTATTCTAAAGTATTTTGATATAAATGTCTAAGTGTCTAACTATGGGGACAAATAGGTTTGGGACCTATGAGCAGTTCTAACGAAAAGGAGGTCTGTCTCAGTTCTCCTTCATGTTAGGTTAAGCTTCCAGTACCCTGAGTTTATATCTACTAGAGAATTCAAGCCATACAGAACTGCCTAAAGTTAAAAGTCACATCAGCTCAGCAGTTAAGGCACTTGCCTGCAAAGCCTAATGACCTGGTTCGACTCCCCAGTACCCATGTAAAACCAGATGCACAAGGTAGCGCATGCATTTGGAGTTCTTATTCAGTGGTTAGAGGCCCTGGCTTTCCTCTACTCACCCTCTCTCTCTTTCTCTGCTTATAAGTAAATAAATAAATATGTCATATCAGAACTCACATCAGGGGAGGTGCCAAGTAGAAGACAGAAGAGCCTGGGTTATATTCGTGAAGATCTTATATAATTTGAGACTTATATACTTAAAGACTAATATCTTCATAAGAATTCAGGAAAGGGGCCAGTTATGGTGGCGCACACCTTTAATCCCAGCACTTGGAAGGCAGAGGTAGGAGAATCGCCATCCTGACAATTCTAGGTCAGGCTAGGCTACAGCGAGACCCTACCTCGAAAAACAAAAAACCAAAACAAACAAACAGTAAAAAAAACAAGAATAAAAGAAAAAGATACAGGAAAGGGGCTGGAGAGATGGCTCAGCAGTTAAGATGCTTGCCTGTAAAGCACCCACATAAAGACAGATGCACCAAGTGGCATATGTGTCTAGAGTTCGTTTGCAATGGCCAGCGGCCCTGGCATGCCTATTTATTCTCTCTTTCCATCTCCCTCCCCGTCTGCCTCTCTATGTTTGCAAATAAGTAAATAAAATATTTAACTAAAAATAGAAGGGCCGTGTTCTTGGTGCTGTCAGTCTTGTAGTTTAACCATTTCTTAGAATGATACTCATCTTGGCAGTGTATATCTCCTTTTTATGTGGCCCCATGCTTTTGACATGTCCAAAGTGTCCCTCTCCAGATACCTCTGC
Organism: Dipus sagitta; assembly: GCA_036346955.1. Lineage (NCBI taxonomy): Eukaryota > Metazoa > Chordata > Mammalia > Rodentia > Dipodidae > Dipus > Dipus sagitta. The sequence goes on from CM070773.1 coordinate 167,812,755, forward strand.
GTGTTTGTTCACACTGTCGGTAATATTTTATGGTGTTTCGGTCTGAAACAGCAGCACAGTTCATCTTTGGGTTGTCTTACTTCTAACTTATTTTATGAAATGACTGATTTTTGCAGTTTTTCACATGAGAACTAATGCTCCACTTAATGAGCAGCAGTCCTCCTACTTCAGTTTCACAAGTGCTGGGATTAAAGGCGTGTACCGCCATACCTAGTAGGATTAAACCATCTTTCTAAAGGGAGGTAGAGTTTCTGTCCACCACCCAACGCCATCCACTATTTTATGGCCATCACATGGCAAGTTTCTTATAGTGTACTCATAATGAAGTCATACATTTTTAAAAATTATTTATTTTATTTTATTTTTTGACTTTTTTATTAACAATTTCCATGATTATAAAAAATATCCCATGGTAATGCTCTCCCTACCCCACTTTCCCCTTTGAAACTCCATTCTCCATCATATTTTTTTTCTGTTTTATTTATTTATTTATTATTTATTAGAGACAGAGAGAAGGACAGAGAGAAAGAGAGAGAGAGAAAGAATGAGAATGGGCACCTCAGGGCCTTTAGCCGCTGCAGATAAACTCCAGATGCATGCACCACCTTGTGCATCTGGCTTACATGGGTCCTGGAGAATCGAACCTGGGTCCTTAGGCTTCATAGGCAAACGCCTTAACCACTAAGGCATCTCTCCAGCCCTGAAGTCATACGTTTTGACACATATTTCATCTTAGGAAATTTGCATTATTTCATATGCTGATTATAAAACAAGACAATATTTTTATACCACAGTGTTTGAAATTCATGCAAAATGCAACTTCACATAGATTGCCACTGCCCAACATGTACTGAGACATGAAGCAGTTAAACCTGGATCTTTATAATGTAACAAGAAATTCTGCAGAAGAAATAGCATGACTGGAAACATGGTTTTCTTGCTTTATCACATAGCAGCTTGAATCAAATAAAGAGGATTCCATGTTCTCTGCCTGGTTGCTATGGATACCATGTGTTAGAAATTATGTCTCTCTTATAATGCATTTTATTAGATTTTCCAGTGGTAAAGTGAATCCAATCTTCAAAGGATAAAGTGATTTTGTTTATGTATATCCATCAACCTGACTTTTGAAATACTGAAGTGCCTTTTAAATGTGGTGTGTTTTTTTTTGTAGTTTACCTGGAGGTCTTGCAATAAGTAGTCTTTATTTGCCATTCATGAGTGAAATCTCCTTCATTTGTCTGAAGATGAGTGCCTGATGTGTGTTTAAGTCTCTCTGAATCTGATCTTTACTCAGCGTGTTCAGAAAGGGTTTGCTGTGTGCCACTGTTAGGGGCACCCTCAGCTTTGCATCTCAGCTTCTTTGCTTGTTTTGCTTAGGGCCTAACATTCACTGCCGCGAGCCATGTCGTGTTTGCTGAGTTGTATTGGGACCCTGGACATATAAAGCAAGCTGAAGACCGCGCTCACCGAATCGGACAGTGCAGCTCTGTGAATATCCACTACCTTATTGCGAATGGCACTCTGGACACCCTCATGTGGGGAATGTTGAATAGAAAGGTAAAACCACAGTGAGCTTAAACCACATTCCTCACCTCTATGCCACACAAGTTAGGAAACCGAGGGTTAGTGTATTTAGGCAAAGGAGACTTATGTATACTGGGACAATGAAAGTAGGCCAAGTTATAGGTCCCATTAGTGGCACACTACTTTCCATCCTCATCTGCAATGCCAAGGCATGACTTGCCATACATAACTGTTGTTTTCCAAGCTCTGCCGTTTTCTTCTCCTTTGTCTTATTTGTTTTTTATGATGTCAGCATTGAACTCAGGGCTTTCACACATGCTCTGCAAGTGTTCTCTCGCTGCACCCACCACGTTCGCAGCTAGGCTAGGATCAGCTAGCAAGCAACCGTCATAGCTGAAGGTCCAGGTCCTTTTTGTACTTGAGAATGAGCCCACAGACCTCACCCAGAAAGAACATGACACAGAAGACAGCCTCAAGGAAAGACAGGAATGACATTGTTTGCTCTGTTCCCAGCTGTGTCTTTTTCCCGACACTGAAGGATGTTTATGGAAAGGGCTTGACTAAGGGTGAGAGGGTGTCTGTCTTAGCAATGTACCCTGTAATGGATGGTAGATACCCAGTACAAGTGTATTTCTCACTGTTCTGGAGGATGGATGTTGACAACAGAATGCCAGCAAGGCCAGGTTTTGGTGAGGGTCATTTTGCCAGTTGCGGACTTTCAACTTCCTGTTGTTTCCTCATATGGTGGAAAGAGAGCTCTCCTTTTATCAGGGTAGGAATCTGATTTGTGAGGCTCTGTTATCATGACTAATCATCTCCCAAAGCTTCCCCTCCTAATTAGGAATAAGGGTTCCACTATATGAAATTTGGACAGATGTCAGTGCCATCCAGTGGGCTGGGAAGGTGGCTCAGTGGTTAAAGCCTGTCAGCCCAGGGTTTAGTTCCCCACTACCCATGTAAAGTCACATGCACATACATCTGGACTTTGTTTGCAGTGGCAGGAGGCCCTGGCATGTCCATATTCTCAATCTCTCTCCCTCCCTCCCTCCCTCCCTCCATCCTTAATCCTTGCATCCTTGCAAATAAATAAATAAAAAGATTAAAAAAAATAAATTCAGTCTATTTTATGTTACCCTAGCCCTCCCAAAATTCATGTCTTTCTCATATGCAAAATACATTCATTCTATCCCCACAGCCTCAGAAGTCTAAACTCATTCCAATATTAGCTCAAATCTAAAATTCATCATTTCGACTAAATATCTTCTAAATCAGATGTGGCTAAGACTCACCCTGAATTCCTCTCTGTCTGCAGACCTGTGAAAACAACTAGGTTATGTGCTTCCATAACTCAGCTGAGAGAGATGTGGAGGACACATGGGGCTTCCAAAGGGAAACTAACAGAGGAGAAAGGGCCCTCTGGTCCCCAGCACTCCAGATCCTCATAAGCCAAGTCTTGGCATAGAGGTTTTGTCTTGCATGTACTTCAAGACTCTGTCTATCCATTCCTAATTTCAGAGCACTTCAACATGCTTAGATGTTTGTTATAACAGCAGCCCCATCTTTTGACACCATGTATATATAAGTAAATTGGGTGATTATAATGAAATACCATCAAAATCAACAGAAGTTTGGGCTGGAGAGAAGGCTTAGCAGTTAAGGTGCTTGTCTGTGAAGTCCAAAGACCCAGATTTGATTCTCCAGGTCCCACGTAAGCCAGATGCACATAGTGGCACATGCGTCTGGAGTTTATCTGCAGTGGCTAGAGCCCCTGACATGCCCAATCTCTCTCTCTCTCTAATAAATAAATAAAATATGGTCTGAGATTGAGGTACCAGTTCTGGGGAGGGCACTTTTCCTGGTTTAGACTGCCAACTTCTGGTTGTAACCTCCCATAGTGGAAAAAGGACTCACCTTTGTGCCCTCACCACCTTCCTAATGTCAGTGCATGTGGAGTTACAATTGCAACATAGAATGAGTTCTGGGGCTTCCTGGGTTAAATATAAAGAACCCGGGCTGGAGGGATGGCTTAGTGGTTAAGGCGTTTGCCTGCAAAGCCCAAGTACCCAGGTTCGATTCCCCAGGACCCACGTTAGCCAGATGCACAAGGGGGTGCATGGGTCTAGAGTTCGTCTGCAGTGGCTGGAGGGCCCCCCTCTCTTTCCCTATTTCTCTGTCAAATAAATAAATATAAATAGAATATTTTTTTAAAAGAGCTAAAAAAATATAAAGAACCCCCATGGGCTCATGTGTTTGAACACTTTCTCCTCAGCTGGTGGCACTATTTGGAGGGTTGTAGAGCCTTTGTGAAGTGTAGACTGGCTGGAGGAAGTGGGGCACCGGGGCTGGGCCTTGAGGTTGCATAGTGCAGCCCCAACCCTCTCCATCCTCCACTTCCTGACTGAAGACGATATGGCCAGCCGGCCTCCCTCCCTAGTGCTATGCTTCCCCCCAGGATGGAAAGTATCCCCTGCCACTATAAGTCAAAAAGAAGCCCTTCCTTCCTTAAGCTCCTTATCAGCAGCTTGATCAACAGCAATGAGTAAAGTAACTAAGACATAGGAGAATCACAAAAAGAGCTTTAAACAATGAGCATATATATTTAATATGGCCAGTCATATACACATATATATCTGTTTAAAAGTATATAAATAGTAGAGTAAAATTTTATGAGAAAAGTAAATAGTATAATGTTTTACTTAGGTCTTCTTATTAAGCATGGAAATTTTTATTTATTTATTTATTTATATTCAAACAGAGAGAGGAAGGGGAGAGAATGGGTGCTCCAGGGCCTCTTGCCACTGCCTCTTTGTGTATCTGGATTAACGTGGGTACTGGGGAATTGAACCAGGGCCATCAGGCTTCACAAGCATACACCCAAGTGTGGAAATTTGATTAGGTGGTTTGGTTAAAATTTTGAGTAACTATCCTACTAAAGCCCATGATATATTAGAATAAGATTTTCTTTGTGGGTGGCTTGTGATTTAAATGTAAAACTCAAGTTACTACTTAGTGACTGACTGCTGTGAAGTAAATTCATGTTTTTTCACCTTGTAGGCTCAGGTCACAGGGAGCACATTGAATGGGAGGAAGGAGAAACTTCAGGCTGAGGAAGGTGATAAGGAAAAATGGGATTTTCTTCAGTTTGCCGAAGCATGGATTCCAAATGACAGTTCTGAGGCTCTCGGGAAGGAAGTTTTGTTCACTCATGTAAGATGATATGACCTGTTCTTTTCTACTGTTTTAATATCCTGAATCTATATTGTACATCACTGTAAATATCTATCTCAGTTATTCATGATCTTGAAAGGCTGTTTTTCTTAAGGCTAGAAAACCTCAAAGAACCAAAACTTAACATTGCTAGAAGGAGCCTTCTACCTTGTATTTTCTTTTTTTTTGGTTTCTCGAGGTAGGGTCTCACTCTAGTCCAGGCTGACCTGGAACTCACTATGTAGTCTCAGGGTGGCCTCGTAGTCACTGCGATCCTTCTCCCTCTGCCTCCCAAGTGCTGGGATTAAAGGCGTGCACCACCACACCCAGCCTATGTTGTATTTTCTTTTCTTTCTTTTTTTTTTTTTCCGAGGTAGGGTCTCACTCTGGCCCAGGCTGACCTGTAATTCACTATGTAGTCTCAGGGTGGCCTCGAACTCATGGCGATCCTCCTACCTCTGCCTCCCGAGTGCTGGGATTAAAGGCGTGCACCACCACGCCCAGTATACCTTGTATTTTCTAACAGTTTAAGATCCCACAGTTTTTCTTTTTTGAGGTAGGGTCTCACTCTAGCCCAGGCTGACTTGGAATTCATTCTGTATTCTCAGGGTGGTCTTGAACTCATAGCCATACTCCTACCTTTGCCTCCTGAGTACTTGGATTAAAGGTGTGCGCCACCACACCCAGATTTTCAGTTTCGCTTTTTAAAAAAATATATTTTTTGTTTGCTTTTTGTTTTTCACTGTAGCTCAGGCTGACCTGGAATTCACTATGTAGTCCCAGGGTGGCCTTGAACCCATGGTGATCCTGCTACCTCTGCCTCCGAGTGCTGGGATTAAAAGTGTGTGTCACAATGCCCAGCTAAGACAATATTGGTTTTTTTGTTTGTTTGTTTGTTTAAATTAGAGACAGAGAGAGGAAGAGAAAGAAAGAATGGGCGTACCAGGGCCTCTAGCCACTGCCAACTAACTCCAGATGCTTGTGCCACCTTGAGCATCTGGCTTACATGGGACCTGGAGAATTGGACCTGGAGAATTGAACCTGGGTCCTCAGGCTTTGGAGGCAAGTGCCTTAACCACTAAGCTATTTTTCCAGCCCTGTTCTCTCTCTCTATTTTTTTTTTCTTTTTTTGTACTTTTGTTTCTCGAGGTAGGGTTTCACTGTAGCTCAGGCTGACCTGGAATTCACTATGTAGTCTCAGGGTGGCCTTGAACTCATGGTGATCCTCTTACTTCTGCCTCCCAAGTGCTGGGATTAAAGGGGTGTGCCACAATGCCCGGCTTCTCTTTTTTTGGATCCTAAGCATTTTTGCCTGAATACGTTTTTACATATTTTTTGGTTTTACACAATAGGGTCTAGTTCTAGCCCAGGCTGCTGACCTGGAATTTACTACCTTATCTCAGGTTGGCCTCAGACTCACAGTGATCCTCCTAATTCTGCCTCCCAAATGCTGGGATTAAAGACATGTACCACCACACACTGGCTTCTCTGGTATGATGGGAGAAGTCCAACTTCCTGGAGAGGACTAGTTGGTGTGATGGGAGAGGTCCAGCTTGCTGGAGAGGACTAGCTAGTGTGATGGGAGAGGTCCCGCTTACTAGAGAACTAGCTGGTGTGATGGGAGAGGTCCAGCTTGCTGGAGAGGACTAGCTGGTGTGATGGGGGTGGACCCGCTTACTGGAGAACGAGCTGGTGTGATGGGAGAGGTCCAGCTTGCTAGAGAGGACTAGCTGGTGTGATGGGAGAAGTCCCGCTTACTGGAGAACTAACTGGTGTGATGGGAGAGGTCCCGCTGGCTGGAGAAGACTTGCTGGTGTGATGGGAGAGGTCCAGCTTACTGGAGAATTAACTGGTGTGATGGGAGAGGTCCAGCTTACTGGAGAACTAACTGGTGTGATGGGAGAGGTCCCGCTGGCTGGAGAAGACTAGCTGGTGTGATGGGAGAAGTCCCGCTTACTGGAGAATTAACTGGTGTGATGGGAGAGGTCCAGCTTGCTGGAGAGGACTAACTGGTGTGATGGGAGAGGTCCAGCTTATTGGAGAACTAACTGGTGTGATGGGAGAGGTCCAGCTTGCTGGAGAACTAGCTGGTGTGATGGGAGAGGTCCAGCTTGCTGGAGAACTAGCTGGTGTGATGGGAGAGGTCCAGCTTACTGGAGAACTAGCTGGTGTGATGGGAGAGGTCCCGCTTTCTGGAGAGGACTAGCTGGTGTGATGGGAGAGGTCCTGCTTGCTGGAGAGAACTAGCTGGTGTGATGGGAAAGGTCCAGCTTACTGGAGAAGACTAGCTGGTGTGATGGGAGACGTCCTGCTTGCTGGAGAACTAACTGGTGTGATGGGAGAGGTCCAGCTTGCTGGAGAGGACTAGCTGGTGTGATGGGAGAGGTCCAGCTTACTGGAGAACTAGCTGGTGTGATGGGAGAGGTCCAGCTTACTGGAGAACTAGCTGGTGTGATGGGAGAGGTCCAGCTTACTGGAGAACTAGCTGGTGTGATGGGAGAGGTCCAGCTTGCTGGAGAACTAGCTGGTGTGATGGGAGAGGTCCAGCTTGCTGGAGAACTAGCTGGTGTGATGGGAGAGGTCCAGCTTACTGGAGAACTAGCTGGTGTGATGGGAGAGGTCCAGCTTACTGGAGAACTAGCTGGTGTGATGGGAGAGGTCCAGCTTACTGGAGAACTAGCTGGTGTGATGGGAGAGGTCCAGCTTACTGGAGAACTAGCTGGTGTGATGGGAGAGGTCCAGCTTGCTGGAGAACTAGCTGGTGTGATGGGAGAGGTCCCGCTTGCTGGAGAACTAGCTGGTGTGATGGGAGAGGTCCAGCTTGCTGGAGAAGACTTGCTGGTGTGATGGGAGAGGTATGATGATTTCTTAGAAGGACAAATACTCATGCGTTAGGATAATTGTGTATAATTCAATACTATAATATCTTTTCCAAGGGCAAAAGTGTTATAACAAAAACCAAAAGACTTTTTATCTTAATCTTTTTATTCATTAACCAACCTCGATTAGGTCACAAAAATGTTTTGTCTCTGTACTTTACCATCTATCTTTATTACCCAAAAAGGAAATACTAAAGTCATTCACTTAAAAAATATCAATCCAATGGTATAGTGTGGTGGTAATGTTAAACAATAAGATGGGTCTTGGAATTTGAAGGTCCTGTTCTGCTCCGGTGAGACTAATAAGATCATTTCTTTAGCCTCTACATGAGGGGACTTATATGTTGGTGACTGTAACATTTTTCAAAAGTATGTTTATTTGGGAAGTATTCTGTGTACAGGTCTTTTCTCCTAGATGTTTTAAGTCAGTGAATCCAATGACAGCGACAGACATGTCACCAATGCTGCTGAACATGAAATCTCAGTTAAAAAAAGAAAATTAGCTTAATGGTAAGATTATATCTACAAAATGCTGGGTGAGATTGTGTTTTGTTTTTGTTGACAGGGTCTCATGTGTCCCAGGCTAGCCTCAGACTCACTGTGTAGTTAAGGATGACCTTGAATTCCTGACCCTCCTGCCTCCATCTCCCAGTGTTGGGATTAACAGGTGTATGAGCAAACTTGGCTCTGGTAGCATCATATAGACATTATGAATGTATTTAGTATAACTGTCTATAAGTCAGTATCTTGTAGAAAGCTGCTTTCTTCTTTTATGAACCAGCCACTTCCCAAACACCTGCTTGCTGGAATCTCTCCAAGGAGTCATGGCACTGTGTCTGCTCTGAAAACATCAAGGAGAGTGTGCTTTGTTTAAGATGACCTGCATGGCATCTGCGTTCTCTGCAGTACAGCCATTTCCTAGCTTGGGGAAAGGCATGTGCTCTTCTCTGTCCACCTCACCACAGTGTCTTTCTTTTTACTCTGAGAATACTCCCATGCTATTTGCTCTCTGACACGTGATTTAGAGTCCTGTTACAGTGCTGGGCACATAAGATGGAGTGGCCTGCCTTGTGTCTGCACAGGGGTTACTGTGTTCAGATGTTCATAGATTCATGAGGGTGTGTGTGTGTGTGTGTGTGTGTGTGTGCATAGGCATGCACATGCCACAGCTCTTGTGGACGTCAGAAGACTGGTCAGTCCTCATGTGAGGCAGGGTGTCTCTCTTTAGATCTCAGTCTGCTGCTGTTCTTGGCTGTGTTTGTTGTGAGCTCATAGGAAATTCTCCTGTCTCTGCCTCTGATCTCACCATGTGGTGCTGGGATTGCAAAGCCATCATTGTTTCCAGCCTTTTATGTAGGGTTTGGGGGTCAAACTCAGGTACTCAGGCTTGAGCAGCCAGGGCTTTATCCACTGAACCATCTCCTCAGAACAAGTTTTAAAACATTCTTCCAAAGAACCAGAAAGATTTCCATCAAGTATTAAGAAAGTTCATGTATTTGTTTCCTTTAAAAATAGTTAGGGGGCCAGGCATGGTGACACACACCTTTAATCCCAGCACTCTGGGAGGCAGAGGTAGGAGGATCGCCGTGAGTTCGAGGCCACCCTGAGACTACATAGTGAATTCCAGGTCAGCTTAAGCTAGAGTAAGACCCTACCTCGAAAACAAACAAACAAACAAACAAACAAATAGTTAGGGGGTGGAGAGATGGCTCAGGGGCTGAAGTCACTTGCTTACAAAGCCTGAATGCCCAGGTTTGATTCCCCAATACCCATGTAAAGCTAAATGCACAAAGTGGCACATGTATCTAGAGTTCATTTGCAGTGGCTGGAGGCTTTGGTGCACCCATTCTCCCTCTCTCCCTCCCTCTCCCTCCCTCTCTCTCTCTCTCTTAGCTAAACTGATGATCGGATCTAGATGTGACTAATTACCTAAGAGGAAATCTCTCCTATGTTTTTTAGCTTCTAGTAGCCCTGGACCCAGGACACTAAGGTAATATTCATTCTCTGTAGCAACATTCATCACTGTCCAACTTAACCATCATAGAATTAGCTAGAGAGCTAGAGAGATGGCTCAGCAGTTAAGGCTCTTGCCTGCGAAGTCTAACAGCCCAGGTTCAAGTCTTCATACCCATGTAAAGCCAGATGTACAAAGTGGCACCTACATCTGTAGTTTTACAGCAGCTGGAGGCCCTGGTGTGCCCACTCTCTCTCTGTCTCTCTCTCACTCTGTCTCTCTCTCTCTCTCTCTCTCTGTGTCTGTCTCTCTGTTTGCAAATAAATAAATAAAATAGCTAAAGCCCTCACTAATGGTACCACACTTGTGAAAATTATATTCTTTTTTTTTTTAATCTATCATAAGTACAGAGAGATAGAAGAGAGACAGACAGAAGAGACAGAGGAAATGGGCACACCAGAGCTTCCAAACAAACTGCAGATGCATGTGCCGCTTTGTGCATCTGGCTTTATGTGGGTACTGGGGAATTGAACCCAGATCATTAGGCTTTGTAGGCAAGCGCCTTAACCACTGAACCATCTCTCCAGCTCTGAGTATTTTTTAAAAAATTATTTAGTTATTTGCAAGCAGAGAGACAGAAAGAAGAGAAAATGGGTGCACCAGGGCCTTTAGCCACTGCAAATGAACTCCAGATGCATGCGCTACTTTGCGCATCTGGTGTCACAGGGGTACTAGGGAATTGAACCTGGGTCAGTAGTCTTTGCAGGCAAACACCTTAACCACTGAGCCATCTTTCCAATCCCCTGAATATTATATTCTTTTAAGAAAAGTTTTTATTTTACTTATTTATTTGAGAGAGAAAGGGAAAGAGGCAGAGAGAGAGAGAGAGAGAGAGAGAGAGATTGAGCAAAGGGTGCACCAGGACCTCCAGCCACTGCAGATGAACTCCAGGTACATGCACCATCTTGTGCATCTGGCTTACGTGGGTACTGGGGAATCAAACCGGAGTCCTTAGGCTTTGCAGGCAAACACCTTAGCCACTAAGCCATCTCTCCAGCCCTGAATATTATATTCTTTTTTCATTTTTAAAAAAAATTTATTTTTATTTATTTGAGATAGAGAGACAGAGAGAATGGGTGCATCAGGGTCTCTAGCCACTGCATATGAACTCCAGATGCATGTGCCACCATGAACATCTGGCTTACGTGGGCACTGTGGAATCAAACCTGGGTCCTTAGGCTTCACAGGCAAATGCTTTAACCACTAAGCCATCTCTCCAGTCCTGAATGTTTTATATATATATATATATATATATATATATATATATATATATATATATTCATTTTCTGAGGTAGGATCTCACTCTAGTCCAGGCTGACCTGGAATTCACTATGTCGTCTCAGGGTGGCCTGGAACTCACGGTGATCCTCCTACCTCTGCCTCCTGAATGCTGGGATTAAGGGCATGTGCCACCATGCCTGGCTCCGAATGTTATATTCTTTTTTTTTGTTGTTGTTTGTTTTGTTTTGTTTTTCGAGGTAGTGTCACACTCTGGCCCAGGCTGACCTGGAATTTACTACGGAGTCTCAGGGTGGCCTCAAACTTACAGCAATCCTCCTACCTCTGCCTCCTGAGTGCTGGGATTAAAGGCATGCGCCACCACGCCCGGCTGAATGTTATATTCTTAATGTATACTTTAGTTTGAGAAAGTACTAAAGTGGTTTCTAAACATCCTCCTTTTCTGGATGTTAAATATTGAAGTCATGGTCTGCTATTACCTGAGTAGCTCATGACTTCAGTGCAGTGCTCACCTGTCCACACTATGCACTATGGGTAACCTCCTAGTGGCAGGGGTGGGCTCCATGTCTGATGGCTATCAGATACTGCTGCCCTTTCCCCTCATTTGCCTGGAGCACAGTGGGAATTTCTCAGATGTTATTTTCCAAAATCAGTTATTGCTTAAATAGTAAAAGAAGTACTTAAAAAAAAAGAATAGTTTGGGCTGGAGAGATGGCTTAGCAGTTAAGGCACTTGCCTGCAAAGCCTAATGACCCAGGTTTGATTCCCCAGAACCTACATAAAGCGAGATGCACAAAGTAGCGCATTTATCTAGTTTGTTTGCAGTGGCAAAAGGCCCTGTTGTACCCTGTATTCATTCTCTCTCTCTCTACTTCTTTCTGTTTGTTTCTCCCTCTCAAATAAATTAAATTAATTAAGTAAACTAATTAATTAATGAAATAAAATAAATAAATTTAAAAAAATTTTTAAAGAGAATAGCTTAATTAAAAAGCTTGATTAACCTGAGAATACAGAGTGAATTAGGTCAGCCTGGGCTAGAGTGAGACTCTACCTCGAAAAACCAAAAAAAAAAAAAAAGAAGCTTGATTAAAGGAGGTCTGCTATATTTCAAGGCCCTGAGAATTAGTTTACTAAAAAATTTCCTTAGGCTGGGCATGGTGGCACACATCTTTAATCCCAGCACTCAGGAGGCAGAGGTAGGGATATGACTGTGAGTTCAAGGCCACCCTGAGACTACATAGTGAATTCCAGGTTAGCCTGAGTTAGAGTGAGACCCTACCTCGAAAAACCAAAAGGAATTTTCTTAGGTTTTTGTTTTGTTGAGGATGGCTTTTGTGTTATCAAATATTAAATTATTTATTTATCTATTTTTAATTTTTTTGTTTATTTTTATTTATTTGTTTGAGAGCAAAAGAGAGAGAGGGAGAGAGAGAGAGAGAGAGAATGGGCATGCCAGGGCCTCCAGCCACTGCAAATGAACTCCAGACACGTGTGCCCCCTTGTGCATCTGGCTAATGTGGATCCTGGGGAATCAAGCCTTGAACCGGGGTCCTTAGGCTTCACAGGCAAGTGCTTAACCACTAAGCCATCTCTCCAGCCCTTATTTATTGTTTTTATGGGGAAGTGGTGAGAAAAGTCTTTACAGAAACAAATTCTTTAAAATGTAAAATGGGGTAAAACATTCTGATTTTGTTTAAATAATACTAAGTGGATATGATGCCTTATTCTATATTTTATGTTGTACTGACCTCTGTTTTATTTGTTCCTGTTACACATAATGTTTTAAAATATTTACAGGAAAGAGAGGCAACTGCGGGAGTTGTTTTTACAATTTACCTCAGTAAATTGAAAACAGGTTAAAGAGTGACAGGCTGCTCAGAGTTGGCATCTGTGTCACTCTGACTCTCAGCTAGCTCCCTGTAGCCACTATTTGGTCACCTCTGGAGAGACAATTAGACAATGAAAACACTTAAGGGTTCCCCAACACAAAAGATAGTGAGGACTCTGCGGTGACATCACCTTTGTGGAGTCCCCAAATGGGAGCACGGAAAGACCACAGGCCCTGAACAAAGCCCAAAGGGAGCACACAGGCTCAAGCCGCAGGCCATATAGCAAGCAGGGGAACCGCACAAAACAGAACGAAAGAATAGTGGTTTCTTTCCTCATGGCTACAACAAAACACTAACAAAGGCAACTTGAAAGGAAGTCTTTATTTGGCTCGCAGTTTGGGGTGCAACCGTTGTGTCAGGGCAGGAGCATGGGCAGCGGGTGGTGTTACCTCCCAGTCAGGAACCAGAGGAAGGTGAGTGCTGGCGCTAGCTCGCCTTCTCTTATTCAGTCAGGACCCCAGCCCCACTATGGGATGGTGCCACCCCTAACAGTGGCGGGTCTTCCCACTTCAGTTAGCCCAATCTAGAAATACTCTCACAGGCATGCCAAGAGATGTGTTTCCTTGGTGATTTCAAGTCCCATCCAGTTGAAAATTCAGATTAACCATCGCAGAAAGCATCGCAGAGAAGTAAAAGAAGTTATCATATACAGAAAAGGGGGCTTGCTTCGGCAGCACAGACACTAACACTGGGACCACACAGAGATTAGCATGGCCCCCCGCAAGAGTGACAGGAGAAGCAGAAAAGGTAAAGTCAGCAAACAGGAGCATGCTCACATAGAAATTTAAAAATGTGAATACCAGAAATTAGTAACTCAGTAAGGAAGGGAAGAGAGGCAGTGAGGAAATCCTCCAGAAGGAAGAAGAAGGAGACAGGAAGCAAAGTAACACAGGAATGCTTCCTGGAACTGAACAGTGAATTCTTCTGGCTGAACTTGCGCTCAGTGTGCAGCCTAGTGACGGAAGCTGAGCCCTGAGCCTGCAGTATGGAGACTGGAAGCCAAGCACCTCCTCCCTGGTCTCCTGCTGCTTCCTATGTAAAAGAAGAATAAGCAACGATATAGGTAACTAATAGAGCTAAACTCTGGGATGGCTGAGTAAGCTGACAGAATGTGATCGAGCCACCTTCCATGGTGGTCATTAAGAGTGGCTGGAGAGCCGGGGAATGCTCTAAGTAAACAGTAGATGAGCCGGGCAGGGCAGTCACGCCTTCCCTCCCAGCACATGGAGGCAGAGGTGGGAGGATCGCCGTGAGTTCGAGGCCATCCTGAGACTACAGAGTGAATTCCAGGTCAGCCTGGGCCAAAGTGAAACCCTACCTAGGGGGATAAAAAAAGTACAATAGAAATCCTAAGAGCTAAAGATAATAAATGTTCAAACTAAAAAAAAAAAAATCTTGAGTGCTGAACAGAACTTTAAGTTATATAAATATAGATGATATACATAGTGTGTCATTATAAAATTTTTTTAATGCTATTTGAAATGTATTTCCTTATCAAAGTAACATTTTAATGTCAGTGGTGATATCATTGACACTGTGTTTATAGTTTGTCCATGCAAACATTTTTCTAGGCCTTGATTGAAGTGAAATGTTTAAATGTCCAATTCTTTCCTTTGATTAATGAAGATCTAGGGCAGATAGTTTAAAAAGCATATAGAGGGCTGGAGGGATGTCTTAGCAGTTAAGGCGTTTGCCTGCAAAGCCAAAGGACCCTGGTTTGATTCCCCAGGACCCACGTAAGCCAGGTGCACAAGGGGGTCGCACGTGTCTGGAGTTCATTTGCAGTGGCTGGAGGCCCTGGCACACCCATTCTCTCTCTTTTTCTGTCTCCCTCTTTCTCTGTCAAATAAATAAATAAATGAAAATAATTTTTTTAAAAGCATATGTATATTTCTACTATATAACTTCTCCAGCCAAATTCCCTAACCTCTCTGAAAAGTTTCCATTTCTGGGGATGGGAGAGTGCTTAGTGGTTAAGGTGCTTGCCTGCAAAGCCTAAGGTTTGACTCTCCAGAATCCAGGTAAGCCAGATGCACAAGGTGCCATGTGTACAAAGTCATACTTGCACACAGGGTAGCACAAGCATCTGGAGTTTGATTGCAGTGACTAGAGATCCTGGCGTGCCAATTCTCTCTCTTACTCTCTCAGTTTCTCTCTCGCTTTCTCACAAAATAAATAATAATTTTTTAAATTTCAACTTCCTCATCTATTGTTATGGGCATAGTAATAATACCTACCTCACAAAGGTGGCATGAAAAAAATATGTACATACACATTTATGTATGTATGTGTGTGTATATATAGTATTTGGTTAGTGAAAATGTTTTGTTAAACTACTAGATTTAAGAAGAACAGTTGATTATGTATTTGATAATGGTTTGCTTTTTCTAGTTTGAAAAAGAAAAGCAACATGATATTCGATCATTCTTTTCGCCAAAACCTAAAAAGAGACAGTTGGAGACATCTTGTGATGAATCAAAGATATTCAAGGAGAAAAAGGCTGTGGTGGCATCAGACCCTAGAAGAACGACTACAGCAGACAGCACTGATGAAAATGGCTTTGAACCGAAAGCTAAGAGGTTGAAGTTACTCCCCACCAATAACAGCACTCCTCTGGAGGAGAAACTGTCCCAACAAGCCAAAGCTGCACTCATGGAAAGTGTCCCTGAGGCCAGGTCCCCATCAGCCACTCACACTCCTCCTGGGCAGGGCTGGCAGTGTGAGTTCTGCACCTTCCTCAATGACCCCCGGCTTCCTTACTGTGAAATGTGTGAGAATCCTCAGGGCAGGGATGGTGAGTACAACAGAAGTGACCTCGGAGGAGCGTGAGGGGACCAGTAGTGGTGTCTTGATATACCATTGCTACCAAGGGGTAGTGTGAACTGCAGCTTTTAAAATGTGGTGAGAACTTCAGATCAGGAGAACTGTGAGTCTGTCCCATGTAGAATGTGAACAGATCCTGTTCTGTCAAGAATGTATTTTCCCAAATGTCTGGGATCAGGCATTGATTTTGGACAAATGGACATCTCTGATCAGTGTCAGGAGGGTGTGAGTTCAGTGGGTGTAAGCAGGAGTGGAAGCTCTGTTGCTATGGCAGCAAATGTGCTTTCTGTCATAGACCTGCCATTTTCTTCACTCTGTAGATATGTATGTAGAAATTGTAGGTGGGTTTTGTTTTTGTTTTTGTTTTTTCAAGGTAGGGTCTCACTCTAACCAGGCTGACCTGGAATTCACTGTGGTTACTGAGTGGCTTTGAACTCCCACCAATCTTCCTAGCTTGTCCCCGACAGGGTAGCCTTGAACTCACAGCAATCCTCCTATCTCAGCCTCCCAAGTGCTGAGATTAAAGGCACATGCCACCATGCCAGCCCATTGTAGGTGGGTTTTATATTTAAATAGTGAAATAATCCAGCATGACTCCTTGGTGTACTTAGTATACATTGATCCATATTTTGTGCTTGTCAAGTCACAAAATCTCTTCCCATAGGTTTTCTTTAAGAACCAATTTGCGAGCCAGGCGTGGTGGCGCACACCTTTAATCCCAGTACTCGGGAAGCCGAGGTAGGAGGATTGCTGTGAGTTTGAGGCCACCCTGAGACTCCATAGTGAATTCTAGGTCAGCCTGGGCTAGAGTGAGACCCTACCTTGAAAAACCAAAAAAAAAAAAAAGAACCAATTTGCTGGGTGTGGTGGTACATGCCTTTAATCACAACACTCATAAGGAAGAGGTAGGGGGATCACTATGAGTTTGAGGCTAGCCTGGGACTATAGAGTGAGTTCCAAGTCAGTCTGGGTTACAGTGAGACCCTACATTGGAAAATAAAAAGAAAATAATCATATTAATAATAATATAGAACCAATTTGGTATTTGTTTTTAATGAGTTTATTGCTTTCTAAAGCGTGTTACCGTAAATTTAGATTTTACGCACTTTGTGTGTATGGCTTATGTGGCACCTGGAGTTGAACATGGGTCCTTAGGCTTTGAAGGCAAGTGCCATAATCGCTAAGCCATCTCTCCAGCCCTGATATTTTTTTTTGTTTTTGCTTTTAGAGAGCATTAGCATTTTTATGCCAATGCAAGTCACCACGTTGACAACTTCAGAAACTAGAAACAGTCGTCGTATTTTATCAATGGGAACAGTTGTTTAGATCTGATTTTTGGCTGTGCATAAATTCTTCCTGGTATTGACAGTGACAAGGACTCAGCAAAGACACCAGCTTTGATGCTGCAGTTCTTTCTTCCTGCCTTCCTGTCCTCTCTGCCATAGAAAATGTAGTCAGGTGCTGAGTCTTTCTCCTCGTCCTTCTGAGTGCTCCATCAAAGCTGACAAGTCTGCCATCTGGGGGCTTATAATTGCCATGTGACACCGTTGTCTGTGAACTAAATTGGAACCACAAGCTCATTCCATGTAAAATCTGTCACAGCATGACCCCATGTAATTTCCAACTAGTATAGGCAATAAAAACAATGTATTTTGTGACTAGAAAATAATGTCATTTCACATTAGTGTATAAGTAACCATCTTAGAAAAGAGCATAGTTTATTATGTGTATTATAGTTCCCATTTTTCCTTTGTGATGCAAAGAGCAACAGTAAAAATTCCTAAACCTGTGATTTAATAAGCTGTCAACGTAAAAACTACTCTTTTAAGCATAAAGCAGTCTGCTTAGAGAAAAATAAGGATTTCAAGTGGCAGTGGTGTATTTCATTGTTATAACCACTTGATTTACTCAAATAATTGTTCCATAATTATTTGTACTACAGTGTAGCACAATGATTTACAATTTTGATTTGTTTGTACCCCCACTCAAACATGTAGAAAGTCAGAATTAATACTAAGTTTTTTAATGTATGCTATATGCATTTGTGTGCAGATGTTTCTGCCACTTGCACATGCATGCAGAGGGCAGAGGAGAACATGGGGTGCCTGCCCTCCTCTTTGGTTCTTCCACCTTATTTCCTTGAGATAGAGTCTCTTTACTGAACCTGGAGCTGCCATTTATTTCTGTCACAGTGACAGACCTGTGAGTCCTTGTCTCTTTCCCTGTCTTTGTCCCCCTCAGTCCTGGGGTCACAGACATGCATAACTATGCCCGGATTTTCACATGGGAGCTGGGGATCAAACTCAGGTCCTCATACTTGTGTAGTTTGAGGCCACCCTCAGATATACGAGACCCTGCCTCACAAGGAAAAAAGAAAGAAAGAAAGAAAGAAAGAAAAACCTTGGATCATTATTATCCCTCTACCTAAATGTCTCCTACTTTCCAGTTTCATTTAGGATGTATTCAAGAATATAAGCCTTGGGCCAGGTTTATAGGTTCATGAATAACTCTGAGCTTGGATGGGTCTCTGAGAACTTGGCCCTGACACTTTTGCTGTATATAACATTCTTATAGCCCTCTCTGCCCCAGTTCTGTTACTCACTAAAACCCAGTTTGACTTTCTCTACCTGTCACTTTTTTATTTATCTACTTGGGTCATTGTCTCTCTCTACAACTTAGAAGAGAATCTTCAGGAAGCAGGGCAAATAATAGTAATTCTGGTACATATTTTATTTTTATTTGTTTATTTGAGAGAGGGAGAGAGAGAGAGAGAATGGGCACGCCAGGGCTTCCAGCCGCTGCAAACTCCAGTTGCATGCACCGCCTTGAGCATCTGGTTTATGTGGGTCCTGGAGAATTGAACTGTGGTCCTTTGGCTTTGCAGGCAAGCACCTCAACTGCTAAGCCATTTCTCCAGACCCTGGTAAATGCTGGTATATGTTTTATAAGACTGAAGAAACATCAGTAATTTTGTTCCTTTTTTTTTTTTTTTCTAGGTAGGGTCTCACTCTAGCCCAGTGAGACTCTGTAGTCTCAGGATGGCCTCAAACTCATGGTGATCCTCCTACCTCTGCCTCCCAAGTGCTGGGATTAAAGGCATGTGCCACCACTCTCAGCCTTTAATTTTGTTTCTTTTTTATGACACTTAGCTGTAGCGGGTTAAATTATGCTTGTTGTTTCAATTATTGATTTTAATAATTCTCTAAATAGACAAGCTCAGCTATACCCAGATTAAAGACAACAACAAGAAAGATGATTCTCCAAACGACAGCTGTGAAAAACAAGTCCCCGAACAGTCAGAACCTGACCAGCTGGCTGACAGCAAAGAAGAAAGTTCCGAGGCTGAGCAGGAAGGACTCATGCCCCGAGTGGGGAGCGGCAAGTTGTTTCTGTTTCTAGTGTTCAAATAGTAGCCGTGTAGGCAGAGTGCTTGCCTAGCCTGCTTGCCTCCCTGGATTCTGTCTCCAGCACCACATGGACCAGGTGTGGTGGCACCCACCTGTAATCCTAGCATTCAGAAGGTGAAGGCAGGAGGATCAGGAGTTCATGGTCCTCCCCGGCTATATAGTAACTTTGGGGCTAGCCTGGGCTATGATACCCTATCTCAAAAAAGAAAAGAAAACAAAAGAAAAAGAATTAAACAAAAATAAAAGAGGGGCTGGATGGATGGTACAATGAATAAAGGTACTTGCTTATAAGCCTGCTAGTCCAAATTCAATTTCCCAGCACTCACATGAAGCCAACACACTAAAACACACTTTTTTAAGAATTAAAAGGAATTAGGCCGGGCGTGGTGGCGCATGCCTTTAATCCCAGCACTCGGGAGGCAGAGGTAGGAGGATCGCCAAGAGTTCGAGGCCACCCTGAGACTACATAGTGAATTCCAGGTCAGCCTGAGCCAGAGTGAGACCCTACCTCGAAAAACCAAAAAAAAAAAAAAAAAAAGAATTAAAAGGAATTAAATTAAATGGGGTCTCTGGATATAGTTCATTTGGTAGAGAGTTTGCTTAGCATGCACAAAGCCTGGGGTTCCATCCCCAGTACCACACAAACCCGACGTGGTAGCACATGCCTGTAATCCGAGCACTCAGGAGACAGAAGCAAGAAGATCAGGAGTTCAAGGTTATCCTTAGCTAGATACTGAGTTCAAAGCCAGCCTGAACTATATGAATCTCCCTGTCTCCAAAATATATAATAACCATGTACCTTAACACCTAATGCTATTACTAGATTTGTGATTGGTACCTTGTCCCAGATGCCTTTATTTCCTTTTATAGTAAAAGTACCAGTGACATCCTGGAATACCAGAAGGTGGGAAGCAGCATGTTCCCAAGGTACTACACAGGAGCAGAAGCAGTAACCTGCTACCTGTGCTGCCCCAGGAATGGAGGAGATGCTTTGATTTTAAATAGTGTTTTAGGACAAAGCAGTAAGATTGACAGAATATTAGCATCTTCTTAACAAATCATCCATCCTCTACAGTGAATGCTTCTAAACAGTCACTCAATTGGCATATTGTTAAGAGATTTTTTAAAGAAATTTTTGGTATGTGTGGTATGCATATGCATATATGTACATACGTATGTATGTTCATATGTGTGTGGGTACATATGTGCTTGTTTATGTAGAGGACTGTCTTCCTCCATTGCTCTCAGTACTTTATGTTCTGAGGCCAGGTCTCTCACTTGAACTCAGAGCTCACCATTTTGGCTACCCTAGCTAGCCAGCTTATCTGGGGACCTCCTATCTTAACCTCTTGAGTACAGGCAGGCCTCACACCCAGCCATCATTTACGTGTGTACTGAGGATCTGAGCTTGGCTTCTCATACTTGCACAGTAAGCACTTATCCGTGGAGCCGTCTCTCCAGTCCAGTAAGTTATTATATATATATATTTGTAAGCACAGAGAGCGAGAGAATGAGCATGCCAGGACGTCTTGTCCATGCAAGTAAATTCCAGATGCATGTGCCACGTTGTGCTTCTAGCTTTATGTGGGTACTGAGAAATTGAACCTTGGGCCATCAGGCTTTGCAAACTTTTTTTTTGTTGTTGTTTTTTGTTTTTTCGAGGTAAGGTCTTGCTCTAGCCCAGGCTGACCTGGAATTCACTATATCATCTCAGGGTGGCCTCGAACTCAAGGCGATCCTCCTACCTCTGCCTCCCAAGTGCTGGGATTAAAGGCGTGCACCACCACGCCCGGCCATTTACAAACTTTTTTTAACTGCTAAGCTATCTCTCCAGCCTCCCAAGAATTTTGTTTGTTTGTGTTTTTGAGGTTGTAGTCTCACTCCAGCCCAGGCTGACCTGGCACTCACTCTGTAGCTCCAGGCTGGCCTCAAACTTATGACAGTCTTTCTACCTCAGCCTCCCAAGTGCTGGGATTAAAGCAGGCGCCACCACGCCCAGCACAAGAAATTTTTGTTTTGTTTTGTTTTTCGATTTTTGTTTTTCTGAGGTAGGGTCTCACTCTAGCTCAGGCTGACCTGGAATTCACTATGTAATCTCAGGGTGTCCTCAAACTCATGGTGATCCTCTTACCTCTGCCTCCTGAGTGCTGGGATTAAAGCAGGCGCCACCACACCCGGCAAGAATTATTTTTAAGGAACATAATTTCAAGGTGTATGTACTCTTTATGGCTTTGATGGTCCTCAGGTACCAGCCTGTAGTCGTACTTCACTAGCTTTTACGGGCCAGCGGCAGAACACTAAATACTTTGGGTTTATTTTCTTTTTTACTTAGTGACGATAGTATAACCTACAAATTGATGTTCTGTTAAAACCAACTGAAAATTGTCAGATGAGGCTGCCGAGGTTCTTCTGAATTAGCTTCTGTTAAACCCTAATGAGGTTTAGCGTCATATTCATAACCTTAAAATGAAAAGTTCATTTAAGAATTTCTGCTGGGCATGGTACAGATTAATGTGTTTCACTATGACATTTCCACATATGCATAGTGTGCCTTAACCACGTCTACCCTCTCTTGCCCACTCCAATGCTCTTTCCAACGCCTTCCTATTTCCCAGGAGTCCATTGTTTTTAACTTAGAGGTATAGGAATAAGCCACTTCCTAGCCCCCGCTGATTTTTATTGTTTTGTTTTGTTTTTCTGTTTTTGTTTTTGTTTTTCAAGGTAGGGTTTCACTCTTATTCTAGCCCAGGCTGACCTAGAACTCACTCTCTAGCCCTAGACTGGCCTTGAACTCAACCTCTGCCTCCCAAGTGCTGGGACTAAAGGTGTATGTCACCACGCCCGGCTGATTTTTTTTTTTTTTTGGATACAGCTATTTCATCATTCTAGTTGCATGTGATTAAGCTAGATGGAGCAAGACAAACCCTCTGATTCTCTTCTGTCTTCTTTATTAGAGCCATTGGACAATTCAGACACTCTGCCAGTTTACAAGACCCTGATGTTTTGTGCTAGTAAGAATACTGACCGTATTCACCTCTATACTAAAGTAAGTATCACACAGATTCTATGGCTTGAAATACAAGAAAGGCTTCTTTTCATTTTTCAATATAGATATTTAACACTAAGGTAGGCATCTAGGTTTTTTCTCCTTAAACCTAATTATTCAATTACATCTAAGGACAATAAGAGGTAAAATAACATTCTCATTAAACTGACAGTTATTTAAGGAAAAATTGGCAGATGTTTTAAATACTTATTTTTTTAACAATTTCAAATTTCTAACATTTGTGATTATTTTATTTATTTTCAAGCAGGGAGAGAGTGAAGAGAGTCAGACAGAGAATGGGTGCTCCAGGGCCTCCAGTCACTGCAAACCAGCCTCAGATGCATGCACCACTTTGTGTATTTGGCTTTATGTGGGTCGTGGGGAATCAAACTCAGGTTATTAGGCTTTGTAGGCAAGTGTGTTAACCTCTAAGCCATCTCTCCAGCCCTAAAATTTGTAATTATAATAAAGTGTATTTATAATTTATATTTTAGGTTTTTTTTTTTTTTTTTTTTTTTTTTTTTTTTTTTTTTTTGGTTTTGCAAAGTAGAGTCGCACTCTAGCCCAGGCTGACCTGAAATTCACTATGTAGTCTCAGGGTGGCCTTGAACTCACGGTGATCCTTCTAACTCTACCTCCTGAGTGCTTGGATGAAGGGCATGCACCACCATACCCAGCTTATTTTTTAGTTTTCTCAAGGTAGGGTCTCACTCTAGCCCAGGCTAACCTAGAACTCATTATTTCAAAACTCACAGCAATTCTCTTACTTTGCCTTCCAAGTGCTGGAATTAAAGGTATGTGCCACTGTGCCTGGCCTATATTTATAATTTTTTTTTTTTTTTTTTTTTTTTTTTTTTTTTGGTTTTTCGAGGTAGGGTTTCACTCTAGCTCAGGCTGACCTAGAATTCACTATGTACCTCAGGGTGGCCTCAAACTCCTAGTGATCCTCCTACCTCTGCCTCCCAACTGCTGGGATTAAAGGTGTGCGCCACCACGCCTGGCTATAATTTTTTTTTTTTTTTTTTTTGGTTTTTCCAAGGTAGGGTCTCACTCTAGCTCAGACTGACCTGGAATTCACTATGGAGTCTCAGGGTGGTCTCGAACTCATGGTGATCCTCCTACCTCTGCCTCCCAAGTGCTGGGATTAAAGGTGTGTGCCACCATGCCCAGCTGAAAGAATAACTTCCCATGTTAGTGTGAGTACATGAGCTTGGATACCGTGAGCCCATGTAAATCTGGACACTGTAGTGACTGTGACCCCAGTGTGTCTATGGTGAGGAAGAAGACAATCTGGACACTGTAGTGACTGTGACCCCAGTGTGTCTATGGTGAGGAAGAAGACAATCTGGACACTATAGTGACTGTGACCCCAGTGTGTCTATGGTGAGTATGAAGACAATCTGGACACTGTAGTGATTGTAACCCCCAGTGTGTGTACGGTGAGGAAGAAGACATAGACAGGAGAATCTCCTAGAAGCTTCTGGGCTACTTAGCTTGGTGAACGCAGCTGTGAACCAGATACCTGCCTCTAATGAGGTAGATGAGGGCCAACAGCAGAGGTTATCCTCTGACTTTTACATATATTCATACACACACACACACACCAGAACTTATGGTGCTGATGTGGTAGGGTGCACCCGTATCCCCACATTGGTAAGGTGGAGACAGATGGATCCCTTGGGGTTCAGTGGCTAGCCAGTCTAGCCTAGTTAATGAGTTCCAGGCCAACGAGAGGCCTTATTTCAAAACATAACAAAAAAAGGATATCGTTCCTAAGGAACAATGAGGTTGTCCTCTGGCTGCACATGCATGCATACATATGCAACTACACACGTGCATTAAAAATAGTATTTAGGGCTGGTGGGATGGCTTAGCTGTTAAGGCATTTGCCTGCAAAGCTGAAGGACCCAGGTTGGATTCCCCAGGACCCACGTTAGCCAGATGCACAAGGGGACGCATGCGTCTGGAGTTTGTTTGCAGTGGCTGAAGGCCCTGGTCCGCCCATTCTCTCTCTCTCTCTCCCTCTCCCTCTTTCTCAGTCAAATAAAAAATAAAAATAATATATTTTAAAAAATAATATTTAGCCAGGCGTGGTAGTACACACCTTTAATCTCAGTGCTTGGGAGGCACTGGTAGGAGGATCACTGTGAGTTCAAAGCCAGGCTGAGACTATGCAGTGAATTCTAGGTCATCCTGAGCTAGAGTGAGACCCCTCCCTAAAAAAGGAACTGTTCATTTCAACCAGAATCCCAAGTGTAGAGTTTGGAATTTAAAAGCTAAACTTTAGAATAACGTAATTATCTACTGCAGTTTCATATGTAAATTTTAACTAGTATGTAAATTCTTTTATGGTTTTCTTCCACTGTGATCATGGGAGCTATAAGATTTCTTTCTAAGGGAATTAGAATTTGAATTCATCTACTGATACAATAGAGTCTCATACGAGACACAATTCCTCCCAATAAAAAGGAAGGAATTGGGCTATAGATATGGCTTAGCAATTAAGGCACTTGCCTGTAAACCTAAGGACCTGGTTCAATCCCCAGTACCCACTAAAGCCAGATACACATGGTACATTCATCTGGAGTTCATTTGCAGTGGCTTGAAGGCCCTGGTGCACCCATTCTTTCGGTCTCTATCTTTCCC
The DNA here is from genome assembly GCA_036346955.1 of Dipus sagitta. Classification (NCBI taxonomy): domain Eukaryota; kingdom Metazoa; phylum Chordata; class Mammalia; order Rodentia; family Dipodidae; genus Dipus; species Dipus sagitta. The sequence continues at coordinate 167,837,432 of CM070773.1, forward strand.
TCACTCTCTCTCAAATAAATAACCAGTTTTTAAATTCAATAGATGGCACCTGTACACGAAGTTCTGCTTCCTTTGCAGGTGGGGACAGTGGCACTCCCTCCCTATGAGCCAGCATTGCAGGCTGGCTTCAGGGGAACAGATTTGTTAAATAATTTCTCTGGGATTACTGTCTACCTTCCCTGAGCCTATAGCAACGGAGGAGTATATCCGCCCATTTAGGGAAGATCTATGCAGACTTTTCCTTGATGCCCTTCTTTAATCTGAGTCACATTTTTTTTGTTTATTTTATTTATTTATTTATTTATTTGAGAGCGACAACAGAGTGAGAAAGAGGCAGAGAGAGAGAGACACAGAGACAATGGGCGCGCCAGGGCCTCCAGCCACTGCAAATGAACTCCACACGCATGTGCCCCCTTGTGCATCTGGCTAACATGGGTCCTGGGGAGTTGAGCCTCAAACCAGGGTCCTTAGGCTTCACAGGCAAGCGCTTAACCGCTAAGCCATCTCTCCAGCCCCTGAGTCACATTTTCATTAGTTTATTTGGGAATGGAACTTCAAGGTTTAGATGTATTTCTGTATTGGTGTGTAGTGTACAAATTTCGCTGTCTTGTTTCCAAGATTAGAGGAGTCTGAGAGGGCAGTGAGCATAGCATCCCAGGCTGATGGCAGAGGGCATGGGCTAGATGTGGGCAGAACAGGCCTACAGAGCAAAGGGGAACGATCCCTAACACCTTGCCTTCCAGTCCTTTGGGGAGCCATGTTGGATAGACCCTTGTTTGTAACGTGCCATCCCAGTTATCTTTTTTTTTTCCGAGGAATGATCTCACTCTGGCCCAGGCTGACCTGGAATTCACTATGGAGTCTCAGGGTGGCCTTGAACTCACAGTGATCCTTCTACCTCTGCCTCCCAAGTGCTTGGATTAAAGGCATGGGCCACCATGCCCAGCTTCCCAATTATCTTTTAGGAGACATACTTCACCACAAGATAGTGATTTTCTTTTAAAGTAGTTACTATTGCCTACAGGCAAACATGGATTAATCATGTCTTCCTCATCTATAATCAGGATGGAAAACCGATAAGCTGCAATTTTATTCCTTTGGATATAAAATTAGACCTTTGGGAAGATTTACCAGCAAGCTTTCAGCTAAAACAAAATCGCTCACTGGTAAGAATAATTTTAAGTAACACAGTTGTATTTGTTTGAAATAAAATTGTTTTAATAATTTTCGTGATCACTGCTCTGTGGCCTGTTGAAGGATCAAATTGCTGTGGCTGCATTTCTATCACCCCAGGCAATGTCTATTAATGATACTGTGCTAAGAATAAACGCGAAATCTGTTTCCTTGGTGAAGGATCACACCTAGAGCTTCTGTTTCTATGGATAGACTCATCCTCACATCATTGCATTCTTACTCACAGGATTCACAACAGTGACATCTGTCTCTGTCAGAATCACATTTTGAAGCTAAGTTCCATCAGTGACAGATTCTGAGAGCAGGGATAAAACTGTTGGTGACTCTTGACTCACTGTTAGAATCAACAATGTGCAGCTCCAGGCTAGGTCCCTGGCCGGGAGGGACTAATTCCAATCTGTGGCTGACTTGCACCTCACTGTAGAGGAAGGTTGTCATTTGACTGACCAGCATGCACTCCTATCTTTGTTGTTGTTGATGTTTTTAAATAAGAATATAGTGGAGTTTTGTTGCTGTTATTACTCTTTGAATGGAAATGAAGCATAGCCCAGGAGTCTTTTGCACCTTTCTTAAAGGAAAAATAGAAAATTTCTTTGGCATCAGTTAATTCTGACTTCAGGTACAAAGAGAGGAACAGAGGGAAGGAGGGAGGGAGCCAGTTGTGCATGACTGACTAATGAGGATCAGTAGTGGTAACCCTACTATGATCCAAGGTCATTGCCAGCTTCTTTCCTGTCACAAGCGAGACTTCAGATGCAGAATGACTGTCAGATGTTGTACTGTCACTCTGAGAGTTTCCCCAAAACCAGGTTTTCCACTATTGCTGCTGGGGTCAGGCTTCTACCCTGTGTAGTCTCTACAAGTTCATACTCACCCTGGTCCCTGTGTGTTAAAGGTATACACTACTGTGCTGAAATGTGTCTTTAGAACATCTTGGGATTTGAAAAAGATGCTTTTTAGAACTAGCCATAGATTATAGTTTTTTAAAATTTTTTTGTTCACTTTTATTTATTTATTTGACAGTGACAGAGAGAGAGAGAGAGAGAATGGGCGTGCCAGGGCTTCCAGCCACTGCAAACGAACTCCAGATGCGTGTGCCCCCTTGTGCATCTGGCTAACGTGGGTCCTGGGGAATCGAGCCTCGAACCGGGGTCCTTAGGCTTCACAGGCAAGCGCTTAACCGCTAAGCCATCTCTCCAGCCCTAGATTATAGTTTATAACAAAAATATGAAAACTGGGCTGGAGGGATGGCTTAGCAGTTAAGGCATTTGCCTGTAAAGCCAAAGGACTCAGGTTCAATTTTCCAGGACCCATGTTAGCCAGATGCACAAGGGGACGGAAGTGTCTGGAGTTCATTTGCAGTGGATGGAGGCCCTGGCGCGCCCATTTTCTCTCTCTTCCCCCCTCCCTTTCTCTGTCAAATAAATAAATAAAAATATGAAAACTAAAGAAAATCTTAAATTGTGGAACTCGAAAACCTGAATGGAAAGATATAGCAAAATATCTACTTACTAATGTGGTAAGCAGCCTGGACTTCACTAGAAGATACCTGGTCAGCTGTTAACTCTTTTAAAAAACTTTTTTTGTTTATTTTTATTTATTTATTTGAGAGCGACAGACAGAGAGACAAAGAGGCAGAGAGAGAGAGAGAGAGAGGGAGAGAGAATGGGTGCACCAGGGCCTCCAGCCACTGCAAATGAACTGCAGATGCATGCGCTACCTTGTGCATCTGGCTAACATGGGTCCTGGGGAATTGAGCCTCAAATCAGGGTCCTTAGGCTTCACAGGCAAGCGCTTAACCACTAAGCCATCTCTCCAGCCCCCAGCTGTTAACTCTTTGCTGTTTCCTGTTCTGCAGATTTTGAGGTTTGTTCGAGAATGGAGTAGCCTAACTGCCATGAAGCAAAGGATGATCAGGAAAAGCGGGCAGCTCTTCTGCAGCCCGATGCTTGCTCTGGAAGAGATCACAAAACAACAGGCCAAGCAAAGTAACACTAAAAGGTAGGTGTCTTTGTCTTTATTTTATTTTATTGGTTTTTGAGGTATGGTCTTGCTGTAGTCCAGGCTGACCTGGAATTCACTATGTAGTCTCAGAGTAGCCTCAAACTTACGATGATCCACCCACCTCTGCCTCCCAAGTGCTAGGATTAAAGGCATGTGCTGCCATGCCTAGCTCTTTGTCTTTTTTTTTTTTAAACCATTGCTTGTCATGGCTATATCCACAGATCTGAGGTAGCTTATGGAACCACTAATGAAATGTGAAGAGGATCTTAGTGAATCAGACCCCTGTCTCAGCTCCTGCCCTGAACTGAGCCATGATGGAGCTGGACTGGGAACAACAGAAACTAGAGAACCAGGAGAATAAAATCAATTCAGACAGTAAAAAGATGACCAGACAGGACCAGATAGAAATCATCTGGGTTCCAGAAGGCTTGAGTAGCTCCATCCCTCCAGTTCTGCTGCCTACAGTATACATAGCCTCTCTCACAGACCGGCTCTACTCTGAGCCCACGGTTTTCCCTGGTGAATGTCCCCAGGTTCTGGCATCTCCAGCATCCTGGGGTCTCCACTGTGGCTTAAGCCTCAGCCTCACAGCTTTTCATAGTAGTCTGTCCGGGTCTCCTTGCAGGGATTCCAACCCTACCTCACATTACCCAGCTCATCAGCTCTCTGAAACCATGGAACAAGATGTGACCTCAATCTTGCATTTTCCATGCCTGTAAAACTGGTACCATATGTATGATGCTGCCAAGTTCTGCTGCCAGCTCAGGAGGAGGTCTGGCCTTGGACTACCATTGTGGCATTCTCTGTGTGCTGACCCTGGGGAGCAGGGAACTCCTTCAGCATTTGCCCTTCAAGCTTTCTCCATTTGAAAGAATTTCCATTCTTGCAAGCTAGAGCCTGCCATGGGTGAGATTCTTCCCTTGGGACACTATGTCCTAGTGCAGAGCAGTAGGCTTCTCTCTCACACTCTAAGCCAGGCTGACCTGGAACTCACTGTGTAGCCCAGCTCTACCTTCTCTTTAATGGAGATTATCTCCTAACACATACAGTGATCCTCCTAACTCATCTTCCCCAAGGCTGGGGTTAAAGGCATGCACACCAGGCCCAGCTCTACCTTCTCTTTAATGGGGATTATCTCCTAACAGGTATGGCTACTTTGTCACCTGTAGTGTCTGGAACTTTAGACTTTCTCACAGTTCTTTTCTTGCCAAACTAAATATGTTTCACATCTTTCTGCTCTGCATTTTGTTCTCTTTCACTGTAGCACTGAATGTTATCAGTTAGCAGACATGATGCCATAGAATGACTCAATGTTATTCTGCCTTGTAATTTGCTCAAACACATTAGTTCATTAGTTTTAAACGCAGCCTCACTCACGTCCACAGGACATGGGCAGAATGTAGCCAGACTCTTTGCCAGAATATCACATAAATTCCCTCCAGTCCAGTTCCCAAAAGAGTGTTTCCTCTGAAACCTCATGAGCTTGGTTCTACTGTCTGCGTTTCTGTCAACATGCTGGCCTTTAAACTCCTACCAGACTGGCCCATTGAGCTCTGCTTTATAGCACTGTGAGGCTTCTCTAACCTCAAATTCCAAACTCTAACATATTCTTCCCACAAACCAGTTAAAAGGTTTGCTTTCAGTGTAGTTGTGGGCGTGCGCACGCGCATGTGTGTGTGTTATGTGTATGTGTGGAGGGCTAAGGACAGCCTTGGGGGGTGTTTGTCCTCTCCTTCCACCTTCGGCTTACAGTTCAGAGAAGAAGCTTCATGGTGGGAAGGAATGGTGATAGGAGTGGGCTTCAGCTCATCACATCTTCAGAGCAGCAGACAAGATGCAGAGGAAGAACAGGAAGTAAGGCTAGCCTATATATAACACCTAAGGCCTGTCCCAGTTGACCCACTTCCTCCAGCAAAGTTGTACCTTGTAAAGGTTCCAGAACCTTTCCAAACAGTGCAACCAGCTGGGGACAGAATATTCAAACACATGAGCCTGTAGTGGACATTTCACATTCAAAACACAACAGACACAACAAGGGTACTAAATCTGGAGATTTCTCCAAAATCAGTGGCTGGATCTCCAACAAGATGATCCATGGTGATTCTACCATTCTCAAGCCTCATTTAAGCTGAGCTCTGACCGGGAGCTTCCAAATAGCTCATTCTTAGATCTGGATGGAAGCCAAGACCACCAGCCACTGCACTGTTCCCTGAGTGAGCTCCGTTTCTCAGAGGAAGGCCTGAGGTAGTGTTTAGATCCCCACCTCAACAGGGCAGCTGTCCATAGCCCAAGGTGTGTCCTTCAGTGTGGGCCACTTCCCAGTGTACACATTTCTCCTATACTCCTGCCTTGGTTTTTTGTTTTTCTGAGGTAGGGTCTCACTCTAGCCCAGGCTGACCTGGAATTCACAATGTAGTGTCAGGGTGGCCTCGAACTCATGGCGATCCTCCTACCACTGCCTGCCCAGTGCTGGGATTAAAGGCATGCGCCACCCTGCCCGGCTCTTCCCGTCTTTATCCTGGAAATAGTAGATAATGTTCTTTCTTCCCTGTTTGCCCACACTGAGATCACCAGAGCCTTTTGGGAGTTGTATACTTAGATGAACTTCCTCATCAGACTTCATGGAAAATTTAATATTGGCAACTTGAAACTAGGTTTCAGAAGTTGTTGACTTCCTTTCTTGAGATTGATCGATCTGTTTCTTGTGGTTTCCAAAAACTTATGCTTAATGAAAGCAAGAGGTTATTTTAGTTCCTAAATCTGTGACTGATTTCTCAGCATTTTTAAATTCCTGAATTAAATTTCTAAGCTTTACCCATTGAATAATAAATACTTAAGCAAGGCTTCATATCCCATTGCCCTCACAGTCCTCAGAAATGCCTGAGCAAAGTGCTGTCCAGGGAAGAAAACAGCTGAGGAAGTGAGGTGCCAGGGAAGTTAGGAACTAAAATGACAAGTTCAAGAACTCAGAAAGAACTTACGGTGAACTAACTTCTGTTTTGCTTTAAGAAAGATGCACAGCTGGGGTGTGGAGCTGGCCCAGCAGAAAAGAGCTTTTACTAAGGAAGCATGAGAATCAGAGCTTGATCCCTAGCTCCATATAAAAAAGTTGGCATAGCAATGCACACCTGTGAGTCCGGCATTGAGGGGTGGAGACAGACGCATCCCTGGAGCTCTGTCTCAAGGAAAGAAGGCAGAAAAAGAGGACACCCAATGTCCTCCTCTGACCTCCACATGTGTGCATGAGGTACATGCGTGGGCACACACACCAAAAAGACACACAAAGAGAAATGCAAATATATAAACAGATTTGTGCCTATGTACTTATAGGATGAATGGAAATTAAAAGTTATAAAGATGGGCTGGAAAGATGGCTTAGCAGTTAAGGCGCTTGCCTGTGAAGCCTAAGGCCCCATATTCAATTCCCCAGTACCCATGTAAGCCAGATACACAAGGTGGTGCATGCATCTGTAGTTCATTTGTTGTGACTAGGGTCCCTGGTGCACCTATTCTCTCTTTCTCCCTCTCAAATATATTAATAAAACTAAAAATAAGTTATAAAGTTATAAAGAGATAGATATCACTATTAGCAAAGAATTGATTTTGTTTCTTTGTTTGTGACAAGGTCTTGCTATGAAGCCCAGGCTGGCCACAGACTCCTCCATTTTCCTGCCTCTGTTTCCCAAGTGCTGAGAGTCCAGGTATGCCTCACTCTGTCCAGTGGGCAGAGGTTTGGTTTTGGTTGTGCTAGTGAAATTGTGAGGAAACATGTTCATTTATTGTTACTGCTGCAGGCTCAGAAGAAAACTATCAATATCTACACCTACCTAAACTACCCAAGTCTTTTAACCCAGAATTCTATTTCTGAGGTTTTACTATATATATATACTTAATGTATAAAAATATTAGCCAGAGCTGGGCATGGTGGTGCACGCTTTTAATCGCAGCACTTGGGAAACAGAGGTAGGAGGATCACTGTGACTTTGAGGCCACCCTGAGACTACATAGTGAATTCCAGGCCAGCCTGGGCTAGAACAAGACCCTACGTCAGGAAGAAAAATAAAAAGATAAATAAAGATATATTTTATGTGGTTTATACACACAGTTGAATACATGGATAGCTCAGTCAGTAAAGTACTCACTTTACACCTGTGAGGACCTGAATTCAGTCCCCAGGGCCCATGTACAAACGCTAGCCACATGCTTGTAATTCCAGCATTGGGAAGGTGGATATGGATACCTGGGGCTCACTGGCTGTCAGACTGGCCCAGTTCATCAGTTGATGAGCTCTTTAGTCCATTGAGAGACTCTGTCTCAAAAAATGTGGATGGCATTCCTGAGGAACAACAACTTGATATCCTCTGCTCTCTTCACATACATGCACACACAAGTATGTGTACCTATACAAACTTGTGTACCCAGATGGGTGTGGTGGCATACACCTTTAATCCCTGCACTCAGGGAGGCAGAGGTAGGAGGATCGCCATGAGTTCGAGCCCACCCTGAGACTACATAGTGAATTCTAGGTCAGCCTGAGCTAGAGTGAGACACTACCTCAAAAAACAAAAAAACAAAACAAAACAAAACTGAACTTGTGTATCCACACACACATGAACATGCACACACATGACAGCTCAGTAGATAAAGCACTTGCTGCCCAAATCCGATCCCCAAACCCCAAGTAAATGACGGGCTTCTGTGATCTCAGCATGCTTACACCAATGGTGAAACAGGAGGTGGAGAGCTTCCCTGAGCTTCGTGCTGAATGCAGCAGAGAACAGCAATAGCAGAACGAGGATCCAGAGTGAGAAACCCTGCCTTGAATGAGGTTGAAGGTAGAGGACTGACCTGACAGTTGTCCTCTGACCTCCACACATTCACCATGGCACACACACACTCTCTCTCTCACACACACACACACACACAGAGAGAGAGAGAGAGAGAGAGAGAGAGAGAGAGAAATAAGTAATTTTTTTTCATGGCAGTCTTACTCTAGCCCAAACTGACCTAGAGCTCACTTTATAGTTCTAGGTTGGCCTCAAACTCACAGCGATCCTCTTACCTCTGCCTCAGAGTACTGGGATTAAAGGCATGTGCCACCATGCCTGGCCTTAATAAAAAAATTTAAACAATTTTTAATACTTTAAAAGAATAAAGGACCGCTTATGTATACTATTGTAGAAAACTCTGTGCTGTTAGCTCAGCGATAGCAGAACGTATGCAACATGAGAATTGATTTCCAAAGCTAAGCTTTAATGTAGAGTGAATGCTGATGGGTTTCTTCTGGAAATGAGGAATTGGATGAAGATGTTTTGGAATTCAATAGTAGTGATAGTTGTATATACTAAAAATTGCACTAATTTTTGAACTTTAAAGTGGTCAATGTTATGGCAAAAATAAATATCATACCCATATACAGAAAAAATAAAGAACTTTGATATATAATTGTCAAATGCTGGCAACAAAGATTGCTTCTGGGGAAGAGCAAAGGAAGAGACACTCAGTTTCCATATAAGCTGTTGCCTTTCTAGCCTGAAACTATGTATATATCACCTAATCAAAGGTTAACAAAAAGGGTTTAGGGAAAGAAATGGATTTGTTATGTTAATAAAACATCTTAATAACCTAAAAAGCAAGTTTATAAAATTTTACTTAAAGTTTCAGGATTCCACTTTCATTGAACTTTATTTTTATTTTTATTTATTTATTTATTTATTTATTTTTATTTTATTTTTTGGCTTTTTGAGGTAGGGTCTCACTGTAGCTCAGGCTGACCTGGAACTCACTATGGAGTCTCAGGGTGGCCTCGAACTCACGGCGATCCTCCTACCTCTGCCTCCCAAGTGCTGGGATTAAAGGCGTGCGCCACCATGCCTGGCCCTTTTAGTTTTATTTTTAAGTACTAAATAAATACTCAAAAATATGATGAAATTCATTCTCAGTCAAATTGTTAAAAACTTACAATAGGTGTAAACTGCCAGAGAAATGGGGCCTGTTAATTAGAAGGAATTAATTGGGTAGTTGCATTTCACCTACTTAGAGTCCCCCATCACCTTTAATTGAATTGCTTTCCTCTTTATTTGAAATCCCTAAACCATTTGTATTATCAATAGTCCATGTGATACGGGGCTGAACCCCTCACCCCCATCAAGAGTGCTTTGTTTCAGCGGAAGATTCCATAAACCTTGGAAGCGCTGATACCATGGGAATAACCTTGAGATTATAGGAGCCCTGGTTGACCTTGGTTAACTAAGAGAATCACTTCACAGGGAACACTCATACAGTACTGTAGCTGACTGAGGGGATTTGGACCTGACAAGAAGGTCAAGAGGGAGGTGACACACCTGGGATGTTTCTGTTCAGCTAACAGGCAGTTTCCTTAATGCTGTCCATTGTACATGCATTTGATCTTTTTTTTAAATTTAGTTATTAGAGAGAGGAATGAGAAGGAGAATAGGCATGTCAGGACCTCCAGCCACTGCAAATGAACTCCACATGCATGCACCACTTTATGCATCTGGCTTATGTAGGTCCTGGGGAATCGAACCTGAGTCCTTAGGCTTTGCAGGCACATGCCTTAACTGTTAACCTATCTCTCCAGCCCTCATTTCTTACCCTCATCTCAACTCTTTTTCTTCCCCCAAAGTTTGAAAATCAGTCCAAAGAATCATGACTCTTGAATTTCTTAGAGAAGTGAATCTTTTTGTTGTTGTTGAGGTTAGGGTTTCACTCCAGCTCAGGCTGACCTGACACTCTGTAGTCCCAGGCTGGCCTTGAACTCACAGCAATCCTCCTACCTCTGCCTCTCAAGTGCTGGGATTAAAGGCGTGTGCCACCATGCCCAGCGAGAAGAAAATCTTGAAGAGTGACTTCGAACAAGGAGATGTGTTTCCACTCACAGGCACCAGCGTTAAAAACAAGCATGGCGTTTCCAGCCTTCAGTGTTACCATGATGAATAATGCTCTTTCCTGCTTTTGATCATACTGCTTTGCAAGGAGCAGGGTGAATATGAAATACAGGAACTCACTCTCCTATGGAAAAAATTACTGATGTGTCATTGTTTTAGATACATAACCAAAGAAGATGTTGCTGCGGCCTCCATGGAGAAAGTGAAGAATGACTGGGGGTCACGTCCGCCTGATCACAAGGGAGCCCAGGCCACAGGACCCTGCTGCACAGTAAGCTTGGGACCAGGAGTACTGCTTTAAGTGTGTGGTAGCCATGTGATAACACCCCACAGCCCCATGGCACATCGAGGTCATGCAGAGCTTTCATGGTAGTGGCTCCCCACTTCTGTAGCAACACTGTGTGCCACAGAACCTCCTCATCCTAGAGACAGGACATATGGAAGACCCTGAGACTGGTACAAGAGGCAGCAAATCCGAGATCAGATCTGAGCTCCTTCTTGAGCTTTAGTAACCATGGAAACAAGCAGGCAAAGCAGTTGTTACTTCCCATTTCACAGCTTTTCCACATAGCTGAGTAATGTGCTTTTTCTTTTGATTCTGACCAAGCGAGCACATGTCCTATCATGCTTCCTTTCTCATTTGACTTGATCAACTCAATTCACCTGGGGAAGCGGGACAGCAAGCCTTCAGTTCTAATTCCTGCCTCCCGGTCAGCTGCCGCTCTCTGTCCTTGCAGCCGCCAAGTCCCTGGACCCTGTAAGACAGTGGATGCGGGGAGACCGCTGTGCCCTCGGAGGCGTGGGGCACCGTGGGTACAGAGCAGCGTGGGTGCGGGGAGACCGCTGTGCCCTCGGAAGCGTGGGGCACCGTGGGTACAGAACAGCGTGGGTGCGGGGAGACCACTGTGCCCTCGGAGGCGTGGGGCACCGTGGGTACAGAGCAGCGTGGATGCGGGGAGACCGCTGTGCCCTCGGAGGCGTGGGGCACCGTGGGTACAGAACAGCGTGGATGCGGGGAGACCGCTGTGCCCTCGGAGGCGTGGGGCACCGTGGGTACAGAGCAGCGCAGCCACTGAGCCATAGTTGCGCTTCTGCACTGGTCGCCCGTCCTTCCCAGCCTGGAGAAGCTGCTCTGGGTGTTTGAAGATCTGATTGTGCACTGTGCGTGCACTCCATTCCTGGAGAGGTAGCATGCAGCAAATCAGTTTTTTTATAACATGGCTCTTCTTTTTCTTAATAATTTTTAAAAAATTATTTATTTGCCAGGGGAGAGAAAGAAGAAAATGGGTGCTCCAGGGCCTCTAGCCACTGCAAACAAACTCCAGGTGCATGTACCCCTTTGAGCATCTGGCTTTACATAGGTACTGGGGAATCAAACTCACGTCCTTAGGCTTCGGTGGCAAGAGCCTTGACCGCTGAAACGTGGCTCCTCTTTACCTGGCTGTAGAGTGCTGACCACAGCCATTTTGTTCCTGCGCTGAGTGACAAACTCTGTGGACCACTGCTTCCTGCTTCCACAGAGACGTTGGAAAGGCTTTTTGCAAAGCAGTGATTATGTCATCATTTGTTACTTACTCTTCAGTGTTTTGTTCAATTACAGAGATCTTGGAGAGGGAGCCTGTGTCCAGTCTATAAGTCCTGGCGAGGCCCACGCTGATCTCCCTGCAAAGCCTCCTTCATCCAGAGGCTATTTGCAGGCAGTAGATAATGAAGGAAATCCATGTTGCCTTTACTGTCAGAAGCCCACTTGCCACAGTAAGTCAGAGGAGAAAGCCAGTGCCTGGGAGTCACGGTTTTGTTCCCTGAAATGTCGGGAGGAATTTTGGATTCGATCTAACAACAGTTACCTAAGAGCCAGAGTATTCGAAACTGAACACGGGGTGTGTCAGCTGTGTAGTGTGAATGCACAAGAACTCTTTCTACGTGTAAGAGATGCCCCTAAAGGTCAGAGGAAGAACCTTCTGGATGCTGCCTGGACTTCAAAGCTCCCGTTGGAACAGGTAAATTACAACCATGTGACAGAAGGCAGCATTGTGCTAAGGGGTGAATTAATGTTTATTAACTCTCTTTTAGCTTTTTCACCCAGGAGCTTGTAAATACAGATACAAGAGAGGATAATGAGTGCTTGTACCTGTGTCTAGTCTCAGTAGTCACCCACAGTCTGCCGTCTGTCCCCTGTCCTGTGCCTTGCTTCTTTTCTTCTCTCTTGGAATATTTTAAAACAAACTCCATTATGTATCTCATAGGTGAAGACCAAGTGACCTCCCCCTTCCTTCCCTTCTTCCCTCTCCTCTCTTCTCTTTTCTACTCTCTATCCTTCCTTTTCTTCCTTTCTTTGAGAGAGAGGCAGATAGAAAGAATGGGCATGTAGCCACTGCAAACAAATTCTGGATGCATGTGCCACCTTGTATATCTGGCTTTTACGTGGATATTGGAGAACTGAACCCAGGTCCTTAGGCTTTGCAGGCAAGTCACTTAACTGCTGAGCCAACTCTCCAGCCCTTTTTCTTTTGAGGCAGGGTCTCACACTAGACCAGGCCAACCTGGAACTCACTCTGTAGCTCCAGGCTGGCCTCAAACTCACAGCAATCCTTCTACCTTAGCCTCTGAATGCTGGGATTAAAGGTGTGCACCACCATGCACAGCTTCATCTTTTTTTGTGTGTGTGTGAGATAAGGTCTCCCTGTAGCCCACGCTGACCTGGAATTCACTATGTAGTCTCGGGGTGGCCTTGAACTCATGGGAATCCTCCTACTTGTGCCTCCTGAATGCTGGAATCAAAGCCAGCTTCATCTGTTTTTAAAAATATTTAATTAATTTATTTATTTAGAGAGAGAAAGAGGCAGATGGAGAGAGAGAGAAAGAATGGGCATGCCAGGGCCTCCAGCCACTGCAAACGAACTCCAGATGCATGCGCCCTCTTGTACACCTGGCTTACGTGGGTCCTAGAGAATGGAACCGGGATTCTTTGGCTTTGTAGGCAAACGCAGTACCCACTAAGCCATCTCTCCAGCCCCCATCCTTTTGTAAATACCACTGACTATTAAAGGAACAGGCTGGCTCACCTGTGGGGCTCCTACATTCTGGGTTTTCTCCCTGTGTCCCTATGGCGCTGTCTGTCTGTCCTCCAACCTCCCGAGTACTGGCCATGAGATCTACACTCTTAAGGACTTCACTGGATTCTAACTCCATTAGTCTTTGAAAAGACTTTAATAGGTGGTGCACTGCCTTAGGAAGCACCCAAAGTCTGGTGGTTCTGCTCTGTGTATGTCTGTGTGCCTGTATGTGTGTTGGTACATGTGTGTGGGGACACACAAGTGTGTATGTATGCCAGACATTGATGTTGGATATCTTCTTCCATTCCTTTCCACCTTGGTTTTTTTTTAAGATTTTATTTTTATTTATTTATTAGAGACAGACAGAGAGAGAGAGAGAGAGGGAGGCAGGGAGGGAGAGAATGGGCATGCCAGGGTCTCTAGCCACTTCAAACAAACTCCAGATGCATGTATCACCATGTGCATCTGGCTTACATGGGACCTGGAGAATCAAACCTGGGTCCTTAGACTTCACAGGCATGTGCCTTAACTGCTAAGCCATCTCTCCAGCCTGTTTTTTTGTTTTGTTTTGTTTTGTTTTGTTTTAATTTTATTGCCGGGTGTAGTGGCACATGCCTTTAATCCCAGCACTTGGGAGGCAGAGGTAGGAGGATCGCCGTGACCTCAAGGTCACCCTAAGACTACATAGTGAATTCCAGGTTAGCTTGGACTAGAGTGAAACCCTACCTCAAAAATCCAAAAAAAAAAAAAAAAATTATTTTTACTTATTTATTTATTTGAGAAAGAGAGAGGAAGAGGTAGAAAGAGAGAGAATAGCCATGCCAGGGCCTCTAGCCACTGCAAACAAATTCCAGATGCATGCGCCACCTTGTGTATCTGGCTTTATGTGGGTCCTATGGAATCAAACCTGGGTGCTTAGACTTTGCAGGCAAGGCAAGCTCCTTAACCACTAAGCAGTCTCTGTAGCCCTCCACCTTGTTTTTGAGAGTGGATCTCTCACTGAACCTGGAGCTCACTGATTCTGCTAGACTAATTCATGAACAAATCCTAGGGTTCTGCCTGTCTCCACCTCCCCAGCACTGGGATTAGAGGTGCATGCCCCCTGCTCAGCTTTATGTAAGTGCTGGGGATCCAAACTCAGGTCCATATGCTTGAACAACAAACACTTTACCCTCTGAGCCTTCTCCTAGCCCAGTTCTAGTTTCCATGATGTTACTATTAATGACAAGGTGCAAATGAGTAACTCCCAAATTGTAGTCCATTACAATGAGAAGGCAATATATGTTATGTGTTTATTCTATTGAAAAATGTAATCTTTTTTTAAATTTATTTATTGTTTATTTTTAGTTACTTGAGAGGGACAGAGAGAAAAAGAGGCAGAGAGAGAATGGGCACTCCAGGACCTCCAGCCACTGCAAAAGAACTCCAGACATGTGTGTCCCCTTGTGCATCTGGCTAACGTAGATCCTGGGGAACCAAGCCTCGAACTAGGGTCCTTAGGCTTTACAGGCAGCGCTTAACCGCTAAGCCATCCCTCCAGCCCTGAAAAATGTAATCTCAATAAAGCAATGTATAACAAAATATCCCTTATAAATGCAATGTTATCAATATTCATTTAGATTTCCAAAAGCCAGTTGGATTTTTTTAACTGTTCTTTAAAAAAATTGTTTTTTATTTACTTATTTGACAGAAAGAGAGTAAGAAAAAGAGGCAGACAAAAAGAGAGAATGGAGCTGGGCATGGTGGCACATGCCTTTAATCCCAGCACTTGGGAGGCAGAGGTAGGAGGAATGCCATGACTTCAAGGCCACCCTGAGACTACATAGTGAATTCCAGGTCAGCCTGGATTAGAGTGAGACCCTACCTCACAGAGAGAGAGGGGGGGGGGGAAAGACACACAAAGAGAATGGGCATGCCAGCACTTCCAGCCACTACAAATGAACTACAGATGCATGCACCACTTTGTGCATCTGGCTTTATGTGGGTAATGGGGAATTGAACCCAGATCTTTAGGCTTTTCATGCAAGTACCTTAACCACTGAGCAATCTCTCCAGCCCTCAATTTGATTTTTGTTCTTACCTGAACAATTCTAGATTTCATACTAGAGCAAATGTGTAATTTTGTAGGAGATCATTACTCCTGAGCTACTTTGTCTACTAAAACATTAGATGAATTCCTGCCACCCAAGCAAATCATATGTTTTAATTTACTTGTAATAGTTGCATTATAATGGACTTAGTTAATTGTTTCTAAAACAGGAGTTAGTGTATCTCTGAGAGCTAGAGAAATACACAATTTCTCTGATGATATTCAGAGTTCCTGAAAGATCCTTTGGTCTAGTTGATGAAAGACCTCTTATTCCTTTCTGTCTTTGCCTCAGCATACAGGCTTCCTGAAGATGCACAGCAAAGGGCTTGAGGGCACTGTGAGAGCTACCTGTCTAATAATGCAAAAGTGGCAGGGTTGACAAACACTTTAAGGTCAGGGACAGCACAGTCTCCAGTTGAGAGACAGTAGATTTGGGGTGTTGGCAGTCAGCCTCAGGGACCTGTAGTGCAGTAGCCAGGAAGTGCCTGTGGACCATTGAGCCTCTATGAAAGCCATTTAGACACATGGACTTGGCTGCAAAAGGCAGCACCACAATGGATTTTTAAAAAATTTACACACACGCACACACACACACACACACACACGCATCCCATTTAGACTGATATTGTAGATGATTCTAAAACTCCACCCTCCATAATGAAAGTCAATGTGTAGCCAGGTATGGTGGGCGCACATCTTTAGTCCAACAATCAGGAGGCTGAGACAGTAGGCTCACCATGAGTTCAAGGCCATCCTGGCGCCATAGAGTAAGTTCCAGGTCAGTCTGGGCTAGAATGAGACCCTACATCAAAGTAAACAAACAAAAGTCAGTGTGTGTCTTCGAAGAGGAGAGAAAGTATGACAAGCCATGGGGCAGCCGAACAAAGTGTGCTGCTTCAGCCTGCATCTGAGGACACATGGTTTACTGTCCCAGTACAGTGTTTAAAATACACCCATTACAGTGCAGGCTGTCACTGGCCAAGTACAAAGTATGTGGGCAGACTCACGAGATACTAGCTGGATTTAGGTAGGTATCTTTATTCCAAATATACAGTTTACAAAGCACTGGGATAGTATAGGCAGGAGGATCAGGAGTTCGAGGTCGTCCTCCTCTAGAGGGCAGACTGGGCTACCTGAGACTCTGTCTCAAAAATAAAAAGACATGGGTGATAACTTCTAGTACTAACCTGCCCCTGATACAATGACAAGTGCATTTGTCACTGGTGAGTGCTGTTCACTCACTGGTACTGAGGAGTTTTCTTTGTTGTGTTTAAAAATTTTTTTATGTGAGAGAGAGAGTATGTGTGTGTTTTTATATTTAGAGAGAGAGGGAGGCAGACAGAAGGAGAGAAAGAATTGGCGTGCCTGGACCTCAGCCACTGCAATGGAACTCCAGACACTTGTGCCACTTAGTGGCCATGTGCAGCCTTGCACTTGCCTCACCTTTGCACATTTGGCTAACGTGGGGTCTGGAGAGTAGAACATGGGTCCTCAGGCTTCGCAGGCAAGTGCCTTGACCACTAAGTCATCTCTTCAGCCTGGAATTTTTTTTTCTTTTAGTTTTATTTTATTCATTTATTTGAGAAAGAGAGGGGCATAGAGAGAGGAAAAGAAAGAGAAAGAGAGTGAGAGAGAGAGAGAGAGAGAATGGGCGCACCAGGGCCTCCAGCCACTGCAAAGGAACTCCAGACGCATGTACCACCTTGTGCATCTGGCTTACGTGGGTCTTAGAAAATCGAACCAAGGTCCTTTGGCTTTGCAGGCAAGTGCCTTAACCGCTAAGCCATCTCTCCAACCTTAGCCCGGGGGATTTTTTTTTTTTGGTTTTTCAAGGTAGGGTCTCACTCTAGCTCAGAATGACCTGGAATTCACTCTGTAGTTTCAGGGTGGCCTTGAACTCATGATGATCCTCCTACCTCTGCCTCTCGAGGGCTGGGATTAAAGGTGTGCGCCACCACGCCCGGCTGACTTTTTAATTTGCTATCTGTTCATAGTCTTTTCTCACTTTTGGCTTCATGGATATATAAACTATCTCGAAGGTAAAAATACAATTAATTTCCCCTAGTCTGTCAGGAGCATGAGTATTTTATACTTGTTTGTAAGTTTTTCAAAATGTGTTAGGTGAGGGGAAAACTTTCCCAAATACACATTTTATTGCTTTCAAATTGCTAACCAGGAGGGTTTTATGACTACAGTAAAAGCTATAAAAAGCTATCCTAATATATTTTCTCTATGATTTTGGCTGTACAAACCTGATTAAGGAGGCTGGAGAGATGGCTGAGCAGTTAAAGGCACTTGCTTGCAAAGCCCAACAGCCCAGGTTAAATTCCCCAGTTCCCATGTAAAGCCATATGCACAATGTGGCGCTTGTGTCTGGAATTTGTTTGCAGTGGCTGGAGATCCTGGCATGCCCATACTCATTCTCTCAATTTCTCTCCCTCCCCGCCTCTCTGCTTCTTTCTGTCTCTCTCTCAAATTAAAAAAGCATTTTTTAAAAACCTGATTAGGGCTGGAGAGATGGCTTAGCGGTTAAGATGTTTGTCTGCAAAGCCAAAGGACCCAGTTTCAACTCCCTAGGACCCACATAAGCCAGATGCACAGGGGACACATGTATCTAGAGTTCCTTTGCAGTGGCTGGAGGCTCTGGTGTACCCATTCTCTATCTGCCTCTTTCTCCCTCCTTCTCTCTCTCTCTCTCAAATAAATACATAAAAATAAAAATATTTTTAAACCAGGCATGGTGGCACATGCCTTTAATCCCAGCACTCGGGAGGCAGAGGTAGGAGGATCACTGTGAGTTAGAGGCCACCCTGAGACTACAGAGTGAATTCCAGGTCAGCCTGGGCTAGAGCAAGATCCTACCTCAAACCCCCCCCCCAAAAAAAAAAAATATTTTAAGGAGCTGGGGAAATGGCTTAGCAGTTAAGGCATTTGCATGTGAAGCTTAAGGACCCTGGTTCAATTCTCCAGGATCCACGTAAGCCAGATGCACAAGGTGGCACATGCGTCTGGAGTTCGTTTGCAGTGGCTGGAGGCCCTGACACACCCATTTTCTCGTTCTCTCTGCCTCTTCTCTCTCTCTCTCTCAAATAAATAAATAAATAAAATATTAAAAATTATTTTTTATGTTTTTTAAACATTTTATTTATCTATTTTATTTATTTGAGACAGAAAGAGGGAGGGAGAGAGAGTGAGAATGGGCATGCCAGGGCCTCCAGCCACTGCAAATGAACTCCAGACACATGTGCCACCATGTACATCTGGCTTATATGGGACCTGGAGAATTGAACCTGGGTCCTTCAGCTTCGCAGGCATACACCTTAACTACTAAGCCATCTCTCCAGCCCTTAAAAATTATTTAAAATAAATAAATAAAAACCTGATTAAACAATGCAGAACTAACAATTCCTGCATTCTTATTGCAGCTGAATGAAATGATAAGAAGCCCAGGAGAAGGGCATTTCTGGCAAGTGGACCACATCAAGCCCGTGTATGAGGGAGGGGGACAGTGCTCCCTGGACAACCTGCAGACTCTCTGCACAGTCTGTCACAAAGAGGTGGGTGATGCTGCTGAGCTTCCCTATGAGCACCCTTGTCTAGGAGCAGAAACGCACCTTGTTTCTCTCATCCTCTAACCCTTACCTTTGTCTCAAGACTTGTGGAAGTTCTTGATCACAGATGCAAGAGAGCTGCTTCCTTCTTCATTCATTTTGTGACCTAAGACATGCCTGCACTCCTCAACAAAACACAGCCGCCCAACTTATAGATCATAGTTTATTTACAGAGACCCAGGCCCTAAAGCTGAAAGTTTTGAGTTGGGGAAGAGACACATATTTGAAAATATCTGCTCAATGTACAAAGATCAGACTACTGGCTTAAGTAGGAAATGGCTTAACCCTAGTACATACTCGAGGAATTAGTTACTGCTTACAATGAAAGGGATGAAATGATGTAGTGTGGTTTATCTACCAGGATGAGTGTTTAACAGTAGACCACCAAAGAATGTAACATCTGCCTGTTAGAGATCATCTTAGAAGAAAGCCTGTATTCCATACATGACTTTCTATCTACTTTATTTATTTTTAATTTTTTCAAGGTAGGGTCTCGCTTTGGCCCAGGCTGACCTGGAATTCACTCTGTAGTCTCAGTATGGCCTCGAACTCACAGTGATCCCCCACCTCTGCCTCCATGTGCTGGGAGGGAAGGCGTGGCTGCCCCGCCCGGCTCATCTACTGTTTACTTAGAGCATTCCCCCGCTCTCCAGCCACTCTTAATGACCACCATGGAAGGTGGCTCGATCACATTCTGTCAGCTTACTCAGCCATCCCAGAGTTTAGCTCTATTAGTTACTTTGTTGCTGTGACAAAACAGCTTGGGGCAAGGTCTGCTTTGGCTCACATTTCCAGGG
The DNA here is from genome assembly GCA_036346955.1 of Dipus sagitta. Classification (NCBI taxonomy): domain Eukaryota; kingdom Metazoa; phylum Chordata; class Mammalia; order Rodentia; family Dipodidae; genus Dipus; species Dipus sagitta. The sequence goes on from CM070773.1 coordinate 167,857,091, forward strand.
TACAGTCCTCCATGGAGGAGAGTCATGGCAACAGGAAACGGGGACAGCTGGTCACATCGCATCTTGAGTCAGGAAGCAGGATGAAGGCTGGTGCTCAGCTCATTCTTTTTCATGCAGCCCAGGTCCCTAGCCCATGGGATAGCACCACCCCCAGTTAGTGTGAATCCTCCCACCACCATTAACCCAATCTAAGGGCTCTCTCACAGACATGCTCAGAGATGAGTTTCTAGGAGACTCTCCATCCAATCCAGTTGACAGTCAAGGTTGCTCATCATGGCTGTTTCCTTAGCCTTCTTTTAATATTTGATGCCACATTTTTTTCACTATTTTTATATAAATGAGATAATGTCTTATGGATAGATTTTTGGTTTGTTTTTAGTTTTATGTCTTTTTCTGCCTTCACCCTTTCTGCCTGTGCCACTTTATCATACACATAGAATTTAATCAGGACAAAAGGCATTTGATTTCCCAGCTGTGCAAGTTGCTAGCAAATTCAAGACCTATATGAGAACTAAGAAACAGCCAATGAGAATGCAGCTTATTTTCTGTACTTTCACATTCTCATGAAAAATTTTATTTGTGGGCCTAGTAGAGAATCCAGTTCTGGTCTGTACCATGTTATTTTCTACATGGTTTAATCTGTTGACTTGGGAATGGCTTCTGGACCAGAGAATAGTAAGCAGGATAGCCTCCACCCCCTGTACTCTGGGAAATCTGAGATGCCGTGTGATTTCCCCGCTGGATGAAGAGGACCCTGGTCCCAGGATGAGGGAGTCCTGCTCTTTTTTTTTTAAGTTTTTTTTTTTTGATTTTTATTTATTTATTTGAGAGTGACAGAGAGAGAGAGAGAAAGAGGCAGATAGATAGAGAGAATGGGCGCACCAGGGCCTCCAGCCACTGCAAATGAACTCCAGATGTGTGCGCCCCCTTGTGCATCTGGCTAACGTGGGTCCTGAGGAATCAAGCCTTGAACCGGGGTCCTTAGGCTTCACAGGCAAGCGCTTAACCGCTAAGCCATCTCTCCAGCCCGGGAGTCCTACTCTTAATGGGTAATGGGACAGTGCCCACAGTGGCGTGCTTTCTCCTCTAACTGGAGTCCTGTGAGGCTGTGATAGACAACTTGCCAGAGTGGCTGAGGTGCCCTGCCTTGTGCTTTGAAGCACCCCTTGTTGGCCAAGTACTGGGTATGGATAATGTGGACTTGTACAGAATAGAGATGCTGTAATAGAGGTTCTAAAAGTTGGGCATGGGGACGCATGCCTTTAATCCCAGCACTTGGGAGGCAGAGGTAGGAGGATCACCATGAGTTCGAAGTCACCCTGAGACGAATTCCAGGTCAGCCTGGGCTAGAGTGAGACCCTACCTTGAAAAAGACAAAATAAAAAATAAAAAAATAAAGGTTCCATAGATGGTGCTTTTTCCCTAACGTGCACAATGTACGTCTATTGACTGTAGAGAACTGCCCGACAAGCCAGGGAGAGAAGCCGGGCACTGCGACGGTCTGCGGCACTGAAGCATGCATCCGACATCACTCAGTTCTTGGTAAAGAAGTGAAGTAGAAGCAGGGCGTGGCGGCCCCCACCTTAATCCTAGCACCTGGGAGTCCACGGTAGGAGAATCACCATGAGTTCAAGGCCAGCATGGACCAGAGAGTGAATTCCAGAGTAGCCTGGGGAGTTTTATGCAAAGAACTTTTAGTGTTGAACACTCCTCCAAGTTCTTCCCAGAAGCAGGTGTGACAGGAAATAGTTCTTACTGGTTCCATGCAGGTTGTCAGCTGTGTCTTGGCAAGATATTAAGCCATCCTTCCCCCTGGTATGCCTTCATCCCTGCATTGTGCATAGGTAATATTTGATAAGCACATTCTCCGTTCCCTGAAATGCCTCTGGTCAACACTGGTTCTGGACTGTCGTAGATATAATGGGGAGAATTTTGGAAGCAAATTATTGTTCATAAATTTTTCACTGTGACCAGCATGCTTATTGTATGAGAGACCTAAGTGCCTCCCTGGCGGGCTTCTGTCATGTTTTGGGTGTTGCTGTTTTTGCTTTATTTCTCAGCTGGTGACCATTCTTGAAAAGATGCTTTTGGAAATAAACTAATTACTATGTATTTATGTACAGTTTGGGTGTTCTGAGTAATCATTCAAGCAGTCACTGAAGCTGTAAAGCATGAGCCTCATGTGTTAGTTTTGTTTGCTTAGTTTTTGTTTTTCTGTTTTAATTATCTTTCTGACAGTTTTACAAATGTATGTGATGTATTTTGATTGCTTTCACCCCCTTACCTTTTGTTTTGTTTTTTGTTTTTCGAGGTAGGGTCTCACTCTAGCCCAGGCTGACCTGGAATTCACTATGGAGTCTCAGGGTGGCCTCGAACTCACGGCGATCCTCCTACCTCTGCCTCCCGAGTGCTGGGATTAAAGGCGTGCGCCACCACGCCCGGCTTCATCCCACTCTTGCTTTGATGGCTTTTTCTTGGTGGGGGAACCCAGTGAGTTTAATTAGCATGCCTGGGTGGGGGATTATTCACCTGCACAGGGGCAACTTACCTGTGAAGAAAATGTCTCCTCTTCTGTTTTTGTTTTTAATTTGTCTTTGATGTGTGCAACTCACTAATTGTCAAAACAGACTTTGTCTCCTGGTTCTCATTTTCTGTTTAAAAATCCTGTTTCAATAGAGTCTATTCATGATTCCACTTTTTTTTTTTTTTTTTTTTTGGTTTTTCAAGGTAGAGTTTCACTCGCCAAGGCTGACCTGGAATTCACTATGTAGTCTCAGGATGGCCTCGAAATCACAGTGATCCTCCCACCTCTGCCTCCCAAGTGTTGGGATTAAAGCTATGCACCACCACACCTGACATTGGTTTCACTTTGGAAGATGGCAAACCCTTTATGAACAAGCATAATCAGATGGTTAAATACAATGGTAGCCTTAAAATATAACTACATTTTAAAAAAACAGTGTTAATGAAACAAATAAGAAGCTAATACTGGCATGTGTCACAATTAGGAAGGACAAATTATAGGTCCAAGGAAGGATTGTATTCTCGAAGGCACCTGTTTACAATTACTATTTGTATCATGTATACATCACTAGTTAAGCATTTTCCAATTTTAATTAGTAACTAACATTTTACAACTTGTTTTTAGAAATATGAATTTTCCTCCCAGAGCTGTTAAGGTTGTTAAGTGGTTGCACGAGATCAAGGGAGGCTGTTTGTCTCGTCAGGGATGCTGAGCTTGCTTTGGCCGCTCTTCTGCTTTGCCTGTCAGTCTCTGCAGCTTTCTGCCTCCTTTCCGAGGTAACCCTGGCTTCCTCGCGCCTGAGAGGCCCAGGCGCACCGCCTCTCCTCTGACACGAGGTGTTTGCAAACGGCAGCTTAGTTAAGTAGGTCACTGTTGCTCTGTCAATGAGCTCAGGTGGGAATTCTAAGGAGAAAGCTTTCAGCTGTGATCAGTGTGGCGAGAAAACTAGAGATGAAGTGACCCACAGAGATGGTTTCCTGTCGTTGGGAATAAGCATGTGCCATGAAGGTCATTGACTGGTCCATCCCCACCCCTTCATGACAGGAAGTGACCCACAGATGCTTTCCTGTCATCGGAAACAAGCATTTACCGCACAGATCACTGGCTGGTCCATCCCCATCCCTTCATGACAGGAAGTGACCCACAGATGGTTTCCTGTCGTCAGGAACAAGTATTTACTGCACAGATCATCGACTGGCCATCTCCATCTCTTCCCGACGTGGCTCAGTGCAGCCCTGCCTTCCCTGATTATATCTGCTTCACTGTGGGGCACACTAAGGTGATGGTTTGGGGACTGGATGTAAAGAGAGGTTAAACTAGTAACCAGGACCTTGAGGCATCCTGGGAGGTTCCTTCGGCCTTGCTCTGTAGGAGAAGCTGCCCTCATGTGGAAGAGGAATGGAAGATCTGACGGCAGGGGCTGGCCAGCATCAGGGAGACAGAACCCCAGTGTGCATGAAAGAGCACCCCCTTGAAGGGGAGTCTTTCCCCAGGAAGAGACCCTGAAACCCAGAGATCAGTCCGAGACCACGAGATGCAAACAGCAAGAGGCTTTATTGTGGGTACCGGTGCACCGGGGCTCGACACGGAGTCCTCACGCAGGAGGGGTGAAGAGCCCCGAGCAGCCGGGAGGTAGGGGTTTTAAAGGGAAAAACCACAAACATGCGGAAATATCTCAAACATGTTTCAGTTCAGGGACTTTTCAGACGTCATCAGGCAGTCGCCTCGGCCGTGTTATCTTAACCTCGGCAGGGAGTTAGGGCCCCTGCAGTTAGGCATTGTTCAACTGCCTCTGAGCCGAGGCTTCCCAGAGAGCGGAGGCTTCTCAGAGATTAGGTATGAGGGTTGCGGTTGAGCAAGCAGGCACAGGTTTCTAAGCAAAGGTCGGTACTTCAGTTAACTATTTCCTTACCTGAGCCCGGGCAGCTGGTTGCAGAAAGTCACATACAATGTGCCTTATGTTAAGCAAGCGATTGTACAGAAGCCAAAGAAGCAGGTTAGATGTATTTATTAGGGATTGGTGACCTTTCAGGATAACCATAGGGGGTGGGGGTTTCAGGTCACAGAGTTCATGGAAGAGGCAGTTAGGCCAGGCCTCTCTTAGGTGCTCAGTAACTTAACAAAAGAACAAAGTAAGCAAGCAAGGTTACAGAAGCTGAATAGAGCAGAATTAGCAAAAGCAAAAACTCCAGTCTCTATCTGGGGCGTGGGTGGGTTTTCCCAACTGTTTGTTCCCCTACCAGACCAGGTGTTAGACCACAGATATCCCGTTTGGCCACCTAAAGGAACTGACCTTGCCCTGAACTGGTGCTTGTTCGTGCAAGCCTTGCAAAATAGCAGTCAAAATGGTGTAACAGCGGTCTAGCCGGGGTTTTTCATTCCCCCATTTTCTTTTAGCATTGAGTGAAATCTTTTACTCAAACCAGATTATGGGATTTTAGTTTCTTGCTGTTGCAGTCTCTGATATTGCTGTGTCAGAACAAAAGTCTGGATGACTGACAGCCTGTCTTTTATGAATTGGACCAGCCGATTTAGAATGCATGGCCCGAACAGGAGTATTAAAATGAAAATTATTAGAGGTCCCATCAAGGTGGAGATTAAAGTTGTAAACCAGGGAGATTTATTAAACCACCCTTCGAACCATCCCTGTTGGGATTCAAATAACTTTTGTCTTTGTTTGAGTCTTTCCCTAAGTTTTGCCATGTTATCTCTTACCAATCCAGTATGATCGGCGTAGAAGCAGCATTCTTCTTTTAGGGCTGCACATAATCCCCCCTCCTTCAAAAACAGCATATCTAAACCTCTTCTATTTTGAAGGACTACCTCCGAGAGGGAGGTGAGTGACTTTTCAAGGGCACTGATTGATTCCTCTAGGGCCTTAATATCAGCATGCATAGCTATTTGCAGCTGCCGAAACTGATTGGTTTCTATGAGGGCTGAGGTTCCTGTCCCTATCCCGGCAGCTATTCCCCCCATAGTAATACCCCCCAAGAGTATGGCCATGGTCAAGGTGACGGGTTCTCTTTTGTACCTAGATTTGTCCTCAAATTGGCTATAGATATAATCAGGTTCATGGTAAGTAATTTTGGGCCATAATTCTATTAGTACACAATAATCTGATGTCGCATTGAGTACTGAGGCTGAGACACAAGGGGTTAACCCAGTACTACATGCCCAATAAGTTCCGCTGGGGGCGGCCAAGTAGTAGGAACCAGTGGATACTTTTATTGTGAGGTTACATAGGGCCTGATGGGTTTTAGGGACTGTCCCTAAGCAAAGCCCCTTTCCAGAAACTTCTGACAGGGTTAATCTGTGTTGGGGACTGGAGATGCAACTAGGGGAAACTGAAGTCTGATTGGAGTAATTACCCAGGACAGCTACTCCTTCATAATAAGGGGGTCTTGAAATTAGGCATAACCAGCAGTCTGTGGTTTTGTCTGGGCTGGTGAGATTGAGAGCCAGATATGCCCCTTGAATCAGGCCTATTAGTCTGTCTCCTGTCCCAGGAGAGGGAGGGGATACGTCAGTGTTAGAAGGGGTTTTTAGGGTAGGGAGAGGAGTTACGGGTTTAATTTGTTCTGGCAGAGAGGGAGGCTTCTCAGAGGGGGACTTTTGTTCTGGCAGGGAGGGAGGCCTTTGTTGTGGCACCACCTTGTTAGGTCCTATAGAGTGGGTCGTTGCCTGGACCTTAAGCTTAATTTTAAAAGTCAGTCCCTTGCCTATCCGATACCATTGGAGTCCCCAGGTATACCCTTCTTGCCAGCCAGTGGCTTTCTTTCCTGAGTCTGTAAAGTCAATGTGAAGGGGTAAGCAGGTACCATTTACACATTGAAAGTTTCCCCAGTTTTCCTTAGTGGATTCTTCTCCACATCCCCCCTTATAATTGTTTGGCCACCATTCCTTGGGGGGTTTATTCCAACCTCTGGTGACCTTGATTTTATCCCAGCTAGAGTGGGGCTTCCAGTAGGCATCTCCTGTCGTCTCACATCCCCAGGCCGCACAAAAAGTTTTTTCATATCCCCCACAGCGATATGCTTCGGCCCTGCTTCTGTCATCTCTGGGGCATAGGAAAAAGTCTGCTCCTGCCAATATACATCGTCTTGTCAGGGAGGAACACCCTTCTATGGCTATACCCCCCGAGGTGGACCTCATTGTTTTTTCTAACTTTCTGGGGTCTGCATCAGCGATATCCCATGAATCCATGCCTGCAGCTAATTGGCAAAAGTCAGGTGTTAGAGTAGGCCACCAGGTATTGAATGCGTGATTTTCTTGGATTTCCCAAACAATTTCACCCGTTTGAGATTGAATCTGCCAAGTCAAGGTATGTACCTGGTGGGGACTCTGGTTTTTAGTTGCCCTGCCTATATGTAGCAGGGCCCACCACACCAAGATTAGGAGTTCCCATCTCCATGAACAAGTCTTAACTTTAAGGGGTTTTGGGTGCGTTGGATTTTCCATGTTGGACCGGTGGTTGGTTTTGTCCCTTCAGGCGTATGAGCCGCTTTGACGTGGGATGCGTGGATCCAAGCTGCAATTCCGTCGACTTTTAGCGCCGTTGGGGTGGTCAGGAGGACAGTGTAGGGACCCTTCCACTGAGGTTCCAAGTTCTTAGTCTGGTGTCGGCGGACCCAGACAGTATCCCCGACCTGGAAGGGGTGTGGCAGTACCGGCTGGTTCAGTTGTTCGCGATAAGCTGCTGCAAGGGGTTTCCAGACTTCTCTCTGCATGATCTGCAGGGCCTGCAAATGAGCTTGCAGAGAGGGACTGTTAGCAAAATCAGCAATGTCTGGATCAAAAAAATTTATAAATGGGGGTGGTGCCCCATAAAGTATTTCAAAAGGAGTGAGTCCATGGGGGCCTGGTGTGTTGCGGGCCCTATATAGAGCTAACGGAAGGAGGAGCACCCAGTCCTTAGAGCCAGTTGCAAGCGTTAATTTGGATAAAGTCTCCTTAATTGTTCTATTCATGCGTTCTACCTGTCCTGAACTTTGGGGTCTATAAGCACAGTGTAATTTCCAATCGATCCCCAATAGCTTAGCCACCAACTGACTTACCTGGGAGACGAAGGCGGGCCCGTTATCTGTGCCTAGGACCTGGGGCATTCCGTACCTGGGGAAGATTTCTTCCAGAAGCTTTTTAGTTACTATTTTGGCAGTTTCATGTTTGGTGGGGAAAGCTTCTACCCACCCTGAAAAAGTATCCACGAACACCAGTAGATACTTGTATCCATATAGTCCGGGTTTGACCTCAGTGAAATCTATTTCCCAATGTACCCCCGGCCGGTGTCCCCGCATCCGAACCCCAGTCCCAATCTTAGTTCTTCCTGCATTTATTTGGGCGCAGGCTGCGCATTCATCAGTTATCTTTTGTAGGACCTTGTCTCTGTTCAGGAGGTAGGGACCAGCTTCACTGCGTTCTAATAGGGTTTTCATCTTTTTTGGTCCCAAATGGGTCAATTTATGTAAATACTTGATTAGTTCATAGGTATCTCGTATTGGCATAACAGTCTTCCCTTCAAAGACCCAATGGTGTTTATTTGGGTCATAAGTGGCCCCCATTTTCTTTAGGAGGTCGGTATCCTCCCTACTATATTGCAATGAGCATCGATGCCGTTTATCTTCCCTTGGGTCCATCAAGGGGAAAGATTGAGAGGTGTCAAGCGGCTTTAGGGCAGCCTCTCTGGCAGTGGCATCTGCCAAGCGGTTCCCTTTTGCCTCAGGGTGGTTTCCTTTCTGATGGTCAGGGCAATGCATGATGCTCAGTTTTTGAGGCAAGAATAGGGCTTTAAGTAGCGCCAGGATTTCAACTTTATTTTTAATTTCCTTTCCCTCTGATGTTAATAAGCCGCGCCTCCGGTAGATTTCCCCATGGATGTGGGCAGTAGCAAAAGCATAGCGGCTGTCAGTGTAAACATTTAGTTTCTTACCTTCTGCCATTTGGAGGGCCTGGGCCAGCGCTATGAGTTCCGCTCTTTGGGCTGAGGTGCCTGGTGGTAGGGCTGTAGCCCAGATTACCTCAGTTTCAGTGGTCACTGCTGCTCCCGCCTTTCGTTCCCCATTTGCCAGGAAGCTGCTACCATCGGTGTACCAGGTGTAGTCTGCATCCCGAAGAGGTTGGTCCGTCAGGTCTGGTCGGGTTCCATGTACTTCCGCAAGAATCTGGAGACAGTCGTGTTATTCTGTTGCTTCCGGCAAGGGAAGCAGGGTGGCGGGGTTGAGAGTGACCACAGGTCCGAATCGCACCCGGTCAGCGTCCAGGAGCAGGGCTTGGTAATGAGTCATACGGGTATTGGAAAGCCAGCGGTCTGGGGGTTGCTTGATTAAGGCCTCCACAGCATGGGGGGCTCGAATGATCAAAGGCTGACCCAGAGTCAGTTTTCTTGCGTCCTTAACAAGGACCGCAATGGCTGCCACCATTCGCAGACAAGGTGGCCAACCGGCTGCTACCGGATCCAGTTTCTTAGATAGATAAGCCACAGGTCGCCTCCAAGGGCCCAGCCTTTGGGTCAGTACCCCCTTGGCATAGCCCTGTTTTTCATCTACGAACAGTTCAAAGGGCTTAGTGATGTCAGGGAGGCCTAAGGCGGGGGAAGTTAGCAAAGCCTTTTTGATGTCTGTGAAGGCTCTTTGTTGTTCTTCTCCCCATGTAAATAAGACTCCCTGCTTGGTGAGGGGGTACAAAGGTGCTGCCATTTCTGCAAACCCGGGAATCCAGAGACGGCAAAAGCCCGCGGTCCCCAGGAATTCCCTCAATTGGCGAGGGGTTCGAGGGGCAGGGATGTGAGTGATAGTCTGTTTGCGCACCTCAGTTAGCCATCTCTGTCCATCCTGCAACTGATAGCCCAGATAGTTGACCTTTCTCTGGCATATTTGAGCCTTTTTGGCTGAGGCCCGATAGCCTAGTTGTCCCAATGTCTGTAAAAGGGCCCGGGTACCCTCCTGACATTTCTTTTCTGAGGTGGCCGCTAGGAGGAGGTCATCAACATATTGGAGCAAAATTAGAGCCGGGTATTGTACCCAAAAGTCCGCCAGATCCCTATGCAAGGCCTCATCAAAGAGAGTCGGGCTATTTTTGAATCCCTGGGGAAGCCTAGTCCAGGTTAGTTGGCCTGAAAGTCCAAGTTCTGGATCTTTCCATTCAAAGGCAAAAAGAGACTGGCTTTTAGGATGTAGGCGTAGGCAAAAGAAGGCATCCTTCAGGTCTAGTACGGTGTACCAGACATGAGACGGTGGCAGGGTGCTCAATAGGTTGTAAGGGTTAGGAACTGTGGGGTGGATGTCTTCCACCCGTTTATTAACTTCTCTTAGGTCCTGTACCGGCCGATAGTCTCCCGTCCCTGGCTTCTTTACTGGCAACAAAGGGGTGTTCCATGGAGACCGGCAGGGTATAAGGACACCCTGGTCCAGCAGTCTCTTAATGTGGGGGCGAATGCCCTGGTATGCTTCATGGGACATGGGGTACTGTCTAATGGAAATAGGAGTAGCTGTAGCCTTTAGTTGGATAACAAGCGGAGCTTGTTGCAGAGCTAGTCCCATTCCCCCAGTTTCAGCCCATGTTAATGGAAAGTCATTGAGCCAGGAGGACATGTCAGTCTCCTGTGGCTCTTGAGATTCATAGAGTCTATATTCATCTTCTAAGTGCAATGTCAGGATTTGGAGGGGATCACCCTCAGGGCCTGTTATTCTAGCCCCTTTCTCATCGAAATGAATTTGGGCCTTTAATTTAGTGAGGAGGTCCCTCCCCAGCAAGGGATAGGGGCAATCTGGAACATGTAGGAAAGAATGAGTTACTTTACCAGTAGCCAGTTGCACCTTCCGTTCCGTGCTCCATTGGTACCTTTTTCCACCGGTTGCTCCTTGTACCCAAGCAGATCGATGGCTGAGTGGGCCTGATGTCTGAGTCAGGACCGAGTGCTGGGCCCCAGAGTCTACTAGGAAGGTGACTGGTTGCCCCCCAACTTTTAGGGTTACCCTGGGCTCAGGGGGGGGGCTCCTGGCCCTGACTTCCCTAGTCTTCATCTAGAGCAAGGATGGAAGTCTGTGGCTTAGGTTTTCGGGATCCCTTAGATTTCTTTGGGCAATCTCTGACCCAATGTCCTCGCTCTTTGCAGTAGGCACATTGATCTTTATCCACTTTGGCCTCCTTCTGGCTTCCCGGCCTGCCTCCCTTTCTATCTTGTCCCTGTACTACGGTGGCCAGCAACCTACTTAATTCCTTATTTCTTTTTTTATCTCTTTCTTCCTGAGCCTTCCATAACCTTTCTTCCTTTTCTTCAGGAGTCTCCCTCTTATTATAAATTCTTTCTGCCTTCTTTAATAGGTCCGGCAATGTATATCCCTGTAGACCCTCCAACCTTTGTAATTTACTTTTAATGTCTGGACTAGACTGCCAGATGAAGGACATAGCCATGCCAGTCGCCTGACCGGGGTCGTCAGGGTCATAGGGAGTATACATCCTATATGCTTCCTTGAGTCTTTCTAGAAATGCTGATGGAGTCTCATCACTTCTTTGTATCACCTGTTTAACCTGTGCCAAATTGGTGGGTCGGCGTGCTGCCCCTCGGAGACCCGCTATGAGCAACTGGCGATAAAGACGTAGGTGTCCCCTACCTGCGTCCGTTGCGAAATCCCAATCAGGGCGAGTCAGGGGGAAAGCTTCATCAATCTCGTTTGGTAACAGGGTTGGGCGCCCGTTGTCACCCGGAACATTCTTTCGTGCTTCTAGAAAGACTCTTTGTTTCTCTTCTGAAGTCAGAAGAGCCTGCAAGAGCTGTTGGCAATCGTCCCAGGTGGGCTGGTGAGTGACTAAAATAGATTCAATCAAGTTAGTCAGTGCTACTGGATCTTTAGAGAAGGGGGGGTTATGTTGTTTCCAATTATAAAGGTCAGAAGCTGAAAACGGCCAATATTGTGGTCGGCCAGTCGGGCCCTCCCTGAGAGGGAAAGCCTGAGAAGTAGGGTCAGGTGGCGGCTCGCGTTTGCTTCTTAGCCGGGCGGCCATGGGCGAGGGGGCCGGAGGCTCTTGTAGAGGGGTAGTCGCTGCGGCGGCTGTAGCCTCTGGTTCTCCCCTGAGTCCTGCATATGGAGGGGGTTCTTCTGAAAGAAGATCAATGAGGGGTGAATCAGGGTCGGGAGGGAGGACGGGGGGAAGAGACTTTGGAGGGTCCTTTTTGAGGAGGGTAGGATATAGGGAAGAGGAAGAAGGAGCGGGAGAAGAGGAGGGGGAGGGAGAAGTGCAGAAGTTGCCTCCCGACGGAGGAGGCGCTTCGGGAGCTGAAGGGGTGAAAGGAAGTTGAGGTTTGCCCGAAATGACAAAGGGTTTGACCCAAGGAGGGGGGTCGTAGGCCAGGTCTTCCCAGGTCACAATATAAGCCACCTGGTCTGGGTGTCCATGGGGTCCGGTATCGAACACTTTAGCTTTGACCTGGGAAATAATGTGAAGATCGAAAGTGCCATCTCGAGGCCATCCCACATTAAATGTGGGCCATTCTGCTGAGCAGAAAGTTGTCCATTTTTTCTTTTTCACTTCAACCGACTGATTGCCTGCCCGACGCTGGACTTCAGACCAGTGATCTAGAGTCAAACTAAGAGGGGTAGTTAAGGTTTGTCCCATAGTGTCGAGAGACAAGAGATAAAGGGTTAGAAATACACAGAAGAGACCGACAATTAACAATACAACAGACAGACGCGCAGCGCGGCTTCGGCGTAAAACCGAAAGCAAAAACTCAGATGGAGACGGAGAGGGTCCAGGTCCCTCGTCTTCCAGCAGAACCACGTATCCCTCCGATACGGGCTGAGCTCCGAAAAATCGGGCTCCAGACACCCTTGGAACGTCTTCCAGGGCTGCGGGGGATAAGTCCGAACTCGTCAGTTCCTTTTTCCACCCGCCAGATACGGATAGATCCGATCGAATCTTACTGAGTGAACATATAACAAGTCGAGACACAGACAAGACCTAGAAACAAATAACACTGGCCAGCTTACCTCCCGGTGGTTGGTCGGTGGTCCCTGGGTGGGGGTCTCAAATCCCGGGCGAGCCCCCAAGTGAAAGAGCACCCCCTTGAAGGGGAGTCTTTCCCCAGGAAGAGACCCTGAAACCCAGAGATCAGTCCGAGACCACGAGATGCAAACAGCAAGAGGCTTTATTGTGGGTACCGGTGCACCGGGGCTCGACACGGAGTCCTCACGCAGGAGGGGTGAAGAGCCCCGAGCAGCCGGGAGGTAGGGGTTTTAAAGGGAAAAACCACAAACATGCGGAAATATCTCAAACATGTTTCAGTTCAGGGACTTTTCAGACGTCATCAGGCAGTCGCCTCGGCCGTGTTATCTTAACCTCGGCAGGGAGTTAGGGCCCCTGCAGTTAGGCATTGTTCAACTGCCTCTGAGCCGAGGCTTCCCAGAGAGCGGAGGCTTCTCAGAGATTAGGTATGAGGGTTGCGGTTGAGCAAGCAGGCACAGGTTTCTAAGCAAAGGTCGGTACTTCAGTTAACTATTTCCTTACCTGAGCCCGGGCAGCTGGTTGCAGAAAGTCACATACAATGTGCCTTATGTTAAGCAAGCGATTGTACAGAAGCCAAAGAAGCAGGTTAGATGTATTTATTAGGGATTGGTGACCTTTCAGGATAACCATAGGGGGTGGGGGTTTCAGGTCACAGAGTTCATGGAAGAGGCAGTTAGGCCAGGCCTCTCTTAGGTGCTCAGTAACTTAACAAAAGAACAAAGTAAGCAAGCAAGGTTACAGAAGCTGAATAGAGCAGAATTAGCAAAAGCAAAAACTCCAGTCTCTATCTGGGGCGTGGGTGGGTTTTCCCAACTGTTTGTTCCCCTACCAGACCAGGTGTTAGACCACAGATATCCCGTTTGGCCACCTAAAGGAACTGACCTTGCCCTGAACTGGTGCTTGTTCGTGCAAGCCTTGCAAAATAGCAGTCAAAATGGTGTAACAACGGTCTAGCCGGGGCTTTTCATGCAGAGAGCAGTCGCAGCCACATGGACATGGAGATGGTGGAAACACTTAAGGCCCAGCTCTAAATAACTGAGAAAAGACAAAAGTAGAAAGTTCTGGACTGGGGAGCTGGCTTCGTGGGAAGGGTGCTTCCTGTTCAAGCATGAGGACCTGAGTTTGGATCCCCAGCACCCATGTAAAATGCTGTATGCAGGTGGTGGCGCACACCTGTATTCGCTGGGGCTCACTGGCTAGTGTAGCCAATCAGTGAGCTCTGGGCTCACTGAGAGATCCTGTCTTCAGGAAGAGGGTGAAGCATGACTGAGGAAGACACCCGACAGTGACCTCACCCCACATGCACACATATGCTTACACACATAAAAAATTAAATAGTATAAAGAGGGTTCTGGGTACAGGAGTGGATGGATATCTGGAGGATGGACCAGTTTACAGCATGGAAGAGATTGAGGCTGGGCCCAGGTAGAAAAACCAGTGGTGCCCTCTGCATGCATGGAAGCATAGTTAGTTTGGGGGTGTATGGACTATGCAAGGGCACTTTCTGAGCAAGGTGGCTACTCAAACCCTATAGGTCTGGTGTCACCTCATCCTGTTTCCGTCTCTGAGGGACACTGATCTCTCTCCCTAATTGGTGGTGTTGCTTTTCTTAGCCCACAACCAGCAAAGAATTCAAATGGAACCTTTTTTGGCTGTGTGTGTGGGGGGGTGTACTTGTGTGCATATGTGTGAGTGCATGTGAGTGACTGATGCAAATGAAAGCTGAACTTCAACTCGCGGTGTTTTTCTCAATTATTCTTTTTTTAAATTTTTTGTTTATTTTTATTTATTTATTTGAGAGCAACAGACAGAGAGAGAAAGAGGCAGATTGAGAGAGAATGGGCGCGCCAGGGCTTCCAGCCACTGCAAATGAACTCCAGACGCGTGCGCCCCCTTGTGCATCTGGCTAACGTGGGTTCTGGGGAATCGAGCCTTGAACCGGGGTCCTTATGCTTCACAGGCAAGCGCTTAACCACTAAGCCATCTTTCCAGCCCTCTCAATCATTCTTAATCCCCCCCACACACACACTTGTAAAAAAATTTATTCATTTATTTATTTGCAAACAACAGAGAGAGATAATAGATGCACCAGGACCTCCAGCCCACACACACTCTTTTGAGACAGGGTCTGTCACTGAACCCAGACTCATCAGTTCAGTTAGATGAGCTATCCAGCAATCCTGGGGATCCTCCTGTCTCTGCTTCACCAGTTCTGGGATTATAGTCACGCACCACTGCAGCTGGCATTCACTTGGGTTCTAGGGATCTCATCTCAGGTCCCCATGCTTGCAGGCAAGTGCTCTACCTACTGAGCCATCTCACCATCCTCCTCTGCAGTTCAGAGAGCCCACTCAGAGTTAATGACAGCCCAGCTTGCATTCTTGGGGGAGATATTCTTATACATGAATGCCCTCCTACATTTTCTTAGCTGTGGATGGGAAACGGTTTTTCTGCCCACACATCTTGCTAATAAATCAAATCTCTTCTTGAATGATTCAGATCCTTGAATGAGACATTTAAAATAAATTTCTTTAGAAGTGAATATATGAAGTACTTTATATGCAAAGAAACCAATGCTCTGAGTAAAATGGAAAGATCCTTGTTTACTTAGTGGGCACAAAATCAGACATCAAACATCAAAGACAGCTTACGGAGATAATATCCTATTTTCTGTTGATATTATTTACCTCTCTCTCATTTTCCACCTTTATTCTTTTGAACTGTACCAATTGGCTTGACTATCCAACCAGCAAGAAAAGGTCTCATCTCACCGCAAGGCTCTAGGTTACTTCCTGTTCGTAGGGTTTTCTGCCCCTGCTGCACTCTTATTTACCACCAGGGAATGTTGGGCTGCGGATAGCTCAGTAAAGTTCTTGCCCCTCAGTCTCTACAACTGACATAAAAACTGCTGGGTGGGGCTGGAGAGATAGCTTAGTGGTTAAGGCACTTGCCTGCAAAGCCAAAGGACTAAGGTTCGATTCCCCCAGTACCCACGTAAAGTGAGATGCACAAGGTGGCACATGGGTCTGGAGTTCATTTGCAGTGGCTAGAGGCTCTGGCATGCCCATTCTCTCTTTCTCTCTCTAATAAATAAATAAAATTGTTTGTAAATGCTGGGTGTAATAGCCTATAAAGATGCATCAGTGCACATGTGCACACTACACACACATACACACACACACACTTGACACATGCTACACATGCACACCCACAAAGTCTTACCTGCTTTCCATGTCATATGCCCTTACAGAACAGTGGCCGTGTCTCCGTATGCATTGAATTGGTTTTTTTCTGTGCGTGTGTGTGTGTGCTTGTGCAGGGTATGTGTGGTGTGGTATATTACGTAGTGTAGGCAGAGGCCAGAGGAGGAGGTGCTCTTCTCTATGGCTCATCTACATACTTCCTTGAAACAGGTCTGTCCCTCAGTCTGGAGCAGCTGTCTGTCAGCACCAGGGAGGCCAGGATGTCTGGGCTCCACCCCTGCTGCCTGGGGCCACAGGGGAGTCTACTCTGGAAGTCTCAGACCCTGCCAGACCCCGGAATTTAAGCAGCAAGCCCTCTTAGCTGCTGAGCCATCTCTTCAGCCTTCAGATTAATGCTTTTTGTTTGTTTGATTGTTTGTGGGTTTTTTGTTGTTTGTTTGTTTGTTTTGTTTTTTCAAGGTAGGGACTCTCTCTGGCCCAGGCTGACCAGGGATTCACTATGTAGTCTCAGGACTCACAGAGATCCTCCTACCTCTGCCTCCTGAGTGCTGGGATTAAAGGCGTGCGCCACCGCTCCTGGCTGGATTAACATTTTTAAAAGGCTTGTGTAAAACGCTGGTGTTGCTGGAGCGCTTGGGAAGACGGTTGCAGTCGCCTCTTTTCTCAGGCTGGGAACCAACCAGTGGGACAGTGAGACAGTCAGGTCAAATTCACAATGTTAGAAAAGGGGAATTGGACATCACAGCACAAACCAGCAGCTACTGTTCTCTGATACTGTTCAGCCCAAACCCTGGGCAGCCCCTCAGCAGGAAGCTAGCAGCTCGTTTTCCTCGCAGGACAGACACCTTCCCGGCAGCCTCCTGCTTTGTTCCAGCAATGAGGGAAGGCACCCAGGCCTAACTGGAGGAACTGTATCCTTGCAACAGAAAGGCGGTCAGTCCTGTACACAGGCTGATGAGAGAGCGAGAAGGGAGCAGCAATAATTCCTGTGTGCCTTCAGATAAGGGACAGCTAGAAACTAAGGTGTCTGTTAAAATGAATGCTATCCAAGCTTTTGTTAGGGTTTGCTAATTATGGGCACTAATTATAGCTAACTACAAAACATGGTGAGCATACTTACTTTATGTATTTATTTATTTACTTATTTGTGAGCAGAGTGAGAAAGAGAATGGGCATGCCAGTGCCTCCTTCCAATGCAAACAAACCCCAGATGCATGTACCACTTTGTGCATCTAGCTTTTCATGGACACTGGAAAATCAAAGCCCAGGTAGTTAGGCTCTGCAGGCAAGTGCCTTAATCACTGAGTCATCCATCTCTCTAGCACATATTTTATATATTTTAGAGATGGTTTAACAGAATAGACTAGTCTTTCCACAAACTCACCACCCTTCCTCAGCCTCCCAGGTGTGCACCACCACACCCAGCTCCTTAAGTTTCTAAACCAGTGCCATCTGAGAAAACATAACACAAGCCCCTGGGTGATTTTTATTGTACCCAAATAAATATAATCAAAACTGTGAAATTTTCAAAGTGGTACATTCATCTGGAGTTCATTTACAGTGGAAGGAGGTTCTGGCATGCCCGTTTCGTTTCTGTATTTATCTTTCTGTCTGTCTCTCCCTCTTTCTCTTTCTCTACTTGCAAATAAATAATATTTTTGAAACTGTGCAGTTTAAACCATTCTTGGGGTGATTTCAGGGGCTGGAGAGATGGTGAAATGCTTGCCATGCAAGCATGAGGACCTGAGATCAAATCTCCAGCACCCGTGTGAAACCTGGGCGTGTTAGTGCCCCTCTGCAGTCCCAGCACTGGGGAGGCGGAGATAAGGAGGACCCGTGGGTATTGCTGGCTAGCTAATCTCACTGAATTGGTGGACTGAATTCAGTGAGAGAGCCTGTCTCAATAAACAAGGTAGCTGGGGTGAAGAGATGGCTCAGTGGTTAAGATGATTGCCTGCAGAGCCTTAGGCCCTTGGTTTGATTCTTCAATACCCACACAAAGCCAGTTGCACACAGTGGCACATGCATCAGGAGTTCATTCCTTGCATTAGCTTAAAAGACCTGGCACACCATTCTCTCTGTGTGTCTGCCTCTTTCTCTCTCTCTCAAATAAATAAATAAATAAAATATTTTTTGACATTTTTATTTTTATGTATTAATTTGAGAGAGAGGCAGATAGATAAAGAGAGAGAGAGAGAATGGGTGTGCCAGGGCCTTCAGCCACTGCAAACAAACGCCAGACACATGCACCACCTTGTGTATCTGGCTTATAGGTACTGGGGAATTGAACCTGAGTCCTTTGGCTTTGTAGGCAAGTGCCTTAACCACTAAGTCCAAATAATTTTTTTTTTTAAATTAAGGTAGCACTCAGGAGGCCAAGTTAGGATCACTGTGAGTTTGAGGCCACCCTAAGACTACATAGTGAATTTCAGGTCAACCTAGGTTAGAATGAGACCCTACCTTGAAAAATGATGATGATGATGATGACGACGATGATGTAGAGGGCTAGAGAGATGGCTCAATGGTTAAAGGCATGTATTTGGAAAGCCTGACTGCCCAGGTTCAATTCACCAGTTCCCATGTAGAGTCAGTTGCACAGAGTGGCATAAGCATCTGGAGTTCAGTTGCAGTGGAAAGAGGCCCAATTTTTTGTAATGATGGTTTTTTCAGATATACTGCACTGGTGAATTTAAGCTCTAACTCAGCCTTTGATGGCCAGAAAAAACAGCTAGATGTAACTACTTGACAGGTTGGCTGACAAGGATTCAGCCCATTAAATCTCATCTGTCTGTTGCTTATTTCTTTCTGGTAGGTTTTTGTTTGTTTCAGTCTTTCTAAGGCAGGGCCTCACTCTAGCCCAGGCTGACCTGTAACTCACGCTGCACTTCCAGGCTTGCCTCAAACTTCGGGCAGTCCTCCACTTAGCCTGCTCAAGTGCTGGACTAAAGACAAGGGCCACTACACCTGGCTTATTTCTGGAAGTTTTGGGACAGAGTCTGACTTTGTATTCTAAGTGGGCCTGGAACTCAGAGCAATCCTCCTGCCTCATCCTCCCAAGTGCTGGGATTACAAGAGCGTGCCAGCACACCTGGTTCTGCTTCTGTTTCTCTGTACGTGCTGTCTGAGCATGTTGATTGGAGTTCTCCGCTCTGGCTCTGGGAAGTGTCAGGTTTGCTTTATTCAGATTAACTAATTGAATGGAGGGAGTTTTTATTTTAAAAATACCTTGTTGAGAGTAGCCTGTGGACATGCAGATGAATGGATTGATGACTGACACACTGCTTCCACTGAACATCTCTGTTGCGTGTGCGCTTGTGTGTGTGTGTGTATGTGTGTGTATGTAGATGTGGAGGTGTGTGGGGGGGTGTGCTTGCGTGGGGTGCATGTGTGTGCAGGCCAGAGGATAACCATGGGCATTGTTCTGCAGGAAGACCACCACCCTTTATGACAGAGAAGCTTGCAGCTCACCAGTTGGGCTACTGTCCAGCCAGTGGACCCCAGGGAGCCTTCTGTCTTCCCCTCACCAGTGCTGGGATCACAAGGTTGCTCCATTATGTCCAGCATTTTTTTAACTTTTGGTGTGTGCATGTGTGTGCATAGAGTAAGTGTGTGTTCATGTGTGTGAAAACCCATGCCCCTGTGACCACATGTGTAGTTTGCGAGTGAAGACTCATGCCTCTGTGCATGAGTGTATAGTGTGCATGTGTGTGTCTGCACACACATGTAGTACGTGTGAGGAGGGAGTGAGCACGCACAAGTCTGTTGCTGCTGCGAAGGAATACTTGTCTGGATTTACATGGACAACTGGGGACTTGAACCTGTGGTAGCAGGCTTTGCAAGGCAGCACGCTTAACCACTGAGCCATCTCCTCGGCCTCAAGGAATCTCTTATGGCCACTGGTCCACCTGTGGGCAAATCCTTTCCTCTTCCCGCTTCATTTCATCCTTCTGCTACCTGGAAGACACAAGTAATGCTGATCTCACACTTCCTCCTGTGTCCTATTGAAAAGGCATCCAGGGCTGGAGAGATGGCTTAGTGGTTAAGGCATTTGTCTGTGAAGTCTAAGGACCCATGTTCTACTCCCCAGGTCCCACATAAGCTGGATGAAGAAGGTGATACAAGCACAAGGTTGCGCATGTGCACAAGATGGCACATGTGTCTGGAGTTCGACTGCAGTGGCTGGAAGCCCTGGCACACCAATTCGCTCTCTGATAAAGAAAAAGACATCCATAAAGGTTTTTCTGTTTTATTTTATATTTATTTGGGGTTTTTTCAGGGTAGGGCCTCACTGTAGCCCAGGCTGACCTGGAACTCATTCTGCAGTCTCAGGGTGGCCTTGAACTCACAGTGATCCTCCTACCTCTGCCTCCCAAATGCTGGGATTTAAAGGTGTGAATCACCATGCCTGGCAATTTTTTAAGTTAACATAAAAAGTAACAGGTTTCAGGCTGGGGAGATGGCTTAGCAGTTAAGGCACTTGCCTGCAAAGCCAAAGGACCCAGATTCAATTCTCTAGTACCCATGTAAAGCCAGATGCACAAGGTGGCACATGTGTCTGAACATTCATATGCAGTGGCTAGAGGCTCTGGCATGCCCATTCTCTATTTACCTCTTTCTCTCCCTCTCTCTCTCAAGTAAATAAATAAAATATTTTTTTCAAAGTGATAGGTTTCATTTTGACATTTTTTTAATTTTAAAAAATATTTTATTTATTTATTTGCAAGGGGAGAGAGAGAA